>BJEL01000012.1:12400000-13600000 GCA_019972355.1 Drosophila kohkoa
CTTTGCTTTGTTTGTTTGTTTGTGATACCGGTTTTGCTCTTTGCTGCTCCTCTGCTCTCACCTTACGCTCAGCCAAAACACACGCTCTCTGCATTTTTGTTTTTGCTTTACAGGTAGTTGGTGCTTATAGTTTACTTTTAGATTTCTTTTCTCTGCTTCTGTGCGTGTTACTGTTGTTGTTCCGTTTTTGTTTTTGTTGGGTTTCTCTTTTTTTGTATTGTCTTAATTATGTTTTATTTGCTCTCAGCAATTATTAATCTGATTTCTGATTTCTGCGTTTGCTTTTGCCTTTGCCTTTTACCTCTGCCCGCCTATTAAAAGTTCATTTTCATTTCTTGTTCGGGCATCTAAAGCGATTTGTGGTTTCTTTTTATTTATTCTTGTGTTTTGTATATTTTAAAATGCGTATTTTATTTCTTGTTATTTTGTTGCCAAGGCTGTTAAACTTTGTTAATGGATTTTTAAAGCTTTTAGAAGATTTTTTGCACACATCGGGTTGTTGATTCAATTTGAAATCTTGTGCAAATTTTAACATTCTTGTTTTTTTTTTCGTTTTGTATTCAATCTTTTCTTTTGTTTCGATTGTGCGTCTCTTTATTCTTTTGGTTTCTGGAAACCATCATTCAAACAAGCTGCGAGAAAATCAATTGGAAGATTTATTTTTCCAGTGTTTTTCTTTGTTTTTCAAATACGGAATTTTCTTCACGAATCTCTGATGAAATATGCTGAGCAAGGAAAATTCATAAAATACTTATGTATGTATGTACGTTTGTACATATATCTTTATCGGTTGCTCTTGCGATTACAACGAATTAATGTAAGGTTAATGAATGCATGAATCATATGATCATTTAATATCCCAGTCTTCTGAGAACTTAAAGGCCCTATCAAAAATATAATAATAAAGAACGTGACTTGTGGGCGACCCAATAGAAAAAAGTACGGCAATAGAGAGAGAGAGAGAGAGAGAGAGAGAGTGAGAGACGTCTAATACTCTGTAGGCAGTGAAGGCGAACATTACAGGAGAATTATTTATTATTTGCATTGAGTACTTTGACGTGAATCCACCGCATGTCGACTCTTGAGGCCTCCATCACCATCGAGGCCTGGGGAGCATAAATCATGTCCAATTATAAGCATATTAAACACATTGTGTGGCTCTTGTGGGCTCTGATGATGAGAAGCAGAAACGCCCCAAAATAGCTGCAAGATGTGCGAAAAAATAAAAGTAAAACAGAATTATTCTATTAATACTTTGGCGCTAAAATCAATCAAATAACTATCTATAACAACATTGACTTAGTGTAAGTGAATACATAAAATGTATATTGAATTTTTATCATTCTTTAGAAAGCATCACCCATGTAAAAATGAGCAAATTCGAAAAATAATCTTAGATATATTTAGATGTACTTAGAAACACAATCATTAAATGCAACTACAATAGAATATACAAAACCAAAAACTTTTATTATCTAACACATACTCAAATTCGTATATACAGTTTCCTATATGCAAAAAGAAAATTGACTTAAGGCCAACAACAGCAAATTTCGCACGCCTCCGCAGAGCAAAAAAGAAGACGTCAACGTTTTTCGCACGTTTTCACAAGCTGGAAATTTGTTCAAGAATTTATGTTTATTTGATTTTTGTCTAAACTTTTGTTTAGTTTCTTCTTCCACATAAATTCTCAGCATATTAGTGAATTCTTGACATAAAAATACCCTGTAGTAAAGGCAAGCGATTGATTATATTTCATAATACGACATTATACCTCCTTAAAAAAATGTCTTAACAACAGGCTAAGCGAAAATTTGCAAATTCACCTGCTGTGAAGCATTGTGATTTGAAATTGCAGTGTTTATAGCGCACACTCTTCAAAATTTTCTAATAAATCGTTGCAAATGTTATGTGTGCTTTTTGCTGGCCAGCTGAAGCGTATTTAATAGTATATATTATTGGCCAGCTGTGTTTTCTCAGCGCTCTTTGAAGAGGAGTTAAGTGGGGAAAGAAATATATACATAACATACATATATGGTATATACTTACTATACATACAATATTTACACGAACATTTGTTGGAATTGAATCATTTGGAAATGAAGTTAAGGTCGTCACTTAATTGATTAATTTATCCACATTTTTATGGAAGGTTAACAGTACTGTGCAGCAAATTTACGGTTGCCTTTTGATCTCTTATAATTAAAGAAAATTGTAATAATAATAATTATGTTAATGTAATTAATTTGATTTTAGTAATTTTCATTTTTACTGTATTGTTGAACAAATGTTTTCATCATATACAAAATAATGTAATCATTTATTCATTTAGATTTTTGCCACGCCTAAATCTGGATTCTTAATACTAACAAAATTAATTACGGTTTCTATGATTCCTGATGGTTGCTATCAGATAAAAATTGTAAAAGTTATTTATGAAATAATAAATTCTTAGTTGCTTTGCTTGACAATCTAGTATAATTTGTATTCTTTGGTATATTTTAAATGTATAAAAGTATATTGATATACCAACAATAGCTTTCCGTATATTTTAGTATTTTCGATATATTAATTTGGTACATTTCAAGGATTATAACGTACTGTTTTAATTGAAAAAAGCCTATTTAGTTTTGATTATTTGCTAAATAAAGAAAATTATTATATTTTATTATTAACTTTGCAGACCTTGTTGCTTGTTAATTTTAAAGAAGATAAAACAAAAATACGAAATGCTTCTTAGTAATCTCTCATTAGACTTTTATAAATTATTTAGTTATTGTTAACAGTTTGCTTTAGATACAATTACTCTAATACTAATAATAAGAGTGCTTTTTGAAAATTTTTTGATTGTTAATATTTTAGTAAAGCATATAAAAAGGTTCTTAGAAATCATCTGATCTCTCTTAATTATTTTCTTAAGTGTTGACTGCCATTATTCTTTCATTGTGTCTCATTCGTAATGCGATGAAATAATCATTTTCAAAATTACAGAAGCATTGATAAGATGCTCTTGGGTGCGTTATAAGAGTCATCGATTCGGTTGCCACATCAGCGTGCCACATCTTTGCCTTTTGTCGTTTCCTTTGCATTTGTCTGTTGACTTGACCAACGACAAAAAAAGTGAAACGACGGGATGTGGAAGGCATTAGGCAGTTTGCTCTGTTTGCTTTTAACTGAAAGCGGTCTGGAGAATTTAGGCGTGTCCAGAGGGGAAGAGGCGCACAGTTTTGGCACGTGGCCAACTAAATAGCAAAACGGCAACGGCAAAGGCAACGAGCAAATAAAGTAAATGTAAATAAGCGATTGTTACATGAACATTTTTAATGAAATGCCTCGCCAATGCTTGCAACTAATCTAGTATACTAGATGTATATGTTTCATCTATTTAGTTGGCCTGTTTCTTATGTTCTTTTTTTTTTGGTGTGTTCTCTTTAAACTGAGGCCAATTCATTTGAACAACTTTCTGGCTGGAATGCGGCACGCACGCGACATTGACAAACAAACAAACAAACGCAGGCAAAGTCTCGGCGTCTTTTCACGTTCTCTTCTCAGCCAGACGGCAAATTATAACATTTTTTCCAATCTTTCTTACAAAACACACGACCCTCCCTTTTAAAACTCACCTTCTCAGCATCTCGTTTTATTTCTATATACATATATTTGTTATTTTTTTGTATTTTTTTTTTTTTGCTAACGTTTGGCGGCTTTTCTTTGAGATGCCCTAGACGTGCGACGCATAGCAAAAGCGGTGCATGGAAAAGCCGGAAAACTGTCTGACATTGCCATTGTTTGTCTTTGGCAGTTCCCAAAACGGAACAGAGCTCTATGTACATATCATATACACATACATACATATGTTCATAGACAATAGGCCCCCAACAAACATACTTGCATACATATTTAGTTAGTTAGTCTAGTTTCTAGTCTTGTCAGTCTTGAGAAAGCAACGCGAAACGAAACGCGAAAGACGCAACGATGACACAGCTATTTCTTTTGTCTTTTCTTTGCTACAAAAGTTGAACAACTAAAAAAAAGAAAAACAGTCATGAAAACCGTTCCTCCAAATTACCGGATATTGCAGATTTTGCGCTTCTCTCGGTTCAATTGTGAGCGTTTGCAATATTTTTCAAATTTTCTTTGAAGTTGCACACACTTTGCAACGATGTGAGAAGGGAGAACGATGTTAAAGGGTTAGGAAGGGAAATTACACAGCTACATATTTATTTTGGTAATCGTTCTTCAATCGAAATGGTTCAATTATTGATATATTATTATATAATTAAAAATCAAATGATTATATTGACATTCAACTGGCTTTAAAGTATAATTTATCACACTTGTCTCACAGCATTTTCGGGTCATCTATTTTTGATGTCTCTCTCTTTAGCCTCTCAACAAATTGACAATCAATTTTGACAATCTCTACCATAAAAGGAACTTTAAAAGTGCATTACCCACAACATGGAAATATCTTCAATTCAGTTGCCAAACACAAAAGTTGACTGGCAAACAACTGACCCGGAAAAAATAAATATTAACATCAAAATTCAGTTGCAATGCGTTAACTGACTAAGAGATACCCTTTAAACAAGTCAGGCAGAATTTGATTGAATTGTTTTAGAAAAGATCTTTACAATTTTTATATTTTTGTATTTAACATTCAAAGAAAAAGAATGTTATTGTTTTTAATTTACTTTAAGAAACTACATACATTATAAGACTCAAAATTTTGTTTAAATTTGCAATTGTTTATTGTTTTTTTTTTTATGAATTTTAAAAGATAAATTATAACGAAAATAATTCAGAGAAATAAACGATATTATAACAAGCCAAGTTTGTCAATTCTGTGAGGAACAGGGTAGAAAAAATAAATAAAAGCTGAAGCAAAGGGATGTAAAAATAAGATCTACCAAGACATGCTCACACATTTTGTTACTAAATATACATCATCTATGGGGAAAAGCTATAATGCACGCAATGTTTGTTTGCCACTGTTTGTTTGTTTGTTTGTTTATTTGAACAAACTCGACAAACAAGCGATTGCCCTTCCTTTCCTTTCCCTTTGGGACGCTTTTGCATTACGTTCCCTTTCACTCAATACTTGGATGATTCAAAGAAATGTTGCACAAAATGTGAAATACGAAAGCTTCTGCATTTTAACACTTGATTTGATATGCAAATATGAACAATGCAAACGTAAGGTGAAGTATAAAGGCAGAAATGTCTGAGTGTGTGTGGAAATTTATGTGAAATCACAAAATTTATGGCATTTGCCGCTGTGACGTCTTCGCCTTGTTCTTTACGAGTATTTTCTTATTTTGCGTTTTTTCTCATTTTGGGTGAATAACTTTTGTGAGCACTGCCAAAAAGTTTATTTTTGTATCTAAGATAATAAATACTCTTTTTATAGCATAGATGCACATTTTTTTCATATCTGTGTGCAGGAAAATAAATTTCGGAGGTGTTTTGAAATAGCGACATAAATGCCGATAGCAATTCATAAAAAATATTAAAATTACTTTCATATATTGCTTAATTTATGTTTGCTATCAAGTGGTGGATAAACTACATAATAAATTAAAGATACATTTCAAAATTCAAACTAATCATTTAAGTTTTTAGCTTTTAATAAATTCAATCTTTATTTAGAGTACTCAAATATTATATTCTTAAGACTTACGTGCAAGTTTTCTACAGTTTGCAGGGTATCCAGGCTTCGATTCTTAAATTCATAATCTACAAGCAGCATAGCTTCTCTTGCTTTCTCGCTTTACACTTACTTTGCTTGTTTGGCAAAGTTATACACTGTGTTTTATATGCTGTGTGTATTTTTTGGCACGTGACAATAAATTGTTGTTGTTTGCACTATTGCTGCTGCTGTTGTTGTTGTTGTTGTTGTTGTTGTTGTCTCTACTTCTTTTGCCGAAACTTGCTTGCAAGTTCTATGTAATTTTGCAGCCAAGTAGAGAGAAAAGTGTGTCATAAATGTCATAGTTAATATTTGCTGTTCAGTACGTAATTTTACTCTATTTCGTTTTTGTTTTTTGGCAACTGGCTTAAAAATGCCATGCAAGTGCAACGTGAGGGAGCATATCGTCTATACAAAGTATTACTTCGTGTGCGTCGTATATGGGTTTCATAAATAAAAGCATTGCACGCTCTGTCAACCTTGACCCGTTAGTCAATTTCAGTTGTTCGACAAAAGAAACCAACCCAAAAAAAAAAATTGCTGAAAAATTGCATGGCATCGCATTTATGGATTGAGTATGTGCTTGTTTATTTGTGTGTGTGTGTGTGTACCTTTTGTCTGTGTCTGTGTCTGTCAATCCATAACCAATAAACCACAAAAGCTACAAGCATCAGAGTACACATACCTTAAATTAGATGAATGCCCAGTCAATGTTACGAGTATGGAGTACAAAAGAAAAACCAGAATTACAAAAAAAAAAAACAACAGCAAAAAAACATAACAAGCATATTTCTGTGCAATCTGTGCTTCGTATGAAAAACTGTAAACTCGATTGACAACAGCAGGGAAAGTAACAAAAACGAAAAAAAATAGCGCAAAGCAAAAGCGAAATGCACAACATTGAAATTGTATCCAGCAGCTACAACGTATCTTTTTCTTTACTTACATATATATGAGCATCTTATCCGACGTAATTAATCAGAATATGGCCTACTGGCATGGAAAATGTAATCGAATCACTTTTGCATATATGTATGTACATAATGTATTACATATTATGCGCATGCTGATTGAGTTTCTAATTGCATATGCTTGAGTTAAGAGAAATATTAAAATCGATCTCAGGAGAGATACTTATAAAATGACTCTTGATTCCATCGATAGTTAATATGTGTTAAGGAGAAAAGAAAACAAATTAACAAAGCTACAATCGAGTGTGCTCGACTCTGAGATATAAAAGCAAAATATTATTATTATTCTCATTATTAAATATACCGAAATAATATACCACAAAAATACTAAAATTAGTAAGAAAGCTACAGTTGAGTGAGATAAATAAAACGACACTAAAAATATACCGCAAAGCTGCTAAAGTACACCAAACTCTATATTTGGTATATCGATATAGTACTACACTTTAAAATCAACGTCAAAATATACAAGATTGTCAGCCAAAGCAACAGAAATCCGTAGTATGTAGGCATAATTTGTCATTCAAAAGTATTTCCTAAATAAGTTATACCATTTTTTATGCGATCGCAACAAAATTCTCAGAAATCACATCATACTTATAGGGTCGAAGATGCCTCCTTTTGCCTGTTACATATATTTCTTGCAGGCACAAAGTTATAATACCCTTCTACCAAAAGGGTAGCGGGTATAATTATTCAACTAATCTTTGCCTTCATAGCAATTCATAGACAATTGAATATTACAAATACATTTCAATGTCATATATAGAAAACAGCGTATCGATGGCGTATTTACTTTACTCATCTACAGCTGAGCCTATAGAATTACGCCAACTTATCGCAATCGGAAAGTAACCTTGACTAAAGCGAGTAAACGAGACAAGTTCGACATGAAAAACCACAGCGGGAAATCCAGTCAACAATCGACATATTGCAATTCGAAACTTGGGGCAAAAACAATCGCATAATACATATTAATCTCCAGACCTAAATCGATGGCGGGTGTAAGGCAACAAGAATAAATATATCTCAAGCGGGGCGCACACAACAAAAAAAAAAAAAATAAAAAAAAAGGAAAGAAAAAAGTGCAACGTGCAATGTGCAACAATAAATTGTGCACCTTATGACGTTGTACAAAATACAAAAGCTCTCGACGAACATTTTTCATTATACGGGTTTTTTTTTCTCACTTTTTGGTTTATTCTTTTTCCCCATTTTACAATACTTTTTGCGTTTTTTTTTTTTGCGTTGTTTTGATTTTTATTTTTGCTCAGCTTTAGTTTCTGATTGTTGGCTGTAGTATTATTGTTGTTGTTGTTGTTGCTGTTTTTGTTAGTGTTGCTTGGCTGACTGCACTTGGCCTAAAGTTGATTGCATGACATTGTTCTTAGTTTTCGCTTACATATCGCAGTTGTTTGGTGTACTCCGAACCCCCCACCCCAAAAAGTCCTCATACCCTTTGCTCACAGACTTGCACACACCTTAGTTGTGGGTTGCGATTTGTTTACATTGATTTTGTTGTAGTTTACAATCACAAGACCCCGCCCAGCAAAAGCTCTTCCGACCATTTGCAATATTATTGAAAAACCACTTGGTTTGCTCTTGTTGCTCTTATTGAACTTTGACTTCTATTCTGTTTGTGGTACTCCATACACTCCAGCATATATTTATATCTAAGAATACCCTTAAAAACGGCGATATGGTTGATAGGACTAAGGAATAACATAATAATAAAGATAGTTCAAAAGCAAACTTAATTGAAAAATAAACATTTTATTAAATAGATATTCATGTTTTAATACTGGGTATTTTGTTGCTCAGCAGACTTTTTCTTACCTTGTTGTTCTTCTTATATGTTCTTTTTTTCCTGAAATACTTGAGTGCATTTCAATTCATTTCGTTTCCCATTTTGTTTGGGCTATGCAATGATAAATGTTCAAGTAATAAACTTGAAAAATGCCCATTGTACGGCGCATTTGAGGTGAGTGCGGGGCGACCCTCAAGTGTTGAAAATCTCTGATGAGTTTTTCCTTCACGTATTTAGGCTAACGATTGGGGAACGAAAAGCGCGATTGCTGTGTGAGCTGATGACTAAGACAAATAGTTTTCACTGCATGTGTCAGTATTTTAAGACCAACATAGTTGAAATATGGCAGATTGTTCAATTTATCGAACTGTTTTTCCACTTACAACTAAACTTGACATTATTATTTTGAGTGCTTGGTGTAATTACTTTTAAAATTAGTCGAAAGTAACTTGTGTATTCTTGAATCACTTGAAATCAACTCAATTTAAGAAAGTTTTCAGCGCATTTAAAATTATGATTAATTGTTGAATTTTATTTTACTTTTCAAGTTAAATTGGCTTGAGGTATTACAACCTAGAATAAAGAATATATATTGCCTGTTTCACTGGTCTTAAATATGGCAACGCTATTTAACCCAATTAACCAACATTTTTAATTGCTGTAGATTAAACAAAGTCTCTTCAGTTCAGCTCTAAAAGCGCTCTTAATGAATAAATATTAAAATAAGTCTTGAAAGACTAAAGATTATATCTAGATTCAGTCCTTTCTGTTCTCTCTACTTCTAAGCGAGAGATTATTTTTATCACTCTTTGTATTTGGAGCAAAGTTAATGTCGTTAAAGTCAAGTTTTCAGTTGATTTTTGCAATTTTTTTAGTTATAGAACGTTTATTGTAAAGTTAATGAACTGTAAAGCTTCTTTCGCAATCTAAATGTTTTAAATAGCGCTTTTTCGCAATGCAAACAAGCAATCCATTTTTAACATGCTGTGACAAAACTTTAAGCATATCGATTATAAATAATGATAATGTGTTTCTATAATTTACTGTTACTACTTGAGAACACTAAATGCGAGCAGTAAAAGAAATCAAACCAATAAAAACACTTGCGAAATAGCGAAGAAAAGGAAAATGCAATTTTCTTATAGCTTTCATAATAATGTCGCCGTTGATGTCGTCTAAGGAGTTCTTTTACTAAGTATATACTTAATAACAGCAGCAGCATTTTTAGATTGAAATGAATGTAGAAAATATGAATCAGTGTCAGTTTTTATAACCATAACAATGTATAAATCTTCTTCAAATATATTTTTAAATATCTTTACAGATTGGTTTAATTGTATTAGTTTATTTAAATTATCAATTAGAACTATGTGATCATAATGTTATATTAAAATATATACAAATTAAATTATTTGGTATGCCAATCCCTTTATTACTTTTTGTTGTGTTTAATATAGTTTACAAGTTGGTAAAGTTTACAAAATGTTTAATCGATGTTCATTGATGTGCGAATGAACAATTTTTCAAGTACGAAAGGGTGTTAAAGTTTCGACTAGTCTCAAGTGTTCAATCTACTCATTGTTTTTGCACTCTCTCTCTCTCTCTCCCTCTCTCTCTCTTTGCAGTATTTAATAAGTGTTAATCGAGTTGATGTTGGTTTCATTGTTGTTGCTGAAGCTTTATAAAATTGCATTGTGCGGTGGCCACTATTATTATTGTTGCTGCTGCCTAATTGAAGTGTCATTAATTTGTATGCATCAACATAATTACGCATAATTATGAATAAGTCATAAGCAATTTTAGTTAATTCCGAAAGAGTTTCGGGTTCGTTGCGTTGTATTCTCTCTTATAATCCTCACTCCCTCGTCTGTCTCGCTTGACGGAAGTGGTGAGTAACAACTATGATAACAACAGCAACAAGAATAAACTTCAACCAAACAAAATGTTTCAAGTAGTTGCCACAGACTGTGACCCGCTCTGTTGACCCCACTTACACATTGTTTTTTTTTTACTATGTTTTTCACTTTTTTTTTGTTTTGTGTTTTTGGGGGGCTTCGTTTTCATGTGTTAAATTTGTTGCGTTGCTTGTTCGCTGGTTGCGCGTCAGTGATTTACATGCTTTATGCGAAGCATGAGCAGAGCCCATCCCAGATGCGGTACGAGTATCTTTTTGGTGGCTCTCTTTATGGTCTCTGGTCAGCGCAATTTCCACGTGCTTCGCACAAACAAAACAAGCATGAAATCGACAGTCAAGTGTGCTCGGCTGTGAGATACCCGCTATCCGCACTCAATAAGAGCCAAAAAGTGTGGTATTATTATTTAAAGATACCATATTAATATACTAAAAAATATGATAAAATACGAAAGTATACCAAATAATATGGTATTATTATTTAAATATACAAAATAAATATATACTGCAAATGCTATACAATACTGAAATACGCCGAATAATATGAGATTAATATTTAAGTATACCAAATTAATATACTAAAATACTACAAAATACTAAAGTATGCTAAATACGGGATTATTATTTAAATATGCCAAATTAATATACTAAAATATTATAAACACTAAAGTATTTAAAATACTGTGGTATTATTGTTTAAATTTACCAAATTAATATACTGTTAAAAATACTACAAAATACTGAAGTATACTAATTTCTATATATGGTATGTTGATATAACAAGTACCGCAAAAATAGGTCTGTAGCATATATCAACGGGTTTATTCGAATTTATACATACTCAAATATTCTTTATGCCTTTTACATACTTTTCCTGCCAGAATGTTATAATACCCGTCGTCCCTATAGATACCGGGTATAAAAATCAGAGAACAGTCTCTATTACAGTATCTTCTCATGTGCATTATTTTCATTTCCATACTATTTTTTTTTTATTTTTGGATTAATCTTTTGGCTTTTTTCGGTGTATATTGTACATTTAATTTATTTAAATTTTTGTCGAGGTTTGTTGAACTTCCTGTAATTTGTCATTGTTAGTGCTCATGTAGTCATTAATTTGATGCGTTATAATCTATTTTAATATTCGAAATTATCAGAGATTCAATGAGAATAAAATTATTAGGAAACTTTATGAACTTGGGGTACTATAGATTAATCAGAGAATAATAAAGAAACATATTAGAGCATGCATTTTCCTATAAATCTCACTTAGCAAAGTGATTATAAGTTATGATTCTCCTCGTTTCGTTGCAGTTGGGATTCAAAGTTTTTCTCATGAAAACTAAAATTGTTAACATCCTTCTTATTTACTCCTCTTTTCTTGGTTGTAGTTTTTTTTCTTAACTAACCTATCCTCTGTTTAGCTTCGAAGTCACGTACAAAATTCAAAAAAATTACTCTCGTCGTCAAATTGATTTTTGTGGCAAACAGAACGTCGAGTAAATAATCAAATCATCTTGGCCATTCATCGTTTCGTATATATGTATGTATGTACAATATATAATATAGGAGCGGCGGCGCCAAGCAAAAAGGCTTGATTTGCTACTCCATAAAAACCCGAAAAATCAATCTTCGCTCTCTTCGACCCATCAAAAACGGAAAACGCCCCAAAAATTGTAGTCATTAGTTTTGGCAAAAAGGCGAAAACAAAATGCAAGAGAACAAGGGCCAAAAAAAAAAGATACAACGAATTTATGTACGTGTGTGGAGTAAAGTTCATGACCACGAATCAAACTACTTAGCCAAGTTGGTGCGGTTCGCATTTGAGTTGCCAAGTTGAGTTGAGACATGAATGTGGCATTGTTTAAACTGCAATAGCGCCACAATTCTGAGCTCTGTGCTCTGACTCTGACTCAGGCTCTTGGCTCTGTCTGTGCCTGATGAGTCGCATCAATCAGCGCAGCCATTGTCTGAACTTGAAATCGACTTTTAAACAGGCAACGCGGCCAGAACAGAACACAGAACGAAGCGGTAAGAGACAGACTTGAAGACAGGCAGTTAACTTGGCCAGAGAGCGAGGCGAGGCAAGGCGAGGCAACCGCAACATAAAAGCCTAATGATCAGCGCCAGCGATTGAGTTACATGTAGCAAATCTGTGGCGATCGACGCAGTCGCCACATTGAACAGCTTGAACGGTTTCAACTCCTTCAACTGGTCGAAGTTCTCGATCTGCGTCTCGTGCCTTTAACTGTCCACAGTTAATCACGAACTGGCCAAAAAGAATGCCGGGATTAAGCACGAAAAAATAAAACCAGGGGGAACCAGTTTCTTTTACAGCGCCAGCAAATGGAATACTTGACTGTCGTTTGTTTTTCTTGATACCCTTGACAAAGGACTCTGACAAGCTAATTCATTAGCCGACAATGGACTAAAAACCGACAACTGAATGCAGTCGAAAGCTTGGCTTATAATTCTCTAGCCAGCTAAATGTAGTCTAATCGTTGGATCAAGTTTTAACTATTGGGTAACAATAATAAATCGTTGTGCTATCTTTGATGGCATTTAATGAATTGTAAGGGTATTCGAATAGTGCTTTATATTAAAGTCTAATGCAAATACAAATTTTAAAATAAACTAAACGAACTCCATGCTCTAGGAAATCCAACTTGTTGCCAAGATTATTAAATATTATTAACTAGAAACTTTTGCAGCAGAGCATTAAAAGTTCGACTTGGGCATAGTTTTTGGGAGGAATTTTCTTGTTTTTGTAAATCAAGTTTGCAGCTTTGGGAAGTTGTTGGCGCTGCTATGTTTGTTATTCAGCGGGACGTGGCGCAACTCGTTTTTGGTCTTGAGGCTGTCTTTGGCTGCTGCTTGGCATATTTGTTGGCCAACAACTGCAACAGCAACAGCAACAGCAATAGCAACAAAAACAGTCAACAAGCAAAACGTGCACGCCAAAATATGCAACTGCAACAAGAACCGCAACAACAGCAGCAGCAGCAGCAACAGCACAACGAGCAACAACAAGAAGAAAAACGGCAACAATAACTTGCAACAATGGGGCAGCAGGCAGCAAAGAGCGCCTTGGGGCGCGTCGTCATTCCGTCTAGCAATGTTTTGGTTGACTTGTTAGTTGTTGTTTTTGGCTTTTTGCTTTTTATGGTTTGGGGTCGTCCTGCTTGCCTTGGCTATCTGCCAATTGTTTGGCAAATTAACAGCGAAAAGGAGTTTGCAACTGCAACCACACACACACACACACACGTACACGCATACGCACACACATCGCTTTTCGATGTTGTTGTGTTACTCCTGCTGTTGCCAGCTTCTGCCAGTGATGTTCTTATTCTTCCTCGACTCATGCTGCTGCATTGCGTGTCTTGTCTTGTCCTTCGCTCAAAATGTTGCCAAACATTTAAATATGCCTTTGTTTGGATTTTCAGCTCAAATGAGCTTGTCGTGGTCCAAAAGTTGCCGCCAGTTCAGACGCTCATCGTCTGCGTTCCACGATAATCTTTTGGCCTGCCACTTTATTGTTCTTCTCGCTATCCTGCCAATAGCTAAAGCCAACAATGGGTATGCACGCACTTCACAACCATTTGAAGTGGCTGAAACTTGAAGAGATCTTTAAGAACTGCAAAATAATAAAGAATTAAATGAATGTTTCAATTCATTATTGGTGACACAGCTCTAAAAGCTTTAGCTATTAAAGGGTATTTAGAAGTCTAGCTTTAACAGCATTTTCGGTTGTGGTTTCGCTTTGTTGCTGCTTCTTTGGCGTCGTCTTGTGGTCCTGGATTTGTGCGTTTATCTTCATTATGCCATTGAATTTATTCATGCATCCATATTTAGTTAAATTACACGTTCGCGATAAGCTCAGGCAGACGGCGAACACTCGAATCCAATTCAATCCAATCCAATTCAACTTCAACTTCAACTTTCAGTTGGACTTGCCTGTTTAAACTAATTAGTTGAGTGTCTGTGTATGGTTTTGTGGTTGTTGTTTTCCAGGAATAAAATCCCTTCACAGTTTTCTTTCATGTTTACGTACATATTATTAGGCAATCACGGTTTTGCCCACACTTCAATATTCTATCACATTATTAAATTGTACGACTGGCATTATTTTCAAATTTTTCATTCTCGTTTTTTTTTCTTTCTTTGCAGGTGAGCAAACAATTTTCGTTGGACAGCTGCAACATCTTTTTTAACTGGGTAAATATTTGTCTTTCTAAGAAGTTTGCAAGTGTTTTTCTTGCAAATTATTGGGTTCTCTTGCCAGTTCCTCCAGCTTCAGCTTTAACTTTAACTTGAGCTTTAATGTTAACGCATCCCTCGATGAATGTACATTTTCATAATGATCAAAGAGTTGACTGAATGGGACAATGACAAGAGTTATTATGGACCATGATAAACAACAAATTGTTTGCAAAACTGATTGATTTATCAGGAATGAAAATGTAGTTGGAGGATAACACGTGGGCTGAAAAGTCCCGGGCCTTACACATAGATTGTGCTAGTTTTATTGCAGTCACCTTTTTTTCAGTAAATACAATCCTTCAGAAGACAGCTGCTAAAATTTCATGGTATTCTATTCATTAGTTTGGAAGTTATTGAGCTAAGAGTGACACTACTTTTGCTATTTTCAAAACAATGGATCCAAAGCAATTTCGTGTTCTAATCTTACACTGTTTCTTGATGAGAAAAAATACCGTTCAAGCATAGCTTTGGTTTGAAAAGTGTTATGGGGACTCCTCTCCATCAGAAACAACAATAAAACGTTGGTTTGCTGACTTCAAACATGGTCGTAGAGACACCGATGATGCAGACCCCAGTGGACGTCCAAATGGGGAGGTCACACCAGAAAACATCAAAAAAATCCACAAAATCATTTTGAATGATCGAAAATTAAATTTGCGTCAGTTAGCTAACATCGTAAAGATATCAAAAGAACATGTTGGCTTAATATTGCATGAGCATTTGACTATGAAAAAATCTCTTCAAAATGGCTGCCGCGTTTGCTCACTTTTGACCAACAACAAGAATGTGTTCACGATTCAATGACAGTGACAAAACTACATGAATTTAACTTCGAATTGCTCCCACATCCACTAATTCGCCAGATTAGGCTCCCAGCGACTTCTGGAGGTTAGCAGTCCTGGAAAAATGCTCGCCGATAAAAAATTTCGCACGATTGAAGAGGTTATCACTGAAATTGAAGCCTATTTTGAGGCAAAAAATAAATCGAGCTAAAAAATTTATATTGAAATTTTACAGCCGCTCTGGAATGATTTCGATGCTCTTGATAAAGATTAAAATTATGTGTAACGCCAATTTTGATCCAAAAAAAGCAAGTTTTCTTTGTCAGGCCCGGGACTTTTCAGCCCATGTGTTAAATGTTTGCGCAAAATTTACGCTTGCTTATTGAATAATCTTTGCAGTCCAAATATGATTTGCTTCTTCGATGTATTTTAATTTCTAAAAGAACTTGAAGATTTTTAATTTAAGCAAAGGTATAAAAAACGCTTAGAGTAGTAAAGTTAATTTAATTTTATAGCTGTTAGAAGTCAGACATAAAAACCTGAAATCAATGAATTTATTTTTGAGTTTCCGTAAAATTTTGCCACTCCTTTAGTGTTCATTTTCTGGCCATATGGGAACATAATAAAAACCTAAAAAAAAGAAGAGATAAAGAGGGAAAATCCATGCTAAATCGGCAACTGCATCGTCGTCAATTGGTTAAGCCAAATGTCAGCAACTTTTTAGTCGCATTTCGAGGCGACTGCAGCTGCTGCTACTTTTTTGTAACAACTCTATTATATATAGAGATATATACATACGATATATATAAATGTCGTTTTATAGGTTAACTGCTTTGGCTTTGGCTGACTTCACCTTCTTACGCTCGATCGGTTTACAACAACACGGAAAGCAACAAAGAACTTTAGGTGAGGCAGTGGCGAAACAATAAATGTGAAATAAGCTCTGCTTTTTCGTACTTCAGCTACATCAAATAAAACAATAAAATATTGACTTATCTTTACACAGCAAATCAATTTCAAGCACAACAATAAGACCAAAAGCATAAGAAGGCGCAGAACTTGAGGCAGAAGCCAGCTAGACAATAGTTGGCCAAAACGGAAACTGGTGGTCAGCTTGGCTCACTGAACTGTTGCTGCTGTTGTTGCTGTTGTTTCTATTGTTGTCGTTAAAGTTTTGCAATTAAAATGCCATTGAGGTGTTCTGTTTGTTGTTGTTGTGTTGCCGTTTTGCTTTTTGTTTTGTTTTGCTATGTTGCTTGGCAGCTGGCTTTAATGAGCTAATGGTCTGGGCCATGTTGTTTTCAAAGACACAGTGAGCCACAAAAGTTGCTTGAACAACTTTGTTTTTTTTTTTTTTTATTTTGGCCGTTCATTGTTTGGTTGGCGATGATCTATCAAAATGTATTAGAAAGTCAAATGATTTAACTGTTCTGCCTTTAAATTTGTAATAGTCTTTGCCTGATTTTAGAATGTTGCGCATTATTCATTTTCTGCTACATAATTTAAATGTGTTCAAAATCAAGTTGGCTCACGAGTTTGTGCAAAGCTTTAAGAATCATTAACTTCTGTTTACGCTGTTAGATGTTATTTGTAATTAAAGGCTACGTATACGTATAATAACTAGTATACGTTCAACAATAACATTATGTAGTAGGAAATGTTTACACAATATGTAACTTGAGTAGCGATGAAGTAATCGACGCTATCGACAGTCCTTGATAGCTGACCACTAACTATCTAAAGATAGATAGTCATCGATAGTAAGGTTAAATTAAAACAGTTAACCATGCACCATTGATGATCGATAGTCGTCGATAGTATGTTTAATTAGTACAAGTAGAATATCATATAGAAATTCATTTACAAATTAAATTAGTGATATTCAAGCCAACTATCGATAGTACCGATAGCGATATTGATGGTTTCGCACCTCTAATCTTGAGTGTTAATTAAATATTTGTGCATTTTTTCACCGATAGTGTATTGATAGTTGACCCCCGATTAATTATTTTTGTAATTATTACACATATTCGCATTGTGATGGTTATATTTGGCTTAGTTATTCTTCAATTTAAAGTTGTTTCAAGTTAGTAATTGAAAATTAAGTGAAAACGATAATCACATTCGATAATTACCCGATAATCGATTGTTGCACGCTATTGATAATTTGCATGGCATGACGATTCGCACTGCTTTCTTTATTAGCGGCTTGTTAAATGTGATACAACGCAGTCGAGTTGCTCTCATCCGGAATATCCTCTTTTTCCGCTGTTGGCATATGCGAAATAAATGCAACAAATGTCAAAGCGACAACGAGATGCAAGTGTCAAATGGTGACAACAGCGAGCAGCAACAAGAACAACAAGAGCAACATCATGTGCAATAGCCATCAATGAATTTAAACTTTGCGTTAACCAAACGACACTTGCTCCACTTCCCATTTGCACAATTTCCACAATTTTCACCATTTTTGCGTTTCCCATTGCCATTTCACATCGCGGTTGTCGTCGCCAGTCGTGTTGCAAGTGTGTGAAAAATGTAACAATAATTGAAATTTAATAGCCACGACGACAGCCGCAGTTGCCGTGCCGCAAAAGGCGAACGTCATAAAAGAAATAGTTGCAGAAAGCCTCGCGGCTGAGGTTCATGCTGAGGCATAGTCTCTGCTTTGCCTGCAGCAAAGACAACAGTGGGTGGAGCAGGAGAATGAGCAGTAGATGGAGGAAAGAGGAAGGATGAAGGAGGATACATCAGCAACAGGAGCAGGAGCGTGAAGAAGAGAAAACCTCATTCACTTTTACTATTATATTCATAGGCAAAAATGTTGCACACGTCGCGAAGAGTCGTCGCCGCTGGCTGTGTTGGTCTCCTATGAAAGGCGGCCTGCAAAATAAAAGTGGGTCAAAAGCTGTAAATGATATTTGTTCTACTTCGTTTAAGATGTTGTGTATGTGTGTGTCCACATACACGCACACCCACTTCAACTTCCTCTCCTTTATGTTTTATGCAACACAAACAAAATAAAAGAAAAAAAAATGAAGCAATTTGTTTGCCACTGCAAAACTGCAAAGAAATCTGTGAAACTGCATAATCATCAAGAGCTTCCCTCAGAGCTGGTCGAGTCATTAACACGAGAAGTGGCGAGAGGTAAGGTGGACAGTGTGAAGAAGAGCGCGAGATTGTGTCAAATATCGCACTTGATTTGTTGTCCCATGTCAAAAATAAATGATGCCATTGAACTCCCTTTTGGCCAGATAATAATGCAATATGTTAACGCTAAAATCGTCTTGTCGAAACGTTTACCGGCTGTCAGTTTGTAATATGCGCCGCCAGTCAACTTGAGATCGGGCAGTAGCAATTAGCATATGGCTGCTAAGTAATAACATATCACGCGAAATACAAACGACTTTTGTATAATGTTTATTTTTACACAGACATAGTTGAATGCGCTACGAAAATACCTGTTTTTTCTTTATTTTGGACCATATAATTTGGTAGCTGAAACTTGGCAACTTGCTGGTTTTAATAATTTGTACTCTTTAGCTAAACGCTTGGCAAGGCGAAGGTCAAAAAATGAATCAACTCGGAAGATAAGACAAGCGTATGCGATAAGCTTGAGCGATTTGAAAAGTTGCTGGTAATCTGAAAAGCTGAAAATAGTCTGCATAATTTGTGGCTTTGCAACTAAAGGGAAACTTAATAATATATTAATGTTATGATGAATGGAAACTTGCTCAACCTCTAGCGGATTATGAAAAGGGAAAAACTTTCCATGCAATTTGCATATAGAGGAAATTTGATGGAGACGCTACAATCAATCTGATATGGATTAATACATAACAATTTGGTTTTCTTTTATTTTTTAAGTACTTTCCTTTTTTGGTTTGTGTGTTGCTCATTAAAAAACTCATTCAAAAAACCCTTAATATCAAGGCTTTTGACAAATTTCTAATAATTTCCCACAAATCTGAATGGCCATTGTAACTATTAGTTAAGCGCAACCGCAAATTGTGCGACATATAAAATAATTTGCATGTCAAATTTTCCAGTTCATTAAAATTAATGATATGGGAAGATTTTTGCACTTGACAATTGCAATTATCAGCCTCCAAAAAGCAGCGAAATTAGCAAATACTAAAATGAGAAAAAAAGCAAAAAAAATCACAACTCTGGTCAGGGAAAATGTGTAGTTAGTGTTTCCGCTTGCTATTAATTGCTAGCGATTTGTTGGCAGTTGCAAAAGTATTCAAAGGCCACACGAAAAGCAAATAGACAAAGTGAATAACGTGACTCTGCTTCCTGTTTTGGACTTTAGATGTTCGCTCATAATCAACAGCGGCCACGGCAACGGCAAGCATCATCATTATCATTATCGTTATCATTAGCATTTGTATCATAAGAAGCAGGAAATTTCGACTCAACTTTAAGATACATCTTCGCAAGTGCATTCAAAAAAGTGTTTGTCAAATTGAAGTAAAGTTTATTATTTAAATGCAATGCAATTTGTAGTATCAAATGCAAATAGACTGGCAATTTGTTAGGCATACCCGATTCGTGCACTTAAAGTATCAGAGGGTATAATAATAATCAACATCTAGGGGCAACAGCGCGTCGGGATGTCTGGCGCATTTCCTTGCCACATTATTAATATGCACAAGTCAAAATAAAGTTAGCCGCAAAAATGTTAATGAAAGCTTTATTAGGTTTTATGAAAACATCAACAGCCGTCGGCTGGAAAACTGGCAACGCATTTGAAGACCAGTCGGTTCTCTGTATCAGAAACAACCCATTTCTCAGGGTTAAGGGTTGGGGTTTTAGAAGAGAGAGAGAGAGACAGAGATAGAAGAGGAGGTGGGGGAGGTCAACCAGACTTGTCAGGCTCGCCTGTAAATCATATCAGCGGGGTCGTCGTTGGGGTCGCTTAGCGGGTTCATTGCGGGTCGTCGCTTAATTTATGTGGCTTTGGGTTAGTTTTTTCTCAGTTGTTGTTGTTTCTCTCTGTGTTGCTTTTCTTGTTTGTTTGTCTGTTTTGTTTCTCTGGTTTATTTGTTTGTTTTATTCGGTTTGCTGCAAAAGTTTTTCCTCTGCTTAAATTTAATTAATGAACTGCCAATTTTCAACTGAAAAATACATGAACACGACCGCCGACAATAAGTATAAAACTAGTTTTTTTTTTTTTTTTTGGTTGCCATTCACTAAGTTCTGTTTATAAGTTTTTGTTTAGAGTTATTCATTAATCAATTAATTTGGTATGCAAATTTATTGCCTTAAAAAATGTTAAATTGAATGCGTTTTGAACATTGTCGCGCTATCGATTCTATTTGCATAATTAATTTCGCTTTTTTTAAATTATTAAACTGGGTATATGTAACGTTTGATCAATTATCCAATGCGTTAGACAACAATTTATTCTACAATTTTAATTCATTTTAAGCCTGAAATAGTTGGTAAAGGGTATTTTACAAATGAAATACTTGAATTTCTGATTGTAAAAGCGAAACAGATTTAGATTTGATGCACAGACTTATATGTATATTTATTTATTATTTGTGGCTATTATTTGTCTGGATTTGTTTGTTTTTGTAGGCCGCATGTGGATAAATCTCAGTGACAGTAAACAATTTAACCATAATTGACACAAAATTTGCATATTGCAAATTAATGTGCACTTAACACATTTCAGATTAATGTTAATAATTAATTGTAATTGTAAAAATTTCTATGAATTGGCCATTACTTATGTATGCTATGATATAGAAAATATATATGATATATTTTTGATCATGATGTCACGTGTCGTGTTTGTGACATTTACACAGGCAATACTCCTCCCACGCCACACACACACACACACATACACACACACACAACTACACGAAGTATACATCAAAATGTCATTTAGTTATCAGCGAATTCAATTAGCTATCGATTTTGATAACAATAAAGTGAAATTTATGAAACTAATGAAAGGCGTGGCATATGCCATGAACGCAAAACCCTATAAAACAATTTCCCCATGTCCGTCCGGACTCCGGAGTTCCACAGTCCCGGACATGCATTCTAATTAAGCAATTTAATCATATGAAGTCAGCGGGCCACGGCCCTTGTGGATGTGGATGGACGGATAGATGGATGGATGGGATAGAGTGCACTAACCTTTCTTTCCACTAGTCGCTTTTATTACATTCCCATCCCTTGACAAACGCGGAGCAAGAGTCATAACGCTGACCATGCGATGCAAGTACGATGTGTATATGTATGTATAGCATAGGGGGATGAGACAGCGGGGGTGCGTTAGTGGATGATTCTCTGCTCTTCTCCTGTTCGTGAGAGGAGCAGCAGCCACTCAAAGTCCGGACAATACGTGCGAAAAATGTAGTAGAAGAAAATGTGGAAAAACTGTGGACAGCTGGTGACAAGCGCAATTGTTGTCGAGAGAATAGAGAGTGGAGAGAGGTGGAAGTTGGAAGGAGATGATGAGACAGTGTGAGGGTTGCTGACTGCGTCTGGCAGGCAACGTGACTAGAGATGCCAACTGCGGTTCGCCTATCCACATTCACATCCACATCCACGTGTTGTTCGCTGCGGTTATCCCGCAACGTTTTTCCAAACGCTTTTCCAACCAGCAGCAGCGGCAGCAAGAATGCCGGATACACGCGCTGACTGCAAACGGATGTAATTAAGGATTTTGCGTGCCAAAAAGAAAAGTCCCGTACAATTTGCCACTACAATTGTTGTCAGGCGACTGAGAGCGGAACTTGCGACTCTCAGACAGTTATCAGGGTGTGTGTGTGTGTGTGTGTAGATTTTTGGATTGATATTGCTAGGGTTTGTCTTTTGTCTTCTGATGGACACTTCTACTAATCGCTTGTCCGTTTGATTAGTTCATCATGAGTACTAAGAACAAACCGAAACAAATGAACAAAGTAGTCTCTGAGTCAAGGCGGGAAGGAGGAAAATCCTGTGGGGAAAGGGATTGCTGAGTCACGCATGCAGGAAACGTGTGATTTGCTTGTCATGCTAATTACATGCACAGTTGTAGTTGAAGCCAATTGTGGTTAATTATGCGTGGTTGTGAATCAAAATGTTGGTGGAACAAATCCTTTGCCATAATTGGAAACAGTTCAAGTTCACTTGAAAATAAACTATTCAACGCTCAACGCTCAACTTTTACTTTAATCTTGAATCATCTTGGCATAAGAATGATTCACTCTTCATTAGTGTGAGCTGCTCATTAAAGATTCCAAGCATATAACTTGAACCCAAATCCCCCACCAAATCACAAAATCACGCTTAAAATTAATTTGTAAACCCATAAAGAAAAAGGCAACTGCAAAATCCTTTAAGTAACAAAGAAGATTTTGCCGAAGAAGAGACTGTTTGATATGCAATCTCATCAGTGTGCTTGACTTTGGTTTTTGATTTGTTTGGACTCTGGTTTTTAAAGATCTCGGCTAATTTCGACAAACAAAATGAGGAAGAAACAGGGCACTACTGTGGAATATCGTAATTTATGGGAAAAACATGAAATTTATTCACAGCAGACACAAAGACGACGACTTTGGGGACAGACAGACAGACAGACAGACGGACAGAAGGAGAAACTCCCGCCTTGTTATCCCCAAGTGGCTGGGAGGAGAAAGACTGTCACAAGTATCTGTATCTGTATTGTATAATAAAAATAAAAATCAACAACATGCGCATCATAAAATAACTATATAGACTTAAGATTAGCTGTCAGTAGTCGTAGCCGAAGTCGTCGTCGGGGGCGAATCGGAGATGACGACGCGACTTGAATTTCTACGCAATTTAACTTTCTCATATGCGAATAAATAACTGAAACAACGGCAGCAACCAACGACAATAACAACAAATATCTGAAAGGCCATAATAAATGCGATAACCGAGCAAACAAAAAGCGGTATACAAAAAACTGGATCTAAAGCAGTTCGTATAAATAAATAATACACTCGTTGTATTTATATATGTATTCTTTGTTATATATGCCATCTAATATACGTCGCGACTTTGACAATATTCAACCAATTTTGGTGTTGTCCCTAAATTCATAATCGTATGTTTTTCGTTTACTTATTTTCCTTTTCTTTTTACACATTTATTTTTAAACGTTGAACAGCTGCCGATGCCTTGCAAAAGGATTATTATCTTTATATGGAATTGCTTGCGCATGTGGCAGATTAGTGTAGGGAGCATAGTAAAGTGATCAATTCAATTAGCAGTCGGAAATACGCATAATCAACTTGATTGGGTAAATGATTTTGATTTTTTTTGGGCAGCTATCGGAAAAGCCGCTAATAATAATACTGGTATTTATGCATTCACATTAACCTGACAAGCTCAATTGACTGATTCACAATATTTTTGGGAATATTCGCGGAATTTTGTTTATCATTTTGTTGAACACAAAAAGTACGCGTGACTCTCACGCCGTTTACCAAAACAAAGTAAAACAAGTGAGAAAGCTACAGTCGAGTGTGCTCGACTACGAGATACCTGCTATCTACTTTGAATACAAGCAAAACAGTGTGGTATAGTTTTTAAAATATACCAAATTAATATAACGAAAATATACTGAACGAGGGCTATTTATGGTATATCGATAGTACAACATTCTAAATATGCCATAGAATGCAAAATATACCAAATTGCCATCCAAAATAACTAAGACCGTTTTTGCCCATACAAAAGTATTTCTTAATTAACTACCGAATATACCATTTGGTATGGTAGTGTTTTTGAGGTATGTTCTTTCCGTATATTTTAAGAATAATACCGCAATATTTTGTTTTTACTCAAAATCGGTAGCGGGTATCTCAGAGTCGAGCCTGCTGGAGTGTAGCCTTCTTATTTGTTTTGTTTTTTTTTTTTGTCATTTTGGGGTTAGAGTATGTGAATTTCATTGTTATTTTGGCAACATTTCGCACATCATCTGGCACGCGCGTATTATATATTGTTGTTATTATTGTTTGGTTTGTCTTCAGCGGTTACTTGCTGTTGCCATTGTTGTGGTTGCAACAAGGTTTACTTATGAGATGGCAGCCGTTGGTATTGACATTGTCAGTTCATATTATATAATGTTATCATGAATTTAAGCAGCTTTAATATTATATATACATATATGTTATCAACTGCTTCTTTTCCCCCAATTTCTTTGCCAGCGTCGTTTAGTGGGCGGCTGAGTGGTTAGGTTGTTCTCGATGTTACATCGCCTTGCAAGGCATGAAATTTTTATTATTATGTCGAAAGTTTTTGGCTGGCCAACAACAACACCAAAGTCAGCTCATGTTATTTTGTTATGTGATAAAGATGAACTGGTCAGAGGATATCCTCAGTAAGAAAAAATAAAGAAAAAGAAGGAAAAAGAAGTAGCGTCAGTTTGGGTATAATAAAAAGGATAAGGATAGCCCCAGCTATTTGATGTAATGTGCGGGATTTAATCTTTGAAATTGCGTGTCCCACGACGAGCTCTGATTTCTTCGAGTTGTGCGTTTCATTTCGTCGTTTTTATGGTCGTCAAAATGTGACAACAAATTGGATTCTGACGTGCGTAATGAGCAGCATTTTCTTTTTGATTTTGTTTTTTTTTTTGTGCTCTGTGTTTTTGTTTTTGTCGAGTGAAAGTTTTATGGATATGGATCTGGATGTGGATCTGGTTATTGGGCATTAGCATGAGGCGCCTGGAAACACGCTTCAATTGTTTTTAAAGCAATACTCCAATAAAGCAAATTGTGTGAAAATCTCTTTGATTTTATTGAACTCAACTCAACGTAAGTTGCCGCCCAATGCTGAAAGCTTATTAATTTGAGTGGAGCAAAACATTTTTATTACTTGCTGCTGCTGCGTGCTGTAGGAAATGTAGGAAATTGTAAAGTGGCGCCCAACGTGCGAGTGCATTTATGAAATTAAATCTTCCTCAGCACTGGCACGAGCACTTTAATCTTTTTTTGGTTGCACTCGACGCATTTCCTCCACTTATTACACAAAATCTCGTATTCTTTTTTATTTGTTGTTTTTGTTGCCTGCTTTCAACGAAATGGACTTTTCATTTTTATCTGCACAACGCGCAACAAATACACAGACAGCAGGTGCAGCAATTGCACTTGACTCGTTAAGTTGCATTTCATATTTCTTTTAATTGAAACTACGCTCATTCATTATTTATAATATTAAATTGTTGTTGAACATTTCAGGTAGAATTGAAAGAGAGATGCACATACATGATATAATATTTGAAGAGAGTGTGAGAGAAAAGTGAAGCATTGCTTATCTAATATTGAATTAATTACCCAATGTGGTGGGTCTCTGAGTGATAAGCGAAGGCCTTGCTTATCAGTGTAAACACGAATGGAACTCGAACTCGATAAGTGAATCAAAATTCATTTCGACCAATTCGTTGGATCCCTCTCTCTTTCTCTTTCTTTCTGTCTATGAAACCTTGACATGATTGCTGCTCCGTAAATAGTTGCATATAAACCACACATCACAGATAGATTTCATTGTCTATGTGTATACACAATAAGATATTTAAAAATATTTTCGTTTGTTGCGTTTTTCAATGGAGTTTCATTGTTGATCTAACACTTGTGCCTATCAGTTTTTATGGGCGCCACTTGTTGTTTGTTTTCTTTGCGTTTTATTTTGGTGCGTCCAAATATGGAATGCTTTTATAATCAGATGCGATAAAATCGTTTACCTTGGCTTCAACTGGAAAATTGGATTTCATTTTTGTGCATTGCATTTTAAGCTGAGAGTTGGAAATCTTTCAAAAGTCTGTTGATTAGTAAGGAAATTTTAATTTAAATGAATCATTAAAAAGTGCAATTTTCTTTAAGGTTTTTTTGATTTGCCAGCTGTTGGTCACAGTTAAGTTTAAAAAGAAATTGGTTTAAACCCTTACTCATTCAAATTCGTTTTTAGGTTTATCTTGCCGTCAACTTGAAGAGATTAACCTAGAAAACAAAAATTATTTCTTTCATTTTATTTTAGGCAAAAAATTTAATCAGCTCAGTCAAATTTTGTTGACTGACAATAAAATAAAAATGTAGCAAATCAAATGCAACTCAAGGAAATAATGAATCATTTCCCAAGTGCCATTTCTTTTAGTTTCATAGATCTTTTTTGCCGTTTAGTTTAAAACGAATTTGGCATAGATTCTGATTCATTTAAATATTTATTTTGGTTTATTTTGTTCGAAAGATTTAATTAATTCTGTCTTTTTAAATGTTCAGCTTAATCAGTTAAATTTTGTTGATTGATAATCAAATTTAGCAAATAGAATGCAGCTTAAGGAGAAATTGTGGTTTGAGGTTCTTTGATTTGTCGGCTCTTGGACAGAATTTAGTTTAAATAGAAATTGGTTTACGCATTTGAAATCTAATTTAGGTTTTGCTGACTTTCAAGTATATTTAAACTACTCTTTAATTTCCCATCACAATCGAGCACATGTGTTTTAGTGCATAGTCACTCCACAAATTCCATTACCAATTTGCTGTGGCAAACCAAAAGATGACAGAAAAAAAGCAGAGCAGAAAACGTTAAACGTAGAAGCAAACAGCATGTGGCGGCGTTTGCCAACAATGGTTGAAATTAATCACACCTGGGAACTAAAATGTCAGCACTGTCATCCATGTCAACAATGCGGTTACTTCAGACGCTTAATATTAGATTTGGACCATACACGAGAGAGTCTAAGAACGAGAGCGAAAATTAAAGAGAGATAGATAGAGAGAGAGAGAGAGAGAGAGAGGGCGAGTCCGCGCTCTGCGTGTCCTGTGAATATCCTCTGTGTGTGTGCGGAGACGTCTCACGGCAATCGCAATGTTTATTGTCAACAGGCAAAGGTGGTTGCCTCAAGTGCTTGTCGAGTGGGCCATGGAGCAGCTTAGGGGCACAAACCACTTCAAGATTGTACGTGTTTCCTTGCCTAGGCGCCACATCCCAACCCAGCCCAGCAGTTGAGCGTTTAAACTGCGTGTGCAGCAACCGGCAACAACAACAATCCACCTGGGCAGTTCTTTGCGAGGTGGCACTTCATTCTCAGCCGAGGGTCCTCTCTCTCTCTCTGTCGCGGTCCTTTTCGCCAGGAGTTGTCGTGCGGCTGTTTATACTTTACACTTGTCTGGACATTTGATTAATGATGCTTACGTGTCTGGCGTGTTTGCTAGCTTGCTGTTGTTGCCATTGTTGTTTCTTTGGCATTTTCATTATATTCATTGTCATTTTGAGGGCGACTTTTAACAAACGGATTTTTATGAGTTGCACTTGCCGCTAAGTGAAACAACCTGTCGGCTCCCCTTCACCTCCCGCTGCTGACCACACCCCCATATGCTTAATTAACTTGATGTCTACCAAGGGGTTGATTTGGAAGAAAACACCCAACCACAGCGAACCTACCTCCCATTCAATGTTTATAGTCTAGCATGTCTCGAGTGGTTTCCAAGTGGTTCCTGTCGGCGTCTTCTGACACGCCAACTGAAATTATGTGCGTCTGCGTCACTGAGTCATCATCGTCATCATCGTCAGAACATTCAGTCAGCCGCTGTCAGGTACATTGTTGTTCAATTGATTGCACATGTTGTGTTGCCATTGGCAGCGATAAGATAACATAAGATTATATCGATTCCACACTACACCACACCACGCACAACAAAAATCCAATTGATAAGACTGCAGTTTGCGTGGTGATGTTGCCATAGTGCCATAGTAAAGTTTATTAAACATTATTAATTATTTAACACGAATTGATAATTGCCAGCTAATTGGCTAGTTGTACAACTTGCCAGCTCTTCATTTTATGAGCGTTTTCTATTTATTATTATTAAATGTTATTATTATTATTATCGGTAGGTTTTTCTCGTATTGTTTTTGGTCATTTCTCGTGTCTGCTTTTAATTAATTTAAGTTGCAAAGCAAATACAATTACATAAATTGTTTTTATTGCGCCGCTTACATACGATATGCCACACACAGACAAATTGTTGTTCGTTTGAGTGTGTGTGTGGCGTGTGTATGCGCACACCTGATGGCGCCCTCTTGTATATGTCGCGTACATTGCAGTGAAACCTAATTGGATTGTTACTGCAACAGTCTATGTGCCACATGCCACACTCGCCCCACTCGCCCAGAACAGCATAGTTGGGTCGACCTGTAAAACACATATGTTGCAGGCGATGAGCGTTTATTGTTCTGATAGTTGAAGATATCATTAGACTAACAATGCCATAAATATAATTTTAGACTGAAATTGTCTTACCTATATAATTATTTGTATTATGAATAATCATCATCAATAAAACTTATTTATCTACAAACGAATACAAAACTTATTCAAAGGGCAGCTAAAGCTTAATAAAAGTTTAAAGGCAAATCATAAAAATAAAATTGTATACTTTGTATTTAAAAACTATAACCACAGCAAATTTATTTGAATCTCTAAATCAAATTGAATTCAAGCTTAATGCGACACTAAAATTAACAAGTAAGAAAGCTACAGTCGAGTGTGCTCGACTGTGAGATACCCGCTACCCATTTTGAATAAAAGCAATATATTTTGCTGTATTATTCTCAAAACATACCAATTATACTACAAAACTACTAAAAATATATTTTGGGGGATTATTATAACAATTATACCAAATATACTAAAAATACTAAAAATATACCAAATGATATATTTGGTATATTGATATAGTACCACATTCAAAATATACCATAGACGGCACAATATACCAGATTGTCGGCTAAAGCAAATTAGACCCCTAGTAAGTAGGCGTTTTTGCCCATACAAAAGTATTTCTATATTATCTGATCGCAGCCAAATTTTCAGGAATCATAAATACTATAGTTATTATTGTACATATATACCAGAATTCGCAATTCTAGCTTTACAATTACGCTTGTTATTCGATTTATTTGATTTACGGGGGCGGAAGTGGGCGTGGCAAAAATTTGAAACAAACTTGATCTGCGTGCAAACATAACAAATGCTGTCGAAAAAAAATTATAGCTCTATCTCTTATAGTCTCTGAGATCTAGGTGTTCATACGGACGGACGGACAGATGGACAGACACACAGACGGACAGACGGACATGGCTAGATCGTCTCGGCTGTTGACGCTGATCATGAATATATATACTTTATAGGGTCGGAGATGCCTCCTTCTACCTGTTACATACATTTCCTGCCGGCACAAAGTTATAATACCCTTCTACCCTATGGGTAGCGGGTATAAAAATATAATCTTCTTTAAATATGTTTAATGCAATGTAGCTATTGTTAAGTCATGCAAAATATGTTTATACCCGCTACCCATAGGGTAGAAGGGTATTATAACTTTGTGCCGGCAGGAAATGTATGTAACAGGTAGAAGGAGGCATCTCCGACCCTATAAAGTATATATATTCTTGATCAGCGTCAACAGCCGAGACGATATAGCCATGTCCGTCTGTCGGTCTGTCCGTCTGTCCGTATGAACACCTAGATCTCAGAGACTATAAGAGATAGACCTATAATTTTTTTTCGACAGCATTTGTTATGTTTGCACGCAGATCAAGTTTGTTTCAAATTTTTGCCACGCCCACTTCCGCCCCTGCAAATCAAAAAAATCGAATAACAAGCGTAATTTTAAAGCTAGAGTTACGAATTTTGGTATATACAGTAATAGCTATAGTAGTTATGATCCCTGAAAATTTGGTTGCGATCAGAAAAAAATTGTGGAAGTAATTAAAGAAATACTTTTGTATGGGCAAAAACCCCTACTTACAATGGGTCTGAGTTGCTTTGGCCGACAATCTGGTATATTGTGCCGTCTATGGTATATTTTGAATGCGGTACTATATCGATATACCACATATACCATTTGGTATATTTTTTTAGTATTTTTGCAGTATATTTGGTATATTTTGAGAATAATACAGCAAAATATATTGCTTTTATTCAAAATGAGTAGCGGGTATCTCACAGTCGAGTACATTCGACTGTAGCTTTCTTACTTGTTTTTTTATGTCTATAACTCATACTAGGGAAATTTAAATCTAGTTTACAATACTTCCATGCACAATTGTTAATTCCTTCATTAAAGATATCTTAAGCTTTCACACGTAAAGATCACACCTATGCGCTTGTATAATGAGCTTTGGTACGTGCGACCTAGAGCTTTCAAAAGCTCACTAATACACATGCACAGCCGCACATATTATTTAATTGAGTTTTCCGTATTTTAGCTACTGTTATTATTTCCTGCCGCATTTACTCAACTACTCTATTATTATTTAGCCTGCATGTGATTACTTAAAGCGTAATTAGTAATTTCATGCAATTTGCCTTCTCTTTTGCTCGTTGTCGCTCTCTCTCTCTCTGTCTCTTCCATTGACGTCGTCACGTAGCCGTGTTTGCCTGCACTTGAATTGCACATTTGCTTCTCTACTTGTCAAGTGCATGTTTGTTGACGTTGCTGTTGCTTTTGCTGTTGTTGTTGCTGTTGTCGCTGTCGCTGTCGCGGTTACTTTGTGCAAAATTGAAAATAATTAAACTGAGAATTAGTAGAGCGTAACTCGGCTAGGTTTTAGACTGGGCCAAGCGCCTTTGTTGGACAACAGCCCTTCCCAGTTTACATTGCGGGTTTGTTTTTAGCCAGCTTTTTTCCCTTTCCTTTTTTTGTTTTGTTTTGTTTTTTGTTAACGCCCGTATTTTAAGTACTTAGTTTCTAACTTTTTTCAGTAGGCAAAGCAAGGTTGCTTTTAAAGTACGAGTATTTACTTAATTGCATAATGTATGCGAAATGTGTGTGTTATGCGGGCTCTCTCTCTGTATCTTTCTTTCTCTCTCTCTCTCTCTCGTGGTATTTAAAACATATATTCCGAGTGCCACATCAGCAATTTAATTTGGCTTTAAGGCAATGTCATGAAATTATCATATCAACCCTGTGCGATTTGACAGCTCACTAAATGTGAAGATTTACGTTTCACTCGTCACTTCAGAAGCTTAATTAAGTGATTTTTCATTGCTCGACAATATAATGTGCTGCAGAATCAACTAAAATCAAATGCCTTTGCATAAGATACACTTTTTATTCTCGTTGTATTTTTTTTTGTTTTTATGGTGTTGAACGTTTTATATGTTATTAAGCTGAACATGCTCAAGAGCCAAGTGCTACATTTATGGGTAATTAAAAACAGTTTGGCAGCGTTTAAAAAAGGTTTGCCCCTTTGTGTATTGACACTTTTTGATGCTGCACTGCAAAAAAAAAAAAAAAAACATTGATGGCAATTTTTTTTTAATATTTAAAATTATTTTTTTTATTGCTTTAAGATAATTAGCAATAAATTATGCTTTGACTAAGTGTCATCTGTAAAATAAAGATTTGCTGTTTACTTGAAATTGTTCGCAGGGTACTTTTTGTGGCATGTGCAACAGCAATCCTTAATTGTTGCTTGGGTTCTTTACAGTTATGTTTCGGCTTACAGCTTGCAGACTGTGTTGACTGCGAGCTGCCATTTAAGGCAACAATGCGCAACGGCAACGGCAACGGCAACATCAACAACAGCGGCATCTGCAACATGTGGCACTAATAACTGTTGCCACTGTTGCGCGCAAAATGTTGTTGCAACGTTTTAATGGCGCTGCTGATGCTGCTGCTGCTGCTGCTGCGTTTTCTTTGTGTTTATATTCGTACTTGCACTAAGTTGATGTCTGGTCAGTTGCATTGACGCACGTGCGGCAGCAACACATCCATGACATTGCAACAGACTGCCACAGTCCGCACATTTACAAATTGCGAGCCTTGCCCTTCATCACACTCCCATCTGCTATTGCTGCAGTGGCCTTTCAACAATTTCATGCTGCTGTTGCACTAAGCTTATTGCCTCACGTTTGTCGGCTGCCAATTGCAGGCAGTGGCTGTGTCACTTGCCACAACCAGCTAACCAGCTTGCCACGCAGCCAGATGCCAGCTGCCAACTAGCACCTTTTTGGCCATTTTAATTGATTTTTGCGTTAGCTCAGCGTACAGCAAATCCAACACCTCTTGGATTTGCCATCACCACAACAATGCAGTTGCTGCAAAACTTGCTGATTAGTTTTCAGCATTTGACTTTAAATCGCATTTTCCGATTTTGTAATTGCCTGAAATTTTTGGGTCTATTGTGCAATCGTTAATTGCGTTTTCAATTCCTGATCAATAGCGAACGTGGAGAGCAGAAAGTAAATTACAACTCTCGCTAATTAACTGAGAGAATAAGGTGCTAAATCTTTAAGCAATTACTTCATTTTGCTTTCTATAAAATGTATTTACAAAACTCTGTTGTACTCATTAAGGAATATGAATTAAATGAATATTTTGTAATTGCATTTCCATAATGATCTTTTCTATAACTTTGATTGAGAATTTGATTGTTTCGAAATGTGTGATTGTTAAGAGAATTCAATTTATTTATTTGGATATTTTATTTTATTCTATTCTACTTCCATTTCAATTATCATTTCTTCTTTAAATCGGACTAGTAAAATGGGAAAATAATAATTCAGAGAATAAAATTTACTTATTTAGAAACATACTTTGGAATTCCACTTCAATAATCATATAAAATGGAAAAATAATAGTAAAATGTCAGGTAATGTTAAATTAACTAGAGAATTACATTTTCTTGTTTTAAAATATGAATTAAATTTAAATTTTAGTAATGAATTAAATGCATATTTTATATTTACTCAACTTTACACGAAATGAAATGTTTGATTCTTAAGAGAATTAAATTCACTTATTTAGAAATATTGCAAATCGGTATATCGAACTAATGTGAGATTAAATGTCAATCTATAATATTTATATTTCAATTTTCATCTTATCTACGACTTTGATTAGTTAAACTGGAGACTAAATAGTAAAATGATACTCAAATTTGGCTGGCATAAAATGTTTGATTATTCAGACCATTTAATTTATTTATTTAGAAATATAAATTTAATGAATATTTTATATTTTATATTTCCATTTCAATTATCATCGCTTCTATAACTTTAAATAAGTCTAAAGTATGCATAGCATAGAAATGCTTGTTTGTTAAGAGAATTGAATTTACTTATTTAGAAATATTGCAAATCTGTGTGACTAAAAAATATGAATTAAAATTTATATTATATTCTATTTCTATTTCTCTATTACAACTCTGATGCATTAGGTAGAAGAATAAGGAACTAAAACTAATCTGCAGCTTTGATATGTATAATTGTAACTTGAATTACATTTATTTTTTTTTTTTAAGATGATTTGTATATTTTGTATTCCCATTTCAGTTACCAGTAAAGGCGCTTAAGCTTTAATTGTGACTGTAAATAGCATTAAAGTTATCTGCTAAATCTGAAAACGAACAATACTGAACAATATGAATTGAATTCATATTTTCTATTTCCATTTCAATTATCATCACTTAGACACTCAAATTATATTCAACCTCTCTTTCTGCTGAACCCATTCGAAACAAATATTTGTTAAACAATTACAATTTATTTACTAAATTTGTTTTCATTGTATATTTGCAGGTACGTACGCTGTTCTGTTGATTCTGCTTCATTCACAATTTGTCAATGCGTAAGTCTAAAAGCACATTCTTATTTTTATTTTGTGGGCCAAGGGGTACACGCCCCCTCAACCGTTTGAGCAAATAAATAGTGATATTTTTATTTTCGTCACAAATACGTGAAGAGCAAAAGAATTGTGCAAATGTGACAATTTCGTTGACTGCAAGTTGAATAAATAACAAAATTTGTTGTTTGTTCTGATTAATAAAAACAAACACAATTACTTTATGCGAGTGTCAACGACTCGGCGTTACCCTGTAATATTTAGAATATTTTAAAAGATTTACATAGAAGTAAATTTCGAGATTGTGTTTGTATTTTATAATTCGATTGTCGAGTGTTGCTTCCTCCTATTAAAAATGCAACGCATGTGCTCAATGTTAAAATATTCTCCAACGTTCAGCGGGGTAGAGAAATGTTGGGTCTCTTGTTTGAATTTTGATAACGCTAACGCCAGAAAGAAAGAAAATTGCAAAATGAACTTGACACAGTTTCAAAAGCGAGAACCGAACTCGTCAATTGTCTTCACATTCGTATTTGTTTGTTTGCATATTTGTGTGTCATTCGGTTCGTTTCATTAACATAAGTGCGATGTTCGAATTTCAATTCTTCTTCAAACAAAAAACGTGTGAAAACAACAAACCCTTAACAACTCAACAACTCAACAACAAAAATGCGGTGAGTCAGCTGTGCTGGAAATTGGCACCAGCTGTCGACCAAATGGAATGTGAAATCGCTGCAACTGCCCTTTTTAATAATGAGAAGCAATTCCCGAAATCGCTTCGAGTGTGAATAAACCCATTTAGAGGCAGCAAATTCTATACATATAAATAATATTTGACAATCAAAACTTCTTAGCGCAGTTTAGGCGCCAACTACCAAAACAATAATAACTTTGTCTATTGACAATTTGTTAACAGCAGATTGATGAGAAGAAGAAAACGGTGGCTGTTGAACTGACAGCATTGGCCAATTTACATAATAAACATGGAGACATGGAAACATGGATGGGTTTGTTGTCTCTAGAGGTGACAAATTTAGTTGAAACGAGTCGAATGCTGTTGGGCCATCTCCCTATCTAGTATCTGCATAATCATTCCTGGTTGACAAAATTGAAAACAAATTTAAATGTTAATGCGAGTTCACAAATTTAATATATTCCACATTGCGGCGTCGCCTCACAGATTAATGAAAACCAAAAACTCCCAAGTGTGTCTTCGAGAGGTCGGCCTTGTGTGATCATCATCATCATCGTTGTCATCATCGTCATCATTGTGTTGTGCATTTTGTCAGCTTAAGGTTGTGGCTCAGCATGGCTAAGCAGTGAGCATGTGACTGTTGCATGCCATTTACATATCATTATAATAAAATGTTAATAAGCGTGTAGAAGTTATTTGATAGATGACATCGTGTGGTTTGTTTGCACTATCGGGCAGAGATAAAATTTAATCTTATTAATTGAATATTCGATTTGCATTGGAAATAAAACTCGAATATGAGTTTGCAAATTCGTATTCGTATTCTACGGAATGTTGACATATTATTTCTAAATTATTGCTGAGTTTTGCAAACAGCAAAAAATACTGGTTGCCTTTATTTAACCTTTCTAAATGTACAAATAAAAATTTCACACAAACGTGATTATTCGAATGGTATATAATATATATTTATTTATGGTAATTGTTAATATAAGTCAAACATTTTTGTTTAGTAGACAGCTCGTTACTTTTTATTGCTTTCGAAGATCAGATTTTCTTAACATCACTAAAAAGATCTTGTTTGTTCTCTTTCTGTTAAATTCGATTTATTGAGGCTTATTTCTCTTATTTCACTTTTTAGTTTGAATGTACCATTTGCTATATTTTCAGTATTTTTGTAATACTGGAATATTATGCTTTTATTCAAAATGGGTAGCGGGTATCTCACAGTCGAGCAGTCTTGACTGTAGCTTTCTTACTTGTTTTATTTTATTTAGTATTTGTGTGACGATCTGTATTTCTTTCAAGTCTTTCATTGATTAGTTTCGTTGCAATTCTATATAGTTTAATTTGTTCTTTAATTTTAATATTTTGTATTCTCTTTTTTCATTTTCTCTTTGTTATTTGTTTTTTAAGTTTCTAACGGTTATTTTGTTATGGAACTGTTTTCGTTTTATTTGATTTATAAACTTTATAAGTATCGTGTTTCCTATTAATTCATCTAAATTCATGCATGTCAATTGATAATTGCATTTGACTTTCCTAGCTATATAAGAGACATTAAATAGTTTCCACTGAAGCAGTCATTATATCATTGTCAGATTGCGTGTTCTCGACAATTTCTATATGGAATATAATTACACTCTGATGGTTTGATACCCGGAGCTGTTGCTAAGTTTCATAATCTCATTCTTATTTTAAAGTCATATGCTAGGCCACACATACCGCAACCTAATCCATAATGTCTTCATCTCTCGTGTCGGGCATTAACTGAAGATCATGATCATTTGCCGTTGTGCTGTCATCACTTTTAAATTTGACATTTGCTGCGATTACGATGGACCCCTCCCCAAAAAAAAAAGAAACCTCTTTTGTTTATGTGTGTGTGGGTGTGAGTGTAAACAAAGAAACGGTTGCAGCATTCGTGTGTGTGTGTTTTTTTATGGGTCACACCAGCAAAATATACAAGAGAGCGAGACAGAGGGAGATAGTAGAGCAGACACGTTGAGAAAAGGCGGAAGAGTGTCGGAGAGAGACAGAGAGAGAGGAAGAGAGGAAGAGGGAGATGAACTCATTGAACTGTGCGTTCAAGCGTCAGCAATGATGTGGAATTAATAAAGCATAGTCCGAGTGGAGCTCGGCCTTAGGAACAAACAAGTGACAACAACAAATACAAACACACACATACACACACATGCGCACATTCCCCCAGACACACACAGATAGTGCGAGAGAGAGAGAGAGGAGAGTATTATTGCCAGTTGAAGCTGCAGTTTACTCGGCTCGCAGACACCGACAAGAGTCTGAGTTGATGCTATAAAAGCGATTTATTAATGTCAGTCGGACAAGTGGCGGAGCTGTGGCGTCGCAGTGACGCCAGGGGAGGGGACACTGGAATGGAGGGGGGAGGGGGCGAGTATCAGCTATTGGGTGCATAGCCTCAGCCACAATGCCAAGCGCATGTTTGTAATCATGTTGCTAGTGATGGGGGCATGCAGCTCATGTTGCAACTGCTGTTGCAGCTGATGATAATGATGCTGTTGCTGCCGTTGTTGATGCTGCTGGTGCTCCTGTTGCTGTGGTTGCAACGTTGACGCTGGCTGCAGCTGTTTGCCCAACATCCTTGCATGTGCGAGTGTGGATGCTAGTGTTTATGTCTCTGCACACATACTATATAGTCATCATATATATCCATGTGTGCGCTTGCATCTCTCATAAGCCCTGCAGTGAGCTATCTGTGATTTCAATGATTGCCGCTGCGATGCAACTCAAAGGCACATAAAATCAAATGGCAGCTACAATAGCTTCAAGGCACTTCATATAGTAAGTGTGACATTATTCTAAGGTATGTACCAAACGGAAGTAAAAGAGGGAGGAAGATCGTCCTTTTATAATATTTTCGATTTTAAAATTACATTCATTATTCATAATGATATTAATTTTTATTATGAATATTAGTTCCAGTTCTTATTATAAATATGTGGTGTGATTATTTCTTATATGATCTGCATAATACTTATTTGTTTTATTATTATATTTATTGCTTTATCTATATATTTGATAGTAATTTTCTTGTTTGTTATTAAATTTTGTTGTAATATTCTTATATTAATTTATATTTTTTCTCGTTTGATCAGAATATTATTATTTGTTTGTGGAATTAATAATTCGTAGCTCTGTTATGAATCCTTGTTTTGATAATTCATATTCTAATTTGTCGATTTCATCAATTGATCTCTATAATATTCTTTATTTATTTTTATAATATTATGATTTTACATGGCTTATTAATTCTTTTTGTGATTTATATTACATATTCTATCTAAATAAAATTGACTGTGACTGTACTTTTCTTAGTTTTATGTTACTTATTATTAAAAATTATCATTTCTAATTACTTATAGCTTTAACATTGGCTTTTTAGCTGTTGCACATGAGTCTGGAAGTGCTGCTGGGCTACAAACTCATTCATTTGCCTGGCGCAACTGTTGTGGCAATTGCCTGCACTTTGTGTGTATGCAACGCAATGACATGCCCTTCCTTTCCATGCAACATTAATGTTGATCACATGCCAACACTGTGTACATAGACTTGTCATTTTCAGTAGCAGCCTCAGCCTCAGCCTCAGATTCAGATTCAGATTCAGCCTCAGCAACTGTTCGTACCTCCCACGCCCTTAATAGACAGACAGACAGTAATTTCTCTGTTCTCCCTCACTCTGTCCTTCTCTGTCTCTGTCTCACTCTCTTACTGTCTGGACATGGCTTGCGTTATTTATTAAATTGTTGCACTGATTGTGAGATTTTTAAATGCTGGCTGTCCCACAAATGGAAAGCGGTAATTTTCTTTTGTGCATTTATTTACTTTACGTTTTTTTTCATTGTTCATGCTCTCCGCTGTTCATGTTGTTGCTGTATTTCTTGGGATTTCCATTGGGATAGGGTGAACTTTATACGTAATGCGTTGAGTTGGGTTGTGTGTACGTGTTTGCTTTCCGTATTGAAATGTTTGTTTATTCTTATGATTTCAGAGTTTCTGTTGTTGTTTGTGTTTGTGTTTTGGTGAAGGCGCTGGGTTAGTGGCCTGGGGGATAGCAAATTCAATAGAATCATTATCATGTGACATTTATGGTAGCTTCTCTCAATTAGCAGCCTGCATTTAGTAGGTTATGCACAATAAACATATAGATTAACACTTGAAATTAGTTTGTAATGAGCACGCAGTGTTGAAGTACATCCAGACATAATATTGCACCATAGAAATATGGGAAACTTATTTTTAAAATCGTTTGTCAGACAAATGAGAGCGAGATTGTTTAATAAAATTCAATTGTAGGCATAAATATGCCATAAAATGTCGTGAAGATCACTTATTTAAATAGAAAATATAAAAAAGATAAGATTGAAATAAAAACATAATAATATGAAAGAATAATAAGAACATTGGAATAGTAATGATACTAGTTTTTTATTGATTACAAAATAAATGTAATAATATGAAAGTCTTTTGACGTTAATAAGAAGCTCGAACACACCATAAAATGCTTAGAAATTGTAGGAATATAATATAGATAAAAATAAAGTTTACTTTTTTATAGATTCAAAAGCAAGTTAAGGTTTCAGTTGTGCTTTATAATTACGTTCTACAAATTGCCGACTGTAAATCAAAGCGCAGCCTATGCAAAGATAAAGATAAAGTGCAACTTAAAAGTTTTAACCAGTTCAATTGCAAGTTCACAGCAAAGTGCATTGATATACGTGAATGTGAATGTTCGTGAATCTCGCTTGTTTTATCCTCCTTTTCTTTTGGTTTTGGTATTAATTAACCAAACGAACCGAGTGGTGGGAGTTGGCGGGCAAAACTGTCGAGTTGAACGAGTTGGAGAAATCCTTTTGCGCCAGGTGCTCCACGAGAAAGCAAAAAACTTTTGCTTTAAGTTTGACATAAATAAGTGCACTCGTGACTTTGGAGTAGCAGATAAACCACGAGCCAAAAGGAAATGTTTGTCGAGCATTCGCTTGACACACACACACACACACACACACACACACACACACACACAAAAGAAAAGGCAAATTCAATAAAAAGAAAAGAAGATGCATTCAAATTGTATTTAAATGGGAATTTATTTTGTAGTTTATGCTTCGTAAAAAATAAGAAAATAACAAACAAATTTTTATGCAAATTTGCAAAAAAAAGAATATACGACGATTGATTGCAAATCGTGACAAGAAAGCAATAGAATAAATTCACACATGATGATAGAACAGAAGCAGAAATAGCTAAGATTAAAGCTCGACACACGCACACACACACTCTCATAAACATAAATCACACTCAGACTCGGGCAAAAACGTAAAATAATATTGTAATCAGTTGAGCAAAAAAATATATTTGATAAGGGTTAAGAACAACAAGCAAAACGACCGACCCCCAAACAGAAAAAAAGCGAGAGCAATAGGAAGCCACAGTACGCATATTTCACACACACCCCACACTTCGAAAACAGCCTCAAAAATGACCCTAATTTTGTTGTTTAGTGCTGGCTAGGAATGTATTTATACACTTATAAGAAGTGTACTCAACTAGTAGATACCCTGAGGTTAGCAGTTCTTAAATAGCTAAAAACGATGATTATAATATTGCATATTTAATAACTTAAAAGTTATAACTCATCATGCTCCATCATTTGAATGGATTGTAGGGTATTGGAAAACACAGAAAAATAACAAAAATGATGTGCGAAATGTGAAAAATGTGCAATTTCATGTTTACTTTTTGTGTTTATTTGGGTGACGGCTCTTGTAACTGAAGCTCTAGTCGGGGATCTGGATCTGGACTAGGTTTAAGCCTTAGCCTTCATCTTGGGCTTTTCTGTTTCTGTTTCGGCTCCTGTTTCTGTTTTCGGCTTCATATTTCAGCTGCTTCCCTTTTACTTATGTGCGTTTGTGGGCGGAGTCGGAGAGTTTTGGTCATACAGTTGAGTGAATTTGACAAATTGTAAAATGGCACAAGCCAAAGGCAAACGGACAAACAAAGAGAGAAATAACATTTGGGACAATTTTCTTCTTTTTTTGTCGTTCTTTTTATTTTGTTTTTTATTTTTGAACACATGTCCATGTTCATATGTATGTGGAGAGAAGAAAAATACAAGCGAGTGATATGTATGAACTAATGATTATTAATGCTCATAAGGATTTATGAAAAGGCGGGGTTTTCATTTTGGTTTAGGTTTCGTTTTGTTAAATTGCCTGAAAGATGGGCCTGTTGCCCTTTCTGTAAAGTGTCCTGCAATTGAAAAGGAAAAGGATTCAGAAAGGGATTGCCAAAAGAATGTTGCAAACTTATTTTAGGCAACCTTTGTGAAATGTTTTCGTATTATTATCAACTAATTTGGGGGCAATTATATGTAATAAAGCATTTGTTAGCATTTAAATTGCTATTAAATTAGCATGATACTCATGAAATTTGTCGACATTTTCGGCAGTTGGCATTACAACAATAAATATTTTAAATTGCCTCGCACTTTTAGTTTCGTGTGATTTGACCAATAAACTGTTGAATTTAAATATTAAATTAATTTGTTTTAAATAAATAACATGCAATTGCAAGCATAATTATTTGCATATTAAATTACAATTAGTTGCAGGCATTTTGCAAACACCATAAACTCATTTATAGTACTGCGAATGTGCAAACATTCTATGATATCATATCATACAGAGACACAGAGCAAACAATTACAACAATTGGAAATGCGTACAAATAGCAGAGAGAAATTATTGCGCCGTATTTCATTTATTTGAATTACGAATGGCGAATCTAATTGCTGCTAATGAATGCAATATAATCCAGAAATGCAAATTTAATTGTCATTAGTGTGATAAACAATAGAAAACAGGCGGCGGGCGGAGGTGTTGTCAGGGTTATCAATAGATTCCAGTAATCTACATACATACAATATATGTTCTGTAGAGTCGTCTAAAAATAAATGTGCAAATTTTTAGAGAATGAAGGTCAGAGCTGTCTGGCGATTCACTGATTAGCTGGACACAAATGGGAATGGAAAATGAGGTTAGCTAAAAGTTTAGTACAAACTTATTTTAACTGGCAACTGAGACTTAAGATTAATTGAGAGTGCCTCATTAAAAGTGTCCGAAATTCAAAATAAAATAAAAAATAATTAATTGTCGCAAAGTCTTTGAGCTGCATCCAGTTATATATTTAGTTTAGTTTTTAAAAGCTTCGAAGGACTTGAATACCCTAGCTGAGAAAGTAAAGGGGTGTATAGTAGATAGAGATAATCAAAGTGATCGAAAATTTTCAGTTTCCATCACAAAATTTAAAGTACAAAATATTTCACTGAGTATCTTATAGTCGATGTTCAGTGTACTTTTTTAATGTCATTTTATTTTTATTTCTCTTCCGTAAAGTGTACACTCTTTTCCTTCTCGACTTTACTTACCCCTTGGCGAATGCCAAAAATACGCTAAACCCATTTTTTGAGGGTATGAGGGAAAATGGCGAAAACTTTCTCGTCTGCTCTTGATGCTAATGATTGTTTGATGTGCCCCCAGCGCCAAAGTAGACTTCAACGAGAAGGAAATGAATGGTGAAGGGGTCAGGAAAAACGGGGCTGTGCAAACGTATAAAAAAGTGAGTGCTGACGTGCAAAGAAGGAGCAGGAGAAGGAGATGAAGATGGAGATGGAGATGGAGAAGAAGCATCGAAGCATTGAAGCTTAAATAAATACGACGACAAACTGCCGAAACAACTCGCACTGTAAATTTGGTCATCGTTGTGCTTCTGGTCGCTGTCCCTCTGGGACTGTCCTTTTTGGTGTGTCCTCCTGCGGAGGATATGCAAGTTCCATGACAAAAGTTTCGTAATTAAAACGCGGCCAGTGCCAATTTTAAAAGCCGTCGGCTGCCAGGCTGAAGATAGATTCTGTGCCGCACTCTAAATCAAACATTTATTTTTTCCCAACTATTTTTTTTTGCCCGCACCCCAAAAGTGGAAGTTGTTAGCATAGATTTAGAGTAGTTGCGACTTTTAAACTTAATTTTATTTCATTTAGTTTTTAAATTCGCGAATTAAATGACATTAGGGGCCAGAGTGCCTGAATCGCTTGAACCCTTCATGACATCAAAGTTTCATTGATCCATCTTAATAGGTAAACAAGTTGGCAACCTTTCAAAAACTTTTCAAACTTATTCTTTGCGTGTTTATTCTTGAAAAGGGACACCGAAAATTCTCTCACCTCTTTCCCTATGATAATTTCCTAAGCACACACACATGCACACATATGAAAGTATCTGCTTTCATTGTGAGCTGAACTTTTGTTGCTTGGGAACTTTGAACTTTGACAAAACCTTTGGAGACTCGCTAAAAGCACTTAAACACACACTTAACCCACAACGCACTAAGCGACACAACTAACATAAAACTATCAGTTTAAATGATATAATGACCACAGACAGATGACAAACAAACAGACAGACATACAAACGGTATAAATACCGATTACACAAATTAACAACACGTACAGAAAAACGAATAAGAAAGAGGGACAGAGAGAAAGAGAGCCGAACTCAACCAGAGGTTTCTAATTAAAAGTTACAACCCCTCACATGGAGTCAGGTTCATGTCCATTTCCTTTTCCCCTTGCTCCATTTTGGGGTTATTTTCGGAGTATGCAAAAATATTGTTGACAACATGAAATTAATTTTACCCCTGAGAGTTCCTTTTGCTTGTGGGTTTTTTTTGTGAATGAGTAATAGGGATAAAATTCACACATGCGTTGGAATTCATAACTGGCTATTGCTCTGGGGACTACACTGTATGTTATTCATTCGCATTGTTGGGGTCCAGTGGTATAAGGTACATTCGTCTGGGGGCTTGTCTGGGGTATTTTGCGTAACATGTTTGTGAGGGGGAGGAAGGACAGGAAAACAACAAGTCAGCGAAGCAAAAGCAATTAGAGTCTGGCTAGCGATAAGCCACGACATCAGCATCAGCAAGAGCAACAGCAAAAAACAACAAATCCACTTGACTTTCTACTTTTTAGTAGTTGGTATGATTTGCATTCATGTGGCAGATTCTTGACTGCTTTCCAGTTTTGCTGCAAACAAATTGCAAACCGTTTTTATCATCTGCAAGCTAAACGCATACCATTCATTAGTTATGACCATTTAGCAGAACCCATTTAGTCAAAAAGTTTAGTACTTCCATGACCACATTTTGGAAACTGTAATAAACTCTTGAACTACTTTTGATGTGACCGCTTTTCATGTGTTGACGTGCGTCAGCTGGGCCTGTTCATAAAACGTATAAACCAGACCTCAATCCAATTTGTGCAATTTATTTTCATTGGTTTAAGTCTTTCTAGACGTATGATTTATTAAATAATGCGTGAAATATAAATAGTAGGTTTGCGTATTTGAAGATATTGAATTTGAAAAGAAATAAATGAATAACAAAAATAAAAGAATACAAAAATAAAATATATAAAAGAATAAAATAAAGTAAAAGATAAAACAAAAAAAAAAAATAAAGTAAAAGATAAAAAAAAAATAAAATAAAGTATAAGATAAAAGAAATAAAATAAAGTAAAAGATAAAAAATAAAATTAAGTAAAAGAATAAAAAAAATAAAATAAAGTAAAAGAACAAAAAAATAAAATAAAGTAAAAGAATAAAAAAAATAAAAGAAATGAGAGAATCTAAAAATAAAGGAAAGAAAAAAATAAATGGAAGAATAAAAAGGAAATACTAAAAAGAAAGGAAAGAATAAAAAGCAAATCGAAGTAAAAGAAAACAAATAAGTGAAAAATTAAAAAAAATTAATTTGCATCGGCCGGGAATCGAACCCGGGCCGCCCGCGTGGCAGGCGAGCATTCTACCACTGAACCACCGATGCTTTGTTGCTCATCCACTCGCGAAGCATGAATAAGTATTAGCTATCTATCGATAGGTTTATTTTTAGACAAACCGGTCGACACAGGTCTAATCAACTTTTACCAATAGTCAAGGCATTTGCTAGTATGAATAGCCGCTAAGTTTAGTTGATAAGACAAATCAGTGACCAACACACAAATCCGCAATAGAGAAACTATCACGAATTTGATAAGCTCGCATGAAGTAAAACATCTCATATATATAATATTTAATTATTCATTATTCCTAGAATTTATATGAGTGTTATTGTTTATATTTGCATTTGTGTGATTTGAATTATTATTTCGATTCCCTTGAAATGTGTCGTAAGTATTATTAATTCAAGAGACTTGTTTTTTTGCAATCGAATTTGCAATTTAAAACAAAATATAATGATGAAAGGCAGTTTGTAAACCAAATAACATGAACGCAACTTGCAAAACAATAGCAGCAAAAATTTAACTATGTATTATAAATTGCGTAAATTGCAAGAATTGTAATAAGATACTGAGACAGCAACTGAGGCACCGACTGACAAAGATTGAAGCAAGTGCAAAGGCCAAAGGAGAGAGAGAATGTGAAACAAGAATGGCAGCAGCAAAAAAAATAGAATGCAAGAAAACAAACATTAAGCGTAATTAAATTCCATGCAAATAAATTAATAGAAACATGAAAGTAAAGTACGACAGCGAAAAATTTAAGAAATAAATGCAGACAAAAGAATTTAATTTAAATGTAAATGAGCACAAATTTAAAAACAATGCAGACAACTGAAGGAAGTCGAAACGAGCCTCCCACATCGAGTATAAAAACAGTTTGCTGGCTAATTTGTATGTGACTTTTTAATTAGTCCGATTGATGGCTGGCCAGGCCGTCAGGTTTTGGCAATTATACAAAATGGTTGTGGCCGCCTGGCCTAAAAATCTAATCAAATATATAAAATTGTAGTTGAAATCTGCATAATAATGTCAAACATGTGAGTACCCGTAATAACGCACAGATATTACGTATACGAAGCTGTGCTCGCTGCTCGTCCTCGGTCTGGTTGCAGTCAAATTTGGTTGGCAAAAAGGCTAACGGCATTGTGAATAACGACTATCACAATTGCTGTTGTCGTTGTCGTTATGACATGGCTCGTTAAGTCAATTGCGTAATTAGTATTCGGCAAGCAGATCCAGCTATCAGAGGAGAATAATCCCATCTCTAGGCCCGCACTCAAACTAATTGAAATTAGTCTAAAGGCAAGCATCAAAATCTTCGAAATGAAAACATGCCCAACTTGTAGCTCAAACTAAACTTAACCCTCACTCTCTGCTCGCTTCTCCTGTAACTTGCATATGAATATAACTCATAATCATACCCTAACTCAAAAGTAAGGTGAAAGATGAAGAATTTGATGATGGTAATTCATGAATTCATTGCTGCATTTTCATAGAGCATTTATGTTATATGATGGTCTGCAGCATGTATGTAGGAGCATTCTGCAGTCGGCTTTCATTATTATGTTAAGACCTAATTTAGTTTTACTAATGCGCCATGAGATGATGCTGCATGTCATTAGCATTTGCAGTTGCCATTTTGAGATTGGAAACGACACAGAACAGACTGTCTGTGCCCTCGACTTGACTCCATTTCCACTGCGCAACAACAATTGAGTGTGGTTCGCATGTAATTAAGAGAACCCACTAAGTAAGTGCTTGGCTTCCAGTCACAGTCATTATTAGCCGAGCTTATCAATGTTTTCTCATTCAATACGCTGCAAAATTGTGCATTTTCTGTAACTAATAATATTTATTGTTGAATCGAAAATGTAAATCCTCTCAATAAGACACTGTCTTTGTCTGCAAATTGTGAATTATTTCGCTCATAATTGAAGTGAAGCAATTATCAACAATACACTTATTGCATATCACATACGAGAGTGCAAATGAAAATACTCAATGCTTAGCTCTATGAGATTAAGTTCTTATTTTTGCATCTATGATTAGTAATTATATTTTACCTTTATTTTATTTACAGGTAAGCCAAATTGAATTTTGCTCAGCTGCAGCTAAAATGGTAATGTGAAGTTTTAATAATTTACTTGCAATTTGTGGAAGTGGTTATTACTCAGAGTGGAGACATAAGCAAGAAGAAAGATAAAAAGAATTAGATAAGTCAAATAATGCGTTGTAAAGTTTAGAGAAACACACAAAGGAAAATAATAGCAATTAAGAAGGCTACAGTCGAGTGTGCTCCAGCAGTAGTGTGAGCTCCCTCTACTTTAAGATTTAGTGGGTACAAAAAAAGGGCTATAAGTATGGCAGAAACTATTTAAATTAAACTCTGCGCACTAATTCTTTTTTTTGCTTACATACTGTTGATAATGGGTATAAAAATCTAATAATAGCATTTCTCAAGAAATTATTGCTATTACAGCGTAATCCTAAAGAATAATAAGCCCATACATTATTTAATTTTATTATCGGTTTCGATGAATAATGGTAAGTTTTCGGCTTATCAAACGTAATATATGTTTGTATTAATTTATTTATATCGTTGACTCAATCAATGTTCCGCTTAAAATATTACATTTTTCATGTTCGTTTCGTAATTCGAAATTATAGAGGGCTTCGTGTTCGATTACAACTAGGAGTGAACTATTTTGAAGTCACGCGCAAAACTACTTAGCTACTCGGTGATAATTTCCCCAGTGGTAATTACACACACACAAAATATTTGAGTCGCACATCAATTGCCGGCGTATTCAACAAATGAATGCGCAATATCGATACGTCAAGATTATATAATTACAGAATTCTAAATGCCCTTCCACAGAATATATTTTTATCGTTTGTGAACTCTGCGCTTTTCAGAGTCAATTTGTTTCTCCCAAACAAAATACATAATGCATAATAAAGTCTGTCGCGGGCTTTCGTATGTAGCACATTTCATGACAAATTTATTAGGCCCTCGATGGGTGTGGAAAATACAGTTTCTATTAGCGTTCAATTGAGTGCATCTAACTGTTGATGAGCGTGGCACCTGTTAATTGAAATGCTCTAGTTTTTGAAAATATAAAAAAAGCGACACTTCCAGCTTCATTAGCTTGTTTCTATCTGCAGTTGACGCGCTCTTTTTTCTTTTGTTGGTGAATCATCTATAAATCTTGAGCGTAATATGGCTCATTAGGATGGCATTTGTGCGTAAATTGAAAATTATTTAGCAAATTGAGTGTTGTTATTTGTCGAATCTTTACGTATCTCTGAGATACTTTTGCGCCTGGCACTTCTCAAAAGTCATCCCGTCGTCGTCTCAGTGCGCTAATTTGTGTTTTTCATTAGCATCGCTCTAATGTGTTTGGTCACCGGAACGCTTTGTAAATATTTCACGTATTTTCTCTGCTTCTTTGCGAGCGTCTCAGTCTGCGCTGTTAATTGCACTGATTACAACATTCACTGCACGATAACAGAAAGTTCAGCAACCCAAAGAGTGTGTAAACAATTTGTTATGATCTACAAAATGTAGGGTAAAATCAAGACACTGCTCTTAATTGAGCTATATTTGTAATCGTATTTATTGACATTTTGATTTTAAGTGTTGAGGGCATGAAAATGGAATAAATTTATGTTTCTTTTAAATATTGTATAATACGAAAGTATTAGATTTAGAGATAACTTTCTTACTTATCTTTTTATCACTAGATAAGTTAAGATAAACATATAAATATATAGCAAAGCTGTTGCTGTAAAAGTTTATTGTATAATTTATAGTTGCTCGAATTATTTATCTACAATCTCGTACATTTTTATTGTATATAATTAAATTCATTTTTGTCTGATTATGTGAAAACCCTACATTGGATTAATTGCAATCGTGCTGGCAATCGTATTAAAATACTCATTAATTATCAGGAATTTCAAATCAGCTGCTGTTGTTATTATTATATTAGGGTATTCCCATGCTCGGGAAAAAAGCGAGAGATTAAATGAACAAATGCAGTCGAGTGTTGACTCTACGATCAGACGGTTGGCTATATAGCAAAGGTATTTATTTTTAACTCGTATACTCGTATATTAAGCCTGTCATTAGCGCTTAAGGTGGGAGAGAAATGCAATAAAAATAAAAATATGTGCAAATTGCTGACTTTAATTTACGTGTAGATTTTATTTTACAACCGAACACACGTGAGAAATGCGTAAAAAACGCGATACAAAGCTCAGCAAAAAAAAATTAAGAAAATATAAATAATCTTTTTTTGTTTAATGTTAATGAACATTTTTTGCTCGGAAAGCCTAGAACCATTTCCGTTTCAATGACCTAAATGCGATAAAACGACATAAACTGATTTTATAAACAAAAAATGCAATTGATGCTGGAACTTTTTTAAATATTACTTCAAAGGAATAGTTGATGGACGAAATCAGCTTTGCTGATTATAAAGTTTCACCTAATTGGTTTATTGACTATGCAAAAGCCTTGACAAAGTTTTGCACAGATTTCAAATAATTTAAAAATACACAACAATATTTTAAACACTGATGAGTGGCCGCTTCATAACAACTTGTCATAATTCCAAAATAGATCAATAAAAATCAATTTGTGGTACAGAGAAGGAAAAGAGCAAAGATTCAGATAAGACACAACTTCCGCTTATAAACACGTGGCACTTGGCATTCAATTGAAAACTTTAATGAATAATACTTGTACCACGCAAAATGTTGAACAATTCAAGGTTGTCACTCCAAATACTTATTGTTGAGTTTATTTTTGGCAAATAATAGTTGTTATTTCTTGTACGTCTCTTCACTTTTTTTTCTACACTTTTAAATTAAATTTGAGCGCTGACTCAGAAAACTGATGGATAATTAAACTCACTGAAGACGAAGTGAACGGACCATGAAACGCATTTCAATGTCAATGAACATGCAAATGAAACTGTAGATAAAACTCAAGTGGCAAATGCCAACGTCACAACTCACTGAAAACTGATGCCACTTGTCTAGTTATAGAGCACAAAAGTGTGTAGATATATATTTATGTATATCAGAAACTCTTTTATGAGCTTGCTGAAAGGTCAGCTATTGAAGGAATCGCGTTTGTCTGTCTCTCGATTGAATTGTGTGTAACTTGAAAATGTTTAAATATAATTAAAGCAAACCTCATGGCATGTTGAAGCTACTCAAGATGTTTGCTGGCTTTTGAAGTTGTCTGTGTCTGTTTCTGGGGCACATTATAATTGTGTCTTGTCGGTATCTCTTTGAGTTGTGTGCCTAAAGTAGCAAAAGTCGACTTATAGCCTTTGATCTTTGACTATTTGCCTAACAACAGAACTTTCAAATTTATTCGAGGTCTTCGAAGGGAAATTACATTTAGCAGATCTCAACCTGACGATTGATGTCACAATTAATATTGAATTTATGTGAACTCCCAAAAATATTAAATATACCCAAAAATTATTAAAAGTTCCAAGCTGTTGGCTTCTAAAAATATTCAGCGTGAGTTCAGCACAGGAAATGCAGCTGATTGGTATTGGAATTTCTGGATCATGCTGTTAGCAATGCATTAAAACAAGTAATAAAAAGAAATATTAAGCAAGAAATATGCAAAAAGGAATTCGACATAGAAAAAGCGAGGCAAACGAAGAGTCAGCAATCGTAGATATTTCCATATGACCTGCTTTACTTTGTACCCCGATGTTCTCAGCGATGTTCAATCGAGTGAAGAGGCTGGCAGACACACATGCATATAACAGATGAGTTTATGAACACCTTAGCACAGGGTGCAAGGCCTGTAGCATCAGGCATACCGTATATATGTACACACACAATCATAGATTTTGTGGACAGAGGATGTGGCATGTTGGAAATGCGGCCAACAGAGAAACGCTTAGGTTAGTTTGTGCAATTTGCTGCACATTCTGTGCCTGATTTCAATTTCATTTGCCTTTGATGCCTTCATTCAAATTCGATTTTTGCACATTTGGCTTACACAATCCCTCATCAGCCAGCCCTCACCTTGTTCTCTTTTTTCCCCTTTTCTATTTTTTGCTGTCTTTCTATCTCTATTTCACCTTTTCTCTCGCATGATATGTGGCCACATTTGAAGTCGTCCAGGTTCAATACTGTCCGAGTTTTGCCACTCTTTTAATCAAATGAACTACACACACTGCAGCTGCAACAGCAACAGCAACAGCAGCATCAGTCTCTTTGACTTGTTCCCAATTGTCGATCTAAAGCAGGAAATCGAGTAGCATGTTCAATTGGAGCCTTGGGAGTGTCATCTGTCAATGAAGTGTTGTCAGACTTTGTCGAACCTGAATTACTGGTATTCTTTGCTTGCACTATTAACAAATGATATGTGCATGTTGAGCAAGTGATTGAAGCGAATGGCGATAAATTTTCCAATTTATTTTGAATTTAGTTTATGCTAATGTTAGTATAAATTGTATATCATAATTCAAAATTAATGCAACAGCAATCTTTTAATGATTCATACTCTCAAACTCATAATTGCAATATAGTGCAATATTATTGAAATGTGATCTGCAAACTTCTAAACAAGCACGTTTTGATGCCTTTTGTTAATTAATTAATTTATTAAGTAAATTATTTTTCTTATTTTTTCCAAAAATAAACTCTTCTATACTAGACAAGCACGTTTTATACCCGCTAACCAATTATATATTTATACATATATATTCTCTAATTAAGTCTAAGTAAATAATGTTCCATATTATTTCGAAAATTTCCAAAATTACATTTTTAATTTATGTTACGAAGTTGCTTATTAAATCCACACGCAAAGTATATGTTGCATTATCCAAATATGGTAAGAGCGATTCCTCATTCTTTGTTGATATTAAGCGAATTACTCTCCAAACTCATATGTGGAATGTTGTACAATATTATGGTAACGAGATAAATTGAAATGGGATTTTTGTGCATCTTTTGTGTTGGTTTATTAAGTCTGTGTAAATAAGATACGCACCACAAAATGGAACTTCATCTCTTGCCCAACGATTATGTGTGGTTAAAATGGAGTTATAGCTGCCTGTGGATAAGGTTACAGCAGTTACTACACACACTTTTCTCTCAGGCCGCAGACAGCGTGCACACATCCATTTGTTGTGCTGTCATACTGGCCACACGCACACACACACACACACACACACACACACGCATACATACGCACCACTGTCGCACACAATAAACTCATGAGAGAGGGAGAGGCAAAAAAAAAAGCAATTTCGCATAAAAGCCACAACAGACATAACCAGAGGAGCCCCAAAAATGGCGCACAAAATAGCCGCAGATTCATTCCCAATGACAGACATATGAAAATAATGCGTGGCAAATTTTCAACGCAGTTACACAATGGTCAACTGACCCCTAACTGACACCCTTAACCTAAACACAACAACCCCCACCAACCAAAAAAGAAGTGCACCCCTTTTGGTTGGGCAGCGGATAACTGGTGAATAAGCCCACAAAATTTCATTCACCAGACTGGGAAATTAGCATATATGCTCCATTGTGTGAAGCAATTACCAAAACACAAAACAAACCTCACTCCCAAAACGGGTGAAAACACAGAGAGGGAAAGAGAGAGAATGGGAGGGAGAGAGCGCTGTACCCCAAACCGTTTGGTGTAATCAGAGTCGAAATTGCATTTCGTGCAATTGGCTGAGCGAGATCAAGTGGCCATAACTTGAGCCGATGTGTGCGCATTTGTATCTGTTGCATGGCTTAAAGCCAAATTCAATTGTTTGTCAATCAACATACATGCATAAGCCATATAATTATGCCTCGGGCTATTTAAGCCCCAATTGCAACCCCTTTAAGACACGTTTCTCTTGTTTGCATTGCTCTTTCCCTTTTTCAAAACTGTCCCTTAATCGACATTTACATATGTGTGAAAGTCGAGGGCTGCAACCCTTTTTGTGCTTAGCCGCAGCTCCTGCAGTTTAATGCTGAAATGTTTTGCAGTTAATGTCACATTTAAGTGCATTGTCAATTGGCTTCTCAATGGCATTGCGCCGACATGTGTGTTTATTCCGTGAGAATCAACTAGAGGTAGAGAGGGAGAGAGTGAGAGAAGGAGGAGATAAGTAATTTCATTTCGCATAATCACCAGAAGTGCTTAATATGTTTCATCTTGTGTGAGACGACTCTCTCATCACTTGACGCTCAATTCGTTTCGGGTTTTAAATTCAATTCGCTACTCCGTTAATAATTACTTTTTGACATTAACCTGTAGTCTAACGCTACCCTCTCAGTATAATAATATATTGTTTATTTTAAAATAATAATATCTAATGATTTGTTTCTAACCTGTCTTTAAGTTTCTCTTTACTTTAATAATGTGTTATATTGTAAAATATGAATTCCTTGAACTTTTTCTCTCAGCAAATGCAATTGGCATTGTACACTTATATTTAGATTGCTTTAAAATAAAAATACATAGTGCATCAATATAAATCTTTATATTGTTTTTAAATCTTATTTTTAATTTGGGTTTCTTTAAATTTACTGTATTAAATTTTAATGTGAAATAAAGTTAAAACAAAAACTGTATCGCAATTTTAAATAAAAATCATTTTCATTATCAATTTCGAACTTATTTTTAAAGAGTATTTTTAGTGATTTTTATTTTAGGTAGTTTTAATAAATTGCAATATGTGAAAATATTAAATCCTCAATTTTTGCTCGCAACAAATGCAATTAGTTTCCAGACGGAAATTATATGATTTACATAGTTATTGTTATGACCAATTTTTTAAGCTAGACCAATCATACTTAACTTTATAAATATTTAACACAATTGATTGAAAATTGCCGACAACGCCTGTTGCAATTACTGTTGTGAGTTTTATGATTTCTCTATTGTAGTTGTTGCTGTAACTATTTTGTACTGTTGTTGTTTTTGTTGTGCCTAAAAGCCAACCACACACAATTTTGATATTTCGCCACTAGTTTGTGGCACATTTGTTGCAACATTTTTGCATAATCCATTTTGGCAGCGAGCTTTACTTATTTGTTTAGACAACAGCAGAGAGCATAGACGTCGGCGGCTGGAACTGAGATAAGCTCTGCTCCAGGGGCCAAAATAACAATGGTTGTCATATATATATATACATATACATATATGTATATATGTGCAGGTTCCCGATGTCCTGTGAACAGGCTGTTGCTAGGGCTGGTAAAAGCGAGGGCAGTAGTTGTTAGTTAAACTAGACCAAGTCCTTTATCAAAATGCGGCTTAAAATATTTTGTGCAAATATTTTTATGACAGGTGCACGAAACGCTGAAAATGTGTGTGTGTATGTGTCTGAGTGAGAATGTGTATTAGTGTCAACTCGTCACATCCAGTTGCCGTACGTATACGTAATATAACGTATACGTATGCGGAGTAGTTTTTTATGCATGAAGCGTTGTAGTGCCTAAAACCGTTAATGAAAGGCGCTCAACTTAATGGAGATTTATTGTTTTCCACGTGTTCAGCCATAAAGTGTTGTTGTTGCTGGTGTTATTCTTGTTATTTGATTGTTGTTGCTGTCACCTGGATAAATTTTCATTCGGTGACAATCTTCCTGTCATCATGTGTCATTGGGTTTCCTGTATCATACTTATACAATATCTACCACATATACATAGTTATTTTTGTCGTTAATGTGCCAAGCACAACAAGAGTGATTTATGAACCGTTGGCCAAAATTGCAGCGAGGTTTTTGATAAGGTTTTGTGTCGGTTCTGTGAATATTGTTGGGATTGTAAATTAACCAAAATACGTGTTGGATTGCGTGACATTGTCTGCTTAATATCGAAAGCGTGAGAGATCAGGCCACAAAACTGTTTTTTTCTTTTTTCAAGTTTATCAATCATCCGACTAGTTGCCACCATATGAAATCATATGTGAAAAAGCTAATGATGAGGCTATATGCAAGCTGAAGATGGTTTTTCCATTCAAAATACTTATTACTAAAATCATAAATGAGCAAAATTGAAATAAATTTCCAAGTGTAGTCAAGCAATTTAAGCGATATCATCTAATTGACTCAAATTGAATATATTAAATGTGAAATCGTGTGCATGAATCAGAGTTGCAAACATATAGATTTTGTGTCTGCTTCAATTTCAATTGCAAGCCAGTCTCAGTCTTAGGTTTCAGGCCTCATCAGCTATTCAATTCACGCCCAATTTCATTTGTAGCAATGAATAATGACGATGAAAGGGGGACAAGGAAACAAGAGCGCAGCAGTTGGAGTTTAACTAATTAGTATAGGCAGCAATTAGCAGTAATTAAATCATATTCAAAACATGCCTCCTCAGTGTTTCACTGTCTATCTGTGTGTCTTTCAATTCGTCTGCCCTCTATCCTACCTTTGGCTGTGTGTATTTATTTAAAACCGTCACTGAGGACTTAACCACGCACAGCGTAAACTTTAACGATTTGCTTTTGATCTGCCACAAGCTGAGCCAAATGAATGACAGGCAGAGGGACAGAGAGACACACAGACAGAGTGACGAAGGAGCAACTCGTTGCCAAGTAGGAAACCGAACCCGAGAGTGCTTTGGGGCGGGTGCAACCAAGCGGCGTCCACTTGACACACATAATCGTAAGGCTGTCCCCTTTCTCATCCCCTTTACTTGCTCTCCTCTTTCGCCTCCTCGCCAGAAGACGGCAAGTCAACAATGCGCAAGGGTTTCAACTTGGTGGGGGTGTAGGAGAAGATGGAGGAGGAGGACTTGAGGTAGAGTGTGAGCTGGTCTGTGCTGCTCTTGGCGTTCGTCTGTCGCGTTCCGGTTGCGGGCAACACCTTTTTGCCGAGCAAAAGGATTTGCCATGCTGCAGATAAAATCGTTCACCGCAAAACTTGTGCATTTTTTTGTGTTGTTTACCCGCAAATTCGCCTTGGTTTCCCGCTCTTTTGAATACTCTATAGCTGGATGGAAAAGTCAGATGAATAGGTTACGAAATATCCGAAATAGAGACATTATATTTTCATAATATCGTAAAATCATTTTGCCCTAATACAATGTTGAAATCAATATTCTTGTTAGTTCTAAAATTAATTAAAATTATTTAGTATTAAGTGTTAAAAAACAAAACAATTATAATTTGAAAATATAAAGAAATTCAATAATTGTGAATTTTCCCTTTTTTGAAGTTGAAGTTACCATTTGAAAAACGTTTTTAAAAGTTCGAGTAACTGAAGAGCAGAGTATATGAAAATCGAAGTCTGTCCGCCAGAAAGCATTCTTATTTGTGCTTGTTTATGTTTGGCATTTAAATTCTAAGCGACTGCAGCTTATTGAGTGTAACGGCTTTGCTTTGGGAATGGAACTTTTGGAGCAGCTTTAAGACCATGTCCTCGAAATTCGAAATGCTCTTAGAGCTCTGTCACGTCTTTGCTGCATTTCGCTTAAAAGTTTGCTCAAAAGGTTTTTACTTAAAAAAAGATAATAAAACTAGAATACCGTTGGTGCAAATACATTTGTGATTTGCCCAAAATCGGCACACAAATTAAGTGCTAAACGACTTTTGAGGCGATAGTAAACCAATAAACAAATAAACAGGCAAGCAAACAATCCAACAAACAAACAAACAAACAAGGAGCTCAGACTCAATCGGATCCTGGAAATGTGTGCGTTAATTTTGGCTGGGCTGGAAATATCTTGAATATCTCGACAAATCTCAATGAAAATAAACATTAACTTCTTGCGGGTGGAGACACGACTTGACCCACTCAATTGCCTCATTGGCGCCGCCTTTTGGTCTAACTAACTCAGCAGAGTAGAGCAGATAGAGTGAGAGAGAGAGAGCAAATAAAACTAATTGAGCCTCCTCGCTACACTTTTATATACTTACTTATTTTCTATGTGTATCCATTATCTTTACAGTTAATGTCAGTCGAGTGTCTGGCGTCTGGATTCTTGAGCTCTGGAGTCTGCAAACTTCTTGCTTGTGTGCACATCAAATGTGAGTGTTAATTTATGCCCTAGCATACTTTTTGGTGCTGCCCAACACATAAACAGACAAATAAATGTATATATATATATATATATGTAGTGTTAATGAGGGCAAAAGCTGCTTGCCAGCTTCTTATTCAATGAGCATTTGTCCATTCGCCAATGCCGAATTATGTTCATTTGTGGGGGAAACCTTTTGATTGACATCTCGAAACAAATAGCTGACTAGAGATTAATGACCATGTTTGAGGCCAAAGTAGACAACAAAGTTTCTATTACTAAATCAGGCGCTTTTCTCTGAACTGTCTTTAATTGAATGATTTGGAATTCGATAAGAATTTCTCACTCCATGGTGTGCATATTTGTATATTTACTTTGCTTATAAATTTAAGTTTAAAAAGGATTCAAATACTATTTCTCATACAAAGACCACTTTAAAATACTAGATTTAGGTTACAAAATTCTATAATCTATCGAATTTTCTACAAAGTTTTTATCTAGCTTCGATTGGTTTTAAGTTATGTGGAGTTATTAATTTAAAACTGAGTAATTGAATTCGCTAATTGTATAATGAAAAGTAAAATAATAAATAAATACTTAAGTAGTTGAATGACTCTGATAAAAAAAAAAAAAAAAAACGATAACGATATGATATTTGTAATATTAGTTTAATTTTTGTTAACAGAATACATTCTGGCAGACAAAAACATATCTTTGAAACGCTGATTTGCATTTTATTAGAACGCTGTCAGAGTCGAGGCTTTGAATATCTGTCAACCGTAGTCGAATCAAGGGAAAATATATTTTGTTGAGGCAAATATAAAAAAAAATGAGGAATGTAAAGTGTCCTTATCACTTCAGCCCTTAGAAATCCATTTCATTATGCATAATGTGCACATTTTTTACGCCAAGCATTTCCATCTCTCTTTCTCCCTCTGTGTGTTCTATATTTTTTGTGTAAGGGGGATTTGCACGGGACTCCATCAACTTATTTGTGCTTGATATTTACATAAAAATGCAAATAAAGTAAACTATTTTCAGTATTACGATGGCCAGCCTCAAAGCCATTTGGCTTATTGTTAGTCGCCTGACAGTTGATAAACACATCATCAAAAATACATATATATGTATATACATTTAAATATGTATTCAGTATAGAAGCAAACGAAATATGTTTATAACTGCTTTGTAGTTGATACATATTTTGGCCATGTCAGAGTAGGATGTCTGTTGCCAACCAGCTTCAGCTTCAGCTCCCGCTCCAGCTTCAATTTCAAATCAAATTCCCTTTTCCAACAATTTATTTTGCTTATACTTATTTTTTGGCTGCACAAATATTTGCCTTCAACGGGCAACAATAGCAGAAACAATAACAGTAACGATGCCGTTGACAAGAAGGCCAAGAAACGAACAGCGACAAGCAACGCCAACATTTGACATTTTGTTGTTTCTCTGCCTCAGTATCCCCTTTTTTCCTCCTCCTCACTTTTCAGCTGTCTGTGATGTTCGTTTGTTTGACAAAAAACATGAAAATGCGATTTTTAGTTTTTCTCTTGCCACGAACGTTCTAACTGCGGTTGTTATTGTCTTTCTATACCCCGTAAAAATAGATCGGAAAGCATTTCTAAATATGAAATTAAGATTTTAAAAATTGCAGTCTATTATCGAAATTAGAACACTTTATTATAATAATAGTCAGAGATACATGTGAACGTATTTTATATTTCAACAAAAAGAGTATAAAGCTTTTCTTGGTATTTTTTTCTTAAGAAAAGAAAAATTCTTTGAAAAACAATCTAGGAAACTTAATAAAAGACTTCTTAAGAAAATAATATAATTAAAACTTCATTAAATATTAGTATCCCATAAATTTAGCGGTCCGTTTTAAGTGATTTAAGTGATTTTTCAAAGAATTCATTAAATTGAAATAATTACAGGGTATCTGTCAGTCAAGTACTTTTCACTTTTTAACCATGGATAGCCACCATACTGCTACGTTAAAGTATTTGTCGTTTAGGGGCTTTGGTTTTGCTTTTTTCCTTTTAGCGTCACGCACGTGTCACTTTTGCTCTTGTTTCCTCTTTTTATTTGGTGATTTTAAAGCTCTGCGCGCTCTATTCGCGATGTGTGTAAATCCCCTTTGTCACATTATAAATGCATTATTCTCCTTTTCGAATTCGTTTATCGGAATGCCAATAAATTTATAGGGATTCAATTATGCCAATAAAACTTTCGATTTTATGCAGTGTCAAGCGACTTTATCGCGCGACCTAAAAAATTGAAAATATGTGTGATAATTTTGCGATAACCTTGCAACTGGAAGAAGGAAATTTTTACGACAGAGTGCGGCGGCAGATCGTTCTTATGCTATTTACGAGTGGCAGTTGAAACACAATTTACAAAGCAAATGTTACGTATACGTAATATTTCAAGAAGGCAAACCCGACGGCGATTAAGCGAATCGCAACTGAATAATGGCAGATGATTAGACAAAACAACAATAGCCTAGCCAAAAAGAGAGCCCGCAGCAGTTTGTAGCCATAAATTAGTTGGTTAGTAGGTTTGTTCCCCTCTCCCCAATCTCGTGCTTACAGCAGCCATCCAAACCAAAACCAAACCGAACCGAACCGAAGCGAAACAAACTGCACGTAAAAACGTCTGTTTTTGCTATAATTGGCCACATATTTTGTAGGTTGAAGCCAGGGCCGCCAGGTGGAATGGCCAAAAAAGTAAACTTGGCATCAGGCAGTGGGGATTTGTTGTTGGTTCGCAGTGTGGCATGTGGTATGTGTGTGTGTGTGTGTGTGTGTGTGTTTGTGTGTGTGTGGTTGGTGTCGGTGGTGTGCCTTGCATATTGCCAACTGGGGCACATCAGGCTTATCAATATATTTTAGACAGTCCAGGAGTTTTTGGGCACATGAAAATGGCAAACCTATGCTAAAAAGTGTCCCACGTTGATGTTTGTTATGGAAATCCTTGCACAGAGCAGACCAATAATTTTCTGGATAGCTGCAAAGGGCTGTCGGTTGTGGGCTGTTATGGAAATGAGCTCAGAAGAGATTTGTAGTCTCTCTGTGTGTGTGTGTGTGTGTGTGTGTGTGGTACTCAATGCACGTTGAAGAGCAATGGGAATTGAAAATGAAAATAATTGCCGACAGATAAAATGGGCAAAAGCTAGAGCATACTTATTAGGGCAACAACAATAATTAGTCATGTTTTTAAGCTTCAATTTTAATCGACTCGTATATTTTATGTGTTTTTAGTGCAATCAAAGATTTAGTTTGATTTTAATTTATTTAGTTTATACGTTCCATGCAGAATGAAAAGAAAACACCATTTGAGATAGGATGATAGGGGAAATAGAAATAGAACTAGACATGACAAAGGACTCAGCTGGCGACTGAGAAGGCAACTCAATCGACTGACTGCACTGCTGCAAACTGTGTGCGGCCAACTTGAGTTGAGAAAAAGAACTCAACGACTCTGGCAAATGTCGTTGTCGTTGACGTCGTCTGTTGGCAAATGGTTATAAAACAAACTCAGACATAAGGATATGGAGACTGCACTGTGCACTGCATGGAACAATCCTCTTCTTGCCAATGCAATTTTTATAATAAAATAAAGTTTACATAAATGTTTTCTCAGCAAATATAAAACGTGGATACTGCAGGACATATGGAGTTGTTCACCGTTGCTGCTATGCTGCTGTCACACAGTCAACCAGTCAAGCAATCAACCAGTCAGTCCGTCACTCAGTCAATCAGTCGGTCAATCAGTGAGCTAGTGAGGTTTATTGTGAAGCAAAATATTTTCTTGCCTCTGTATTTGCATCTGTCGTTATTCATTTTTGTTGACGTTTGTTTGACACTCGCCTATCGTATGATTGATTTTCTCCTGCTGCGCATCACTTATATGGAATTTCATATTGCGAGGAATGCAAGTGCAGCTTCACAAATAATTAAGGATTCTAACATATGATTGATATCCTGTGGTGCTGAAATAACTCTTATGAGTATGCTTTAAATTTAACATTCTCTGCTAAAGCCGAAGATAAAACAAGCATAAATTCTGGCTGCTATTTTGTTGTGCAATATATTAATCAATATATGTAGTAACTACCTGGCAGACTGACATGTACTGCCTCCGACTTCTTTTGTCTGTCCTCGAGGGACGACCTCGTTGCGCTTGCCATGTGGGTCAGCCATATATTGACCACGAAAACGGCAAACATTCTCGTGGTTATTTCATAGTTCAAACGTGCTGGCAAATAAATAAAATATTGCAGTATGCGAGGAAGGTTGCGGCTCTATAAACGATATACAAATAAAATGAAATACAAACTATGGCAATAGGCCAAGTTAAGGCAATCAATTGAACAATAAAAACGGAATCGAGTTCACTTGCTACTAATATTAAAGCTTTTAATCAACAAAACAATTTTAAAATCTTCGCCTATCTAATACATTCAGAAAAGATTTTTTTTACTGTCTATTTTATTGATAAGGGTATTAACAATTTGGCTTGGCTTACTGATTGCCGTATTTTTCTTATCGAATGTGGCTAAGAGCATCGCTTTTGACGACTACGTGCTGCACCGCAACAACAATTTATGTGCCCAACTATAACAATAACAATGAACATTTCAGTTGGAAAAAACACGAAATACAGGATGAAAGAGGTTTATGCGATTGAGTGTGTGTTTTTCTATGTTGTTGTTTTTTCCATGTTCACATCTGTGGACTTTGTATGGGTGTATACATCATGTTTTGTAGTAAAACTTATTGAAAAGTATTGGTCCAATAGTGGCAACAACAATATCAATAAGTCGCACTCCAAATTGTGCAGTTTTCTTTACTTTCACCTTATATTTTCTTTTTATTGATTGACTGACTCCCCGACTGACTGAGTGGCAACCACAAAATTTCCCGTTGTGGATGTTATTGGTATTTGTCTTTCGTGGTGAAAAGTATATTTATTTACTTTAGAATATTAACGAATGTGCGTTGGAGCTTTACATTATTTGCACAATGTCCTAAGAGGTTTTATGTGTTGAATCATTGAATGCTGAATTGACATTGGTGTAATAAATGCTTCAACTGATTCTTTAATGGATGTTTTTATTTGTTTTTATTTGTATGCACATTACAAATTATTTTTCGAAAGCTTTAAATATATATCAAATTATTCAACATAGTATTGAAACTATGAAACGAGATACCAATCTACAATAATTTTTGCTGACAAAAATTCATAAGTAAAATAAATTCTCTGCAGTGTAACAAAAATCTATATTGTATATGTTGATAATATTCAAGTGTTTGGCGATGCATAAACTAAAATCCCATTTTTGTAATATTATTTTAAAGTTATTCGAACCGTGGATATCCATTTGAAACACCTTTAGTGTCACAAGCAATTATGAATAAAATAAATAGCAACTATTCGCAGCTGTTTGAATATTTGGTTTAAAAATAAAAAACTTAATTGATAAATGTCGACTATGTGAGTTACTGTAATACAGATAGAGTTATGTTATTGTTTTATTTATTTCGATACATCGTATACCAATTAAAATAGAGTAAGCAAGAAGAGAGTGATTTTTTTGTGCCACACCCTACTACATATATATCGAGAATATCCAATATTTCATTATTCATTTGATGGACTCATTCGGCGTTTATTTATTTACCTGTGTGCGTGGCAGCTGGAAAATGTGCGGGTATTTATTTAGTTTTTCAATTCAATTGAATTTCCATTAACAAATTGCGTTTCGGGCCCTCGACTCCAGCTTGGTCATCTCTCAACGCAATTTCTATTACCGTTCACAGGCACAATATAGAAAAAAAAAAGTTCATTGTTTATCTTCTTCGTCATTCAGTGATGTGTTCGATGATATTTTGCTCTGGCTTCCGCACTCCACTTTCAGTTATTGGAAGCATTTTTATTCCGACCACGATGGATTATATTTTTATGGTCGTGCTTTGTTTTGCGAGGTGAGCGAAAAAATTAACACAATTTGCACAGGTTTTTGGGAGGCGTCGTTTGCGAGCATATTTCCCGTTATTCTGTTCAGTCAACAAATTGAATTGAATTGTTTTTCCGATATCGGAAATGTCTATAAACAGACTGAAAATAGAAAGCCTTTTTATGTTTCTCGACGGCAGAGTTTGGTTTGTTTTTCTATTTTTACTGCATTTGATCTTAAGTTGAAACATGGGTCCTTCGAACAGTTCAGTCGATGGCATAATTCATAAGCATTTGCCTTTTCAATAACATGTCACACAGCTGACCCCAAACCCACTTCAACACTCTGCGGTCTTAGCAAGCACTTTACGCTACACTTGACAGCTGAACCACTTCACTCCAAGCCATCCATCCACCCACCCATCCACCTACCTACCAAGAGAACTAACAAAGCATCCTCTCAAGCAGCTTCCATCCACACACAACTCGTCTCGACTTTACTCAGCTGCTAAATTATGAACAGCCTTTATTGCTCTGCGAACCTTGACCGCATGACAAGCTGAAAATGTTAAGTAAAGCTATCGTAAATGGCATAAGGAACCACAAGAAGCAATGGTGGTTTTGTCCAAAAAGAGGGGGAAGAAAAGAGGGAGACGAAGAGATATTTAGCAAGTGTCCACTGTATGAAGATGATGGGCAACAATAAATTTATGAACTTTCAAACCAATTAACTTGTAAATTTTGCACTCAATTAGCCTGCATGCGACATTTAATCAAGATATTTTTTATGCGCACATTAATGCACATTAATACCCTGCAATTTATAAGGAAAGGGTAGTCGAAGAAAAAAAAATTCGTTTATTACTAAAATTAATATAACAACTATATATACTGGGAATATATTTGTGAAATATTTTTAAAACTACTTTTTAAGGGCCAATTAAAATTTATAATTAAATAAATAAATAAATTAAATATACTGAATATAATATACTGAGTGTACATTGATAGGCTAGCTCTATACCGGTTAATGTGCAGACGTTTATTTACCCCATATTAAAATTAATTTGTTAAATACTAAAATAAATATACTAAAAGTTAATAATACACAATATAATTCATTTAAAGCCTAGTAAACAATAATAAGTACATATATACCAAAATAAATATACTGAGTATGTGCTGTTGGTATATTATTAATATGTATTTAGGGGCCAACTCTTAGACGTTTTATACCGGTTAATGTCGCATTTGCAGGCGATTATTTATTTAAGAACTCGGCACATTTTGTTGCCCATTGTTGAATTGTTGTGTCGCCTGTCTTTAACTTGCCTTGCCGCCGACCATAATTTCCAATTAGGCCTCAGCGATGTGGCATTAAAATGAGTAAGTCGAGCATTTTGCGCTCTGCAGAATCATAAATAATTGAATAACTTACTCATTTCTCTGTTGGACATGTCGCCCCGAGGCAACAAACAATTCCATTCCACTTACCGCATTCCCTCTTTTTTTTCTGTCTTTCTGATGTTGAAGCTAATGCCATTTCGTGGCAACGTCGTCTCCCTTTCTCTTATCTAACGCTGACATGCACATTATGTTCTCATTTCTCCTCCTGGTTGCGCGTTCTTAAATTTGTCACAATTTAGTTAAAGCGAATGTTGCTGCAATTTGTTTTTTTTTTTTTTTTTGCCCCTCGTTCCGTTTATCGATCATAATATGCTGCTGAGTAGTCTCATTAATGTTCGTTCTCTCTCTCGGTAGCCGTGCCTCAGTTAACTTGGCCAACGGACGCTGCTCGGTTCACGTAATTTCGCTGTGCACTGATTTATGCTTATCTCTTAGTCATATTTTTACATTTACCTTTATCTTGCATAGCCCATCTCGCGTTACCGTCAGTGCGCGCGAATCAGTTTTGACCTTATTTCTTTGAACTTAATTTTGTTTATCCCTCCTGCCTTGGTCTCTTATTATCTGCGTGATGAAATTGTCGAGCATACCGGGTGCTTGGCTTTTAATTTTGAAAAGGTCGGGAATCGTAAAGCATTTAACTAATTGACAGCTCCGCTATCAAGGAGGTTTCAGAGGTATTAACAAGTATATAAAAAACATGGTAAAAGTTAAATATAAAATACTAAATTCAGCCATATAACTCCACAATTTTATAATTTGCACATATTTAGACTTGCACATTTCACCATAGGTTTGACTTTAAATAATTTTCTATAGTTTATTTTCTGTGGTCTACTAAATGTGCTTATGAAGAGTTATGACTTAGCTAAAATCTTTAAAATGTTACTGCTTTTAGGACACCCTATTTCCAACTGGACCATCATCGTAAAACTGGTTTTATACTGCAGTCTCGTTCGCTCACAAATAGTTTCACCTGCTGGCGCAGTTTGAAAACATGCTGCACTCACCTGCAAGGCTTTAAACACATTATTATTCATACACGCACACACACTCACTCACAAAGAAACACACTTATATTTGAAATTTTCACACTAAGCTAACGAGCAAATGACCATTTTCTTGCTTCTTGCATCGACTTCATCAATGTTTATGAATCCTTCATAGGGAGTTGAGTTGGCTTCTAGTTCTTTGCAATTATTAACATTCATGCTCCATAAGGCCCGGCACGTAATGAGCAAATCGCAGAGCAATTAATGATTTCATTCTTATCCTGCAGTAATTTGTCTTACTCTTGGTGTCTTTTATCGTGACAGCGACGTCACGCGTGTTGCACATAAAACATAGCGAAAGAAGAGAGAAAATAAGTAGTGGAAAAATGGAGAAATGTGTAGGACATGCAAATACCCTGATTTTCAAAATGAATGAGAAACTGTTGAAATGCAATCTGTTCTTTTAATATGCGAATTTAACAAAGACTTATAGTTCTGCTGAAAAATGTGAATTCAACGAAGCCATTTGAGCAGCCGCCCGACTGCAAATTAAATAAAAATACACATCATGCGTCGAGCTGTATGTGTGATGCTTTTCTCTCCGGTTTGCCAGTTTGGCCAGCAGTTTGCGTGACTCGGCATTAATCTGCAGGACTTCAGCTGCAGTTGCACTTCCTTGTCTTTCTCTCTCATTTGCTGTTTTCTGTTTTCTGTGTTAGAGTCGAGGGCGTTGCTGCATGCGTACGTGCTTGCAACACCTAAATGTATGCAACAATATTTTTGCACATGCAACGCCAGAGAAAGAAAGCATTAAGAGTGGAGCTGGAGCATGGCAAGCAAGCGAGCCAGACAATGGAATGCCGCACAAATTGAAATTCTTTATACAAGCGGCTCTAGTGTTATGTTTGCCTAAGCGGCTGGACCACGCCCACTGCTGCCCGCCCCCCACTTTGCTCTTTTGACCAGTTTGCCTTTATTTGGTTAGGCTGCCCAGGCTTTTGGCCTGCATGTATAGCAAAACATTGAGAAGAAGCTTTAATAAAAGCAGAGGATTTGTATATTTCTGAATTTTATACTTGATAGTCTTTTATGTGATTTGAGGAGTGTTTTTTTTTTATTTTTTTTTTTTAGCATGTTTAGAAATGTGCGGAAAACAATGCAATTTAATTAATAGATTTGAAATAATTGTATAACTCTTGTATTTAAAATAAAAACTTGTTAGTTAAACGAATTTTGCATCTTTAAAAATATGAAATGATTGGTAGTTCTTCTCTTCTATTATTTTGTATAGAATATGTTAACAATTTAAGTTAACATACCATTTGTTCTCAAGTATTATAATGCTAATTTTTAAATGTAAATGCTAAATAATATTTTAATTACATTAATATGCTAGATCTATAATGTTAATGCATGTATTTACAATGCATGATCAGACTTCTTCTGCTATATTAGTAAAACAACACTAAATTTGTGTTACTTTGTGCTTAAATTAAGTGAGTAAAGAACTACAAATTTTATTCTTGTAATGTAGGAGAGAAATAGTTATTATAGTTTTCCATAATTAATTATTTTTATGGTAAATTCTCTAATTCTTTTTTTACTCATTCATTCAAGAACAATCGCTCTACGCTCAGCCTGTAAAGCTTTCTCGATCGGATTTGCGCTTTACGTAATTTACCAACACTACGTTCGTTAGGTTTTCTCTTTATTTAATCGCTTCTCAATACTAGAAATATTTGTAACTTCTAATACTCTAAATATCTTGTTAATATTACGGTTGCATGAATTCAAACTTATCATATTAATTGTCTATTCCACGACATATACGATATTTACATGTTTTATTTGTATTTTATTAACTGCTTCTTCCTCTTATTGTGCAGGTCTTTAATTTTCCTAAACAATTTGCTTCCCTGAAGCATTGCTCAAAATACGCAATTTTCTTTAGATGCGCATAACTTTTGGTTGTAAACATGTGAAGTGTTTTACTGCAGACATGAGCACGTAACTGTTGGCTTAGCACTCTTTACCGTGTGCTGCATAGCTTTCAATTGTCAATCACTTTGACTAGTCGTTCGTATTTGTTTCCATGTAAATACTAATTAAATTCCAAGCGCCGCCGCATGAAATATATACATATGTATATGTTATGCATGCAAAGAGTGTGTATGGTTGTAATTGATATTGTCATTGCATTGCCATTGAAAAGTGTCATTTGTGTTATCGTTTGCATTTAAATGCAGCAATAACAATTTTTAATTGACAGCTAGCAGCATAACATAAAATTGTCTGTATTGTGTTTGTGGGAGAGTTCTTAAATTGCGTTTAAATGCTTCCGTTTTTACTCTTCTATTTTACTGCATATCATTACTATGTGTGAATCTGTTTTTATGTTTTTTCTTTTTGTTTTTTGCTCACTGTAGACGCTGTCAGTTGTTTGCATGATAACAAAAACGAAAGTTTTTAATTAAAAAATGGCAAGGAATTTGCATTGCATAATTTGTGGCGCGAGTACCTGACATTTACTGCTGCATGCCACAAGGAGAGACGACACACATTAGTCTACTCATTCCGACACTGCCTGCAATTCAATTATAGCCCCAAAACGAGTGCACCACACACGCACTCGCACAACCACACTCACACACACACACACACACACACACACACGCATTTTAATTAAATAAATTTTGTATGTTTGCGCTGCCTGTCATAAACACGAAGGCAGAGGAGACGAGGGAGGCGTCGAGCTACTGCAGTAGAAGAAGCCATGAAGGCATGAAAATGAAAACATTTAACTCTCGGTTACGTTAAAGGGTTAAGGGGGCAATGCAGGACGCAGAACGCAGGACGTTGGACGTAACTCTTCGTTTAGTTGGTTTGTTTGCATAAAATGCAAGAAAATTGCCTTGGCAGCTGCTGTGGCTGCTGCTGTTGCCGCTGCGCCTGTAACTATGCAGCATCAATTTGAGCTTGCCGTCAACATATTTCCATGCTTGTGTGTGCCAGAGTGTGTGTGAGTGTATGTGTGAGTGCACACGTTTGATGTCACATCGTCTCGTTTTGAGGTTGCGTTTGCTGCGCACATAATCAAATTTAAGTTGACTGCGAGTAGTTATGCCTGTCTATGATTCGCCTCTTGGCTTCTCTGCTCGGCTCTGCATTTGCTGCATGCCACATGCCACATGCCACATGCCATATGGCGTATGCAAGTTGCCACACATATCGCTAGCTAGGCTGCATTTAATTGAACTTTGCAAACAGTTCTCACCGAGTCTGTTACAGAGAGGATTACGTGTCCGGCACTGTCTTAGACTAATGAACAAGTTGTTTAGTCAATTTCTTCGATAACGCTGCTTCTATTAGATATTTTCGATTTTGAGAAAGATGATGCCAAATTAATGACAACAAAATATATTCAAAAAGGATTTCATTTCAAGATAACTGCCTTAAGATTTAATTTAATATTGTAAATGCTGAATAGTTGCTCAAGTACATGTCTAAACAAACAACATCAAATTTGCTCATCTGTCTTGCAAAAACCTCAACGACAGCAGCTAATTAAGTCACATTTAAGAAACACGCTCGAGTTGGTAGCTGATACCCATTAATAAATTGAGTAGCGTTGTATAAAATAGTTATTTGGTGTTTAAGGAATTATAAATAACCCATTTCGATAGTTTAAACACTCATTTGATAATTTAATTGAGTTGACAGCACTGTGCGTCAAGATGAAGTTGTCAGCACGCCATTATACGATCGAAGAGAAATTAATTGGATTGAATTTGAAGAAAATAAAAACTAAATTTTAATTCTGGCGTAACATTTTTGATATTAGGTATAGAAAATGCGCCAGGGTATTTCCTAGTCAGTGACACCCTAGTCCTATTTGGTTGTAGGATCTGTACACACCCACGAGCTACAATGGAACCTTTCGCTCAACCAACTTTTGCCTTGGTCTGCAACTATTTTGTGGCATTGGATATTGTTGTCTCTCTCTAGCTCGCTTCATAGTGGCATCTCGCTCTCACTCTCTGTCTGTGATAGTTAATTATAACTATTATTATTATTTTTTGGAGGATGGCAGTGGCAGCTGCAGTTTCGGGTTCGTTGGTCAATGTGGTCGTCCACTGTCGAAACTAAGCACTGTAAACAGATTTAATAAAGCTCTTCGTTGCCTCAAACTCAAACTGAAACTCGGTCTAAGGCGGATTTGTTCAGTTGGTTGGGTTGAAGGGATTCAAAATCAAGTTGTAGGCAAATGGTTTGTTGTGGCTTTTGCGCTTTTCCTCTGGAAATTAGGCAACAGTAAATAATTATTTATACAACCTATTTGTGCTGGTCGAGATGCGATGCGATGCTAGAAAACCCAGCATAATTGCTTGTGGCTTTGCCGCTGTCGATTTTGTCATTGGTTGCTCTCTGGGCCACAAGACACGGGCCATCCTTTGGTTTTCGGAGCAGCCTGACAGCCTCTGGTGTTGCATTTCAAGTGCTCAATTAAAGCATAAATATTTATTTAAATATGAGAAAGAGATGCTGTCTGTCAGCAGGATTTTGGAAAATAATACTCCTACTCTGGCAAAAAGTTCTTTTGAATCGGAAAAATCAAGTTTCAACTTTGGCAAATTGTAACTTATTTCATGGAGAATATCCTGTAATAATTACGCCCAGTCAGAGGGCAACACAGACTAAAATTTCAACAGTGTATTGTAATAAGCGTACTGTAAAGCATAAAGGACATTTTCATGACCGTCATAATGGTATTTATTTTTATAAATGGTATATTTCACTAAAGTTGTTCGCACCGGTTTTACCTGTGCCACATTTAAAGGCCGCAGCTCCCTAACAGAGGGGCAACAACAATGCCAACAAAAATAAATAATAATAATGCTTTAGCAAAAGTTTAAGCAAATAATACAGCAAAAACAAGCGAAGCTTAAGCTAAGGTAACTTTTTTTTTGTGTTTTGTTGGTGGAAAGAGCCTTATAGAGTAGGTCAGAGGGAGGCAGAGCGGGGTTTTTAGGCATTCGAGGTTTCAATTTAATGCTTCGTTACCTTTTTTGGAGCAAATGTTGAAACATTTTCAAGTGGCCAAGTACTTGAGGAGCAAGTTTAAAGTGTGCTCACAAACAAGGCATACGAAAGAAATTGAGCTCCCCTCGAGCGTTTCTCCCAAAAACGAAACACAAAACTGAGCCTTTTATTGTCAAGGATTTCGGCTGAAAGCTGGCCATGAAACAATAACTAGAAGATTTATTGCATGAATACCTTTTTATTCTGTTTGCTTTTTTTGTAAAATTTATTAATAATATGAGCCAAGGATTTCGCGAAAGTGAGCGCGTGTCTAAGGATTCTGAGAAGTACCACAAAAGGGAATAAAATGCGAAAGCTTCTCCTTGGGTTAAAATTTTCATCAATTTATGTACCTCCCGGTAGATAAATAGAAAATGAACAAAAAGGAGAAAGTTTTTCGAAGCACCGAAATGTGATAATGAGAAAGGAAATTATAAATAATTGCCCAAAGTGTTCAAGGAATAGGAAAATTAGAAAAATGTTAGGGTATTCCTCAGCAAGTTGCCTTGCAGCTAATCAAAACACTTTGCTAAATGTGCTTATGTTCTCTACTCAATCCATTAAGTTTTATCATTTGCGAACAAACCACAGACACTTGTATGTACATATTTATCTCTCCTTTGCTTAGTTGCCACCTGCTTGCACGCATTTGTGCTATCAGCATGACAAAACCTTGAGGCAAATATCATTTTAACAATGGCATTTAAATGAATTTGCATGCGTAATTAGCCAGCGCTTAGCCGCCGACCTGCACAACTCTCTCACTCGCTCCCCCCCATCAATTTGAAAGCCTGCCCCCCGGAGGGAGTGAAATTGTGGTGAGTGACATACACCCCGCGGTTATGATGCATGTGTGACATTAACGCAAACATCAGACCAAATTGCTTATCCCAGTGGGTGGCACGGTACGGAATACGAAATATGGAAATGGAATTGCCTTTAATGAAATTAAGGCAATTCAAATTGAGCGCAATGAATGGGCGGTGGCGGAGTAGTGGGTGGAATATAAATAGGCCTATAAATAGACTGGTTTATCTCAAGACAAGAGCGCCTTCCAGCTGCTCATCCGCAGCATCAGCTGCAAGTGAATAACCTTTTTAGAGGTAGCATTGCCCGCAATCCTTTTGTTCGCGTCGAGCTAAAGCCTTTGGAATTTATGATTTGCACTATGCAGTTGGCCAACTTTAAATTGAGCTCATTTTGGCCGAGGGCCAATTAACTTTTCCCCATCTTTCCGTGGTGCACAAAAAAGGAGCATTGCCCGCCCGATTAGCTATCCGCTTGCTGGCTGCATCACCTTGCCAATAATAATTCAAAGCGGCAACTCGCCACAAGCACTTTGAGAACAACTCTGAAAACCCTTTTGACCAGGGCAGCAATTTGGGGTTGTGGGCTGAGTTTGTTAATAAAAGACGAATAGATATATTTTGATCTGCATTATTGCATTTAGTTTCCTATTTTAAATTATCTTTGACTTTCAATTAAGCTGCCCGCGAGTTAAATGCATTTTGAGCGTCACATGATTTGTGTTCTTTGCATAATTAATTAACTCGAATGGGTTTCCATTTAATTACATAAATCATAAATTGATTATTCAACTTGAGTTGATGAAATTGAGCAGAGAATTGTCAGCCTCCACAATTTCTGATATATTTAAAAATATTCATTTGAATGATGCTTCGAAAAAAATAACAAGTAATGCTTCACACAAACGTGTATAATCAATTATATTCAACAACAAAAAATTGTACCTGAAGCTGACTATGAATAGCATCGATTACGACAGTTGCCATATCCTGTACTTGCGCTTACATTCTCTCATCCTTCCTCATCCTCATCCTCTTTTTTCGCATTAATGGATAATCTGTCAATAACAAAAAGGTAGCGACACTTTTCAGTTTTTTTTTTCTCGCTCTCACTTTGGCATCATTCAACCATCGCGCTGTTGTGTCGATGGAGACTACATGGCAGATCAGCATCATATCCAATGCATCCTTCACGTTGTCATTGATGAATTTCACTTTGATTGTCAGCGCTTTTTCGAGTGTCCTATTTAAATACTCTAAAGCCAATGTTATTGGCTACGACACTTTTACGATCTATTTTTGGAATATTGGTTTTTAATCAAAGAGAGGAGAAAAGTGAAGTGAGTTGGGGATAAAACAAAACTCTCGAGTAGAATGAATTATAATTTCTAGTCTTTGTTTTTTGAAATGATTAGAATTATTTGCATTATTTAATTATGAATTTTAAATTTTTAACACATTTTTTATTTAGATTTTCTTTTTCGAATGAATAAATTGCTTGATTGTACGTCCTTCTTTTTTTTTGTCTTCTTTCTTCTTTTTCTATGTCCACATTTTTGAAAGAGTATTCAAAGTTCGTCACAGGACGCAATCAATATATCCTTCTTTTTGTTTCAGCTGGTTCGTGTCCTTTGGCTTTGTCTTGTTGTCATTTTTAATATGTACGCCATTTGCCATAGATACGCGGATATTGGGATACTTTTTGTTACTTTTTGGGGGGCGGCATATTTCACCATGGAGCATGGACAGAGGAGGAAGGGGGGAGAGGCTGTCCCGTTTTACGTGCCATTCGACTGCCATTAGCCATAAAATGGTTGCCCATTTTTGGGGGTCGACCATTTACCATTTGCCCAGTTGTCTGTTGGTTTTACTTGCTCTTCCCCTGCAAAACAGTTTCGTAATTATGCTCTTAAAAAATGCATAAAAAAATGTACTTAAAATGTTAAGTTGTTTTTCACTTTGTTGAGGCAGCAGCAGAGAGTGCAGAATTTAATGACTGAGACAAATATGTTTTCTTTGCGTGTGTGTGTGTGTGTGCGTGAAAATTGTTCATATTATGCATTTTTAACATGACGAGTAAATTTTTAATGAACTCTTCTCTTTCTCTTTATGCATTTCAGAACCGAATTAATTAAAATTGTTTTGGGTAAGTGCGACAAATTTGTTCATCAATTTAGTCTTAAGAACGTATTACTGACTAATTGAAAGTGTTTCTGTTTTGTGACCAATTTTTTTTATTTAATTATTTTCATTTCGCTTTAGGTAATTAATTTTTATTTCAACTCTTCTTTTTTTTTTCCCCTGCATTTTATGCCCTATAAAGCAACGTGATTTTTATGCCTAGACTAAGCAAATGTCATGGAAAACGGCGAAAACTTTTTGTGCCATTAAGCAAGTCCCAAACTCATTAACGTGCCTCAAATCGCGCCCATCTTCATGCCTTTCACTTCTCGTGAGGAGGCAGCGCCAACTATTTCTTGGTCCAACTGTTTTAATTGCACACGAAATTTAATGCCAACGAATATGCAACGTTTTTCTGTCTAATTGCAGCTGCCTGCCACTAAATTTGGCTGCCCAATGAAGCATGCCACAGCATGCCTAACCTTGCTTGCAGCATGCGTCTGCTTGCTGCAGCGACCGCAGGCGAAGAAAACGCTGTATCAAGTGCAATGCGAAGTATAATATCGAATTTTTCTGCCATGCTGGCAGAAAATGTTCTACATCTTTTTTGCCGAATACCCTTATTACAGACATTTTCATTTCTTAATGTAATTCAATGCTCATTAAAAAACTTGAACAGTTTTCATAGTCAGTTGAAAGTAAAATTCATAGAGCATGCATCTTTAAAGTGGTATTAAAATATCATTTAATATTAGATATTTGGTGAAAACGAATCAACGCTATTTAAACATGATTGATTGATTTGCTTTGGATCAGCTCATTTGGCTGTTCGTTTATTAAACACCGTGAATTTTGCTAATTGAATTAGCAACCAATTTTTGATGCAATTTGATTGGATTTTTGGTTTCCTATGAAAAAACTAAATCGATTAATCAATTTTGGGTTGTTTAAGAGGTAATGTCATTTCGCCAAAGCTTAATTAACTGATCTAATAGCTGGTCACAGCTCTCAATTAAGCACCAGTAAATAGCAACAAAAAAGCATAGAAAGAGGGATTGAGATTGGATTTACCTGCTGCACGTTGAATCGCGTAACGCGCATATTTCATAGCATACTTTTGCGGGCCGCATCAAATTCCGCCTTTGTTTTGCGGCAATTATGCAAAGGGTGCGGCAGGGTGAGGAGGGGAGGGGGATGCGTTGGGTGTTGGTGTTGGTTTTGTAGGTGAGTGGCTTGGCAAGCAGCAGGTGAACGTAAGAGACACTCGATAGCTGCGTCACTTGTTTGCCACCAACAGCGTTGCAAGTGGCAGCTCTGTCAGCGTTAATTCTCATACCTCCCCTCCCCCCAGTTCCCCCCTCGCTGCAATTGAACAGCTCCTACAAGCACTTTTGCACACACACCCACACACGCACACCAGCAACCAGCACTTTAAGTGCTGTGTATAGAGAGAGGTGCACAGTTTGTGTTTCGCATTGAAGCAAGTAATTAATGCGTTTGTGTGCACGATAACATTGATATGTAGATCCCCCTCTTCGATGTACGCGGGTGTGTGTGTGTGAGTGCGTTTGAACTGCGTAGCATGGTAAATTCTGAGTTTCGAATGCAACGTTTAGGTTTTTGCTTATTCGATTAGACGATGAACATGAACGCTTTTTTGCTGATTCACATTCTTGATTGCGAACAAGGTTTAAGCAGACTTTGCTTGCCTACATCTGCGCTTTTATTAACAACTGTGAATGCTGTTAGCTTAATCAATAGTTAGATAGATAGAGATTTCTTGAAGTAGATGTGCGATTTTAAAAGTAAGTAATGGATGTATTCAGCAAGTAATACGGATCAGCAATAATCACTTAGTAGTACATATCATGATACCTTTTTATTCAATTTATTATATTGTAAAACCAGCTAATAAATACCGATTTTTTTTTTACTTATGGGTACACTCTTAACAAGGTCGTAAGTTTAAGCAATTAAGGTATACAATTATGTACAAGCATTGATATTTAATATAAAAGTTACAATGCGTCTATGCAAAAATATGAAACACAGCCTTGAATAGATTTTGTGAATTCAATTTAAGAAACTTAAACGAGGAATTGCAAACAAATTGCACAAGCCGATGTTCGTCTGTAAGTGTTAGTATTCACAATATTTGTAAAATATTTTTTTTCTGATACCAAAACATTTTTACGTTTCTGATTATTCAAGCTGAATTCATAAAGTAGTGACCAGTTGTCATAATCAAGTTACCTGCTCATTACGCCCAATGTTTCCACCTTACGAAAGATAATCACCATTTGATGTAAATCTTTTACCTAATTCTGATGGGCCTTCTTTTGATATTCCTTCTTTTGATGACCCTCTTCTATATGCTCAATGTGTGCTGCTGTTAATTCAATTGATTTAAACTTTGTGTACATTACTCTCTCCACACACGCCTATAATCATTGCTAACATGTTTCACGCCCCCCATGTCGTATGTGTGACTTGAAATTTTGACGCAACCATGCATAAATTGATGTGATTTGCTTTGGCGGGGAGTGAGCTTTGTTTGTGTGGTGAATGATGGTGGGAGGGGGGAGGGAGATGACATGGCTGTGGTACGGCCCTCAATCAAGGGTGCTTTATGGATAGATACCCATTTAAGTACTGGTCACAATTGTCAATTAAATTGTTGCCGTTGGGTTGCAAGTTGTCAACTGGCACCTGCCGCAGTAGCTGCTCTCTTTCTCTCCCTCTCTTGTTCTCTCTCCTCCGACACTTTAAAGGTGTTGCGATTCAATTTACATAAAAAGGTAACCAACAGCAGTCCGCAGTCGATGTCTCTCCCTCCACCTTCACTCATTCAACCTGTTGCTGTGCAACCCCTTTTTGCGGTTCAATTTCCATGCGTTGATTAAATTTTATAATTTTTACGCACAATTGAGCGACGCGTGGAACGTGGAAGGGGAGAGCGAGAGAATCTGTAAAAGGGAAACGAAAGGTAACTGAATTTATCATAAATTAGTTTCGGAATCTTTCTCATTCCCTTCTCCTATTCGCACCATGTGTTTCTCTTTCTCTCTCTCTGGTTGCATGATTGACTTTTCAAATTTGTGCGCTTTATAGTTTCCAATCAAAATTGATAGCCAGCGGGAATGTCGAAAAGGTGCAAAGGGTAAAGCGGTTAGTTATCGGGCAGGTTGCTAATTAAACGCTGTCAACCGTGCGATAAATTAGAACTCATTTCGGATTCGATTCTAAAATGAATCCAAACATGAAACATAAATACGTTTTTTTGGCTACGCTTGGGGTACAATTTGTATGGCCTACTTTTAGGCTGCTCTTTAGAATGTTCGTAGTTATGTTTTTGTTTATCAAGAGGCACGTCAACTAAGTACTCAACAATTTATAATTTATATAATAAACCATAAATGCTGAGAAATGCAATTTGTTGTCTGAAGTTTCATAAAAATATTGAACATTTATTAAAAGCAAATTATTTTGATGTGCATCCTTTAAATATGAATATATCCTTGAATTTGAATTTAGAATGGCTGTAGAATTTAGATCCAAATTTAAGAATTTGTCTTCTGGCATAAACTTTATTGTATTTTCTATGAAGGTTCAATAAAGAAACATTACCTACTCTGATGACATTGCTTTCAAACTTCTTCAGATTAGCATGTAGCAGAAAAATATTCATCTACAAAAGCACCTTTTGAATTAGCTTTTGAATATGAAGTTTCCACTTTTTTTTTACGTTATGTTACTGGATTTTGCCAATTGAAGAATTTAATTTCGTAATTGAATGATCAATATGAACGGATGTTCGTATTTGACTCGGCACGCCAGCTGAACCCTTCTGTCTGTCTTTTCGGACTTGCCACTTGACTTGGCTTTTGTGTAACAAGCAGCAATTTAATTGAAAATTTATCAGTTTCACATTTCATTTGCATTTCATTCAAATGCTACCATTCTGCCCGATACACATACGAGAAAATATATATGCCTGGACTCGAATGTAGCTCAGAGGTTATCCAACACTTTTCCAATTTGCATCGTTGACATTTTTCGTAAATTTCAGACATACAGAGGTTGAGGATGTGGTTGGGTTCAGTTTGGGTCTCCAAAAACAATTTCCACAAGTGCGCACCTCACAAATATGGTTATGAATAGATGAAATGAATACAATGAAATTGTTTTAATATATTTTTTTTCTACTTTGCTTATTGCCAAAATATTTGAATACCCTCTTTCATGAAAGAACAAAGTCTGCATATGCCAGAAATATTCTGATGATAGGAAGAGGGTATCTTTTTGATTCAGCATTTATTTATCAAAAATTCCTCGTTACTTGCAGCTTGGCATTTCTGAATGCCAGACAGTTACTGGCAAATATTTCGAATTTTAAGGCAATTCCTCGGCTGGTCCGTATCAGTCTAATTAAGTGATGGCACCGATGCTAGTTATGGTTTAGTGGTAGTTGCCGTAGTTTGAGGGTAGTTGTTGGGCTCGTCTTGTGTCCGTTTATTGATTTTTTGGTGCTGCTCTGCTGCGATAAATTAATTAAAATAAATGAGAAATTTGTTTACTTGTGCATGGCACTCCCATAAATGAAATTATTTTCCTTTTTAGCCACCACAAACGTGTATTGAGATACAATTTCTAAGTCGAAGTAAAAGTTAAGTTATTTGGCAAATATTTCATGTTACCAATTACTTAATTACAGCGAATGCCTTTCAACTTATCGAACAATAAGTAGCAATTTAATAAATGTGGAAAGAAAACCCTTACGATAAGTTGCAAAATATTTTGATACATGGTAAAAAGGTGTTTTATCTTTGTGCCCCCACCAAATGAGTGTAACAGGCAGAAGGAAATCTTAGAGTGTAGTCTAGGTCAGCGTCGACAGACGAGACTACATAGCCATGTCCATCTATTTCTCTGTTCGTCTGAGTTCACTAGACCTCAGCGACTATAAGAGATTGAAGTTTTTGAAGAAATTTTCAATAAATAATTTTATACGACAAAAATCGAGTGTTAGCTACTTTTGGTTGCTATATTTTGTACTTAGATAAATATTTTGAGTGAAGTAGCATTTGTATATACTAAATATAGCATTTGGTATATTTAGGTATTTTTTATTAGCTGCTTTTGGCTGGCAAAATTTTTGTACCGAATGAAATATTTTGAGTGTAGTATATCGATATTGGTATTTCAGTATTTTAGTATTTTTCTTATATTATCCTTTATTAATATGTATATATTTAAAAAATATTTTTATCATCGCATTACACAGCAAAAGGTAGATTTTAGTATTTGTTTATTATTATAATTTTAAGAATAATATCGAATTTGCTTTTATTGACAATGGGTAGCGGGTATCTCGCAGTCGTGCGACTTCATCTTTCGTAATGTGTAACATTTAATTGGTATATATTGAGTATCACTTTTATATTAACTGCTTTAGATGGGTTAGTTAGTTAACCTAGTTCTTGCAGTTCTAGTCTCTTAAGTATTGTGGCTTCAACATCAATATTGACGTTGAAATGCTATTCGCAAATATCAACACATGCGCGAATATTGCGCATGTGGTTTGTTGGCGAACGTAAAGGCTAAATGTTGCTGTTGTCATTTGACTAATTCAATCAATAGCAAATTTGTAATGGAACCCTTTGAACAGTGTCCGCAATAATTTAATGGATTACTGCACATTTGTATGAAGGCAGACGTCAGAGGATTTCTTGCCACAAATACTAATTAATCAGCTTGCTATTAATTAAACAACCGCAATTCGTAAATGAGCGCACAATTCGAGCTGAGGAAAATGTGCGAAATGTCTGTGGGAAAATGCGGATCGGTTAATCATTAATCCGCTTTCCACACCATCTTTATTTGGCACACACACGTCAACCGCATTGGGCCAATGAGCTTTAATTGCTGTTTACGGCGTTTTCTTTAACATCGAGTAAAGTTCAGGCGTTGTTTGAATTTATGGAATATTTACTTTACTGTGTGGGTGAGATGTCTCAAAAAAAAAACGAAGTTATTTTTCATAATTTACAACCCCATTGACGATATTGTTATGGTTATCACATTGGCGCCAGCTGAACGCGTTGTGTCGAGTCGAGTCGAGTCGCTTGTTATTAAGCATAAAAATAAATTAATAACAGCTTGTCATCACACACGCACTCTCTGTCTGTGTGTTTTGGGTGTGGGCGTGGGTGTTTGAGCTGCCTGCATTAAAAGGCAGTCAGTTAATATTCTTAACGCAAATATTTTAACGATGTCGATGCGAAGTTTTGCGTGGCTTTTTACTGCCGCAAAATATGAAAAGAACTCTGAAACTTCAGAGGTCGTTCAAGTTTATCAGCATCGAGCATATGCAGCCTGACTCATAAACGTTTTATATAGAGAATAGGGCGAAAGGGCAATAAGATAGCGCATTAAAATACACTGCACTTCACAAGGACCCAAATTAAAGTGGAAGCTGACAAATTAGATTAATCTGAAGTTCGCCATTCCCAAAATTTGAATTAAAGTTTTTGAGTGGAGAAAATCTTTATATTTTGCTGCATTATTTAGTACGAACACACAAACAAGAACTTGTACAAATATGTAGAAGGATAAAATAATGTAGAAAGATAAATATATTGTATTTTTTAATGAACGCTTTCTTTATTTGCATAAGTTTGAATTATTTATAAATTAGAATTTGCTTATAAATAAGTGCTTTCAATGTGGGAGTTCCCAATTTATTCAAATTGATTTTGAATTTTTATAAAAGAGACAGCAAAACAGAGAACATCAGAATATCTATCCTTATTATTTTGATTAGATTAACCTAATATTTCATTTGCACAAATTTACATGCTGCTTTTGTGCACATCAATATAAACGGCACATTTTTTTTTTTAGCTATTTCATAACAAATATTGGCTAGCATCAAATGTTTTGTAGATTCGTTAGAATCAAAGCATCCGTTTTCAGTAGAAATTTGTTACGAATACGCTTATTTCCTTTCTAACCCGAACCCTTGCGGCACAGCTTACTGCAATCCAAACTTTGCGATTACCGTCATCTCTCCGCTCAGCTCGACCCCGCAGCGTGTCGCGCATTGAAACGTTTATATCGGAATTATATTGCATTTTTATTACCATCGCGTATAAATTTTTACTTTGGTTTTCGCATGGTTTTGCTGCCGCCAGGCACGCAACATTTTAAAAAACAATTTTGCCAGATACAATTTCTTGTGTATTATCGCCGAAAAGTATGCAAACACAAGCCCAAACACACACATATATACAGAAGCGTGCGCACGCACACTTAAGCAAACGGCGACAGCCACAAACACACACACACACACACACACAAAGCTGCAAATAAACATAGACCTCTGGCAGCACACATGGCGTATACGCAATTTTATTTGCATGCCAGACAGACAACGACATTGCCGTCCACCCTGCGGCTGCTTATCACTTTATATATGTCTGTCTCTGTCTCTCTCTCTCTCTCTCTCTCTCTCTCTCTCTTCCTCTCTGTCTGTGTGTGTTTGAAATTGGGTCTCGTGTCCCTGCTGTTGTAGCACTTTGTGTGGCAGCCGATGTTGCCGATGTGTTGCGTGTTCCGTAATATATTTTCGCCGCAATTTCGACCTGTAATTAGAAGAGAGTTAAGTAGTGACACAGCACAAATTGGGTCGCATTCAAATGAGAAATGCACTCGAACTACATTAGTCCTCTAATTATCTGTGTTGCGGAGGTAAAAAGCTTTCTTGTTTCTACTTTGCGATATTACGTCTATAATTTTGTTCTTTTTCTGTTTAACAGAAGTGTCTGTATGATAATTTCTCTTTGTGCTTTTTTCGTATAATTTTTTCTCAGACATAAAATAAACAAGTTTGCAGGGGGCAAAGTAAATAATGCGAGGTGACATTATTGTTGGGGCTGTGTGCGTATTATAAATTCGGAAAGTGGAGAGAGAGAGAGAGAGAAAGAGAGTATTTAAGGGGGAGGATAATGACTGATTTTTTATTGTTTCTGGCAAAAGGTGTCGGCTTTAATGCATTTTCATGCCTTATTTAAAATGATTTTCGGTTTGCCTCGCAGGAAATTCTTTTCATTTATTGCGTTCGCAGCGGAAGCATCAGAGACAACCCAGGATCGACAGGACGAGGCCTGCCATGGGTAATGCTACAGTTAATCATTGTGCGGTTGCGGTAATTTTTCAGCTCAATTAAGTGCGATATTATAAAGGCAGGCCACAAGTGAACTCACATATTCACTTTTATTCACTGTGAGAAAATATTCATAAATTTCAATTTGCAAAGACAGCAAATAAATAAACGTTAAACAAAACCGAATGCCATGCCGCAGGAGTTAAAAACACACAGACAAACACAACACTAAATTAAAACTCAACCTGAACCACAGCAGCATCAGCAGCAGCAGCAATATCACTGAAGAGGAGAACTCAAACGAATTGGACGCTGGACGTTTAATTAATGGAGTGGAAAGAACATACAAGTTCAGTTGAATTAGTGGCAAACGGCAAAAGACAAACATCAATATGAAAACACACAGACACAGCAAGCGAAAGAGAAAAAGAAAAAGAGGCCAAGAGTGCGGGGGGAGACAGAGTTGAAACTCAAAAAGGGCCTCGGGGCAGAGTAAAAGCATCACAAAGCAAAGACAAAGGAAAACAAATAAGAATGATGTGCACCAGATTGGGCTGCTAGTTCCTACCCTCTACACTCTAAGCTTCGATACAAATGAATGTTTTACATGCCAGACTATGTAATACCGTGTAGAATTTAATGAAAGCAAATGATACTTGATTACGTCGACCCATTCAACAAACTGTCTTTGCTTAGGGTATTTAGAAGGAGAAGAAGAAGTTGAAGGAACTGTAAGACTTCAAGCCTGACAGCTCAGCACTTTGTGATGCAAACGAGTTTGGCATGCGAGTTTCCACATTATCTAAATGTAGATGATATGGCAATACGACGACGCCCCCCAAAAAAAGCAAAAAGCAAAATCAGAAGGAACAGTGACATTTGACATTTCAATAAGCGTCGGCTGGTCGGCCAAAATCCAATGCAATGACAAAGCATTAGCTAAGAAATGAAATCCATTGGCAAAGGGACAACATCAGTAGCAGCAGCAGGAGAACCGAAAACTCTGGCTAAATCAATACTTATCTTTTTGGAGCGCCAAAAGTTGCGCCTCCTAATGCCGAGGGCGTCTTCACAGTGTTTTTCCCATTCTCATTCTCATTTTCATTTTCATTCTTTTACTTATAAAGCTTCTCATTCACTTTGTGTTCTGTGTGCTGTGCAAGGGGCGTTGCGGAAGCTTTTTCAGCTATCTTGTAATTGAATGTACACCACACAGCGTATACGCAATGTCTGCTAGTAGCTTGTCCTTTGGCATTCGCAACTGTTTAGCATAGTCGTAAGCCTTTCCAATGCAAATCTATTGCCATTCACTTTATTTATGCCACTCGCTTATTGGTTTATTTGTATAATTTTATGTATTCCCTCCCCGTTTTCTGTCTTGTCATTTGCTATGCAAATACCGCTTTGCATTGGAATTCCATAAACTTCTGGCTTGATTTTCAATTTGTGCATTGCGTCGTCGGAGTCAACAAAGAGCACTACAAATACTAAAATGTCTACAGAGTAAAGTGGTTGCTTTTATTGTTTGAGAAAGTTTTATTTCAAATTTGTTTTGGCCTTTTATTAATTTAACGAATTTTTTCTTGTCTTTTTAGGTAAGCAGAGGGTGCTTTAAAATATTACTAATTATAAGAAAAGTTTTTCTTATTCTTTATGAAGTCGGTAAGCTAAAAACAAGAAATCATTCTGGACCTAACATCATCTAATTCAATTCCCTTATGCACATATCAATTTCAACATCTGTCTGACACGAGCTTATCAATATGCATAGCATGAGAGATACAGCCGAATTTGATTACCACTCATATTTTATACCCATTCAAAAAGTTAACAGAAAAAAAGGAAAGAAACAAAGAACTGAATGTCGGCAAACAGGCAGTAAAAATCATGGCACGTCTTTTCCGAAAAGTGGAATGAAAAAGGGAAATGTTAAAAGTGTGCAAAAGTTTTGTGCGCGCGCGAGTTTTTCGGTGCGATGGCAATTAGAAACATATTTCACCATTGTTGCCACAGACATGTTTTAATGGCAAATAAAAATGGCGTCGCCGCAGACATGTTTGTGCATGGCGGCAAACTGTTTAAAATGGCACAAGCAGCAGGCCAATGGAAGGGGCAACAATAAGCCAGACAGACAACAGGCACCGGAAATCGCCAGACAAAGGGTGGAAAAGGCTTTCATTGTTATTATTTCATGTGTGTGTATGAGTTATAATAAAAGCAAAATAAAATGCGGAGTTGACATTGCTCGACTGAAGCATATCTATGCGTATTTCTGTAAAATATCGAACCCATTTTTGTGCGGATAAAAGATTGTTGAACACAGCCGCCGGTGTAAGGCAACCGTGCGAGTCCAATCAGATGACGCTTGCTCGTGTCTCCTTTGTCTACGTCCGAGTTGGACGTCTCATTCAATCAGAAGCATCAATCAGTTCGTCGTGTGAAAGGTTTTTGATGGTGGGTTCGAGTTCGAGTGGAGGAACAAAAGGCTTCAGCGGATTTTCAACTTCATTTTTGTCGATTTCGTGAGCAATCAAGCGCAAATGCTTCTCTGTTTCAACCGACGCAGGCGTTTGCTCCACTCCATCTCCATCTCCATTGCCATCTTCATCGCCAGCGCCAGCTTACCTGTCCAACATGGCCACGTATTTATTAAGTCATGACGCTGAATGGCAGGCCATTCAGAAAGAACAAAAAAAGAAGATGTGTAAAGAAAAAGAAAAGAAAGATACAAGCTTGAGCTAAAGCATTCAACGCTTGATCCTTCGCACAGAGCAAACACAGCATTCCATTCATATCTTAAACGTCATCATCCAGCTGGGTATCATCATTATCATCAAGGTTATAGCTGTCCTTCTGGTTTTGGATGTGCTGTTCTTGTTTACCTTATTGTTCCTTTTACACTTTGCTACGGCTTCGACTTCTGGATTTTGCTTCGCATTCATTGATTGCTTTTGTGCATTTTTGAGTGTACAAAATCGTTTGGAGTTCAATTTCTCGCATTTGATGTCATTTACGCCTCATTGACGTCGTTTTTTTTTTTTTTTTTTTTTTTTGAGCCACAATCATCGAATTGCCGACAAGTTAACAAATCATTCTGCTGTGGCTACGATAGTGATTTGTGCCCTGACTTGATTAAGTAAATGTGGAAGTACGACAACGTTTTATAGCAATAGTTTAACTCCAATAATGCCTTTTTTGTCTGGACATCACTTAACTTCTCTCTTTCATGTCTCATCAGGCTGACATTTGATACGGCTCATTATGCACAGTGAAGAAGGGCAGGGGACCGTTGAAAGTTGAAGCATAATGCTTTGTGAAAACTTCCACAACATTTGACGAGTGGGAGACCTCGGAAAATCATTTAAAGTTTTCTTTATGGCGATGCCGTCACGACTTTTTTGCCAGGCGAACAAACATGATTTTATTCGAACATTTTGAACTCGAGGGCAACTGCTCATTAGTTCAACAACTGAAATTGCACTCTCAAGTATATTAGATAAATATGTTGGTGTTTGTAAGGCTGCTGCCTGCACATTTCAATCAATGTGAAAACTTTGTACCGCATACTAAGAAGTCCAACAGCTGATGATGGAATAAAAAGAAGGCAAAAAAAAGTTACGCCAAATTGAATTCCGTGCAAAAGTTTTACGCGTTTTGTTTTCGCGAGAACCTTTTTGCGTTCCCTATGCTTTCAACATTTTTTGCTTGTAAAAAATAGCTGAGTAGAAGCTACGTATGATGAACTAAAATACAACAAAAAAGCACATAATTAAGTAAAAGCACCTTATATACTTTATGTACTAAGGGGTATTTGCTAGTCGATCGCCTGGCTTTGATCTTATTGAGACCAGTCATAAATTGCTGCAAAATTATTGATAGAGCGTTGTAGGCGTATACGTAATATTATTTTTGCAACAACTGTACCGGAAACATTATGAACCTGATTTGCAGTCGACTGTTTTGCCTGACTGCCTGCTTGCTGCCTGCCAGTTGCAGCTGTCAGTTGGCAAAGGAAGAAACATGAGCGAAGCACAAAAAACAAGAGAGAGAGAGAGAGCTGCGCACAATGGCGAACGGAAGTGGAAGTCGCTTATCCAAGCAGCTTTCCCAATGCCGCCATTCTTCTCTTGGTTCACTTGGCTGTGTTGCCTTGGCTGTCGCTTAGACTATTTTATTAGTAAGGTTTCTTTTTCTTGTGCAGCACTCGCGTACACATTTGCATATCAATTTGTTTCATTCGTTTCATTTAAAGCTCTGCTGCATTTGCAGCTCCTTTCAAATGTCGTTGCATACTTTTTGGCGCTGAGTGCTTTGCACATTGTGTGTAATTTGCTCTGTTATTTTGTTATTATATCGTGTGGCTTCTCGCATTGCATATAATCGCACAAGAACGAGAAGCATCTCCCATTTTTGTATACATATATTTTGAAATATTTTGCTGACTTGTTTATTGGCTATTGTTTTTGTTTCTCTTTTCTTATTCTTGTGCTTAACGCGATGACAAACGGCAAAAGAAGGCGCAAGTTATTGGATCTTGGCAAATTGCTTGAATATCTAGAATTTATGACAGTACCATAAATTACACAAATATTCTGGCTACGCAAATTTCATTTCAGAGAATGATGTAAGAGATGCTCAGCTTATTTTGAGAATTGATTTACTGAGATAAATATTTAATTTACATATTCACTTTTTATTTGACAATCTCAATGATCGCTAATTGGTTTCATGTCGAGTGCAAACAATTAAATTAATTTCGCTTTTTCGTCGCTGATACTATAAAAAACAAATTGCTGTTAGTTACACAAACTCATGTAAATAAATTTGCCAGGCAATCTATTGTGCATATATGTAAATTTGAAAGTGCTTTGCCACTCAAATATGCAGATTAAAAAAGAACATAAAAAAGTAGAGAGTGAGAAAGAGAGATAGCATAAAAAAATCTGCATTGTCATTTGTTTTGACATTCCGCTAATAACTGAAAATTAGTATTTCCTGCTGTCAGCATGGTTTGGAAATTGCACGACAACCAAAAAAATGAATGTGTTAGAGATGCATAAAAAACGGAGAATCGAAGGAGAATTGGAATTGTGTTGGTGAGTGCAGAAAAAAGCAATTAAAATCGGGCAGTGAGTGAGAACTTCAGATACTCTATAAGCTGTTTAGATATGAAGTCGTGTGAAATAGATACCTTGTAAATTGAGTTGTTAAATCAAAAAAAAATAAAGAGTTGGCAATTTTGATAAATTAAAATTCTGTGAAATTCAGAAGTAAACAATATAATTTTTAGTTAGGGAAATTTACAGAGTATTTGGTAGAGGTATCTTATATTTTCTCAGCTTCGTGATGCTGACACTTGATTGTAGTGCAATTGCAAAAAAGAAGTGCTCAACTGGTGTAATTTCAGTTACTTAAAGCAAGCAAAACAACATTGGAATTTTTTTTTTGCATATGCATGAGGATTCACTGTACTCGCATGTTGTATGCTTGCGTCTGAGTGTGCATGTCAGGATATGTCAGAGAAAGAGTCTGCAACATGGCGATGCGTCGCTAAGCTTGCCACTCGAACGAGCTTAAGGGTTATGGCAACGCCCAGAAGGGGGAGAAGTTGCACTTTGTGCTGCATCAGCAGCAGAATGCAGCTGCTTATGAAGCTTTGTGTAAATATGTGACTGAAGAGCCGTTGAATAAGTGGAGTTGCCTATATGTTGTATAGTGTGTGTGTGTGTGTGTGCTTGTTTAACAGCTAAACATTGCACAAACACACACATGCATACAAACAGTCTCGGGGCGAAGGGTAAACGCGAGAGCAGCAGAGTTCGTTGTCAAAATGTCAACAGGAGGAACTTTCTCGATAGTTGTTGTTGCCATCGCTAAACAGGTTGCAACCGTGGCAGCAGCAGCAGCAGCAACAACAATTTGTCATGCAAATATAACAACAGGCAACACGAAAAGTTTGTGCAACAATCTGAACTAGTATAAAGCAAACAGCAGACCCAGCGTCAACTTTCTAATTGTTTAAATTGCACACACAAACCCGCACCTTAAACTATCTGTGTGCAGTGTCTGTGTGTGTGTGTGTGTGTGTGTGTGTGTGTTGATATTGTTGTGGCACAGCCTTACACGGGGCTTTTTGGCTTTTCGGCTTCAATTTTATTGACGTTCCAAACTCGAAAAGCCAACGAAATAAACTTTATGACAATTTGATTGTGGTGAGCTGCAACAACAAAAAAAGGAAAAAATATACCACTAGAAAACCGCCGAACCAATCAAAACTTTGCAGCAATTTTAACAAATCAAATTTTTGCAAATGCTTTATCACAACTTAAATGAAGTCATGAATCTGGTTTTAATGCAAGCTAACTATAGTTTTTAGAGCATAAAGCGGAACTGCGTACAATTCTTGTGATGTTAGTGCCATTTGGCAGCATACTTGCCACTTGGCAGCATAATAAAAAATTAATCACCGCGAAATCAGCAACGCAACTGCTGGCAAAATGAAACCAATCCAAACGAAACGAGACGAGGCGAAACGAAACGAGAAACACGGCGCATTGCATACTTTTTGGCGCCAAGTTTAATTGAAATGGCAACATGCGGCGCCACAAAAACTGTGTGAGGTGTAAATTGCCAGGAAAAAAGGCAGCGCAACAGCGAGAGAAAGAGAAAGAGAGAGAGAGGGGGAGATGGTGGATAGAGCAAGCAATGAATAGACACTCATAAATTTCATACAAACAACTGGCAGCATCCCATGTCCATGCCCATGCTCATGGCCCGAATTCTTTGCCCCACTAGCTTGCAGCATGCTGTGCATACTAATAACCATGCCACTTTTTGTGTCCCACGCCCAATATAGTCAAGCGAAACATACCCTAGAACGGTTGTAAGTACGAGTATATCCCAAAATTCAAGCAAGTTTTCCTAGCACTAATTGCAGGATATAATAGCGGCGTATATCCTATTTTTCTCTGCCATCTGTTTGGGTTTTAGTCCCCACAACTGATGTTCTCTAATGCCATTGTTGCTGCTGCGCATATTACGGCTGTTGATTTGTTGATTTACATTTCGTTCACAAAAATAATGCCACAAATGAGCGCCGCAACAGTTCGGATTTGTGCGGCATAGCAGAGAGTGAAAATCAGCGTTTTAGATTTTTAGCACCAACCTTGATTGTTGCCACAGCAATGGCAACAAAAATTGTCAACATTTTAATGTGTATGCTCACGCTTAATGTAGCACGTCAATGTCACAAAAAAAAAGAAGGAAAGTTTCCCCTTGGCCCCATTGGCTCCATGCACCCAAAGTGCCATAACGCGTCACCTGCATCAAGTGGCAAGTGGCAAGTGACTGCTTCCTATCTACTTTACCATGCCACCAACTTGCATCGTGTACTTATCTGTGACTTCTCCTGCGCGACAGATTTACTCTATAAAGCAATGGAGTTTCGCCTTCTTAATGTTCATTACTTTCTTTTTCTATTATCGCTAATAAACTATATTAAAATTAATATACGAAAAATGACTGAATTATACCAAAATCTCTATGTGGTATATTAATATATTACTACATTTAAAATACACCACTTATTATCACGAATAAAATATAATATACAAAAATATTATAACTTAAGAACAATTTTGTTTGGTATACTTATAAAATATACTCTATAAACCGAAGCTACGATGTAACGATATGTTGAAACATATTCCTTGTAAGATTTCAACATAGTTAATCTGCTAAAAAATTGCAATAAAGTTTTATCAATTCATGTAGTAATGCTCAAGCTTAAAATTTACATTTTTTAGAGTCTCAAATTAAAGCACTGGCTCTCAACAATTACAACAATTACATTTCTCTTTGAATAATTGATATATTTTTATGTACTTCTACTCAAAAGTAATCTTCAAAAATACGTACGCTAATAATAGAGTATTTATGGAACTGTTTGCCTTGCAAATATACCTTTATCCTTGCATTTCAGTATTTCAGAGAAAAATGGAGTTTGAGAAATAATTATGCTGCCGTTGTTGAAGAAGAAGGAGCATGTGAGCAGCGAGAGTTGAAGTGAAGTTGGGTTATGGTTGATGAGAGCCTCTTTACAGGTAGCACTTGAGGCAAAGAGGAGCAGTTCTTGTTGTTGTTGTTGTTGTTGCTGCTACTGTTGTTGTGCTTATTGTTACCGAAGCTGCCTTTGTTTTGCATAAATTTTGTAAAGACTTGGAAAGACTTTTAGGCGCACGTCTTTGTTGAGCACAGGGAGAGGAAGAGAGAAGCCTGCATTAAGCATTAAGCGTTCTTTTTTTTCAAGGCGCTACTGAATGCCACAGTCGGCCATCTTTTGAGTTAATTTCGCAAATGAAAGCAGATATTATTCTGCGATCTCGCTCCGACGGTTATGACACATGTAGAACATGGCGCGTTGTTTTTCATTTATTTTATGCCTGGCCATGGAAAATCAATTAAGTTCTCTTGCGTGCAACGAAAGCTGGATTTTACATTTTTCCTTTTTTTTTACCCTTCAGTTGCAGTTCTTTCCATTTTTTTGCCTGGCATTCATTTCACTTTTGTTTTATTTTTTGGTAATCTGAATTCCAGTTTGCACATTAAGGACGAGGTCCGCGTTGAAGGCAAAAATATCCATTTTAATGAAATTATTCGGGATGGTGTAATACTCACAGCAGTTCATTCGAAATATCAACGGATTGAAGTTCCTGACCAAATAATTACATTCCTGCGGCCCATTCGGTTGGAAAAGATGAAATTCTTAACGCAGTTTCATATTGAAAGGATTCATTAACACGAGCGCAATTATTAAATAAATTTTGGTGCTTTATGCTTTATGCTCATAAAGTAAATAAATGACATTTTTTTTTTTTTTTTGAGTAATAATTCACTCAAACCCTTTACTTGGCTTTAACTTTGCCATTAGCTGATTTGCAAAAGGCATTTTCTGCAGCCTTTTTAGAGTCACGCACAAAAGTATGCAACAGCTTTTGTTTTTTCGTTTGAGAGTAGAAAGAAAACACGACTTTAATATACCCAGCAAAAGCAAAGCATAGAGACAAATTCTCGAAGAGACAAAACTACATTCCGCACACGACATGTGGTACAGGGTATGCCTAGAAAATGTCGTTTTGTTTGCCGTTTTTGCATCTGTCTCTCTCTTTTTCTGTGTTTTTTCGTTGCTGTGCTGACACTTTGTGTGAATGCTGATGGTTTCCCCAGACTCTGCACCTCAGCGGCACTTTTCTTAATGTTTTTTCCTGCCTTTTCATTGGGAATGCGAGAATGCCAGAGAGAAAGAGAGTGTGGCAACAAAGAGGTAGCCGCTGCTCTGCGGGCGTTAACCGAGCTCGTTTGTTGTTGACTTTGTGCTCCAGTTGCAGCAGCAGCAGCAGCAGCAACAGCAGAAGCAGCAGCAACCGCAGCCGCGATTGCGGCTTGGCACAAACCGACAAAAAACGGCCGCCTTTCGCGTTAGAAAACTGCATATTTGGCTTACTGGAAACTATCATTAAACAAGTAAAACGACCACAGGAGGAGAAAGCTGACGTCTAAGAGCAGCCACACAGAGTTTTACATACACACTCACCACATGAACTAAAAAGAACAACAACAACAACAAGAAGGAGGAGGAAGTCAACAAAAGGCGTTGCAAAACCCCGCTCTCGCACTCTTTGTTCGCATTTAAGCTCTTAGCCTCTGCAACTGCTGGCTTTTGACTCCTGTTGTTGCCTTTTTAAGCTGCTAACTGCCGCTAGAGGCGTCTTCAAAAGGCATAAGCTTAATGTGTTTCGGCATCGGTTTTCAAAGTGCATCTTCTCGAGGCACTAACCGAAGTCTTTTCATTCTGGATTTGACATCACCGAGTTGTGTGTGTTTTGTTGCTGGCTTACAAGACTACAGTACACAACTACAAGCTGCTCTGCTCTCTTGGCCCTTGGCAACCACAAAGGCAACCAAGTGTCAGGCAGTGTTAACCAAAAGCAGCCTGCAGTCTTCTTCGTGCTGCATTCTCTTAGTTTACATCGTCGTCATCTCTGGCATGTTACTCTTTTCTATCCGTCTCTATTTCTTGTCATCTTTTAACCACTTTTTTATATGCAGTTTTACTTTTTTTGCATTTTATTCTCGCTTGTGGCTAGTGCTCTTGGCATAATTGGGATTTGGGTTGATTGATATGTTTTCCTTTTGCACTTGATAGTTGAGTAATTGATGCTACACGCAATAGTTAGCTGACTTTAAAGGTCACTTGACTAAATTTTAGGAAATTGAAATGAATTTTTGATTATGATTTGTTTTTCGAAATTGAATTTAAAATTGGTCGTACATCATTCGGCTTGTAGTCAGATAAAGTTTATTTTAAAATAGCCAAGGCCATTGATTAGCTGTGAAGAAATAGACGCAACTCACTTTCGGTTAGTGGTTGCAGGTCTCTACACTTTATACAAGCTCACCACATCAATTCAGTGCGCGTCCTTCTCATGCAAAAAAGGAAAACAACGTCTCAATTTGTCTCAAGTTGTCAAGTTAACGTTGCAACACTTTACACTTGGAGTGTTGCAGACGGCACGACGTCATCGCCAGTTGCAATTTCCTCTTCCCCTCTCAAGCCCAAAGCAGCTGAAATTTTGTAGTTGTCGGCTTTGTTATTGTTGCAGTTGCTGTTGCCGTTGCAGTTGTTGGTACCTTTGTCGTTGACTTTGACACCGTTTTGCACTTTTCGTTGGCATGTGAGAGAGAGACTGAGCGAAAGAGAGAAAGAGAGAGTGATAGAGAGGTGGAGACGCAGCTTGTTCCAGCACGTTTGGCACCACCCTCTTTGACAGGCACTTATTTTCTTATTATTAAGTATACGCTTAGTTGGCCCCCGCACACTGCACACTGTGCGCTGTCAATGTGCAGTGCAGACGAAATGCGCTCGCCAAGTAATGATTACTTTGTGTCTGGCGCTGACAAATGCCGTCAGTCAAAGTCGAAAGTTTACCAACTGCAGAAGGAAGCAAAAGCAAAAGTCCTGTCGCTGTCTCTGTCTCTGTCGCTGTGTCAGCGGGTAGTCTATCTCTATGTGGGTTGGTCTAGCGTTTTGTGCCCATGACGACGACGACGACGAGTTCAATGCGGAAGTCGCGCACAAAAGGCGCATAAGATGCAATCAGCACGTAAGTCTCACTTGTTCCCCCTCCTTTCTATGAGAGAGCATGTGTGCGTACTAAAAACGCGTGTGTGTGTGTGTGTGTGTGTGTGTGTGTGTGTGTGTGTGTGTGTGAGTGTATGTGTGTGTGTGTGTGCATCCATGTGCACTGTAGCCGATAAGAGGGCATTGGAAATTGGGCTCTGACTGCGTCCCCCAAAAAACTTTGCAGCTCAAGTTTTTAATGACTTCTTTAAGAGACGAAACTTTATTTATTGCCCATGGGCACATAACCAATTTTAGTCTGATTTGTCGCCTTTCTGGATTGCTTAATTGGGAATGGAGTCAATCACACAGACTGCAGACACATTGCTCTAAATAGTCTTTTTTAATTGTGAATGGAGACAGACCGAGTACAAAATATTACTCTAAAAAGTCTATGTCTGGCTCGAAAAAAAAATTATTGGATTTTGCATTACTTCAATAACAAAATTAGAAAAGTTTTTACTTTTAGAACTAAATTCTAAAGCCGTTTTTAAGTATTAATCGTATTATGGTTTATAATTGTTTTTTATAATTAAATTATCATTAATGCAGACATTCTGACCTATTTCTTCTGTCTCTCTGACTGAAATTTCTATACCAAGAATAAATTTAGTACTTTGAATAATATTTGGCAAGTTGTTCTCTACCCAATTGTTAAAACTATCAGCACTTGATTCCAGAAACTTACAACATTGTTCATTTTAATCTTGGAATAATGCAACTTGTTCAATTTCGATTTCAATAAACGCTTTGGCTTTACCTGGTATTTGATATTTTAAGTAGATCTGCATGTCAAAGGCTGTTATTAAGCTCAGTATGCAGCTATTGTCGTATGAAAATTCAATTTCCTATCCACTTGGCTATTGATTACTCTGTCCCAATACTGCCAGCACCGACAGCCAGAACTTCCGTTCTGCCCTTGCTCCTGCTACTTTGAATGCTATGCAGACTGATGGCTGCTGTGACTGTGACTGTGACTGCTGTTGGGCATTTCCGTTGACTTCCATTTGGGGCATTAATTACGCGCCTACTGCAAATCCTGAAATGCTCAATCAATACCATGGAACTATGCCTGTCACTGATGATTGCTGTTGTTGTTGCTGCTGCTGGTCGTTCTCGTTGGCCCCTGGGCATTATCAGTCATGGGCATATTTTGACAATGGCATTAGTCAAAAGCCAGGCTGTTGTAGGTCCAGTTAGCCAATCTCTTTGCCTCATTTGCAAAAGCCAACTTGTTTGCTCGGGTGACAATCAATGCGATTTGCCCCGCCAGCTAAATGGTTGCCAATGCCAAAAATCTGTCGGAAACGCCCCTGACAATATTTGCCATCAGCTTCACTCGGACACCGTCATTTGAAATGCCTGACATTCCATATAATCGAGACTCTTCATAAGTTGTTTGCTCCTTTTTTCAATCTTCTTCACATTTTTTTCCTCCCCCTGCGACAACAGCTGCTAATGAGGAGAGTTTTGCGCAAATTGTACTGTTTGCTGGGCTATTTTGGTTTTGGTGCGTTTGAGTTTCTTTTTGGAACATTTGCAAACAAATTGATTGTGTCATTTGCAGGCAATTAACTTTGTGTACCCTATATGCAAAAAATGTGACAGTAAGGTATAATAATTGTAGTTTCGGATTGATGATTTATGTTCCTTAGTGGGATTATGTCGCTAAAGTATTGTTTATTTTCCGTTTCAAGATTACTTAAAGTAATTCTTTTAACTACCATTCTGAATCTGCCAATACCTTATTTGTTTCCATTAATTTTATTTTCGCTTTACTGCAACATAAGCCTTAATTCCATATTTTTAATATTATGTTTCTATTGGTGTAACAACTATTTATTTTTAAATATATGAAAAAAAGAAAAAGCAAATTAAATATAAAATGTAGTTAAATTTTTAATTGAATTTAATTCCATGCAAGTTATAAATTAATTTTCTTTCTTTTTAAGTGAATGAAAATAAAACAATAACATCACAATTTAAAATGCATAATTATGAACCTACCTTCATCGATTATAAATAAATGGAGAGAAAAAGTCAACGATTTATCATTGCATACTTTTAGGTGATAAAATATTTCTCTTGCTTCATGAGTGATTATACATATGCAAATATGGAAAAACATTAAATATTTTGCATATATTTTTTTTAAAATAAACTGTTAACATTTACATTAATTCAATTACGTCAAATGCTAATGTAAATCTCAATCATGTGTCCTACTTGCAGCTCCCATGCGACACTAAAGCGATTACAGCAGCTACTCAACGTCAGGATCAAAGTTGGCAACGTCAGCAGAGCAGCAGTTAGAGAGGAGTCAACTCAACAACAATATTTACACACTCACACACACACACACACACACATACATACATATATAGATAGAGAGATAGAAGCAGCACTGCCACGCCTTCAATACAATAACACACACAAATCGAACGCACAATGAAAAACGACGTCGTGCGATGGAGCAGGCAGCCAAATAGCAACAGCAATCGCAACAACAACAACCGCCACAGTCACAGCCAAAGCCAGAGCAACAACAACAATTTGTTGACGGCGGGCAACAGACAACTGAGGCAACATGTTGCCAGCAAAAGAACTTGTCAACCAAATGCAAACGCAAATGTTGCAGCAACAAAGTGCGCCTGGCAACAACAGCATCAACAGCAACAAACAATCATTGAATGTGATATAACAAGAAATTACAATTTCGATTGCAATTTATTGAAAACTAGTTTTTTAACGCAACCAAGCAAAACAAAGTGCAATCGCAGCAGACATTTAAGAGCATCGACAGCGACAACGCGCGCATTGTTGATGCTTATTTTGCAATTTAGTATCGCAGTTTTTTTATGTAATATTAATGTCGGTTTCGCGGCCGCCAGTGTTGCACCCAAAGTGGAAAGCGGCCACGCCCAGTCGCCCCTACTGCCACCCTACGTCCTCGACTACGAGACATCAAGCGGTGGCAGCGGTGCTAGCAACAGCAACAGCGATGGCGCCCAGCTAACCGCCAACAGCGGTGGTCGCCCATCCGGCGCTGGCGGCGATGCTGGACACTACACGCACACCTGGGCGGTCCACATACCGAACGGTGATAACAATGGCATCGCCGATGCCGTTGCCAAGGAACATGGTTTCGTCAATTTGGGAAAGGTGAGTGAAAACAGAAATTAACAACCTTTATTAAAATAATATGATAGAAAATTTTACAATTTAAAAATAAAGTAGGAAAATGAGTTCAGGAAAATTAAACAATATAAATATGTTGTAAAAACATTTATATAAAATAAGCTTTAAGCTTAACTAACTGAAAACTATCAACAGAAATTAAATTACTATTTTAGTTGGCTATAAACACAGTAGCAGCTTTCTTTATTGAAAATACTTATTCTCTTTATTTTATTATGCTGTCATTTCTCACAAGTACTTTAATTAAATTGCTTAGAAAATTGCACCAAGCTCAATATTATTAATTTAAAAGACAAATAAGTGTCTATCTGCATTCCATTGTTATAACTTTTTATTGGAGAATAATTGTTCATCCGATTATATTCTGGCTTCATTTTATTGAAAATTAAGATTTTTTTTTACATAATTTTAAATTGATTTTTAAATTTAATATGTCCTCTCAAAGTGTTCTTAGAACTAACTAACTACTTTAATATTCATAATTTAATTTTGGATTTTTAATTTGATATTTTGTACAAAGAACTTTTCATTTCAATTTATGCTTTGTTAGTTTTAACTCTAACCCAATCCGATTACTCTGAACTGCATTTAATTGCATGATAAACCAAATGAATCTCCTTTAGTTGAAGTGTTAAGTTATATGCCTTTAGATTGACATCATTATTAAGTGCAGGAAGCACTCAAAGTGGCAGTGCTTTGACAGCTTCTGATTCAGCAAACATTATTTAATAGATGGTTCACATTTGGCAACAACATTGCCAAAGTGCCACAGCTCCTAAAGTGAACAAAAAAAGTGGTTTCAAATTGAGTTCAACGCAGAGAGCTAACTCAAAGAGCGTCACGCTTTTGATAGATTTAACACCTGCACACGTTGGGCCACGTTGCCAACGTTCACGTGTAGTTGGGCAAATGAAGCTCTTTTCAGCCGAGTCATTTTAGTTTTTGGCCACCATGCCATCAGGCAGCTGCCACTAGTTAAGCTTTTGGGCTGCAGCAGCGATTTAGGGGGAGGTGGCAAACTTTTGAAATCGCAACAATTTGGCCCGCATATCCGGCGAGGGAATGGTGGAAGAGAAAAGAGCGGGGGTCATATGCAGAACCTCTCTCGTTTGCTAGTTTAGCATATCATTAGGACACTCAAATGCGAGACTATTAAAAGTTTGTTACACACACGCAGATATGCACACGCACACGAATGCAAATCTATTCAGAGCACATTTTGAGTAACTTTGACGTTATGGGAATCCAACTGCAACACACACGAAGGTTGTCTGGCAGTTTTGTGTATATGGATGTGCAAGTATTCAGGACAAAGTTTAATTTTTTCTGCATGCCCTGTACCATGTTAAACGATGGGTAGCACAAGTTTGAGCATACACCAAGTTGGACTATTTGCAAGTGGTATCTGGAACTGCTGTCAGACACAACTTGGTTGTTTTTATTTCTTGGCTACTTGTCTATCAATGCTGGCCAAGTCAGAGTAGATCGATGGGAAAGCCGCAGATGTTGCGACTGCCTCAAACTGCTTGGACAAACTTTAATCTGATTTCAGTCAAGCGATAGGGCAATGATTTGCTTCAAACCTCAGCATCTTCTTCCCACCTGCAATTGATACACATTTTGTGTGCAGACAATTGAAACACTGACGCGATGTCACTAAGTGAGCTTTCAAGTTGCACACAAATCGTCCACAACTATAGATATATCTAATTGTACTTATATAGATTTATATGGATATAAAGAGTTGTCCATTTTAAACTTAAATACGATGTGACAGTTAGTTTTGCGGAATTTCTTAGTTGGCAATTGAGTTTTCAATTGAAACCGAAACTCAGGTGGCGAAGTTGTCACTGTGGGCGGAAGTTGAGCTTAAGTCGGCTACTCAAAATGAAATTAGTATCATTCACAATAGGCCCATTGAGCGAACCATTGTATTAATTGGCTGGATACCTTAAGCTTGAAACTCAATTTATTGTGAGACTTGATAAAACTTTTCGTCGTTTCTCTTTCATTCATTTTCTTTTGCTTGGTCAACTCACTTAACGTCTTTTTACTTTTGGGGCACCGGAATTACTATTGAAGTTGCTTTCGCGTCTGTAACAGCTGAGCTGGGCAGCAAGTTAATTGAAAATTAATTTTAAATGGCATTGTTCAAGTGTATCCCTCCGTTTCGTACGCCACGTGGAGAGGATGCTAAAATAAATGGCACATTTACATAATTAGACAACGTCAAATGGCTGTAAAATTGTAGCGATTTGCCCTGGCGACGGAAATAGGACACTTCAGCTACATGTATTAGCACTTGACCTTAACTTTAGATGGGTTCGCAATGTTCTAATGCTGTTGCTTTAACACTTTAGTTGAGTAACAGCTGGGTTCTTGGGGTATTTACATGGTTCTGTTACCAAAAAGGGATGTTATGCAATTAATGTTAATGTTAATTACTTGCAGTACACGTTAACATAACGCTGTTACTTACAATTTACTTAATCGGTTCTAAATTGGTTTGGTTGACAATTTGGTTTATTATTTTGAGCTCGCTGTACATTTTCTTATTTAGGGTATTAACAGAATTATGTTAAGAGACACCACTAAAAGTAACAATGTTATTTCCATGTTATTAATGTTAACGTTAATAACTTGCAGTGACACTTTAACATGAATTTAACTTAACAATAACCGGTGTAGTTATGTTAACAGACGCGATAATTTTGTGATTTTTCTTGATCATAATGCTGTAAAATTGACAATTTTATGAGGTGCAAAATGACAGCTCGTTTATATTAAATTTCCATGGACTGCACAATCTCGCATTTCTTTATACAAGAGCTATAAAATAAAAAGAAGAGGAGTAAAGAAACAAATAAAAAAGAGAAAAGGGAAAAAGGCAAAAGGAAAAAAAAGTTGTGCTAATATTTCTCGTATTTCTGCTGCGATTTCTGTTGCTCTTGTTTCCTTCATTTTGCTATAAAGTCCTTTTGACAAACTGTGTATAACAAAAATCCAACTAACTGTGCAAACAAGTTACAAGTGAAACACTAGTAACAACAACAACAACAGCAACAACAAAAACAAAAGCGAACAACAACAAAACTAAATTAATAAACATGCTGCAAGCGCGACTTTTTGCCATTTGCGACTCCCCATTGCGAATATATATGTATATGCTAAATGCTATATGTATTTGTTTTGTTTGCTTTTTGTTATACTTATTTAGCACTGGGCGTGACATAAGACTTGCAACTTGTGGTGCTTTCCAACATTAATACTCTCTTCTTTCACCCTCACGTTCGGATGCACGTTGCTGTCAACTGATGTTATGCGCCAAGTTTTAATGAAAACTATGCAGTCTGTTTATCTATGTAGCTTGTGTTGGCACAACTCACATTCAACTTGCAGTTTTCGCGCTGCAATTATGATGATAACACAAGGCATCAGAACTTTATAGTCCGCTTGTCAGTAATATTCATAAAAATACTGAAAATAAACAAAACTCACTTGCAAACCATTAGAGGCTTTTCAGAGTTGCAAGTTGAGTTGAAATGTAGAACATGAGTGAGTTGTCTGTGATCGACTCTGAGATACCTCACCTGAAAATTAAATTTTATATTGAAGTGTTTTCACTATCAAGTTTGCAGCAATAGCATTAGAAGATCTAATATTATAAAATACATAATACCCGAAATATTAACACTAAATATTAATACGAAAAATACTTAAAATAAGGACAACATTGTTTCCTAATTAAAATTAATTAATTAATTCCAATTTTCAATACTATCAAATACACAATATATAATTAATGTGAGAAAACATTGTTATCTAATTTAAATAAGTGAAGAAAGTGTCTCAAATAAATAAATTTTCTTTTGCAACTCTGCCGTATTCAAATAACCCTTGAATAATCAACAATTACAGCTTGAGCAGCAATTAATTTCTTCAAATTTATGCACCCTAACACTATCGATGCGATTAATCTGCTGGTACTATCGACTAGTGTCATCATGCCATTATTTGTGTTGCCAATTAAAAGCGAAACTCCCATGGAAGAAGACTGTTGCCGCGCTTTTAACTAACTTCTGACAAATGCATTTTTGGCGCAAAACTTTTGGAGTACGGTGCGATAAGAGAATGGCAATTTATGCGCTGCATTAATTTGCCCCACAGCCGACAGGATACAAACGGCGTGTATTCACCTCCTTGTTGTGTGTGAGCTTCCATTGCCTGTCAGTTGCAACAAGCAGCCAGGCAGGCAGGTTCAGCTCAGCTCTCTGAGCTCCTTGAGTTTGAGTTTAGTCAGCCAGCTGCTGTTTGTCATTGCTTATCAGGGTCTGCAAGCCGGCAACTTCCTTTTAGGCGGCCATTGTGTTCCTGCTGCCGCTTGCTGTGGATGGATGTTGCCTGGACTCGGCTTTTGTGTGTATGGACGTATTTACATAACACAGCCACCATTTCTTTTCTGCTCACCATTCGCTGGCGTCTATTGTTCGTGTTGTGATAAATGTTATCGTTGTCTGTCGTAGTCGTCTGCTTGGATCCATCCACCCATCCACCAGCCTTCAGCGGCACTCATCAATTTAATTGAAAAGCCTCTTGGACCCGTCGTCGGCGTCGTCGTCGTCGTCGTCGTGGATGCTTTCTCTTTGTTATTTGCCTTTTGGCTTTTCTGCTGCCGACGACTTCGACTGCTTCTTAATTTTCTTTCGGTTTTATTCACTTTTTAATTAATTTTCCTCATTTTTATTATTATTTTTTATGCATTTGTCGCGTCCTTAAACTTATCGTCCGGTTTAACTTTGCCGCTTCTTCGATTATTGATTACTGTCCTTGATGGGCATTTTCCTCACAAGCCACACGACTGCAACTTGCAGTCATCGCACCCTTTCGCTCACTTTTATTGCATTTCGCATAATTAAAATCACGGCCAATGATGTGTAAAGCACAAACCGAAAGGCCTTTAACATCTTTTTTCCGCCCTCTTTTGCCTCTGGCTGCCTGATAAATTACGTTACGCCTGGCAAAGGACTGCGCTTTTCTCTTTTCAGTGTATTACCTTTTCTTTTTTTGGTTCGTTGATAAAGGTCAACAGCTCATTAACGACGAGGATTGCATGTGAAGGCATCAAAGAAGAAACATCTTAAGCAGCACCTGCTTTCTGAGTTAGGTAAAGACGACAACTACCCTTGTTAATAGAGCTTATAATGTGTTGGCGGAAGCTAACAGTTTGACAACAATATTAAGATATTGGATATAGCTAAATGAATATGTCAAATAAATTGAGAAAAGTGCCGTAAAGTAATTTAGTAAGTGATCATCGTCAGACATTAAAGAAAAAGTAAAATATTTTAATCTAATTTAATGCTTTTAAATACCTAAAGAGACAAAATACTGATAGCGGACAGACTTATTAATTTTTCAGGTTATTTCAAAACGGTTTGAACTTGTACTCTTAATACTATATTACAAAGAATTACAAATTGCATTTTAGCTAACTAAAAATGATAAATTTATTTCTGAATATTTTAGAAAAGTAATTTAGTAGGTGATAATCACAAAACATTAACAAAAAGTAAAATGTTTAAAACATTGACAACGGGAAGATTTAATCATATTTGTGAAAATTGTTTTAAATCATACTTCGAATATTACAACGAGTTTATAATGTGTTGAAAGGTGTCAAACATATAATAATACGATATTGGATATATCTTAAGCTAACTAAGTCTGTAATATTAAATTCTACATTTCTGTTTAGAAAATATATTTGCCAATCGTCAAAGTAAAATTAAAAATATTTCATTGTAAATTAAAGCTATAAAATACTTCGTTAGTTATGCTTAAAGAGAGAGAGAACATTGAGAGTGAAAAACTTTAACAAATTTGCTATCTACGTAATTCAAAGAAATTTGAAATAATAGAGCGCATTTATATAAAATATAACAACGAGTTGCAGACAAGATTACAATCAATTGGAGACCTTTACAGTTTGAGGAGCACTGTGCTCCCTTACCTTGGGTCACATTCAGACCCGACAAATTGCCACAATTTTCATATCACTTCGAGTTCCTTTTGTTTCAGTTCTATGCTATTTTTTTTCTCGCAGCCGGCGAAGTTTAACAAAAGTTAAGAGCGTATAGATAGAGATGTATATAGTTATGAATGTATGTATGTATGTATGTATGTAGATATGCTATTAGTAGCTGTAGTTGCATATGAGCATCCTTGCGTGCTGGCTTACTGTCTGTGGACTTGTGTGTGTGTGCTTCTCGTGTGTGTGGCTCATGGCGGATATCGTTGATAAATTTCAAGTCAAAAACTCGGAAAATATTTATGACTTAACTTTTGTTTAGTAACAAAGCAACACGCGCGCCAACTGACAAGCACACACTCACACTCAGCAAACTAGTCAAATGCAGAGAGAGGCATTTATATTTCGCCGAGTCTGGAGCGGCTTTTGTGCTGTGTAAACTGGCAGTCAGAATTGTCAGAGAACTTTGGATCTTTTGCTTATGCAAATACTAGCAAAAAGGATTTTTGCTTACACTGCCTTTTATCAAACGCTGTTGGGAATGCGTAGAAGCTTGTAAAACTTTAATCACATGTCATGCAAAGAAGAAGAAATATCACGCATATGTATATAAAAGTATGTTTTTTTTTTTGGTTTGTCATTGATCCCTGACTTGGGGCAAAAGTAGAAGTTTTGCAATGCAATTTGCTGGCAAGTTCCGTTGGGCCTTGTACCTAATTGAATATGTAAACCCGGAATGCGATTGAGTGTGAAATGAGTGAATCACACACACTCGCACTCACACACGCATAATAGAAAGTTTGAAGCTGAACTGAATTTTTGCACTGGGGAAAAGTTTTCTACAAATGAAATTCAATCGAAGAGCTAAGAAATTTTTTACTTTACTGGAAAATTAAGTTTACTACTTTTGTGGCACAAATGAATGACTGAATCAATGAATGAGCGAATGTGCCCCCAAGGCGGGTCGAATATATTACAAATACTTTCGAATATGTTTCACTGTGTGAGTCTCTGTGGATATGTGTGTGTGTGGGTTAACTTTTTGCATGAGCCAATTGGCAAAAGTTGCAGCTGCCTAATAAATATTTCAAAAAATTCATTTCAACTTTTGCCAATGGTTTTGTGGTGTAAGAATTTACTTCAAATTGCTTTGCAGGCAAACATCAAAAACTGCAACAGTTTGACAGTCACTGTGCAAAAGTGCTCAATTAACATAGCCAATTCATTTGATTGCCTCTTTGCCATTTCCCCAAAAACATTTCATTCAAAACGCGTGAGGTAAATGAATTTTCCTAGCATGATGACACAATTTTCAACAACGGGATGTAATAGTCCTTTTACCAAATTTAATGGCAAACGGAGGCCAATTATGTTTCGTGAAAATGTTGTTGATGACGGGGAACATTTTGGTAAAGAGCAGATATTATGTCGGACAGAGAAGCGGTTTCAAGTGGGAATTGAAAAGGTCCTGCGAAATTCTACATTTAAATAAAAATACATACTAAATAGTTATTGGAACATTTATTATAAAAACCATAAGTTATATGTTTTAATATGCCAACACTGCAATTGCACTAATGATCTACAACATAGAAGAAAAACAAGCAAAACAATATTAAAATCTACACAAAATAGTAAGTAGTAGTATATTTTGATATTTTGATTGCCAGCAATGCAAATTAAATAAAGAAAAAATTCATAGAATAAATATTAAAATGCAATAAAAAAATCTACTAGTGATTTGTAAGTTTACCTGGAACTCAACTTGATAGCGAGGTATGCAATAAGAGCTTTTTCGTTCTATGCAAGTGCTGACATTGATAAGCAAAAATGAAAATATGCGCATTTCCTTCTACGATATTTTTTCCAACGTTGCATTGTTGGCATTACCTCGAGAACAGAATGCAGGAAATTTATTTAGAAAACTATAAGTTGCTCGTGGAATTTATTGGCTCGCCAATTCAGCTTCCTCTAAAAGTGTGTCCAAGCGTATCTTATAGCTGAGATCTGTTTACAAAACCTCTTCTAGTTACATGCTGTGTGTATTAGAACATTTTCCCCTTAATATCCACCTTATTTATGGCCATTTTTGTTAACGCCCAATCGCATCATGTTGGCTTATCTTCTTTTTTAATATTCTTGAAAATGTTCTGCGCATTCTCTTGCATTGGTACGGAAAATGGCAAAATAATAAAATGGCTGCTACACGCCTCAGAGTGTAAGCCAAGCAAATGGGAGTCTTAACGGAGATGCGTTGCAAGATTAATTTAAGATTTGTTTGCCCCACACACACACAAAGCAAATTTGTTTCAGCGAAACTTCCTTTAACTGGCTTCATTTAGGCTGTTTTGTTGTTTCTTCAAATGTTGTTTTAACATTCTTGCTCTTTTTTAATTTTACTTTGCTCTTCTTTTGGGCCACGCCCCCTGGCTTTGCTGTTGACTCTTTTGGGTAATCTCCTCCCTTTCGCTGTAGGCCGTCCGGCGGCTCTATTGAAGTGAAAAATTGCTAATGGTCAACAGGCAGCCTTATACAAAGCCTTGCCAATCGACGGCAATTTCACCCAACGCCCCGCTCTCCTCCTCCCTCCAGCCACAGGCTTTCTCAGCCGTTAAAAAAAAGTACTGTCACAGTAGCGCCGCCAGTAAATTGCCGCGCTGTGATTTTAATTAAAAGGCCCAAAGTCCAGTCGAGTCACAGTTACAGTGAATGCACAAAATATCGCACCATTTGCCAAAGTCAAAGTTGAGTTGATTTTAGGGCCATTTTAATTGCCAGCCAACCCCAACACTCCCTCCGGTTGGACAGGGAGAGAAAAAGGAAACAAAACAAGAAAGAATGGAGGGAAAAGTCGAGCTAAAAGAGAAAATTTATGTAGTGCTCAATCAAGCGTGACAGCTTTATTGCACACAACAAGCCAAAGTGAAAATTTGAAATTTGTGGCAAATATTTTGACTGCATAAATATTGGACATCTTTTTGCCGCCAGGCATATTTTTATACCCTTTATATAAATGTAGAAAGGGTAGTTTAAGTTGTTAAGCTAATGAAGGAACCTTTGCTGGATGTTTGACTCTTTTGGTTATTATGTTAAACATTTACTGCAAAGACACTTCACTAGTTGTTTGCATTTAATGGTAAGCCCTTCTACAGAATAGTTTTACTGAAATACATTCCAGGGTATTCTCAAACAGTAGTGCTGACATTTCCACTTGTTTGCCATTTTATTATTGTATTTTTTGCGCTTAGCCAAACAAATCGTTAGCAATTGCATATATATGTATATATATTTCTTTTTTGTTTGAGCAAGGGGAAACGATGATTGCGCAATCAAATCATCGCTTTACGCTTGATTAACGGAATGTTATGTTTGCCACAACCTACCGTTAGCAATTATGTGCATACTCGTTTAATATTTGTCGAATTTCGAATCAAATTTGTTCGATGGCCAACAAAATGTGCAAGCAGTCAAAACAATTAAAGTTGATGAACCAAATAATAAAATTGTGAAATAGTAATAAATGTGCAAGCGCTGACAGCTTACACCATTCGTTTGATTAATCGTAATAAATGATTCAACTCAGCATTAATTTCCATTCAGTTGCATTTAAATGTTACCACAATTTTCTTCAGTTCAAGGTACTCGATACTCAATGAAATGATAATATTTGTCTTAAGAGATGGCCATTCGTTGCGAGTCCACACATTAATTTCCCAATACTATCTTTATGAGATGGACACACGCGGCGTATGCTTGACATTGTGTCGATAATAGCACGCATACGCCGTGTATGCCATAACATTGATCGCTCTTTTGCTCATTCTCGTTTCCCGTTTGTTTTATTGTTTCCTCCATCCGTGTGCGTGTTCTTCGTCTTGCACTGAAGCTGTTGCGTAATTAAATTGCAATAAATTGACCACAACTTGCTCAGCAGATGCAGCTGCGAGTCCGCTGGCCATTAAAATGTTTTTTTTTTTTTTTTTTTTTTGGCTTTTTTTTGGGTTTTTTTTTTGGTCAGCAAGCACTTTGACCGGCTTGAAAGCGAGGCGCATAATGTGGCATTAAATCATTGTATACCTTCAGCTAGTGAAATTCCTCACGAAGTAGAACGAATGGGAATATTTGAGTGAATTATTAGACGCATATTCATATATCATGGCATTTGGAGGTTCGATTGGCATTTTAACTGCCGTTGGAAGTTAAATGGCAATATTCACAAAACACTCACTTAATTCCTAATGCTAACAAGCTGTTGTTTGGAATAATGTATTTTAAATTATTATTATTAATGTAATGTGATTTCATTGTGAATTTCTGCATTTAAACTAAATATCTTGAAACTGAATATTCTTCAAATCGATTGCTTTGTAATGTAGCTTTCACAAAAATATAAATCAGTCAATTGCAAGCAACAAGCCACAAATTATAAGTAAGAAAATTCTTTGCCAGCAATCAACAGCACAGCCCAGCAACAACTAATAAATCATTTTATCCATTATTCTGCTGCTTCGTCCAGGAGCATTGAATTGTAATCTGATTTTAGATTGATATGCAGTATCCTTGTGGAATGCAGCCTGCTGGCAGAAATGAATGTGAATGTTACGTTTGCAATTACATTGAAATAACATCAACTGCATTCTGAGCAATAAAATTGATTTATGAACCCTTACAGCTGGCACACTCAAATCGATATTCAAATTGGGTGTCAATTTTTTGGCCAGATGATGCATTATCAATACCCTTTCTGCAATACCCAATGCAATAACGAGGCAAGTGTAAACAAATCTAATTCATTTACTCTCGGCTCTCGGCAGATTGTCACGACATTAGTTCGATGCTGACAACTTTAATTACCAACTTTCATTTACATCGGGAAAGGATGGAAAAGTCAATGCTGCATGGCATTTCAATTTTTAATCAACTTGAAACGTGTCCATAAATCAGCCAGAGAATTATTTGATTGTTTTAGACATACACACACAGAGGCACACTAAAAGCAGGCTTGGGATTTGGCAGGCATTCAAAAAAGTTGACGACACAAAAGCTTTTCGTGCTGTTCGTTTCGCTTGACATTGAAAAGTTGCCTGACAGCTGCAAAGCTGTAAAAGGACGCACATAACGGATGCCAATCACCGTTGCAATTATGTGACTGTATGTGTCTATCTGTCTGTGTGTGTATTGAACTTAGCCGTTGACCTTAGCCTGCTTTCCACACACGCTCGCATACACACACACAGACACTTAGTCATTTTGTCATTTACTTGTTAGTGGCACTACAGGAGAAATGGGAAGAGCAAAGAGCAGAAAGAAAAAAGTAGTGCTGCATATTTTTAGGCGGCTGCCACAGTCGCAGCCGCTGCGCTGCGTCACTCGGGTGCATCTCGTTCAGGGTCGTTGTGAGATCAGAGCAAAGCAGGGCAGAGCAGAGCAGAGCAAAGTCAGCCGTTCAACGTCAACATCAAGTGGCCCACTCGGTGTTGCACTTGAACCGTAATGAAAGCATTTGCTGCCACAAGCACAAACACATGCATAAAGATAGCCAAGAGAACGAGCAAAAGAGAGAGAGAGAGAGAGATGGTAAATGAGAGACATTGCAGTGCACTTGGTTAGTTTTAGTGTGTGCGACATCTGACACTTGTCTGTAGTTTTATATTCCGCATTTCGGACAACAACAAGAATGCACGCACATATGTATGTATGAATTTAAGATTATCTACAACTTGGCAAAAAGTGCACGTATACGTAATTTAAAAGATGTGTCCAGTTACTTTAGTTTTTTTTTAAACATAATATAATTCTTTTTATTAAAGTTGAATGTATTTCTTCTTGTCGTACTTTCAATTTTCGTATATATCTTTCTTATGTACACAAACTTAATATTATCGGATTTAAAGTAGATTGATCAAGTTTAAATAATACTTTTGCAAACTCAAAATATGTTTTATGTGAAGGCTTATTAAAACATGAAAAGTTTGTTGCTATGTTTCATGTATTTCATGGCCTGAAGGTTCAATCAATATTTCTATTGATATCTCTGTGTAACGTTGTTATTATTATGCACAAATGTACAGAATAATTACAGACTCTTCTGCATATTACATTACAATCATGTTTTTAAATTCAACACAATTTACTACTTTTTCAACTATTACAATATTTTGCAAACGAAACAAAAGCTTTTTAATTTCGTTACATCAGAAAAATAGATATCTATAGGTAGCCGCAATTAGATTCCCATTCACACAATTAGCAGACAACTGCTCACATCGATATCGCTATCATTGACCATTTTGTGGTAATTGGCCAAGTCCCACATGGCAGAAAAGCAACAAAATTTCATTAACACTTCCAACACGGGGCAGAAACCGAGTTCATTTATACACGTTGGGGGCTAAACGAAATGTGTCTTCTGGCTTAGACGTTAGACGTTGGTTAGTTAGCCATGGCCAGAGTCCGAGCTGTGGACAAGTTACGTGTGGCAGACTTACAGACAATTCAACACATTAACACCTATTAGGAACGTCCAACACACAAACACACACACACACATGCAGACATACAAACAGAAAAGAATGGTAGGAAATGGCAGGAAAAGCAGGAAAAGTCAACGAGGCAGTTGTGTAAATGGCCACATAAATAAAAGCGAATGTCTGCCAAGTTATGAATAATCATGGCAACAACAACAGCAGTTCACTCTCCATATTTCGCTCTCTCTTCCTCTCTCGAGGTGTGTGTATGTGTGTGTGTGTGAGCACACGTGTGAACGCTCTGTGTGTATGTATTGTAATTAAGCTTTTGGCTTTGGCTAAGGCAAATGGTGTAGCTGCATTTGAAATGGCACCGCTTTGGGCTATTTTTATGTCCAATGGAGCAGCAGAAGCGTCTGCTTTCCCCACACAATCACACAAACACACACACTACGCACATAGAAAGGTAACTAGGCATTAGCCTGAGCCATGAACAAGGCTCGAGATAAGAGAACAGCAGAAGGTATTATACCGCATGTGCGTTCGTTCGGCATACAAATCTGGAGAGTTAATTAAAAGTCATTAGTGTACGGTATAATTGCAGCTAAGCGAAACGTTAAGTCCACGAAAGGCAGTCGTAGAAGAAAAACAAGTGAGAAAGCTACAGTTGAGCAAGCTCGACTGCAAGATACTCGCTACCTAATTCTAAAAAAATATAACAGTGTGGTAGTATTATATAAATATACCAAAATAATATACTGAAGAAATACTAAAATATACCGATTACTATATCTAATACATCGATATACTATTACATTCACAATATACCACTGTATAAATATATCAAATTAATACACCGAAGAGAAATCTGAAATATAACGATTTCTATATTTGGTATATCAAAATACTATTACATTCCACATAAACCGTATAGTACAATATATACCAGATTCAACAGATACTCGACATATAAAACAACGAAATTTTTTATCCGGTCAGAAATCACTAAAACTGTAGTTAGTAATGCTTGTACCAAAAAATGTTACATTATCCAAGAATTGATAAACGTTATAGGGTCGATTAAAATACCCTTCTACCTTATGGATAGCAGGTATAAAAAACCCGGTTAACAGACAACAAATAAGTTAAATGAATATAATTGGAAATATAATAGGGGTATGCCTGAATAAAGTGAGATTAGACTTGCTTATACACAGAGCTTTTAAACTGCAATAAAAATCTCTTTAAGCACAAGAATTTATTAATAATGTATGCAAAATATTTCCTTTCTTTGTAGGTAAGCAACAACTCTTCAAATTTGTTTGCAAGTGTACTACGTAAGTATCGTATTTAAAGATTTTCAAGTGACTGTCGTAATCCGAGCATCAGACTCATAAATCACGTTAATGAACTGCGAGAAGTGCACTCAAAAAGTATGCTATAGTTCTTTGGCTCACTTTAGCAAACAAGTTTCATTCAACATTTAAGCTGCCTGAAATGTGAGCGAGAATGTTTTTTGGGAGAGAACTTGTTGTCATCAAAAATTAATAAATAGGCGCTCAACTCATTACAATGTGATGGCAAAAGTGTGCCAAGTTGGATTACATGGCATGACAGAGAGTGTGGTATGAATAAGTAATATTAAAACGCCAAGTGCTTTTTGTAGTTTGAGTTGCATTCGATACGAATTGAATGCGAAGGGTATTGAGTTTGCAGTTGATTCATATTCTGAGCTGTAACTGGAGAATGGCAGATGGCAAATGGCAATGGTTTGCTCATTTTAAGCATTTCTCGCGCTCTGTTTGAACGCCTCATGAAATATGCAAGTTGAAGAGAAAAGCTGGCATGAAAATGGCGACGTTTCCTGTTGCAATGTCCACTCCGGCTGTTGCCTGCTCTCGCCTGCCTTATCCTATTATCTTTCACCAGCATTTCTCTGCATTATTTATCTTTTTTTCTGTTTTTTTCATCTTTTCCCTTTTGTGGAATTCTTTTTTCTTTTTTTTTTTTTTTGTTGCTCCCACGCAAAACGGCACAGTTCCGGCCAATGTTCATTTCGCTGACTTGGCTAACTTGTTGTTGGCTGGCCGGCCCCTTGCTTGCTTGCAAATTACGGACAACTTTTTGTTCTAATGCCGTTGCTGTTTTCGCCTCCGCCCAACACGGACTGACAGAGTTATTATATTCTGCTGCTTGTATTTTGTAACAAAATAATTTACCGCCCGTTTTAATGCAAGTTCTTTAACTAAGAATGTTTTTGCGAATGTTGTGGAAAACAACTTTTGTAAATTAACCATATGAGTTATTCAACTGTAAACTTGATGATTTATTCACTACGAAGACTTTAAAGGGTGCATAAAGATGAAGACATTTGATTACACCGAACACAGAATACTTCTAAGTGATTCTCTTATTACGCATACGCCACGTGGCGCGAGACTAACTTCAAAGTTGTACAGCGAGCATTTGGAGATGTTCTTGAATTTCCATGAAAACGAAAATTAAACACTGAGCTCGTGTAAATGGCATGTGGCAAAAAACAAAGGGAAGGAGAAAAAGCAATGGCAACACTTTATTATTTATTGCCATAATCATGTTAACGGCAAGAAGGCAACAGCAAGAAAAGCGGCATGTTAATCATATTTATTAACATTTTAACTTAATCGCACAAACACACACACACACAGCACACAAAAACACGGAAAACAACAAGAACAAGAAATGTCGAGATTTCCTTTGATGTTTGAACTGCAATCAGAAAATGTCCTCAACAGTCATTTTCTTTGGCTGTCATCAAAGTCAGAAGATATTTATTTATGTCAAGTTAGGTATTTGTTTGTGAGGCGCTTCTTGGTGTTTTTCTCCGTGAATAATATAATTTAGAAAGTCGATTAACATTCACAATAAATAACACAACAAATTAAATGTATCTGCTGAATGTTATTCACATTTAATCTTTGAAAATCGAAGCATTGAAGCATTACTCAAACTTTATTCTTTTAATTTACTTTTCAAATATTTTGTCAACTCACTTCGTGTTCATATTCACTTTTGCCTCACCTATACGCACTTTTTTTTTTTTTGCAACTTCTGAGTATTTTGCTTAGTTTTTCCTCGTAATGAATTTATTCCATTTTCGTGCTCTGCCTGTTTACACATTTTGTTTATCATGCTCGCCTCTCTTCACATATGTTCTTGTATTCTTATCTGTATTTGAATCACATTAACAGGCAAGAAATATGTGCCTTGGGCTTGTCGTTGGGGTGGCTAGAATGAAAGAGCATTTATAAAAATGTTTCTATAGGAAAAGCAAACAATTTTATATTGATCGCTATACATAAGTTCATATAAAGTACATTGTTATATTTATATTTTACTGTACACATATATTTTAATATACAAAAATTGTTATGAAACAGCGGAAAATAATATTTAACATAAGCTTAATGCTCAAAACACAAAATAAATTGGGAAAAATATAAAGTAGATAGCAGCCTTAAATACTATATACTTTAAACGAAATGGGTTTTCATGATTTGGGTATAGCTCTGCAAAAAAATTCAAAGTTAAAATATAAATAACTTGAATAGAGAATTTTTGTACGAAATGCAATAAATCGTACTTACTGTTAGCTAAATAACCGGATTGGACTTTCCGTACTGCGATGATTTGAAAATGTCGAATGGAAGAAAAATGTATGCTGTATTTGCTGCGACTCTTAAACTATTTCGTACAATTAAATACACATAATTCCTGCAACCCGCAGCACACACACACATAATGTAAAGTGCCCTTCCTGTGTTTTACAGTTGTAAAAACGACACGAAGCACATAAAACATTTTCATTTAATTGAAACAAATGCGTGCTGCGTATCAATTTAAGTAAAGCGGGACAAACAACTGCAGCAACAGCAGCAGCAGCAACACCGAAAGCATTAGCAATAGTAGTGACAACAATACAACAGCAACATTGTGTGATACTATTGTAAATGCTGTGTAGTGAAGAGCAATAAAAACTAACGACTACAACAATAAGATCAGAGACTATGCCACAGATTGTTGCCATCAACGAGGCGACACTCGCAGACCCCAAAATGCCAAACGACTGAAACATGAGAAACAGCTCACTAAGAGTGTCGCTGTGTAGGTGTAGTTGCTGTAAATGCTGTAGGTGTGTATGTGTGTGTGTGTGTGTTAGTGATTTTGTATAGTAGTGTGTAAATGTGATATCATTTACGTGTGTGTGGCACACAGGACAGAGTTTAGCTCAGAAAGAGAGGGTAAGATTGGAGGGAGAACACAACGTTGTCGCTGTCGTTGTCAGGTGCTGCTCAGATAGCAACAACAAGAACCGTAAACTGTCGCCAATTGAATGGCCGTCAATGGGGCACCCCAAAAACCAAAACCAAAGCCAAAAAAAAAAACAAAAAATGAGAAAAAACAATAAAAAAGGCAAAGCTGCCCCCGTCAAGCGGGGTATCAAAATCTATGTAAATTACACACAATCATCATAATATGAGTATGTTAGTGTGTCTACGTGTGTGAATGTATATGAGTCTGTGTGTGTGTGCCATAAAATGACACCAAGCACGAGTGTTCATTCTGCAGACGACACTTTACGCTTTGACATATAGTACGACATTTCATATAATAAGCACTATACTAAATAATCTCACGTATGCACATAACGTGCCCCCAAAAAAAAGACGTGTTGCGTTTGCTATATTGAAGTGCGATTTTGTGGAATTATGCGGGGGAATATAACAGGGAACAGAATGCGGGACAATAAGTGAATGGGCAATTCAAAAAGTCAGGCATACTTGAGTTCTAGTTATGTTGAATGGCAGCAAGTTTCTTTTTCAGCGCTTAATCGGACTTAGTAATAAATTTTTGTATTACTTTATTGAATAGCGTTTCTACAGAACTATTTGGGTAGTATCTTTAGTATCCCTCTTAGTAGTTTTTTTACTCTCAATCGTCAGCTGAAGTCTTATCAAAATTCTTAAGAATATTAAAAAATAAATCTTAAGAATTATAAGAACAATAAAAATTGTCGTATTCTGAATATTATAACAAAGAAATTTATGACGATTGTTCGCAGGAAGAATTTACTTCTCTTGCTATCAACAATAAATTTAATAAACAGCTTGTGTTTTTTTATTTTAACGGATCAATTTAAACTTTTTTATAAAGTTCAACCGTTTTGCAATTTCTGGGTTTTATCCTAATTTTCTAATCTTTATTGTTCTTTTATTATTAAAGAAACATGCAGCACGTAATACTGAGCAGTAATTACGAAATTTTTAAGATCCATCTGTAATTTGTTCCTTCTTAATACCTTTTCATCCAATATAATCCAAAAACTATTCAAAATTTTAGAAATTCTACAAAAATCAGCTGATAAATACTAATTAATGTAAATTCAAAGTTAATATTACAACAAAATTCATTCATCCTAAAAAAATATGTTTCACAATAAGTATAAGTAATCAGTCTGATACATATTGGTATGATATTTATTTTATGGCAGTGAAGAGTTGTCTAAAGATACCATGATTACTAATCAGAATTATCTGCTGTAGGCGCCCATTGATTAATATAATATATGTCGTACATTGTTGTAAAAGTGCCTTGTTTCTCAGTTCTTCAATGGAGATCCAAATGTACTTACATACATATATTGTCTGATATTCTAGTGACGTAAAAATCATGCGCTAAACAACGGGCACAATTTCTACCTACTGTTGGGGAATCACGAGTGCAAATGTCCGCAGAATTCTATTACACTGCTGGCAAAGCAACGCTCAATTCCCCAAAGCCCCCTTCGCGTTTCTAAAAATAAACCCCAAACAATTTTCAGTTCAGTGTTTAATGTGCTCAGTTGTGATAACCATTCGTGAAATGTTCATATTGTGGCTTATTGTTGCTGTTGCCGTTGATGTTGCTGTTGCTCTGCGTATACCAAAGACCCTGAGGACTCTGAGCCGAGCTCTGAGCACTGCTCGACGAGTAGCCAGGTGGACCACGAGCTCCTTGTCTGCCTTGTGCTCCAGTTGCGCCGGTATAGCCGCGAGGTCCTTGCGGCCCTGGAGGTCCAGGTAGACCTTGTTGTCCAGGTGGTCCAGGTTCTCCTGGTGGTCCAGCCACGTACACATATTGCACGCCCGAAGTATCCTCCTTTTGTGTGGCGGAGTTCTCGGGCAGAATATTGAAACTTGGCCAATTGACGTTCGATTGTCCATGGACATTGAAACCCAATTGCACCCGAGGAACAACCACATAAGGCACATTGTTGTTATTGTTGTTGTTGCTGATAATGTTGCCGGAGGGTCGGTTGGAGCCGGAGATGATCGGTGGGCCATAGGCAATGGGCAGAGCTGTTAGTTGAGGGACCTGGTACTTGACATTCTGTTCGTTCAGCATGGGAATCGTGTTTGAATAAAGATAGTCAGGCACTCGACGACTGTCTTTTTCGGGCTCTGACTCCACAATTTGCGGCCCATTGATCCCATCGTCTTCATCACTGCGTTTGAGCTGATCACTTGCCGTATATAGAACAATTTGGGGATTATCTACCTCTGCATCAGATGCAGCGCTGCGAGCTAAGGCCGCCACCCGCAGTCCTGGCAGAAGTGCTTGTGCCTGAGAAAGACTAACGATGCCCAGGAAAAAGGCTAGAAATTTAAATAGTTAGCTTAGTTTATTATTTTTAGAAATGGTTTTCTTACCCAGCGTCTTCACACTGACAATCATCTTGGTTCACTGTGCCCATAGTGTGATGTTTCTATACTTTTATACTACAGCGATAATAATCGCAATCATTGATTGATTCCTGGAAGGTGCTTTTGCGCTCCCATTAATCTAACGGTTTAGTCTTAAGTTCAATCAACTCTCTTCAGAAAATCTAACTAATCTAACTGGGTCAGAGCACAGCACCACAAAAACCGGTTCCACTTAAGGCTGTAACTAGTAATTGGCTTATCTTTTTAATGATCTTCGGGTGTGGTGCTTAACTAGAAGCTGTTGAGCTTGTAATCGATTTTTTATGTCGTTGATAGAGATCCAAAGATAATAAAGGTCGGGCAGTGACGACATCTTACAAAGCTCTTCTGCAAAAAAACAAACATAAGTAATAGCGAATGATATGAGAACGAACTTGTAAATTATCTACAAATAAATTCCTAAAGAGCTTTTGTTATACTCCCAAGATAAGTTCAACTCCGCGGATGTAATTTTAGTCTAATTAAATCCCAAGCAGTGTTCTGAGTACTTAAAAATAACTACCCAGCTTAATTTCAGCTGGAATTTCGTAATATTTATTCTATCAAACAGCCGCAGTGGTCACCCCTTCGGCATTTTGGCATTTCCTACTTTAAAAAACATTCATTTTCATCAAGCCGACAACTAAACAAAGAATAAACAAAAAGTAAATGAAAATAACAAAAAAGAGAGATAGACACGAAACAGAAATAAACTAAATTACGAATATAGTAAATAGAAATAGTCAATTAGTCTATGAAACTGAAAGTTCAGCATAGATGAAATATTTCGTGCTACTTAGAGCAGCATAAATGATATGTGAGTGCATATAAGCGAGTATATGTAAATAATAGAAACTGGAAACTGGGCAAAAACTCGAAACAAATCGAGTAAAAAAATGTCAAGCATATAATTGAATTGAATTAACAACGCGGCGAATGAGTTGCAGCTTGTTGGGGTTGCACCCCCTTTTTTTGCTGCTGTTGCTGCTGTGCGTGTGTGGCATGATTGCCAGCCCGCATCTGGATTTGCTTGCTTGTGTCAACTAAAACGAGACGAGTTTCCAGTTCCAAACAGTTGAGCAAGTTGCGCCGTGGCGTGCGCGTCGTTGGGCGCTCGTCGCCTCCTCGAAACGTCGTCTCCTCGCATTGTTGTTCGCGCCGTCTTTGCTTTGGTGTCCTCGGGTCGGGATGTGGCAGTCGCGACGTCTGCTACTCTCGCTGTTGGCAATATGTGCATTAATTGTCTGCCACAGCAGTGGCAGCTCTAGTGGCGGATCTGTGGGTCCCACTGCGGGTCAGCTGCGTCGCATTTGGCTGCAGGATCACTGCAGCGCGGGCATCTGCACCGATGTGCACATTGCTCGCAGCGATTACGTGATCTTTTCGCAGGCACCGATTGCCAAGCAACTGGCGCTCACGTTCCTCAACTCGAGCATTGCCAAGATACCGCATCTGATGTTCGACACCTTTCCGGATCTGCAGCAGCTGCGCATGGAGAACTGCTCGTTGGAGTCGTTCGAGAAGCCGCAGTTCGAGGGCGCCAGCAATTTGATGCAGCTTCACTTGGGCTACAATCGCTTGAAAGACATACCGAAGAACATATTTCTCGGTGCTGACAATTTGGCCACGCTGCAACTGCAGCACAATCTGCTCAAAGGGCTGCACAATCACAGCTTCCATGCGCTCAAGGAGCTGAAGGAACTCTCGCTGGCCGGCAACCAACTGGAGCAGTTGCCGCTGAGCGTCTTTGCGGGTCTGCGCAAATTGATGGACCTAAATTTGGCTGGCAATCGATTGCAGGCGATGCCGCGTGGCATATTCGATAGGAATTTGAATTTGACACGCCTCAATCTGGCGGACAATCGTTTTGTGGCCTTTGAATCGGAGTTGTTGAAGCTGCAGCCCCATCTGCAGCTGTTGGACATCTCTGGCAACATTATGCCAGAGTTGACTTTGAATTTCTCAATGTTGGAACAGGCCGTCGCCCATGGTTGCGACTTGCGTCGTGTGACAGTCCATGGCTTTGTCCGGGACTTAGATGTGCACAATAATTCGCTGACGGATATTCCACTGATCACACATGCCAGCAATGTGACTGGACTGGATTTATCGCAGAATCCCTTGGGCAATTTACAGGGGAATCCCTTCAGGCGCTTCACTGCACTGCTGCGTCTTAATCTGTCGTCGATCAATGCCCCCGAGTTTGCCGAGGGTCTCTTCAAGAAGCAGGCGCAGCTGCAAATGCTGGACATCTCGGGAAACGGCATCTACTCGATGAAGATCACCATCTTCGATAGCCTCAAGGCGTTGCAGTATTTCTACTTTCAGCTGAACAACTGGAACTGCGATTTCCTCCAACTGCTAATGAGTTCGTTTGTGAAAAGGCGCGACATCTCGTTCATGGAGGATGTAACTGCACCAGAACTGGTAGATGACTATGTTGATGGGATTGCCTGTTGGTACGATAGCAATAAGGCCACCAAGAAGTGCGATGGCGGTGGCACAGGAAGCTCAGACGCTGCTCTCGAGCTGTCCATAGTGCGCAACGAGATCAAAGCCTTCACGGAGCTGGTCGAGAAGAAGTTTATCAAAGTCTATCGCATGCTGGACGAAATGAAGCTCAAACTATGAGCACCAATTTATCTAACTATTATCCAAACATATTTACTCAAACCATATTTAATCAAACTATATCTATTGGATGCACCGCATAATGGGCGTCCTATACATATATTTTGCATTAAGAAATAGGATTAATTGACACAAGCAAGCAACCGATAATTTAATTTACTTATTGTTACGACGTATAATAAAGCGCAATGCACCCTTTGGAAACAAGGAATCGCTTGGTATTATTGTGATTGAGAAGTGAGGTTCTGAACATCGAATTGGTTTTAGATGTTCTTAACTCTTTTGAATACATTTCACAGAGATACTTGAAAGTATAGGTAAAATGCTTTCGCTCTTATGATAGCTTCTTTGCTTCCTATTTTGAATTTCCTTACTTAAATTTGCGGAATGTCTTTCAACTTCATCTCATGTAATACTATTTTACGCAGAACAAGTCTTTGATCCTTTGTTATCACCTCAGTTTTTGGGACAATTTTTAAATCGAAATACTATACATTGATATTTGTACGCTGCCTTTAAACTTCACCTAACTTTATTAAGTATAGAAAACAAGTAAAGACACCAAGTCTTCACTTCTATTGTATGTTATAATGATTATTTCCAATTCTTAATTTGCACACTGATATTTCTGGGCTGTCTTTAAAACTGCACCTCATGTACATTTTATTAAGAAATTCCAAGATATAGAAAACAAGTCTTGTCTATTTTTTTAACACCTTTTCTCTCTAGTTTTGGTTTCCCCTAGATGATTTAAACATAATTTTTATGCCCGCTATCCAAAGTTCTATTTTCTTAGCACCTTTTCTCTTTATACCCAATTTCCTTAAACGATTTGAATATAGTTTTAACATTTAAATATCTTCTATATTATTTGTGGGCTGTCTTTAACCTTCACCTCATATAAGACTTCAATTTATTCAATTTGTTGCACTTTTTTATAAATTATGTCGCATCATTTAACAAATACAGAATTTTGTGGCATTATCTTGACATATTTATTTTTTTCTATGCACATCATTTTAAATTTGTTAATACAAGCTGAGCCATTTTATACTCGTCGTGTGTGTTTTGCAAAGGACTTAATGTCCTTTGGAAAAACATTTCATGCATATTTTAAACATTTTTTGTGTGTAAACAAATATTTGCACAGTATTTATTGTGAATATACGCCCATATAAACGCCAAATACTTTAAAGCTTATCATTTTCACGCAAAAATTGTAAAAAATAAAAAATGTGTTGTAAATAAAGCATTTCTACAAGGCAGAAGGTGGAATACCCTAACCTAATACCCTAATATAGAGAAATGAGAGAAAGAAGATCAATAGAAGGTATTGAGATAAAGCACTAAACACAAATATTATGGTAATGGAAATGGAAATCTGGGAGAGTGTTACACATTTTATTTCTAAGTTCAAGTATCCAGTTTAAGAGTGTAAAAATTCGCAGACGCTCAATTGAATATGCCATAAATATTTTACGAGCATTAAAAACAGAACAACAACAAAATACTTGGCCATAAAGCACAACACAAAAAAAAATGGTTTAATGAAAGTTATCAGCGTAATCGCACATGAACCAGGACAACACAGGCAGAGATAATCGCAGAGCGACAGAGAGAAATTCGGCGAGGGTGAGTTTGATGTTGAGAAACTTAATTAAATGCAGACACACACACAAAGCACACACACATACACATGGACATACACACGAATTCCTGCTTTCAAATGTAAACAAAAAATATCAACATCACATATTTTTTATCAGCTGGCGGCGATGACGACACTGCTCTGATAATAAATACATATATAAATATTTGTTGTCGTGCTTTAAAAAGGCTTAAATTTGCGAGTGATAAAAGGTAATCAAGTTGCTGGAGACTTAAATCGATATTTAAAGAATTGCAACTTTCGCATTGTTAGCAACTCTTTAAAGAATATGTGTAATAATATTTAAGTGTAGCATTTTACTGGAATAGAATTTGATTTATTTCATTTTATCGTGTTATTAGGTAAACACCCTTAAGGCAGCACTCACAACTCAAAGCTAGCTCTATGATATGCTAAATATTTTATTCTTGAACAGCTACATTTGCATTTCTTGAGCTCGAATAAAATGGCATTTATTTGTTTTAATCAAAGCGGCGTCTCCCACAGCATTAAGCGAGCTCCTCCACTCTACTTGCAACTATTTAAATGCAAAAGAAATTTTCAACTAACAGCGCCATAAAGTATGCAGCAGATTTTAAAGCTTATGCCATTAAGACGTTCGCTCTCTCTCTCTCTCTTGCATTGTTCGTTCTTGTCTGACTGTATAAATGTTTGTGAGTGCGCCTGTCTATATATGCTCTCTGACTGTGTTAGAATTTTAGTTGAACGCTTGTAAGCAACTTCCGTTTCCGTTTCGTTATCCGACGCGACGACGTCGTTTGTTTTGGCATTGTTGCAACAACGCTGAGCTGTGCCGTGCCGTGGCAACTGTGGCAGCTGCTTACCGAGTTAACTTCAACGTTGCCCCCGAAAAAGCAGAAACGCTAACGTGCGTTACGTTCGTTATGCAACATATGCGCAACAATTTAACCCCAGAAGCAGCATCCTCATCCTCATCTCGTGGCGCTTTTCTTCTTCTTCTGGAGCTACGTCTTCTTGTGTCTTCAACTAAATTCATTTTGGCAAGTTTATGAAAATGTTGTTATTGTTGTTATTATTATGCTTCTTCTTGTTGCTGTTCTCGGCTGCTGCCTCAGCTCATTAGAAAAACAAAAGCTGTACACAAAAGTTTCAGTTTTTCGCAACCACTTCGCATCTTTTATACCCTAACCAAATGAATTATGAAAAGGTATAATCAACTTATCAATACATCAGAATAATATGAGTAGAGGGTATATACAAGTTGTTTAACGATTTGGTTGCTATCTGCAGCGCTGATGGGCTGTCGACACTCGAGTCAGGGTATTCTCATCATCGAGTACTCTTGAGTGTAGCATGCTTGGCTCGTTGTTGTTGCTGTCGTTGCTGCTGCTGTTTATAACCATTGTTATAATTAAGTTGATTTTATTGCCCGAAATTTTACAAGAGCGCTTAGTTGCCCCTTCTCTGACTCTCCCTCTCTCTCTCGCTCTCTCTCTACTCTTTAAGGATTTTGGTCTGGTCCTGTTCAACATTTATTGAACTTTTGTGCTTTTGAATTATTAATTATATTGTTTTACAAGTCGCCTTGGTTCTCTTTGCAACAGCTGTTGGCCACATTTCAAACTGGCTTCTATTGTGGCTTTCCTTCGTCGTCCTGGCGTTGCTGCAGCTGGCTTAAAGAGTTAAAGTTGTTTTTATGTTTCCAGGGGCAAAGATCAGATTTCATAAATGTGCTCTTCAGTTGGTGAGTGGGAGGGAAGAGGGAAATTGTTTGCAGATTTAACAGCATCAATTGCTGGAGCTTATAAATGAAATTTGATGCCACTTTTTCTTGCCCTAATCCACTTCAAAGTCAATGGCTAAACGAGAGCACAACTTGAACTACTTACTTAGTTAGCCGACTTGTCTTGTCCTGACTGCGAAATAATACTAAAAGCACAGACAAAAAATGTCTTGATAGAAATTGCTTTTAATTTATCGAACTATTTTTCTTTTAATTTCATTTTGTAATTGTCTTCATCCCAAAGTGTTTATTTATTTGTTGAAATGTGCTCTGTGGCAAATAAACAAACACGCATTATGTTTTTATGGCGTTTGAAATGTGAAAGCAATTGGTGCTTAAATAAGCTCATTTCGACACTCACAGCATGAGAAAGAAAACAGAGACAGAAGGCAACAAATAAATTTGTTGTTTGAATAATTGGATTGTTTATTTAAAGCAGACCGAAGAACGAAGCTTTTAATCAGATCATAAATTATATGACATTTTACACTCAGTTGCATGGCGCCTGCAATTATGTGTGCATTAGCGTATCTTTTTCTCTTTTACTCTAGCTAATCTGAATCTTTTTCTTCTTTTCGCTGGTGTCTTTTAGGCGCTTTGTGTTCGAGCACATAAATAAAACTTAATGACCAAAAAAACATCTGCTTAACTGCCCAGCTGTAAATAGGGAAAAGTTTAAATTAGGAAGACACGACTTTAGGATATCCTGTGACTACAATTGTTGCCATTTTATGCCAAATCCCTAAAGTTGAAATGTGGAAAAGAGTATCCATCCCAAGATAGATAGAATATAAAGAGGGGAAACAACCACTTCCTGTGAATGCTTGTAACAGAATGTTACTAAAAATGTGCGCTCAACATTAAAATTGAATGTTTCTCTGCAGTTGAAGGCCCCATAATTGGGCAGCATGAATAATAAATGTAGATGTGTATGTGTCGGTGCCTGTGTCTGTATCTGTGTCTGAATAGAAATACGACTGTTGTGGCTGAGTTATGCATTCGAATGCCTTCCCAACTGTAGCTGTAGTTTAGGGCAAACGAGGCGTATGCGCAACATGTGTATGCATAAATTCACGCTTAATTAGCAGCACACCCCTCCGAAGCGGGGGCGTGGTGCCTAATTAGTGTTAGCAGGCGACTCGCTTAAATGTGTTATTTAATGTATGTGTCTGTCCCTGTATGTGTGTATGTCGACAGGTAGCATTTACTCTTTGGCAGCTAATTGCCAGAGAAAAGAACATTCGGCCAACAACAAAATGAAAATTACTTTCAACTTCTTTGCACAAATTAAATTTAAGCCACGCTTCGCGCTTGTTTTTTCCCACTACCTTATTAACTGGCTTTTTGACGCAATTATGTTGCCACAACATCCAACTGCCACCTGGTAACCACGCCCAGTTTGCAGCTCATTTCGCGTACGTGTCTCTGCCGCTTCCATGGGAATCATCATGTTCCTCTCTCTCTCTGTCTCTCTCTTTGCTGCTTGTGTTGCACGCACGTTTCACGCTGGCAACAGCAGCAAGCAACAGAGAGGAGTGAGTGTTGTATCTTGGTGTGTGTTTTTCAACTTTTAACCAAATTGTTTAACTAAGTAGTAAAAGCGCTTAAGCACGCAGCACAATGCACACATACACACACACACACACTCTCATGGTTTGCGGCATGCAGCATGCAAGCATGTGCAACACACGCAATTTTGCTGCCACAACATAGAACATTTCTAGCACTAAAACTACTTTGTTACTTGCGCTAGAAAAACTTCACTTCTTTCAATTTCTATTTCAAACATTGTAATTAAAAACCATTAAATTTGTTAAATAAAAAATCAATATTAGTTTCTAAAATGTATTCATTATGAATCTTTATTAATTGTACATCTGCATTTTATTTCCTGATTATGCCAATTTAACTTACTATATTCCTTTTAAAAAATATTTTTACAAACAAAAACCATTTTTCAAATGATCTCATTTATTTTAGATTTTAGTATTTCCTTTTATTAAATAAGTTTATAATACTAAATTAATCCTTATATGATACTTAAGTACTCTTTATACTCCTTTAAAAATAGATTTATTAATTAAATATATTAAACAAGACAGTTATAATTTAAAATGAGTTAAACGTTTTCCGTAAGTTGTAATTGCGAGTTATAGAAATTTCTTCAATATCAATTTCGTCTCATAAATTAAAGCTAACGCAGCCGAAATTCAGCCAAAATATCTAAACAAATGAAAAGTTGCCGCAAATAGAGCTGAGTACATAACAAGCAAGGATGTGAACAAGTCAGAAAGAATGTAAGCAGCAGCAACCGGAAAACGGATGACGGAAACGAGCTACATTATAGATGGGAATATTCTATGAATGCTCTCGTATGAGTATTCAAATTGGCATTCGGTTTGCTTCCCTTGACAGTAGTATAAAAAGTGAACACAATGCATTAGCATTGGTATTGGTATTAGTATTGGCTTTTGCTTTGCCTTTGGCTTTGCCGCTTGCTTTGCATATGAGTATCTGCAATTGGAATTCTATTTGTCTGCAGTCCTTTTGGGTATTGAAAATCTGCACATAAACTATCGCTAAAGCAGCTGACATGACAAATCATTTACTTATTATACTAGCAAAAAAAAGCAAAGTTTTTGTACACATAGATTAGATAATATTCTTCTCTCTTTTTATTTTGTTTGGTTAGTTGAATTTCTGCTCTGATTATTCGTTTACCTTTTGCAAGGGACATGTGGGCATGTCGACATGACTTTGGCATCTGACCAAGCCATGAAACCAGCACATGACACAAATATATACACACACACAAGTGTATGGCTTCCATTTGAATGAACAATGCTTGCTATAAAGTCGTATCCCCATCTCCATCCCCAGGCCTCGATGCCCGTTGGTAGCCAAAACCCAGCAGCTTGTAGTATTCCCGCATTGTGCTGCACTCAGACGGAATGCGCGCAGCTGCCATTTGCCCATTTGCCTTGCACAATTTATAGCATATCTATGGGGGCCAACTAAAGAGTGCGTGTTCTCTCTGCGTGTAAGTGTATGTGAGTGGGTGTGTGTATCTCTTTCTATATATGTATGTTTGTATATACATATGTGCGATAACAAGCGTTGCCTTCTGTTGTTGCATGAAATCTTATAAATTGCAAATTGAATTTAACGATAAACATCGAGGCGCACAAACAGTACATACATCGACTACATCGAGCATTAAAAGTGTCCACACACTGAGAGAAAAACTCGATTTGCTGTTCAAACATTAATAATTTACTATTGTATAAAGTTGCTTCATTTATTATTCGTTAATATTTAAACACAACACAGCAACACATTTTATAAAAGTATCGAAAGGGAGATACCGACAATCAATAATAAAGCTCAATTGGGTGTGATTAATGATAGACGAACTTTATGAAATAAGAGCGTAAGTTGTAAAAAATTGTGAAATAATGAAATTAAGTAAATTCAAATAGTCATCGTCCACAATAGATAAAACATACTTATGTAAAGCATGAATTTAATGCATTTTTCTCATTATTTAATATTAATTGCTAAAATCTAATTGAAAAAAGAAATTGAGTTATATTTAGTACAATTTTTAAGTTATATTATCTATGTTTAAAATTTTACAATATTCATTCAATTATATTAATTCTAAATCCAATTATTTGGCTCAGTGCGCAAGCCAACAAGTGCAATTCCAATATTGAAATTATAGTGTCCAGTGCTGGGCTATACCACTTATTGATGCTTTTCTTCATCTACTTCAACTAGTGGTAGTCTGCAATTGACATTGATTGTGTTGGTCAATGGTTTCACATTCGTCTGACAGTTTAGAAAATAAGTCAAACACTTATCGGCAGTTGGGAATATTGAATTGATATTAACGTGATTTTCCTTTTTTTCGTTTTCGTTTCAGGTGAGTTGCAGTAACTTGAGTTTAACCTGCGGCATGACAATCGAGAAGTCTTTATGTTCGCTTACATTAAGTATTTGCCACTCAAGGCAGCCACAAGCAACTACAACAACAGAGGCAGCAGCTCCACACGGATATTACATTTAACATTTACAACCACGCACGCTCTTACTCATTCACTCAAACTCACACACACACACTCAGACAAGCAATTATGTTGTGAAACTTTCGACTCAGGGCAGCAGGGGGAGAGCTCAAGCCGACATTTTGTTCCATAATTTATAAGCCGCCCAAATGCCAAGCCGGAGACAAAAGTGGGGAAAAAAGAAAACGAAAAAAGTAACAAACGCAAAGCTCGAGCCAGACAGCGTGGCGTTGTCGGCGACACGCCCCTTTGACGCCTACCCCCTTCCCCCCACCGCCCTCCACATGTGCTGCCAACAGGGCGAAAAAAAGGGGTAACACAGGACCAAGGAAAATCTAAAAAGCAAGAAAGTGTATAAAACAACAACAACAGCAACGAAATGTGGCAGGCAAAAGTCAAAAACTAAACTCGCTTTTGTTAAAGTCGCGCCATGTGGCCATTACGGATGTCTGCGTATGTGCGCGTGTCTCTCACTGTGTGTGTGTGTGTGTGTGTGTGTGAGTGGGTGTAACGACCGAAGTGTAAGTGTGTGGTACAAGCGTATGTGTGTGTGGAGCTCAGTCTCTGGTCATACCCTGTAAAAACGTTAGAGAGTCAAGAAATTTTTGGTAAGAATTGGAAATGAAAACTATGATAACAATTTCACATTTGATTATATAAATAATGAAACGGTAATAAAGCAATTGTTCATCTTTAAAATATGGTAACTGCGCTTAGAATTATGTAAAGTAGATATTTTTTTGGGATGATCTGTATCAAAGAATTATCAAAGACTTAGCTATACAGTTTAGGATTCACATTGAATTTATATTGATAAATAAAATCATATGTTTGAATTATGATAGACTTAAATTAAATGTGTTGGTTTCAAGCAGCACTTTAGATAATTCATTAATTTGCATTGGAGTATCTTTCAAAACTTTAAGTTCAATTTATTGATGTATTAAAGATTAATATACTCACATATATTTTATTTGCGCAGTATGTGTCATTTCAAACATACAATTTTCGTAACTGCTTTTATTTGTCCCTTTACACGTTTCCATGTTTAACCTTTTCCTCCCTTTGGCCACATATTGCTGCTGCTATCATGGTTGGAGTTGTTGCAATTCTATTGTTTCTTGCTATTATTGTTGTTACTGTTGTTGTTGTTGTCGTGCGCGCATAAATAATTCAACACACAGACACGCAAGCATTTGGCTTTGTTGTTAGCTTTTTTTTCAAGCCTACTTCTAAGCACGATTGTTGTGCGAGGTCAACTGATTTGTGGGCATTTGCACTCCACCTCTGTTGTGGTCTGTTGCCACATTTCCACGTCACAACTTTGTCGGATCGTAAAGTCAACTGTTAGCAGGGGTTTTAACTATTCATTTTCTATCTTTAAGTTGGTGAACTACACGACTATGTAGTGTAAAATGTTTCATATATATTGCAAATTTCCTTATGATTCAGACACTTTGCACTCAACCAATTCCCGCATGTCGCAGAAATTATTCAAAAGCCAGTTTCTGGCGCCCAGCACAAAAAGTACTTTCCTAAGCGATTTCTCAATTTGCATATGTTACACACACACAATTCCCCCACACACACTCCTTCTCATTTATTTTTTGGTGTGTGTGCGTTTTTTATACCCGCTACCCATAGGGTAGAAGGGTATTATAACTTTGTGCCGGCAGGAAATGTATGTAACAGGTAGAAGGAGGCATCTCCGACCCTATAAAGTATATATATTCTTGATCAGCGTCAACAGCCGAGACGATATAGCCATGTCCGTCTGTCCGTCTGTCCGTCTGTCCGTCTGTCCGTCTGTCCGTCCGTCCGTCCGTCCGTATGAACACCTAGATCTCAGAGACTATAAGAGATAGAGCTATAATTTTTTTTCGACAGCATTTGTTATGCTTGCACGCAGATCAAGTTTGTTTCAAATTTTTGCCACGCCCACTTCCGCCCCCGCAAATCAAAAAAATCGAATAACAAGCGTAATTTTTAAGCTAGAGTTACGAATTTTGGAACATACTATAATTACTATAGTAGTTATGATCTCTGAAAATTTGGTTGCGATCAGATAAAAATTGTGGAAGTTATTAAGGAAATACTTTTGTATGGGCAAAAACGCCTACTTACTAGGGGTCTGAGTTGCTTTGGGTGACAATCTGGTACATTGTGTCGTCTATGGTATATTTTGAATGGTGTACTATATCGATATACCAAATATACCATTTGGTATAATTTTAGTATTTTTGCAGTATATTCGGTATATTTTGAAAATGATACCGCAATATTTTGCCTTTATTAAAACTGGGTAGCGGGTATCTCACAGTCGAGCACACTCGACTGTAGCTTTCTTACTTGTTTTTTTTTTTTTTTTTGTGGGTCCACTTGGGGACTCAACTTTCTGGCCTGCTCCGGCTCTTTCTGACAGTCAATTTGTCCCAAATAAATTGAATTATGTTACGTTCTTCTTTTGCTTTTTGTTCTGGCTACATAGTTTTAGCCCCACAAAATTGTTGCACTAACCTTTGGGGAGTAGTTTTTCTGGCTGGCAAAAAGCTAATCAAATTACTTCACATATGCCAACATTGATGGCCACTTTTAATGGCATTATGAGAGAGTGACAATAATTCCAGTTGAGGGAGTTTAATTACCAACGCACAATATGCTAACCCAAAATGTATTCACGAAACATTACACGCAGAGTATAGTCGAAATTTTCATTCTCATTTTCATTATGTGCAACCGGTAGAAGCTAAAGGGAATAAAACAGAGCGAGAAAACCATAAAATCTAATCTTACAAATTATACATTCTGAGAGCAAACACAAAAAAAAAAAACAATTAGTCCACTCAAAATGAGAGAAACGACTAGAAGTTTCCCTGTAAGCAATAAATTTCATTTTCGCATTGTTCCTCATTTAACATCAAAATTACCCGTCGTGTTACGTCGAAATATTTTTGAATATGAAACCAGCAATGAACCCAAAGCAATTTGAACTTTTTTGTTGCCTCGCACCCACATTGAAATCATGTAAAGAATGAAACATTTAGCCAAAGCTTTTCAGTGTTATTCTGGTGAGAATAGGAAAAAATAAAAACACATGCAGTGCAGCTCATAACTCATAATGAGATGAAAAATTGTTAGAACGGCACTCGGCAAATACATAAAGGAAAAGCGGAAATCCAATTAAAATTTGTGCTGCTTCCGTTTTGCATTTAGCGGGTTGCTAGCAAACAAAGCTGCACAACAAACACAACAACAGCTCAAGCATAGCAAAACACCAGAGAGAAAAGTGAAAGAAATGCTGAGCGTTGTGAGTTTTATTGCATTGTTGAGAGACAGAGAGAGAGAGAGAGAGAGCGAGAACATTGCTGAGCACAACATGTGGTATACTTAATATGCCTGCTTGCAACTTTGTCGACATAAATTTAGAAACATTTAAGTGCATATTGTTGGGAGCACCCATAAAAACTTCGCTTTCGTCTAAGCCTAATGAAGAAAAAGCCAATTGAACTCATTCCAGACGCCACTGTCATTGCGACGTACGTTGGGCGCCATTTTATGGCCCTTGGCGTTAATGCTTGAGCATTTCGTAGAAAGCTACAAGGCTGCTTAATTAGATTTGCCATTCGCCACTCGGCTATTCGGTCATTTGGCGCAACTTTCTCTCCGTGTCTGTCAAGTTTTATGAAGAGATTCGGAGAGAGAGAGAGAGAGAGAGAGAGAGAGAGAGAGAGAGAGAGAGAGTGAGAGAGAAAGAGAATGCGAAACAGAAGTAGAAGCGACTTCGCCACGAAACCTTCGCATCATAAACCTTTTCAGCGGAAGGGCGTCTAGTGTGGGGATGCGTTAATGGAAATTAATATATTTATATGTAGTGTAAATGGGAGTGGGAAATGCTTGTGGACTACTGTTCAGGTAACTAGGCATGGTCGTAAGTCGCTTAATTGACTTTCATGTGAAGTTTAGCAGCGAACTAAGTACAACCAAATTAATGCCATTAGACAAAATTACTAAGAGACTGCGCCACAGTGTCATCCTCTCAACGAAAGTAATAAATACCAAAGAAATTTCAATAAAACATTTAATATTATTACGACAATTAGTTGTGCTCTCCCAGGAGATAAATCTCATAAAGAGAATGTGTGCTTACAAAAGTGGTGAAGGATACAAAAGTAAACCGTGTCCCCAAGCTGATGTGCTAGTCAACTCTCTGGCAAGAGGTGAACTCTTGATTACCGCTCAGCTCAAAAGTCCCGCCGTTGGCCCAAAAAGCAGTGACAGCTGTTAAAAACTGACTTTCAATTAAGACCAAACTCAAAGATGAGATTTGCACACGTAGCCGGACACGCAACGCAACTCAACGCAACCTAGAAGCAACAACAATACTTGACACACGCACACACACACGCACGCACACACCTCTTAGGTATACAAGTAAACAAGTTCTCGCACACACACACAACTCAATTCAGTGAAGCTTAACAGGCCATAACGAGCCAGGCCACAGGCGAAAAATGGTACACATTGGCCTCGTGCTTTCCTCTCGTCCCCACACTGCACACACACTCAAATATGTATATATAGATATATGTATATATGGACAGAAAGTTCAGTTTTTGCTGAATGCCCGCCAGACATTTTTAAAAAACACATTCAACGCAAAAAGGACGAAACTCACGCAATTTTCCTCCTCCTCCTTTGCCTCTTTAAAAGTGTGCTGCTGCGCTCTATCTGTCTTGCTCGCTCGCTCTCTCTCTCTCTCTCTCTGTCTCCACCTCTCTCGATCTCTTTCTGACTGCCGTGCTGCTCCTGAGAGACTCATAAATTTTGCAATTTCTTCATTGCCGCTAATTTATATGACGTGGCGGGGACAGGCCGGCAGGCAGGCAGCAAGGAGCGCAAGGACATGCGCTAATACAAAGCAAATAATGTGTGTTGCATACTTTGTGGCGTCCGCGACCCACGAGGCGCCACTCAAAATTGTTTCATGGCCAGCAGCAAAAACAAAAAAGGAGAAAAAAAAAACACAAAATATTGTACAACAGAATATGAAAATGAAAATGTACAACAAAAATGAAAAGCAGAGAAAAAGTAAAGTGAAAAACACGTAACTTTTGGTTAACCGAAATGCCGCTGCACGTTGTAATCTGAATGGAGCGGCAGGAGGCGGAGCACAGAAGAGAATGCGGAGCGAAGAGGAGGAAGGCCTGCAGCTGGCTGACCCACTCAATACTGCTCCCCAGAGGCGGCAACCGAACCCCAAACACTGTGACGAGAGTTGTTGAGTTAGTTGAAATTATCTGAAAGTCCTCTTGGGCATTCGAACTGCAGGTGCAGGATGCAGATACAAATACATGGAGAGAAAAGTGCACTTTATACTTGGACATGTCAATGGTGGAAATGGTTACAAGTAGCTAGAGCGGACGAAGCTTAAAGCCATGCAAGCTACTTTAAAACGTTGCACGGAAATAAAAGCCAGTTAGATAGAATATTTGTTCAGTTTATGAATTTTACAGCAAGTAATATGTATTCGCTCACAAGCAGACTAAATCATTAGTGACGTTTATACGACATACAACAACATATAGAAAACAAGGATAAAAGATAAGGAGTTAAGAAAGAAAGAGCTTAACATTTGAGGAAAACTTATACGACAGACAACGTTTAAGAAAGGCACACAAAAGGGAGTCCTAAAAAACAAGACTGCAAATTGTTGGCTTAAGGTCCACTAAAAAGTAGCAATCAAACTTTGTGCACAAAGCAGAATTATATTGCATAATCCCAGAGCAAAAACCGTAATTGGGCAAACCACAAAACTTGACCACGTGTAAACTTAATAACCACTAAAATCTAATGGCATCATGGCATTAATTTGCTCGACTAGTTTTCATGGCAACGGCTAAAGTCTTGCTCAAAAATTTGTGTGAATTAAAAGATTTGATGCTACAAAACACTGAGCTCATTTTAGCCAGCCAAACATAGAGAGGAAGATAGAGAGAATGCAGAGATAGGGAGAGAGAGGGAGATAAATAAAGAAAAGAGTGAGAGGAAGATGTATGCGCTCTCCACTTGACCACTAACCATAAACTTTTTAGTATTATTTTCAGTCATGTTTTTACAGTGACTTCCAAGCAAAGTGACTAAGAGTTGCCGGCGGGGGAAAAGTCTGCTGCGGCTGTTGAAGTATGCTTCATGTGTGCAACAAAGTATGTGCAACATTTTGCATGACTGCTGTCCTTGATCCCCCTTCCCGCTTGCTTCCTCTGCCATGCTCCACAACTTGATTTGCTATCAAATTATGCCAGAGGATGGGGAGAGACAGAGGGCTGAGTGAAAAGTGTCGTAAAAAACGACATGAAATTTTTGATACGTTCCAAATTTGACCAAAAAGTAGTTGCTGTAACAGAAGTAGAAGAAGAAGCGGTAGCCGCAACATCTATGCAACATTTTGAGGCATCTTTATGGACGCAACGAAATGGAAAGAGTGCCAAGAAAAGGAAGATGCGACCAAGCTGTTAGCCAGCTATTTATTGAACAACAAAAAGGGGGCGGGGACAAGTGAAATGGCTTTTCGTGAGTGCTTTTAGAATAAAGAAGGACCAACAGAGACAGAGATACAGAGAGAGGGAGAGGGGGAGAAAAGCTCCTTCTCATGTGAGCATTGTGTGTCCAAGGCGAAAGCCGCAACAAAAAGTCAGCGTCAAGCACGCTGCTTGTAGAAACAGGTAAAAGACTGCAACCCAACACGCTACCAGAGCACCCTCTCTCCTCCCCTCTTATTCCACTTCCCAGAAGCTTTTTAGTGCGTTTGTGACCGCATTTAAGCGCAACAATTCCGTTGCCACACATTCTGCACAACGCTCTTTGCCGTTGCCTTGCCGCTCAGTCGTCGCTCGCCTGGCAAATTGCCATAAAAATTTCAAGCGCCACAAAATATGCAACGCTAAAATTTGTGCAACCAACTGCGTGACTGTTTATACATAAATGGATATATATACTAGATATATATATATAGATATAGGATATATATTCGAGTGTGCGTTTCACACAGTCGAGCTGTTGCCTGACATTGCATATTCGTTGCATATTTTCACCCAATGTTTTTGGCTGTTGTTTTTCTACTATTTTTCTTGTTGTTGTTGTTGTTGGTGTTGGTTGAGGGAGCGAGAGAAGGTGCTTTTGAATTAAACAGCGCACGTTTTTCACACCTTCATGAAACGGAAAATGAGGAAGGCCAAATGAGCCTTGAGTGAATGAAAAGCGTTTAGCTATGCAATGCACAGACAATCGCAATTGCAAATGCTCCTCAAGAGAGAGAGAGAGAGTGTTGATGATCTCACTGCTCGAAGGACTTTTTGCATAGCACTAGTCCTAAGTCAAAGTAAGTAAACAACTTACATTTGTCTTTAAGGAATATAAAATTCACCCTTTGGTAGTTGAGCTAACTAAGCAACTGCATTAACCTCGTTTCAATTGGCATTTGCCAAGAGCTTGATACGTGAATTCCGCAAGTGTTGGTCTCAGATCTCTCGCACTCACTTTGTGCGATGACTCTTGAAAGTGCCTTGCGGCTGGCAGCAACTTCTTTACTTTTCTTTCCACTCAGACATGTAACGACAACAACAAAATTTAAGCAGCCATCTTCAATCCCATTCTCGAGTTTAAAGCCGACCATTCGAGTCTGTTTCTGTCACCCTCTTGCGTATTTTATCAACGCCCTCCAAAAGTAACCCACTGACTGAGTTGCTCACAACTACATCACACTCTGGCCCACACTTGCAGCAATGTGCAACCTGCCGCAGTCTGGCAAGGCACGCACAACTTTCACTTGTGTTTAGTCTAGCATCACAGTCTGTAAGTATGCAACAATTTTGTTTTTTCCTCCCCCTTTTCTTTTCCAACTTTTTGTTTTATTTCAAGACCCATGAGTGTCATATTTGTTGCCTTACTTGCACTCGCCGAGTTTGCAACTAGGGGCAATGCTTGTGGTCTTGTAAGTAGTTGCTGCAACAACGCAAAGTCGAAAGTCTTTAACTTTAGCTGGCATTTGCATGTTGTCATTAGTTTATCTTGCAACCTTTCGGAGCCAGAGATGAAATTTATTGCAGTAGAGGCTATAGGGTATCTCTTATTCGTTGTGTGCATATCGTTCGGCAACGTTTAAGCGCTTTTTAAGTTTTCCGCTTTGCCGGATATTTGTGTTTAAATTTCCGCCATCGAGAAGCGGAACGAATCCATCACTCACAGCAGCAGCAACAGCAGCAGCACATGGTTCTTGGCTTGTTTCTTCTTGGCCCCCTGACACGTGTATGCCATTTTCATTTTTCAAATTGAATTTCCCGGCATTTTAATTTTTTATTATTTTAGGAAATTAAAACAGAAGACGTCGCTGTCGCTCTCTCACCCGTCGCCTGTCATCGCCGCAGGCTTCGAGCTCGAGACCGAAACCGAGACCGAGACAGACAAAAACCCGTCGCGAAATTAGTTCATTTGATATGCGTGATATGTGTGCACACCTTTATATAGAACTTGAGTCTTCCTTTCCATGCATCTGCCTTAATCTAGCTTCAGGTGTGCGTGAGCCTCTTTTAGCTCTCTCACTCCAGACACATACCCATAGATTAGATACATTTGTATCCCATAAATCTCGAGCTACCTTTTGTAGCCTCTAACGAGTATTTTCGTTGTAGTCGGCCTCAAATTAATACACGGCAACATGATTAACTGTTTGACTGCTCTACAGCATTTGCTATCGCAGGTTGTGTGGCATTAAGCGATTGCCGCGTGGGTTGTAAATTTAGCCAGAATTTATGTAATGTGGCTCCGAGCCCCATAAAGTTCACTAGAGAAGTGGCAATTGAAATTTTCAGTATGCAAATAGCAGCGAAGGGTTATTGCCAGCTGGTCTTAAGGAAATGCGAATAGTACACATAAATTGCCGAAACTTACAGTTGATTTGTTGTGTTTCATATTTCGCAATTAAGAAATAAAATGCAGCATCAGCCGCCCCTAAGTGCATCTTTTCCAACCACCCACAACTGTCAGCTACGCTCAGTAATATTTTGATTGCAATCCAAAACCAAATTGCTTTATTTTGGGTTTCACAAAACTACCCCTGAAGAAGGGAAAGAAAAACAACACACCTAGAAAATGCTTGATTAATGCATTTCAATAATGTTGTTGTTGTTATTTCTGGATTTTTCCTTTTCATGTGGCAAATCGCTTCTTGCCTCCTTTTCCACTTTCTCCCTTTTCGGGCATTTTTCATCTTTCCGATGCCCATTCACAATTCGTTTCACATTTGCACTTTAATGGTTTCATTTGATGTTTTTGCTGATGTTGCCACGAGCAACATTCAGGGTCGCCAAGACGAGGGGTGCAAAATGTTGCACCCATTGTGTGGCGGGGTTGAATGTGCCACATGAGTTGCAATATGCCGGGCGATGTATTAAAACAAATACCCAAACTATACCCCGATATTTGTCATGGGCATCACGTTTGATTTTTTCGCAAATCACGATGCCAAATTGCATTTAACCTCATGATTGATAAAGGAATATCTACTCAAAGGAAAATAGGTTAATTTTTGTATTATGTAACTATAACAATTTCATTTCAGCAGTTTCTCTTCTGGCCATTCACATTTTCCTCCTTTGAGCATTTCCTTTTGTTTAAAAGTTTACTTTATATAATTTTTTTTGGCCTTGGTTTCGACGTGAATAAGTTTCAAGTAATTTAACTTTTGACGAGTTTTCATTCTTTTGAGCTCGACTAAAGTGTGTTGCAAATTAAAAACTTACCAACTTCGTAATGTAGAATATTTGAGCAGGGGAAAAAACATAAATTGAAATGCTCACAATTTTGTAATCACTATAAAAAAATCCAATGAAAAAGCGCAATGAAGTGAAAATTAAATGTTCAAAATTATTGCCTCAATTCGTGCAGTGCAAGTATAAAGCTCTTAATCAAAGCTCTCTTTTCCAACATGAATCTGAAATCTGATAGGAAACACGTAGAGAAAACATTTTAAAATCTCATTAAAGTTTGTTCAAAATTTGAGTAAAATTAAAATGAAACACTGTAGCCTTGTTTCATATTTCAGTAGTGAAGTTGTGCGAAAATTTTGAGCTTAAATTCAAGTGAATTTTCAGAGCAGATGGAAAATAGACTAAGCTCTTGGGTGAATATTGTTGAATAAATATGTCTATGAAATGAAATGTATTTGACAAATGCATATGGGTATAACGTCATAGATCAACTAATTAAATATATTTTAAATTGGGATATGTTTTAAATTGGATTTTTAACTATTTTTGAAATATTAATTTAGTACATTTTTATAATAAAACATTTTTATCACAAAAATACTAAAATATAAAATATATCGATATAATATTACTTCAACTACATTGAAAATATATCGTAGAAGGTTTGTGGGTAGCTGGTATAAGTGTGGACTATACTTGCGTATTGAATTTAGAAGCAAATAAAAAAAGGTATAAACACGTTATATGTGAGTACTCGAATCGTGTGAAGAACTAGGGCAAATGCTGATGTAATCCGTCTGTCCCCATTTTCATATAATCGTTGTTTATTTATGATTATTGTTATTGCACGTACATATAAATTACACACTGCTACACACACAGACTTGCACACACTCCTTGACTCTTTGCTCTGGTTGCAGCCAATTCGCATTCGGGTCATCAAATGGCATCCATGGCAGCTGCGTGTTGTTCTTGTTGTTGTTGCCGTCTTCTTGGAGACGCCATTTAAAAGCACGACAGGAAATGCAGGTTCATATGCGTGTGTGCGCGTACGTCCGAGTGTGTGCGTGTGTGGTGTGTGTGGCAGTTACCAGTGGCAATTCGACATGAAAGGGGAGTTGCCTTATCGCGCTTGGGTTCGGTTCGGTTCGGTTCGCACGTGCTGACAATTACACGGCCAACGCCACAAACGGAAATTGAAAATGCATTGAGTTGCGGCATAGGCAGCTTCCGAGTCAAGTTTCCGTTGCTTGAGGCAACCCAAACACACACATACATATTCGAAGTAAGCATTTCCCGCGCTTGCCTGCCATAACAACAGCAACATCATCTCCATCTCCAACCATGTTTCGCAAACTTTTTGTGAAAATTATTTGGAAATTTTTTCGTGCTGACATGGCAGCTTTTCATTTGCACACTTTTCTATTATGGATGACATGCCCCCGATACATCAGCTGCCCCTCCTCTACCCCTTCTACTCAATGCTGCCTGCCTGCTCTCATATTCCTTGCCATTACTGGCTTTCTCTCCGGCATTTTTGACTTTGAGGTGCAATAATAGCTAACATTTCCCGTTTTCTTTCTCGTTGTTTGTTGCGTGTTTCGCGTTCCACGCTGTGCGCTATTTCCCATCGCATCGTATATATGTTGTGTGTGCTGTCATGTGTGTGCGCCGTGAGGTATGCAACATTTCTGGGATGCCATCGCAAGTGCGTATTTTATTGCATAACTTAAGACGCTTGAGAGCAACTCGAGCTTTGAGACTGTAGCTGTTCCATCCGCATCTGACGTTGCTTAGCAATACATAAGCTGCGAAAGTCTTAGCTGAACTTTAATGCCGCAAAGGCTTTTCGCATGTTTATGCATCGTTATAATGTATGCCTAATCAGCAGTGTACTCGAATTAGCAGCTAATTCGTATTTAAAGTGCAGCACAGCAGCGAGTACTTCTTTCGGGGGGCGTCTCTAATGAGCTTAACCCGCATACTACCTTCAATTACAAGACGAAAATCAAATGCGGCAACAAAGGAAACTAAACCCAATTTCAATCAATTTGGACTAACAAGCGACAGATTGCCAAACCTAACGAATCAGTTTCGTCTCTCTGCCCAAAAGACCTAGAGACACAGACAGAGAGAGAGAAATGGAAATGCGAAGAGCGGGAGACAATGGATCGAAACTCGAGAGCTGATAAAACGTTGTACTACTGAGAACTGTCTGCTGAATTCGCAGAACACAACAATTTCCAGTTGCAATTGCAATGCAAGCAGCGAAGCGACAACGACGAGACGAGACGAGACGACAAGACAGGCAACAAATTTTACATTTGATTACAAAACCAAAAATCAGCTAAAGATGCCAGATAATTTGAGTGCAATGTTTTTGGAGGGTGATGAAAGGAAATCGATTTGAGTTTGGAAGCATTAAACGCCCAGAAAAGCGACTTAAGTCCATAGACTAGACTAGACAGGAAGGAAGGAGAGCAGCCTCCACACTCTCCTGCTCTCTTCGTTCGCAGCCAAAAGCAAGTGGCATCATTACTCAAGCAAATGGGGTCATCATCAGCAGCGGGCAGCATCAGCAGCAGCAGCAGCAATAACAACAGCATCGATGAGATGAACCATAGCCCATGGCCCAAAAGGACCCAAAACCCAGTCGGGAATAAAGAGGACGAAGGAGCAGAGCAGAGCAAAGCAGAGCAGAGCAAAGCAGAGAAGAGCAGAGCCTTTGCCAACTCGAGGCAGACAACAAGTGCAATCAATTTGGCCAGCAACAAAATGAAGCAAACGACTCGACTGCCTGCCCCCGTTCCCCATTCCCCAATCCTCATTCCACATTTCGCTTTGACCCCTCAAAGCTAGCTGGGTGCAACTACAAGTGCAACTGCATTGTGGGTGCAAATTACGTGCCTGATGCTGATGCTGGTAATTGAAATGCAAAAATATTTGGAAATTTGCATGGAAGTTACCGAGCATCAGGGGCATGCACCAAAATGCAGCCGATGCGATGCGATGCGTTGGCATTTAACAAAGCACAACACAACCCGATTCGGATGGTCGACGAACGAAGCAAACACTATTCATGCCGATAACGATGATGATGACGAGCATCCCGATGATAATGAAGAGCAAACTTTATACACTTGCGGTTAACGATGCATCTGATGAAGATGATGATGCTGCTGCTGCTGATGATGATGATGAGGCGAGTTATACAAAGGAAGAATCCGACAACTCGATTGCTATTATAAGTACGTAATATACGCACGATCGATAAGCATGCATAAAGCTAGTCGAGATACTTTTCAGCTCGCATGCAAGTATTTTGTTAAGTGGTTTTCTTGCAGCTGCTGCTGTTGCTGTTGCAGCTGCTGGTGAAGTGGCAACCGAGCCTTCCCCATGGGTAGAGTTCTGTGTGCCGCAACATGGTTCGATTTGGTTAACTCAGTTGGCTTTGTAGCTTTTGTTTTCGCTCGAATGCTTTTGGCAATTTCAATAAATCTGTAACTTGGCAATCCGCCCGCTGCGTATGCGTAATATTTGTGCAAATTTCCGCAGCAAACTATTCAGAGAATCAACATAACTTGCTGTACGGGTAAAAAATTTAATTTTAATTTTAATTACATAACGAGAAATTAGTCTTTTGGTTACCATAAAAAAAAAATTTTTCAAGCAACTCTTTAAAAGAGCACAAACTTTACGCAACCACCGCGACATTTGCAATCGCAGTGACTCTCAGGTCAAATAATAAAACAACCTGTGCAAAGGTGCAGCCATTTCAAAAGTCAATAAATTGCATTCCGTGCGGTGTCGCCACACACAGTGTGTGTGTGTGTGTGTGAGCTGAATGCCAACAGGCTGCTTAAAAGAGCAGCAAAGAGCAATCCATTGCAAGAACTCTGACCCAGGAGTGACCAACGCTCGCAAATACCCGCAGTTCACTCCACAAAAACAAACATAAAAAACTGTCGTATTTTTAACTATTTTTATGGCTTAAAAAAACGCTACCTCTTTGAGCCTATAAAGTATGCATATGGAACCTTTCGATCGAGTCTATTTGCTTCCAGTACTCAGCTTGGCGTATGAAAATTCACTTTAAAATGAATTGAGAGGATGCTTTACCAAAAAATGATTGTCAAAATTGTGCTCGTAAATCATTTTTGGCGCAGCTGTCGCTCCTCTCTGGGCAGAGAGCTGAGAGACCGAAGGCGAGAGACTGGGGACTCTTTGGCTTAGACAATTTTGACAACTGCTCAGTGGACGAGTGACTGATGTAAGTTTAATGATTCAAAGCCTCGCCCCTCACCCCTCCAAACGTAGGATCATCAACATTCGACTGGTAGTCCAAATAGTGTCAAAGTTGTTGACTCTGACTGCGACCCAAGGACCAAGGCTCTCAGCCCAATTCAAATGATTTGCCATTAAATTGTTTCCATTTGCTGTAACCCGAACTGTGTGAGATGAGGGTTGGTGTTGAATAGTAGTATGCGACGATGTCGCACTTACTAATGGCTCCCTCGTGAGCTATTTGATATGACAATAAAAGGCGCCTTACCTTTCTTGCATGCTGATAATGGAAAATTTTAATGCAATGCAATTAATTGTGCATGGAAATGCAATTGTGTTTTTTTGTATATTAATTTTCATGCAAAAATTAAATATATAATGTGTAAATTCATTGAGGGCCATAATTGAGGGCCAGTATAAATGATTTAAATGCACACAGAAGCCTCGCTGGCTCGTTAATTGTAAATTGATGTGGTTGCAATTGAAGGTAATGTCGCCGCATTCAATGTTATCAATTGAAATGCTACACATGTGGCAAGTAATTTCCCTCCATTGTCCACGTTTTATACCCTATACACTAAAGCAAATCGCAACCACGTTTTGCAAAATATTTGATTTGTGAAATTTTATATATCGAATAAAAGGGGTACAGGGTAATTTGGAGCACAGCATACCCCAGCAGTTACACCTGCTCTTTGTTGTGCGATGTTCGACGTGCTTTTCATATTTCTCTGCATACATTTTAAACGCAATTTTACTTTTTTTTACAAATTCGCAATTATAATGCTGTACAATTGCAGCGCTTGCTTGGAGCGCTCTATTTATAAATTGCATTTTGCATATGGATTTTAATTAGTATTTTCGGTAAAAATTAACCAAAAACACAGCAAACTATTTGAAGTTCAAATTGATTTTTGCACTTTGTGTTTGTTTTTAGATTATGACTACTAAATAATGACTATAAATGTAAATTATGAAATACACGTTCAAGTTCAAATTGCAGCCGATAATTTAGGCAAATGGTTGCTGTTTAAACCCAACTTTGATACGTGTGTGGTTTGAGAGGTTATTTCTGGCTAGAGACGTGATTTTATGCTGCGTAGTAACCCACACTTAGCATTACGAAAAAGGTTAAGCTCTAAGATAGCTTCGTTATTTGGCAAAAACGAACCCTAAGCAACCCTCTGCAGAGATGCAAGACACGTTTGCTAAGATATTGCTCCCCAATTGCCATAAAACAGAACCTCAGACCAAGACCAAGAAACGAAGCAAGTCAAATTTACAGCAGCTGATCTTTTGGTTTATTAAATTTTTGCCTTTGTGTAACCCTCGTGATGCCATGCTCTTCACTTTCTACCCACAGGGGACAGTTTGACATGCATTTGTGCCAAGGGTTGTACTGTGCGTGTGTGTGTCTTGAGGGTAAGCCATTCAGCCAGCCTACCTGATTGCAAAAAAGCAAAAGCAAACCAAAAGCAAAAAATTCCCAATCCCAACGTGGCAGCATATAAACAATTATGTTGTATCCAAGTGACTCAGACTGAGACCAAGTCTGAGACACGGGCTAAGGGTAGATTTGCCTCTACTTCCTTACTCTAACTAACTGACTAACCCCTCGGGCTGAGCTGAACTGAGCTGAGGAGTTGCCATGTCGAAAGCTGGCATATGCGCAGCTCTGGCACTCAAGTCTTATTTATCTTTCATAAAACTAGCTTAAGGCTATGCCCAGCCAGACGATGTCCTAGTTGGGTCTAGAAATTAGTTTATTACTCGCCTCTAGATTTGATCCTAAACGAAAATTTGCAACACACAAGAAAAAACAAAAACAAATGGGAGTAGGAGTGGGCGTGGGCGTGGCATAAAGAAACTCAATTTATTGTTTGCTTTTAACAAATAAAGAGCCAGAAGTCATAAATATGCAAGCGAAGTCTTTGCGCCTTTTTGTTCCTTGTGGTCGATTGTGTGAGTGCTGTGGCAACCCTGACAACCCTGGCAACTCTGGCTACCAATTGTTCGCGTCAAATCGTCTCCAGTTTTTATAAATATTTCAATAGCCACAAAAGAGAAGCAAAATGTGCAATAAGAGCAAACAATTTTCAGTTTTATAGCATTGGCATAAAAAGCAACAGGCGACTTAAAAAAAAAAATAACAAAATTGAAATACGAGAATTTGTGTAAAGGAGTTTAGGGAAACATCCATAGAAATGGCAGCACTGCGAGGCATAAATGATGAAACAGAAGCGAATGTTTTTAGATTAAAAGTGATCATGTAATAGATGAGAATGAATGTTAAAGAGTGGAAATTTAAATTCTTAAAAACCGAATAACAACATGTTGCGTCGTAATTTGTTTTTGATATTTTTGTCGCTTTTGCTGGGGTGTAAAAAGCGTAAAAAGTAAAGCGCTTTACGAATTCTGTCATAAAATTTGCAACAACATTACAAACTGTCAACTGCAGTTGACATCTTACGCAGCTTTTGTGTCACTTTTCACAGCTTTACCAACGTCAGGAGCCTTGCAGCTGTCACACAATTTTGCCCCAAAAGGTAAAGGTATGCGTGTTTCGTTCTCTGTGTAAGTTGCAGGTCAAGCGAAGTACGCTTGGGTTAACAGCTGTTTGGGAATTTATTTAGAAGCATATAAAAACAAATAAGAAGACTACAGTCGAGTGTGCTCAACTGCACTACCTATATTTGGTGTAAGTGTTGAACTGAAATATACCAAAACTACACAATTGAGACATAATATCAAAACAAACTATAAAGTACTAAATATAATGGATTGTGAATGACTGACAGACAGGCAGACATGGCTATAACAATAACTGTTAACTCGTATATATATACTAATAATAATATATGTATGTATACTTTTTATGAGATGGGGAGAAGGCTCCTTCTGTTACTTATACAAAAATATGCTATATTTTGTATATCGATATACTACATTATTGAAAATATACAATAGAGAACTAAATATACCAGATTGTCAACGACAGACAGACAGTCGGATATGGATATATCGTTGAATATCGGGATCGGAGATAACTTCTTTTGTCTGTTACACATATTTCGTGTAAGCCCAATATTAATACCCTTCTGCCCTATGGATGGCGGATATTTAGTAAAACAAACGATGAATATAGTCAGTGCATAATCCCTATTAAAAGCAAACAATTAAAATGAAAATACTTTATTAATTATGTGCAAACACAATAGACAATCCCTAACTGAAACGGATAAATTGAAAATCATAATTAACTTAACCAATTGATGCATAAATAAGCCTTCGCTGAATAGACTCGCAAGTAATCATACCTCTGCAGGTTCTCTCAACTTCTATACAATGGCATAGAATCGTGCATTTAAGCCACCCACTTAATTGAAAATCAGAGCTGCATGCAACATCTCAGCCTCAACTAATCAGACGCTGCTGCTGCTAAGCGTCTACTTTACAGCTAAATTAATTAGCAGCTAATTAAACGATGCACATATTTATATAGAACTTCTCCGCCACCTCGTCTGTCAGTTTGTCAGTTTATCAATGTGTCAAGTCTGCAAGTCTAGTAGCGCTTGCTTAAAAATTAACCATTCGTGGTCGCAATTGAGAGTGGCAAGTGAGCTATTGAAAACCACATTCAGAGTCAGCCAGTGGCTAATCTGTCACCTCCCTGCCTCTTGGGCATTTATCAACTGCTGCCGCAATCCCTCGCTCTCTTCTGGTCTCTCCTCCTTCTCCTTCTCACTTGCTTACATTCGAGTTGATTAATTAAATTGTTGACAATTTTAAAAGCTTTCCTCGTGTTGCCAACAGCAGCTCCTGCACTCCTTCGTTTCGCATTATTCACAGCTTAACATATTACTCTCTCTCTCTATGTCTCTGTCTCTACTCTCCTACTTGCTCACTCGCACTTCAAGTTGTTGTAATTTGTTGCGGTTTTTATTGCCGCTCTCTCGCTTTTGTATCGTCCATTTCGTTTGTCTGTGACAAATGCACTAGAAAATTGGCTCCTTTTGCGTATGAAAAAGAGCACGGCAAAATGTGTGGAAAAAATATCCATCTATAAAAGCAAATGAAATCATTCGAAACAGGTGTAGGGAGAAAAATTACATTTTTGTGGTTTCAATGTGGCAAACAAAAGTAGCAATCGAGAAATACCTTTGCTCAAGTGTATTGACTACAAATCGACACAGCTACTCGTATCTCACTCACTTCCTCTGCAAGAGATGCACTTGAGCTGCTTAAATTAGATATAGCATTTGCATGATGAAACAGCAAATTGCTCCCCATTGTTGCAATCAACTAATTACTATCGATACTTTAGCTAATATTGCAAGGGATTAAAAGACTCGCATCTGCATAAGTTTATCGTTTTGGTTCTGGAAAGTCTCGTTTACATTTACGAGTGCCCGAGTATTAAATGGCTTGTATACCCTGGTACACACACACATACGCAGAACACGAAATACCCATTAATCCATCAACGTCCGGCGCATTAGCACTTAAATTTTATGGCCAAGCGAAATGGCAGCAGCGAAAGAGAGAGAGAGAGAGAAAGAAGAGAGAAAGTGGAGCTCCACTTGATGGCTGGCAGTAAGTCAATTTTAATTGAAACCGCAACAAAACAATTAAAACTAAGCCCGGTTCTCGCATGGCTTCGGAAAGGCACACGCTCGAGATGGTTTTTAGGACCGGGTATAAACTTAACTTTGACACCAAACTCAATTAAAATGTTGAATAAAAATTGCATATGTATAACGTACGCCGCATACCGCATACCGTATGCTATATGCTGTTTACTGTATGCGGCCAGGGACTATCTTTAACTAGTATGTATATCCTGTTGTCTGTATTCCTCATGCTGTGCTGCATAAATTAATAAACTTGATAGAGCAACCGAGCCCAGGCAGCAACAGCGACAGCAGCAGGTTGTATTACATACATATGCATAAAAACTAAACGAGCTTTCAGCACTGGGCGACACGTACGCAGAGAGTGGCTGCAATTAAAATTTTAGTGCTCATCCTGGGGGAAAGAAGAGGAGAGGAGTGGAGCGGAGTGGATACCAAACAAGGCCGATAAGGGAAAGCGAGAGTAGTTGTTGTAGTAGGCGTAACGTTGGTGACACGTACGTCCGTTTTTCGAGTGCTCAAATTTCACTGCAAACACACACACACACTCACACAACTGTCAGCTAAATACACACACCCAAACACACGCACACAGGTGAAGGAACCACTTCCGCCAGAGCTGCAAATCGAAAGCGACATCCTGCTGTGGGCATAAATAAATTGTGTTGCATACTTTTATGCGTTCAACCTGCTGCTTCGCTTCCAGAGCTTTCGGTCACTCGTCTAATGATGCGTGTACTTACCAGCCTGTGTTTTTGTGTATGTTTCACCCGCTGTTGCTAACAATAAAGCGGTGGTCATGTGCGTTTTTGGCAAGCGAACAAAGCGAGCCTTTGAAAAATGTCGACACACAATAACAAAACTCAGCAAGGTAGCCAAAGATAGTATCTGTAGAAAATGGAAATTTGAAAGCAATGGCAAAGCAAAAGTTTTAATAGAATATTAAACAAATGTGCCAAGTCGAATTGTGTATGTAGTAAAACCCTTGGCAACCGCAATTAAAAGTTTACTGCTTCAAAAATGCAAGTGAATGTGTGTACATTCTATGTTATATGCAATGGCGATGGAGTATTTTGTAAATTTACAATGTTATTGTTGCCCTCATAGACCGCAGCAAACAAATGATTTGACCACAGACATTCCTGTTGACAAAAGGCCAAGAAATTCTTGGAGCATAACGAAAAGTAATTGCAAAATAGTTGCAGTTCAGCATTTAAATTGTAATTTACCAAAGAATTTCACACAATAAAATTTAATTATGAGCAAGTCATCAACACACACATACACTTACATGCACAGCTTTACAGTTTGGGAGTCACACATGCACACGTGCGTAAATAAATCACAATAGTTTTACATAAATTACAAGCAAATACAAAATATAATTATAAACTCACACACGTGCGTGTTTGTATGCATATGTATCAGTGAGTGAGTGTGTGTGTTGGTATTTAATACTGTTGACCAACGTTTGCTTTCAGCCTGTTTACTTAATTGAAATGACGTTGCCATTATTGTAATTATGGGATTTGGCTGCGGCGGTTGTTCTTGTTTTCGGCTGCTGTGCTACTATTATTTATGGCTTATATTGTTTGTATTCAAGGCTTCGCTTTTTGTTGATAATGTGGCATATCAAGTGTCAAAGAGCATTTTAAACATTTGACAAGTCATACATCGCACAAGTGCTGACAGCTTGAAAATAATTCCTGTTGGTAATTGAGGGAATATGTTTAACAGCTTTAGAGCAATGCTTTTTTTTAATATTAAATACCAAACCTAATTATAATAAAACTAGTACTCGCTACTTGAGTTGCATAGTTCACAAATGAACGAATAAATATTAGCTTTTCACTAAAGAGAAGAACATGAATAAATTATCCTTCTTCTGTCTTTTTTGAGCAGTTGTTCAATTTTGTTCTTTATATTGAACTTGCTCAATTCTTTTACTTTTGCCCTAAAGTTTCTTTTTGTTCATTTTATGATCCTCTTCTACTGTTGTTCTACAAATAATATAGCATTATATATAGAAATAGTTTAAAAAATGATTAATATTATCGAAAGGAAATGCTGAAATATGCTCTAACCAAAACATCAACAAACTGATCGATAAACATCAACAAACGATGAACAACAGAAATGATCGTTATAGACAATATGGAACGAAAAGAATAAACTAGTTCCCTATTCAAAATGATCTTACTAATTACAATGTTTACAACTTACGCAACACTGAAGAAATCTTTTGACATATTAGAGAAATATATATTTTAAACCACTTCATTCTTAATTCTGCTTTTATTGAAATTGCGATTACAATTTCAAGATTTAACGATCGATTTCTCCGAATACAATGTCAAGTGAGCCAACGATGGCCACAATATCGGCCAGCAGGAACTGTGGCGCCAACTTGGACATGAGTGCTAGATGGATATAAGAGGCTGGCCGGATCTTGCAGCGATAGGGTCGCGAAGTGCCATCGGACACCAGATAGACACCGAACTCGCCTTTGGGCCCCTCAATTGAGGTGTAGGTTTGTCCGGGCGGCACAGTGAAGCCCTGCGAATAGAGCTTGAAGTGATGTATCAGATCTTCCATATCGGTCTTCATCTTGGCACGTCGTGGTGGGCAGATCTTGCGATCATCGACCTTTACTGGGCCGGGTGGCATGCGATCAATGCACTGCTGAATGATGCGAATCGATTGACGCATTTCGCCCATACGCACCAGATATCGATCGTAGCAATCGCCTTGAGAGCCAATCACCACATCGAAATCCATGTCTGCATATGCCTCATAGGGTTGTTGCTTACGTAGATCCCACTTGATGCCTGTGGCACGCAGCACGGGACCCGTGCAACCCCAGTTGAGGGCCTCAGAGGCCGAGATCTTGCCAATGCCAATGTTGCGCATGCGCCAAATGCGATTTTCGGTCACAACATCTTCGACTTCATCGAGGCGCTCCTTGAACTGCACTAGAAAATTGTACAGATCGTCGCTGAAGCCGAGTGGCATGTCCAACGAGACGCCACCGGGTCGTATATACGCAGCATGCAGACGTGCACCCGACAAACGCTCCGAGAACTCGTAGAGCTTCTCCCGCTCTTCGAAGAGCCAGAAGAGCGGTGTGATGGCGCCGCAATCGAGCACCGCTGAGGAGATAGCCATGGTGTGATTGGTCAGACGCATCAGCTCGGAGCAGAGAGTGCGTATGTATTTGCCACGCGGTGGCACCTCAATATTAAGCAGCTTCTCCACGGCCAGACAATAGGCCTGCTCACAGACCATGCATGACACATAGTCCAGGCGATCGAAGTAGGGCAACGCCTGCAAATAGGTTTTGTACTCGATCAGCTTCTCGGTGCCGCGATGCAGCAGTCCAATGTGTGGATCCGCAGACATCACAGTCTCATTGTCCAGCTCGAGAATCATGCGAAGCACACCATGAGCCGCCGGATGAGCGGGTCCAAAGTTGATGAACTTTGTGCGGAATGTACGATCCACGGGCGGATAGCAGCGATCAGTGGCATCGGGTCGTTTCTTCCACTTATCTCCCGGAGGATACATGACCACATGCTCGAAGTTCTGGTAGAATTCTGGATCGGGATTCCAGTAGTGAGTGTCTCGCCACTTGTAAGGTTCTCCCGGCGGCCGAATGGCATCCCAATCAATTTCACATTTTTGCTGCATATGATCAGGAATCTCTTGACAACACTCTTCGGGGGTTTCTATAGAATTTGACAAAGAGTATTAAGCAGAATATGCGCAAGATGAGTTACTTACTTGGAGCATCGCCTGAAGAAAAGAAACGCATGTTCGGCCACTTGGACAATGTGGGTTTCTTTAACGATAACTTAAAGTTGTATGCATCCAATTTTAAATACTTGTTGCGAAAGTTATTGCGATACGCATTGAATCGCCTTATTTCGGATTCGGTGAATAATTTACCGGCCAATTGGCGAACCTTTTCCATATGCCGCGACATTCTGCAAATTAAATTCCTTGACTCAACTAGCTGAAACTTTGAAATTATTTTGGGGTTTCAAATCTACGATATATTAAGTGTAATGAAAGGATTTCTCCCGGGTAAATTGATTGACATTAAATTTGTGGATGTTTTAAGTGTTTTGCTCATGTTTTTCACATTATACTTTTAACATTCAAAAGTTTAATTACTTATCATCTAAATATTAACAAATTTTTAATATAAATCGATTAAGTATGAAATTACATTTATTATAATTTATAGTTCTCCATAACGGTTCTAAGACAGTTTTTCGGGATTTCCGAGTGTTATTTAAAATTGAAAATTGCATCACCTTCACATTTATTAACTAAAATAAGTTAATATTATTACTTTATCAGAAGACTTGGAATTACTATTTCATCAAAACATGTTCAAAACAACATAATATAAATTTAAAGTTAATAAATTGACTTGTTTTTTCCAAACAAGTTTCACCATACTTATAAAATCTATTCGCCTTCGTTCAATTGCAGATCTTTGATGATCATTATCACTTTGCGCATCATAAGGTGTCGAAGCGTTCCCTGCAGCCCGCATCACATCATCAGACCCGCCTCGACTTGGACGACCGAGTGCATTGGGCCAAGCAGCAAAGAGCCAAGTCGCGTTCTAAGCGTGACTTTATTCGCATGCGACCATCTCGCACCTCATCGCGTGCCTTGTCCTTGGTGGATGCCGTATCCTTTGACGATCCCAAATGGGCACAGATGTGGTATCTGGTAAGTGGGATAAACTTTTGGAAAGGTGCGAGTTCTTAAAAGAGTTTTAAGAATATAAGTAAAATTAAAATTAGTATAACATATAGTTTTTACAAAGGAATAATCACAAAGAGAAAACCCAAATACTATTGCAGTTGTTTCTTTATTTTATTTATTTTGAATGTGTGTTATTTTGCACTTAAAAAATATTCGACTATAAGATTCTTGATTATTTAGTCGCTGACTCAACAACACAACTGCAGAAAAAATAAGAATACTGAATTTGATTTTCCTGAAGAGTCGTTAGAAAAACCTCTTCTTTTTATGAAAATCCATCTTAATAACGGCTTAATGCAAAATGTTGTTTCACAGAATCGCGGCGGTGGCCTGGACATGAATGTGATACCCGCTTGGAAGGAGGGCATAACTGGCAAAGGCGTCGTGGTGACCATACTGGACGATGGTCTCGAGTCCGATCACCCGGACATCGTAAGCAATTACGTAAGTCGACTGAGGATGAGTTTTAAGAACCGAATTGCTAATACATTTTTTATTGCACTCAGGATCCAAAAGCGTCGTACGATGTCAACAGCCATGACGATGATCCGATGCCGCACTACGACATGACCGACTCCAACAGACATGGCACTCGCTGTGCCGGCGAAGTGGCGGCCACGGCCAACAACTCGTTCTGTGCGGTGGGCATTGCGTACGGGGCGAGTGTGGGCGGGGTGCGGATGCTGGACGGGGATGTGACTGATGCTGTGGAGGCGCGTTCGCTCTCGCTCAATCCGCAGCACATTGACATCTACAGTGCGTCGTGGGGACCCGACGACGATGGCAAAACGGTTGATGGTCCCGGCGAGTTGGCATCCCGCGCCTTTATCGAAGGCACAACGAAGGGGCGTGGCGGCAAGGGGAGCATCTTCATATGGGCATCGGGCAACGGGGGTCGCGAGATGGACAATTGCAATTGCGATGGCTACACGAATTCGATATGGACACTGTCCATATCGAGTGCCACCGAGGAGGGTCATGTGCCGTGGTATTCGGAGAAATGCAGCTCCACGCTGGCCACCACCTACAGCAGCGGCGGGCAGAGCGAGAAGCAGGTGGTCACCACAGACTTGCATCATTCATGCACAGCATCGCATACGGGCACCTCGGCCTCGGCACCGCTCGCCGCAGGCATTGCAGCCCTGGTGCTGCAGTCGAATCAGAATCTCACCTGGCGCGACCTGCAGCACATTGTGGTGCGCACCGCAAAGCCAGCGAATCTCAAAGATTCCACTTGGTCGCGCAACGGTGTGGGCCGACGTGTGAGCCATTCCTTTGGCTATGGTCTCATGGACGCCGCCGAGATGGTGCGCGTTGCCCGCAACTGGAAGACGGTTCCTGAGCAGCAGCGATGCGAGATCAATGCCCCGCATGTCGACAAGTGAGTGTGTCTACGCGATTCCCCTTCCATTCCTATCCATTCTTTACTGTCTTTTACTGTGCAACTGATCATCTAACTTACTACTTTATCATTGCCATCCTTAGAGTCATTCCGCCTCGCACTCACATCACACTCCAGCTATCAGTCAATCATTGCCTATCGGTCAACTATCTGGAGCATGTGCAGGCCAAGATCACGCTCACCTCGCAGCGTCGCGGAGACATTCAGCTCTACTTGAAGTCACCAGCCAACACCAAAGTCACCCTGCTGACCACGCGGTAAGTAAGGAGATAACTGATGAAGCTACTCAATTCGTAATAGATTTATCATGGGTGAAATATCGATTACTTCGGTACATTCAACTCATGGTTAGTCATAAAAATGTTGATATGGATGGAAAATAATAACAATTCATATCAAATTTATATTAATTTTTTAAATAACAAAGCCCAAGAATAGTTCACAATCGTATTTCCCATCGCAACCGCGAAAGCCAAAGATTATCAATGCTCAAAGCTGTCTAAGTTTGCAAGAAAATTTTGTAGAATAGAAAAGTATTTCAATATTCCAGTTTCTTTATATAAATAGGCTTAAAATTCACCTCAAATATATGGTAGATACTTATTTAATTGTTTTGTAAATGGAAAACTAACAAAAATACAAAAATTTATGGATATTTGAGGTCTTACAACTACAACAATATAACCGTTTAAATAGTTTCATTAATGCTTTAAACGTCAAGATTGAAAGATTTATTGTATATGAAGGTCCTGACTGAATGGGTCCACATCAATTCACAAATTTACAATTAACAAATTTGATCGTTTCTTATTTACTTTTACATTTTACTATATATGATATGTATATCTTAAATCTGATATTTTATTTTATGCTTATTATTTGACTTTAAATATTTCATATTTTCATATCAATAATTGATACTAAACTTTGTACATAAATGAAAGTATAGTAATTGTGCATTAAATTGTTCAACTAACGTTTCAATGAAACGAAATTCATCATAATACATACATCTATATGAATATGCTAAATCACAGGTCTACTTCTTAGCAAATTTACTTCCTGCAATACAAAGGTTAAGGTAGTATTGGCTTCAAGCCTCTTCTCTACTAGTGTCTGCTTCAAAGCGCTGCACATGCAATAGTCAATTCAATAGACACTTACCTAATGCTAATTATATTAATTAATTATTATAGAAGTATTCTAATAAGAACCTATACAGCAAATAACCATATTGATGGCAAGCTTTCATTTTTAAATCTCCTTTTTCCCCATAGTATGCATGATAACTCTCGCTCTGGATTCAATCAATGGCCATTCATGTCAGTGCACACCTGGGGAGAGTCGCCGCACGGCAACTGGCAGCTGGAGATACACAACGAAGGTCGTTATATGGGTAAGTTGAACTCTTCTTTGAGCTGAGCCCATCGCAAGCTAAGCACACTAGTTATTGCAATTTCAACTCAACAACAAATCAAACGTTTTACATGCTGCGCTTTTGTGGAACTTTCCGACTCATTCAATTCACCTTGTTGCAAACCACACTTTGAATACCTTTGAATACTAATCACTCAATCCAAATACTGAATACTGCGGGTCGCAGGCCATGCACTGTTGCGTGAATGGTCGTTGATATTCTACGGCACTACGCTGACCATCGATCCCAATGATCCCATTTCGGTGCCACGTTCAAACAGCGCCGAGGCAACCACGCCCAACTCAAGTAGCAGCACGGGCAGCACGACCAGCAATCTCCATCAGATTTATTCACCACAATATCCACGTATATCGCCAAACAACTTTGCCAATACCCCATCGGGTGGAGCCAAGTTGCCGCTGGGCAAATCACAGCCGAATAAGTCGTCGAGTCTGGTGACGAACAATCCGCTGCTGTCTGTTGTCCCGGCACCAGCTGGCAAGCAGGGATATCAACAGATCTCGGCCACATACGGTGTCATACTGGGCAAGAGCAGCAATAACAGCAACCATAACAATAACAACGGCAATATCAATGGCAATGGCAACAGCAAGGGCAATAACAAAGGCAACAACAAGGCCAACAAGTCGAACAAGGCGGGCGAAAATGGCAATAAGAACGGCAATGGCAATGGCAGGGCCAACAAGAAGGAGCAGACGACGCAGAGCACCACGAGCAGCAGCAGCAGCAGCACGACGACGAACAAGAATAAGTACTATCGCATCTCGCAGCAGGGCGGTGGCGGAGGAGGTGTCAAGGGAAAGGGAAATGGCTTGCAAACGCAGCGTCCCAAGGCCAGCTCGGGAGAGAAGTTCTTTGAGGAGAAGACTCGCAAAGTGATTGGCGAAATAACCAGCAACAGCAACAACAACAACAATCGTGGCAACAACCAAAACAACGCGACACGTCTTCCGATTAAGGCAGCCAAGCAGGTCAAAGAAAGCAGCGGCAGCAGCTCCGACTCACGTATTCCGAAACTATTCGAACGCTACGAGAAGATTCAAGCCATATTCCCGGAACTGGAGCCCTACGAAAGCAGCAACTCGCCCAAGTCGAAGCCAGGTGGAAACGTGCAACAATCGCGCAAGCAGGGAAAACAATTTGAAGTGGAACTCTTCAAACCCGTCTCGAGCAGCAATTCCGGCTCCGGCACTGGCAACGGCAAAGCGGGAAACACCAAGAAGTCGCCATCGGCGCCGCCGCCGCCTTCATCGCATCTTGCCACATTGTTGCCGGTGTTGCCAGCGGGTGGCAGCAGCTTTCTGCCTGATCAGCGGATACTAAAGAAACAGCAGCTGCTAATGGCAGCCGCCGGCGTCATCACCCCAGTTGATGTCTTTGCTGATGATAATGACAACGATAATGTTGCTGCTGCCGCTTCAGATGCTGTTGATGATGATGAGGAGGAGGAAGCGCAGGTGGAACTTGTGGCTGCGGGCAGTTTTCGTCAGGGCTACAGACCAAATGGTAGCTTATTTGTGCAACATCGCTGACAGCAACACTGCATTGCAACATTGAAGTAATTGCATTAGCGAAACTCATTCAATGCAGTGCAGTGTTGTGGCTTTAACATTTTTGCTTATGATTTTCTTTGCAAAGTTTGACAGCCACTGAGCTCGTCTTTCATCAATCAACCGGCAAAGTGGTGTAGCAAAATGTAGAGTGCAAAGTGCAACACAAAATTCTTGTTGCTCTTGTTTTTGTTTGTCAGCAGCCAAAAATATTGCAACACATTTTTCATTTTCTTGCTGCAATTTGGTTTTTTTTTTTTTTGGTTCTTTTTCTCTTTATATTTTGTTGTTTGGTGCCTCAAGTAGAAAATTTTGTTTAGCTCTTTGTCACATCATTTGTTTCATTTCTGCTCTTCTCTTCTCGCATCTCTTCACGTCTCGCCTCTGCTTTGGCAGATTTATTGGCTCTGCACTTGGCTTGTTTAGCCTCGTACCATAAATCAAATTGTTAACATTTTTGGTTGTTTGTCTTTATGTTTGCCTTTTAAAATGTTCAGTTTGATTTTGATTTTGCATTTTTGTTGCTCATTGTTAAATGTTTGCACTCTTCATTAACCTCATTTTGATGCCTTTTGCAGTGCAAGTGACACAATGGGACATGATTCTATATGGCACTGAGACACCCGCCCAGCCACAGGACGCTCCACATCCCAAGCAGCCATCACAATTTCATTCGTATGGCGACGAGATGGCTCACAACGATATCGAACACGACGCCAGCGGTCAATGGCGCAACATGCAACAAGTAAGTCTGAAAAGTGCAACAAAATGTGTAACATATATAATGATAAATTCCAGAAAAAATGGGCAATTTTAGGGACATAAACAAAATTTGGAAAATAATTAAGCAAATTAAGAAGAATCACAAGCATCAGTTAGGATATCGAAAAGATTACCAAAAACTGCATTGATAAATGTAAATATTGACATTCATTTCGGTCTGAGCGCGAGCGATCTCATTCAAGGACCCAAAAAATGGTTGCTCTCTGAGTCTTTTCGTAAAGAGTCAGAGAAAGACACTTATTTGCGGACAACGAGAAACGGTCGACAGTTATTTGCAAGCTCTGATATAAAGTGGTGAAGAAGACGAATAGTTTAACATGAGACAATTAAATTATTACCAATCGTGAATAAAATAAATTATATTTACAAATTGTTAGAAGACACTCGATTATTAAATTATGTCTCAAAAACAAGCTATGTAATCTATATTTCTATAAAGGATTAGCAGTTTGGTTAGAAAGAAATCTTATGCCACATAATAAGTTTGCGGAATGATGCTGCTTACCACATTCGCTTTATTAATAAGTAATACAACTTAACTGTGTGCTTTCACTATTAGTATTATTATTTGTTCATTTTGCTTTTTTTTTTGGTAATTTTCGGGTGTTGCAGTGCTTCGCAAGCAGCTTGCCAGAGAGCGAAGTCGACGATAATGACGATGACGAGGACATTAGCAGTGTCCGTGTCCGTGTCCAAATGGGACTCCGTCACAATAGCGGCGCATCGTCGAATGCTTGCATGTGGCTGGCTTGAGTTGTATGATGTGCTACTTGTGTATTATATTGAGCATTGACCTCCTAACTTGAGTCGTACGACAAGCAAGCAAAGCAGCTTAGAGGCTTTCACAGGCAGTGCTTTGAAAACTGTTAGCTGGGCGTAGGTAGAGTTGCAAGAACGTTGAGTTATTGTTTTTGGCATGCTTCCTTCGGTTTAGTTATATGTATGTATATTTTTTGCCTCTTATAGTATTTCGTTCAACTAACTAAGTCATCTTTAATGCAGCCAGCAAGCTGCTCATAAATTTCCCCCATACTTAGCATACACAATGTCCGATTTGCACTTTGCTCTGCTGCAGCCGAATTCAATTTTTGGCACTCAACGAGCTCGCTGACTGGCCTGGGACTGGGCAATGTGCCAAACTCTGGTTAGACCAGACTGCCGAGTTCTCTTTGTGCGTGTTTTTTTCGCTTGCTGCGCTTGTCAGCGGCAGAGTGGTGCATTACTTAAATGCACCCATTTAATTTTGCATTCACGAACAGTTTGAGAGCCACTGCAGTGGTGCTGCAACTGCTGCCAGGGCATTTTTCAAGTGCACTTTTGCGCCTGTTGGCAGGCAACACTTTTTTTCCGCTCGCTCTAAAACGGTCCGACCTTTCGCCTTTTGGCACCTATTGTTGCTCTAAAGTCTCTGCATGGCCTGCAACACTTTATCGCCCCTCTGATTTTTTTCCACTCTGCTAGGAAACCCTTTCCCTCTCTATCTTTGCGTCGCTATCTCTGTAATAAACTAAAAGTGCAGTGACCTTAGTTTTTTCGTCCGCCTTGCCCTTTGGCAGGCAGCAAACTTTTTGCATAACAAACATTTCCCCAGATTTTTTTTTGCATCTTTTTTGCTGTTGCCGCTTGACTCGCAAACACGCGACGTCATCGCATGTGAAACAACTGTTAGAATAAGCGAGAAAGAGAGCGAAAGATGCACACGAGTTGCAAATAAGGTTGGGGTAAGAGAAACATCACATCAGCAAGTTATAGACAGACACTTTTTGGTTAGAACAGCTATAAATAAACTCACACACACACACACACACACACACAGATAACTTGCCATACATACTTAAGTACTTATGCCCAAAATGCCAGACAGCGAGGCAACATGCAATGAACCACAGCGGATGTCAGACAAACTCAGTGCAAGAGGAAGATACACTGTGAAAGAGCGAGAGCGAAGAGACTGACAAAAAATGGCGCTAACCCTCAATGAAATGGCCATGCAATAGGCATGCTTAAAGCATAGCAAATCGTACATTTCACTACACAAATGATTCCCTGTGAATGTCTGCATGTTTCCAGCGCAAAAATGACTTAATCTCTGTTGGAAGTTAGTTGTGAAACTATATTTAAGTATTGATTTCGATTAAGAACTAAACTTTTTTCTTGTTTTAGCCCCCGACAATTAGTATGATAATATCACGCATACGCCGAGTGGTATCCATATTAATCATTAACAAACTTTGTATCTCTTTTCAGGTGGGCGAAGTGGGTGTTGCCCAGGATCGTAGCAATGCTGCTGCATGTCTCAAGTGGAATGATCAGAAATGTTTAGGTTTGTCTTTAATCTTTCTACTCATAACACAAATCTTCTATCTAAACTTTAAACACGCCATCGCCAACAACAACAACAACAATGGCAACAACAACCAAATCATTAGATAATTCAAAAACGAATTTTGAAAAGTCAACAACAAAAAGAAAACAACTGTAAAAATTTTTTAAACTGATGCAAAAACAAAAAAAAATTCAATTCCAATTTAAAGTTTGATGACAAACATAACAAAAGCATTTTAATGCTTAACTTAAGCATTTCATAAGCTGGCAACAAAACCAATTGAACAATAGCAAGTAAGCAACAAAAACAACAATAGCAAACAAAAGTAAAATGCAAAAAAAAGTAATAAAAACAAATAGAACAAAAAAAGAAACAACAAAACACTGCAAGTCCAAAAAATATATACTAAAACTTTTTGTAGTTAAATTTAGTATTAAGTGTAGCTATATACACACAATAACACACACACACATACACACTCAAGAGAAATAGGCGTGGCTGAGAAAAGAACGAACAAATCTGAAGAAAACAAAAAACAAAATCAAATACAAAAACAAAACGATGGTTGTTTAACGAAAATGTTTGCACATTTTCATCTTTTTGATTCGCACAAGCAACAAACAATAATTTAGTATATCCATGTATATTTTAATTGTTAAGGATTTAGTTGAATTTGTTTGTAATTATTATGTGTAATTCATTGTTTTCGTTTGTTTTTCTTTTATTTTTTGTTTAGTACCTTTGAATTTTCATTACATATTCCCCGTGCCAAAGTCATTTCGTTAGTTTCACATGCATTGCGTCTTGGCATACAGTTGCAAGGAGACTGTCACAGCATAGTTTGAAATGCACAATTTGCAGTGCCCTCAACACTCTTGTGTTAATACATTTGCTAATTCGTCAAATCAATTAATCGTCTAAAGTTTTATAGCACTGCTATTCTTCAAGTTTTGCATGCATTGGTTTGAAATGCGCTCTGTTGACTGAGTGCTTCCTTACGCACATTCGCAGTGCTCACAAAACTTATTTGCTATGTTATAAACTATATGCATTTCAGATTACCTTGCCAGGCCAGCCAAGTAGCCACAGTTAGAGCAGCACTGCCTGCTTAAATGCAACTTTTTTCAACATTTTTGTTAAATTTGTTTTTTCTTATTGTATATCTCTTGATTAAAATGCCACACTCGCAAATGGATGATAACACAACAGTTTAGAATTCATAGTAAAAGACTGTTTCGTAAATTTAAACGTAAATCTTAATGAATAACTGAAAACAAAAATTTAAAGATTTAAAATTTAGCGGGCAGAAACTTGCATTAAATTCATAGTGTTAAGGCGTCAAAGCAAAGCAAACAAATTTTTGTATTTTAAACTTTAAACTGTAACTGTAACTGAACAAAAAAAAAACAGAACAATTATTATTAATAATAATAACAACAATAAAAGCAAAAGTAAACGAAAATGAAATTCTAGGGTGTAGGGTACAAGTACGTGTAGTATTAACGTAGGCAAGCAACAAAAACAAAAATATATAATAAATTTAACAATTAAATAAATGTAACAATTTATATAGAAAAAGTTCCTGCAGTTTTGAACAAAGTTGCAATATAATAACGAAATAAACATTTCAAAGATACATAAAAGAAAAAAACAAAAACAAAAAAAAACCATAAAGAACGTGAAATTAGCTAATTTTCTAGTGAGCTTAGGCAATAACTAAATAATTATAAACAAGTAATCAGCGCACAAAATATTAAAAAGGTTTGAACAAAGAAATGCCAGAAGTGAGCAAAAAGCTTCTAGTCATAGTCATATTTTGTGCGCTTCATATAACATGAGTAAATATAAATAATATATGAAATATAAAAACTGAAACCAAACAAAATAAATTTTAATTGATTTCCATATCAGAGAAAATCGAATCTTTTCAAATTGAACGACAGAATAAATGAAAACTCTCATGCACACACATATCTTTGTTAAAATATTTGTTGTTCATCAATTTTCCACAATGCATAAATAATGAAACTTGTTTTGCAAAACCGAATCAAATTGAACTCATGGCAAAAATATGGTTTTAATTTGTCTGTTGTGAAGTGGAAATAAACCTAAATCTAAATAAAAGAAATCAAATGGCAACTAGAGTGCAATAATTAATTCTAATTCTCTCATACTACAACATAAGCAACAACAATAATGAATCACAAGTATTGTATAATTTCCAATTTTAAATAAGTGACATATCATTTTGTATAGATTTGTCTTATTTTAAATTTCGCTTTCACTTGGTACAAATTTTGAATTGGTCAAACGTTTGTTGTTGTTTTGTTGAAATGAATAATCATATCGTAACCGAACAATAAACTAACCAAAACATAAGTATAATATAAAATGGCATATAGAACTATTCATATTTTAGTTTGTTTATTTGTTGTTGTTGGACTTAGCAAACTCACATCAAAAAAGAAACGAAATGAAATTCAATTAAATAAAGCAAAACAAAAATGAATAAATACAATAATTACAACTTAGCCGCAAAAATAAAAAAATCTTCAAACATATAACAAGCATACAATAATTAGCAGCAAAAGATAAAACTAACAATTTCAATAACTACTTTTTCCAAGTCAGGCAAAAAAAATCTAAATATTTCAATTGATACTGTTTATAATTTTCAAACTAACACTCTATCAGTGCTGGCTGCGGTACTTATGCTTAAATATTTTTCAAAACCTTTATTAAAAGAAATCAATAAAAACAAACAATTAAAAATAAAGCCAAATTAATATTTAAGTCTAAACAATAATGATATATAAATATATACAATAAAACGAACAAGTGGTACTAGGGCCTGGGGTAGCTATTAAAAGAATTACAATTAAACAACACTTTAAACTATAACAATTAAACCAATTTCGAGACAAGGAACTAAATTTGTGCGAAAAAACTTTTTAAATGTAAAAATGAAATGAAAATGAATAAGAAATTGAATGAAAGTATTTAGAACTGTAAATGAGATTCGATGGCCGCTATTTCAAATCAGCAATTTTTTATGTATGTTTTGTGTATATATACTTATATATATATATATATCTATATATATATAATATATCTATATCTATCAATATAAACTATCTATGAGTAATAAATAAATGCATTGGAAACGTATTTTCAAATTGAACTGAAACTTTATTATGCAACAACAACTAGTTAAGCAGCAAGTCGAATGTGGTCCAAAAACATTTTAAGCAACTCCAAATCTGAATTCGAACACGATCTTAAGTATTAGCATATCTCTCGCATAAGTATCTTAAATAAAAGGTGAGTTTAGTTGAACAAATTATGCAACTTCTAAGTAAAATATTTACTATTGTCTTGTGTATTATTTGCTATTATGCTTTTTAATAACCCAAAAGTACTTTCCGTACGTCTCAAATAATACTCTTACTTACATAATTAGTTTTGTTTTTTCTCTATTTTGGTTGCTGTGTGATATTAACACATTTTGATTGGTCTTCTTGTAACATCTTTTATTTAACAAAACACACACACACACTCGATTTCAATATGTCGCTCACATCGCACTGCTCATTGTCTGCTTTCCAACACTGGTTTCGGCACAGTAAACGCACATTCACCGACTATTTTATTTTATTACAATTATTTTTTTTCTTTCTGATTTTCGTATTCGAGCATGTTTTTTGGACTACTGCGCTTGCGTTTTGCCTAAATATACATAAATACTTTGAACTTTTTGTTGTTAACAGATCGGTTTCAGTTTCAGTTGAGACTTGACTATTGATCCAAGATTTTCATTTTATTCCGACCACATAAAACAAAAGAAAATATGAATGAAAACATGAGTAAACAAAACCACTGAATTTCGTATGTTGCCTTTGTTTTGTTACACTTTTTAATTCTCTTTCTATTTTCGTCAACATTTTCATTTTCAATCGTTTTATTACTTTACTAACTGATCATTAATATGTCATGTTCTTTTCCCCATTCTCAACGCTGTTTTCGGAGGTAATTGGGTATTCCTCTATGTAGTGTTTATATTCGTTCCCAATATAATTTGACATATGAACTAAAATTGTTTCCTATCTGACGCCCTCCACAGAGTGCCGTGATTCCAGTTACTTCTATGAGGATCTCTGCTACGATGAGTGCCCACTGCATACGTATGCCAAGCTAAACTATAACGTATTTGATGACATCGATGCGGACAGCGATGTGAACTCCACAGAATCTTCTATCGCGGATATCAATAATAATGGTCTTGTCGATAAGGACGATCCTCTGCAGGCAGCGGAGCGTCGACGACGACGTGAGTCCACCACTTTGACTTTGACACCACGTCACAGTCAAGTCTGCGCCAGCTGCGATGTCAGCTGCCTGCGATGCTACGGACCAAACAATTCCCAGTGCAGCACCTGTCCTCCGGGTAGCCAACTTCGCAAGTTGCCACAGACCAACGAGACGTATTGCTACGCATACGTTGTACGCAGCACCATCGAACAGGCTGATGAGCAGTCGGGGCACGCTGTCAAGATTCAGTTCATGCAGTGGAGTACAGCATTGCTCATGATTGCCATGATCGTCTCCTTAGTTGGCGTCACAGTAGCCGGTGCTATGGTTTATTATCGACGCACCACCAAGGAAGAAGTATACACACGAGTGGCGCTCATGGCTGCAGACGATAGCGATGAGGACGAGGAAATATATAAAGCTAAATCACATCTTCCAAGCGATGTGATTGAATATCACGATGAACTGTGGCCACAGAAGCTGCCCAGTGATGCACTTGAGGCGGCCGAGGAGGAGGAACCGGCGGAAGAGAAAGAGAGCGCACACCTAGTGCCTTAAGTGCGAACATCCTTATAACACAATTAGTCATAGGCAATTTTTGTATTTAGCTACAACTCAATTTTTATTAGTTGCAATTGCTTGTTTTTTATTTAAAAATCGTTAGACATTTCATAACATTCGCTGCGATCTATTTGTGACATGCATTTAAATTATTCTGCTTTTCTTAAAATGTATAAAATTCTTATTTAAATATATTTATCATAGTTATAAGCCAACAAGAAATAAATAAATTATATCTTTTAGTATGTATTTGTAGTTTTCTTTGGCTTCAAAGGAAGTAAGTTAGATCGCATTATAAATAAAATCACTTACCAAATAAGTCAAAATAATAAAACAAGCATCAAAATTATTGTATTTTTAAATACCAAAGTTACCAAGAATGAAAACAATAGAAATTTGTTGCCGATCATCTGCAAGGTATGGCGATATTTCTGGGATAACTCTCGGAAACTGATACTTGAAGCAGGTGGATTAACCCCTTCCGCAAGTAAAAACCAATGCATACTCAGCAAGCCTCTTAGTTCTGCAAAAAAACTAAAGAAATTTACAGCATACTTTTAGGCGATGGTATTAAAGCTTTTAACAATCAGAGCTTAAAAAGTTAATTTTTAAAAGAGTGTTGCATACATCTTTGGAATCTTATGCTTATTCCGCCAGCTGCTCATTTCTGTTCGCTTGGTATTTTAACTACAAAAACAACTCTTTGGTCGTTGCGGTGGTCAAGGCAAATGACAATTTGTTTGCAATTTCTGTTATGTTTATTTTTTTTATACACTTCTCTTAGATAAACTTGAACTACTATTGTGCATTATGCTAATTTATTTTATTTTTTAACAAAACAAAAAAATGGCAAGCTCTTCCGCAAATTAAGTAAGTTGAATCATTTTGAAAACAATGTTATTAGATGTTATTTATTCAATTACGATTGCGTATACTTGAAGAATGTACTTTAATCGATAATTCGAGGAGCTCTCATCGGCACGTCAATACATTCTATTGACCACATAAACAGTAAGCTTAGATGAGTCGATAATTATCAGTTGCTTATCAGTAAGGTTTCTAAGTACATCTACTATAGTGGAAATTATTGACAATGGCCAAGGGCTTTATTTGTGAACTGTGAGCCGGCTATATAAGTGCAGCAATCGGTTAGCTCCTGGAATAGTCTTTTCAAAATGCAACCCGGTGTCACAAGTGCCGCGCTGATTCTGGCTGGAGTCGCCTTCTGCTGCCTCGGACAGATTGGACAATCGTGTTCAACCATCGAGCAGCGGTTTAAGTTCAACAACAGTGACATCTATGTCAGGCTGCGCCGTGGTGAGAAACTTCAGTATGAGGTAATGAAGAGCAGTACAACTCTGCAGACTATCACATTGGACAACTTTGTGACCAGCAGTAATCTGGAGGCAACCATAACTGGCAGCTACAAGCTAACCGATGGCACAACGAGCATCGAGTTCTCGCTGGTCAAGTCCAACTCTACCATCACCCATATCAGAGTGACCCGTGATCAAGTTGTCAAGGGCACACAACCCAAGGACTGCATTTCTCTCAATATAGGTCGCACACATTGGTATGGGGGCGCAGAACAGAAGGAGCATTATTGGCCAGTGGAACGGCAGAAGTATAGCAACTTTTCATATGTACCCAAGGAGCTGGGCAACATGGGAGTCGCTGAGCGCTACTGGCTGAGCAGTGATGGCTTTTTCCTTTATGTAAACAACACCACACCACTTTTCATTGATCAAAATTCAGTTGGATACGAGGGTAAACTCTGTATGAGCGCTCTCAGCGAACTTCCTTACGATACGCGTGTGACATCGGCCAAATTTAGTTACGAACTGGCCTTCGCCAAGAATGCCAAGGTGGCGCATATGTACGCAGTGCAGACGCTGCTGGGTAAGCCAACTGGCTACCCTGATGAACGAATGGTTCAATATCCCGTCTGGTCTACGTGGGCCCTGTACAAGGCTGAGGTGACTGATGAGGTTGTACGTGATTTCGCCCAACAGATCATCGACAATGGCTTCGAAAACAGTCAGCTGGAGATTGACGATGATTGGGAGGATTGCTATGGAGCTCTCACGTTCCGGGCAAACAAGTTCCCAGACACTAAGAAGCTGACTGATGATCTCAAGGCGTTGGGCTTCCGTGTTACTCTCTGGATACATCCATTCATTAACAACAACTGCACGGCCATCTATGAGACAGCCAAGGAACTTGGCTACCTCGTCCTGGATCATGATGGTAGTGCGGATACTCAGTGGTGGAACAGCCAGCCAAAGGATGCAGCTTATCTGGACTTTACAAAGACGGCAGTGCAGGACTGGTTTGCCACTCGATTGACGCGTCTGCAGACGGAAGATGGCATTGATAGCTTCAAGTTTGATGCGGGCGAGACCAGTTGGGTGCCCACGGATCCGGTTCTTCAGGGTGATGAATATCTGACGCCACTTCAAATCACTACCGACTATGTGCGGACTGTTGCTAAATTTGGAAGTATGGTTGAGGTACGCTCTGCACAGAATACTCAGGATTTGCCCATTTTTGTGCGCATTGTGGATAAGGATTCCGAGTGGGGCTGGAACAATGGTCTGGTCACGCTGATCACATCGCTGCTGCAGATGAATATGAATGGTTATCCATTTGTGCTGCCAGACATGATCGGCGGCAACGGTTACAACGAGAAGCCGCCCACCAAAGAACTCTTCCTGCGCTGGCTACAGGCCAATGTCTTCATGCCCAGCTTGCAGTTCTCCTTTGTGCCTTGGAATTTTGACAACGAAACCATTGAGATCAGCAAGACCTTCACGCAAATGCACTCTGACTACACACCATACATCATGAAGCTCTTCAAGCGAGCCACCACTACCGGCGAACCAGTTAATGCGCCGCTGTGGTGGATTTCTCCAACCGATGCAGTTGCCCAGGATATCTACGATGGTAATATCATGATTAACAGTCTCAATCATAAACTTCGCAATCTTTAACGTTTCCTTACTTTACAGAATTTTTACTGGGCGATGACATTATTGCTGCGCCTGTGGTGACTGAAGGTGCCACCAATCGTGACATTTACCTTCCCGAAGGACAATGGACTGACGGCAACAACAGAAGTCTCATTTACACTGGTCCCGTTTGGCTTATGGAATATGAAGCACCTCTAAACATATTGCCTTACTTTGTGCGAGTGGGCTTTACCTTGGTTTAATTTACAGGCTTAGTATTATGTTAAACATTCTTAAACTATAATAAGTTACAAGCTTAATAATAAAAGACAATCACATTTGATATCTTAAAGATTTTAAGAGTATTATGTAGACCACACGTATATTAATTTGTAACAAATTATAAAGGGTACGAGTTACAGAAGATTTATTCATTTATAACATCTATATTATAGTTATACCAGAAATGAATAATAATTGCAATATTACTACAGACTCTAGCAAAAATACAATATAAGTATCTATCGCAATTTTAATTACAAACTAAAACAGATCAAAACAAAAACGTTAAAATTAAATTAGATAAAAGTGTTCCAATAACCAGATACACCGCTAATTTCGACGGATAGAGACTTCCTAATGCATTCGAGTGCTGTCAACACTATTTGCAGGTATGTGTTTACCAAGTGTCTGTGGGGACAATCCGCGCAGATAATCTTTGAGCAAGGGCTCTGAAGAATCGTTTGAACCAGGAAAACTAACTGTAGTGTTACGAAAGCGTCCAAATTCTCGCTCAAACTCATCGGCATCCTGGGTCAAAATACTCTTTAGATTAATAACGCTTAAATGAACAAAGTTTGAAATTGTAATTGAATATAATTAAGGATCAGTAAAAATATAACTTACTTGGATTCTAGGGTCTCGTACTGTTGCTGCACATTCTTCTCATGCATGGCTAGTTTGAGGACATGAATTCGCTTGGCCGCATGTCTCCATTGCTTTTTGTAGTGATCCCTTGCCTTGGCAAGATCATTAAAACGTGTATTCTGGTGGCGCAACTCGTTGAGCATTTGCCTCAGATCATTGCCGTTAGTTGCCCCGTGACGCAGCGCTTCAATCTGCTGCTCCATGTGACAAATGCGTTGCTTAAGCTGCATTTTCTCTTGTGCTAATTTTGAGTTTTCCTCTTGCATTTTGAAGGTGCGACTTTCAAATTGACGCAAGTGATCCTCAAGCACGATAATGTGCTCTTCTAGTTCTTTGAATTTAACATTATAGTTTGCATCCATGTTATTCGACTCATTAACAGGCGTTGACTGTGAATGCTTGTCTAATCGAACCTGTGACGGTTGTTGGCTAAGACTCTGCAGATACTCCAACGCTTTTAGTTGCATTTCTCGTTGAAGACCCATAGAGACGGACAATATCTGTTGTAAACTCTCATTCATGTTGTTCACATCCCCGTCAACAACTTGCTTTGTAGTCTCAGCTCCAGCTCCCTTCGTTTGATCGTACATATGAACAGTAACCTCTAATCGTGACAACTGTGAATCCACTTCCAATTGTGATTTCGAAGTAGCATTGCCGCAGCACTCGTCCCCTGACTTGACAGTTCTTGATGATTTCTTTTTCAGCATTTTCTTTCGTTGGGTTGTAACCATTTCAAGTTCACTAGACTCTGTCTCTGGCAATTCCTTGGTGTATCTATTTGTGACAGGCTGCTTACTGGTTGACTCTTCTGGTGCATGGGCTAATGATTGCTTAACAATTCGACTTGATTTTTGTGCGAAACTTTGAGAACTGCCAAGTTCTTCAACATCTCTAGCTTCATTTCCTCTTCTGGCCTTTGGCAATAGTTTATTTGTGGGAGGTGCCATTTCTTGTGAGTTCTCACTAACACATATATTATCAGGTGCTTTTTTCTTCATTGTTTTATGTTCTAAATTCTGTTCTTCATTTAACGGCATTATAATATCTATTTTTGAACGAGGTTTTACATGGTTTCGATCTAATTTCTTAGGTGAGGATCTTGTAGAGCTTCCTGAAAATGGTTCTTCAGTTAGATAGTTAGCTCCTTTAATAGTTTCTCCAATAAACCTTTCAGTCTCTTCTAACATAGTACGTTGATTCTTGTTAACTTCAACCCACCGTGCTCTTAAACTGAGCTCAGCCTTTGATGTCGACATTTGTTTCGTTTTCTGTGGTTGCTTATCTATGACTGTCTCACAAACTTCGGACTCTACTTGAACGAATACCTTTGATTTAGTCTTTCGCGTGCCACTTTTTTCTTTAATCTCCGTGTCGGTTGTGGTGTCCGCCTCCACCGTGTCTCCGTCAACAAATCTTTTCCTAGATTTCCTTAAGATTTGCGATTTCTGCGACTCGCAATCCAATCGCAGTTCGATATCATTCTCAGCTTTAAGAAAACTATCGTCAGACATCAAATATCTATTCTGTGACAATGGCTTCGAAGTATTAGACGATTTATGTATAATTTTGGCCATCTCAGCTACTTCTAATTGCTCCAATTCGTCATCGGTTTTCAATAGACCTTTCCTCTGACTGAGTATATTTGGTTCCACATTTAATGCTTTATCATTTGAAATAATCGTTCGGACTGCGACTTTACTTTTCACATCAGACTCGGGCAAGTCCAAGTCCATCTTATCATTTGGTATAATTTTAGATCTGCGTAACTTGTGCACCATTTTAATATTCTGTTCATTGGGGTTATCTTTTGGAGTATTTTGTGATTTCTGATCGTATTCCTTCTCTAATTGTAACCACGGATCGTTTCCAACAATTTTAACTCGTTCTGACCTATTATTTTCCTTATGACATGCACTTTCGTCAATTTGCATTTTTCTGTTTTCATTTTTACTTTTAGTCTGTTGAGAAGAAGTCTCTTGAAGTTTAACTTTTGTTGACATTTCCACGCACTCCTTCGTTTTCTGAAGAACGTTCTCCTCACATTCAACGGTTGTAATCTGGTGACAGAACTTGCTATTATTATAAAGCCCTAAAAGCTCAGCTTCGGAATCAATGTCCTCAGCCATATCAAGTATACCAGCATCTTGTTGCTCGATTTCCAAGGCATCCACGAGTCGTGTAAACTTCTTGCGACGCCCATGAAACTTGTGCTCGCCCCCATCATCTGAGTCGTGGGCATCACTCAAAGCAGGTTCAACGGGGCTTTCTCGTTCATCGGAGTCGGACAATTCAGCACCAACATTTAAGCTATTGATAGATACAGTGTCGGGCTTGCAATGTCTATCCGGATCCTGTGATTGCCAATCCCCAGCATTGTCAATGACCCGATCTTTGGGCACTTCATGTATAACAGCTTTGCTGGTCGCGCAATGCAAACTAAGCTGATCGCACTGTTGCTGTTCTTGCTGTGGCACATTGGATTGACCGCCTTGCTGACGCCAGCACACTTCCTGGATGTCCACTGAGAATGTGTAGTCCATGATTGGCTTCAGCTCGCGTGCGCTGCCCATCCGACCAAAGCGCTCAAAGGCAAAGCTACCGCTTTGCATATACTTTCGTTGATCGGAAAAGTACAAATCTGATGGCAGCATTTTGCCAAAGTCCATGCGATAGTTAGCTACAAGCAAATTAATTTTAACGATACAATTCGGGAATAAGGAACGTTAGCTTACCTATTGAAGTTCCCTTTATATACATGTTAATAGGTAAGTAGAAAATACGCTGAAAATAGAGCCGAATGCTGTTTAGTGACGACTTAAAACGCAAGCCCAACACATCGTCCAGTGTATAGCAATCCGATTCATTTAGCTTCAATTCAATATTGGTGACGTTGCCAACAAAGTCGAACATGAGGAGAACTGTGTCCACATCCTTGCCTTGAAATATTGATTTGACAAACCTGTTGAGGTTTTTGAGTTGCTTAAATTGCAGCACCACCTCAATGATGTCGCAGTCAACAAGAGGATTGTTTCCCACCTGCAGCAAACCCAATTGCACCAATGACTGAACATAAACATTAGCCTGCAGAAAGTTTCATATGTAAATAAATTTCTTTGTCGTTAACTGGGCTTCAATTATATACTTGCGACTGCAACATGTTGGCTGTGATTGAGTGTCCTGGCGACTGCAGCGGCGGACCACGCGGTTGCTTCTCCTGTTGAAAGGAAAAGTCTTAGAAAGCTAAGGATATAAGCCAGTTAATGATAGCCACTCACTGCGTTATTGAAGACCATCAAATGCTGAAAGTCCTTGGTGTGCAGCAATGACTTTTTGATGATGGCCAGCATAAGCAAGACTTCCGGCTTGTGAGATCGAAACTCGCTGCTGATGCAGATCAATTTGTGCCAGAACATTTTCAGCTGGAACGGGCTGTTGTTGCCACCCAGGCCCAGCACAGGAATTCCCCGCACCGGAAGCAACAGCGATCCAATAGTCTTGCGGGATGAACTGACGGAATTGGAGGCAAAGAAAGTGACCTTTACGGGTCGATGATCGGTCTTGATTCGCTTGATTCCCGCCATGTCGCATTCCCAAATGCAGTTGCTGTTGAATATGATTGTTTCCGTGGTCACCGAAGGTGTACCCTCAACCTCAAAGTCCACCGAATTAAGTGCCGCATTCATAACAATCTGATCTCGTTCCCCTTCGCGCATCTCACGTCCATAGAAATTTATTGCTGTTAACGGAGTTCTAAAATTAATAGGATGTACAGATACTACAAAATACCCGACACCCATCTTCAGCGCCTCTAAAACTGTAATTTATATCGCTCTTAACATTTACATTGCAGACAAGTGATGGTTAAATTAACAGAAAATGCTAACTAACAGAGCTGTGATGGATAGCGGGTATTATAACAATGCAGAGGTCGGGACTCACCTTCAACCACATGGAGGACCACACAAAATGTGTTGTCTACAAAGCTGCCACTAGGATTCATGCTGCTTCGATCGGTTGCAGCCAATGGCCGCTGTTGTTGTTGCTGCTTGTTATTGGGCTTATTAACCATGGCGGACTGAATTGTTTTCTCTGCACTGTACATTTGAACTCAGTAATTTAAAACAAACCTAAAAACAAAACTTGTAATAATGCACTCAACTGATTAGAATTTAACTTGTATTTGGTGTTTGCTGATGATCTATAATTTCTAATATAACTTAAGTTGGCTTTTATGGTTTTTCTTATTTTGCTGCTGCTTAATTGTCACACAAGCACAATAAACACCCGGCAAACTTTGTTCGGCACTTCCAACTGTCGCCATGACAACGGTTACATTCACAAAACAATACTTATCGACTATTATTCACTAATCGTTATCGATCAAGGGTTGCATTGTAATAAATCGGGAAATATAATTTAATCAAAAAGCGGAAAAAATTTAAATTTAAATACCATTTTTTATATTTTCATTTTTATGTCTGTTACATATATTTTTTTTGAATAACATTTAGAGTGACAGCTAATTATTTTTAGCCAAGGAATCTGCGGTTTCGAAATGTCCGTTCTGTAGTCTATGATTCTTGAGTGCTGTGCCTTGAATGAAGCGTTCCCCGCACGTCTCACATTGATAAGGTCGCTCACCCGTGTGCCGTCGTATATGCAACGTTAGATCATTGGACTGGGTGAAACTCTTGTCACAATAGGTACATTTGTAGGGACGTTCGCCATTGTGAATACGCATGTGCTGCTGCAGCTTGTAGGAGCGGGCGAATCCCTTTTGGCACACAGTGCAAACATGGGGCCGTTCTCCAGTGTGAGTGCGGCGATGGCACTGCAGATCAGAGGAGCGAGGAAACGCCATGTCGCAGAAGTCACACTTGAATGGCTTCTCGCCGGTATGCCGACGTATGTGTATGATGAGATTCGATGAGGAGCTGACCGCCTTGCCGCAAAAGGCACAGAGGAAACTTTTGTGCTGTTTAGCCACAGTTGCTGCAGCCTTTGCTGCTTTGGGTGCATTTCCTCCCGTTGGGCTCACGGCTCCTGGTACATGGCACTTCTTAACATGTGCTGTTAGCCGATCCTTGCGATTGTATTTCCGTGGACACTGGCCACACTGAAAGACCTGACTTTCAGCTGCAGACAACTCTAGTGATCGTGGTATCTCCTCCACCTGCTGATTGTCGTTTCTGGGATGTTGCAGCTGGATGTGTTGTAACAAGTTCGTCTCCCACATGAACTTGTAGCCACATTTAACGCACTTAAATTTCTTTTCTGTGTTATCACACAGCACACGACGATGATAGGCAATCAGATCGGAGGAAACGCTCTTGTAGATGCATTTATCACATCCCTCGGCAATGCGTTCCAGTCGATGCATTGCCTGCTGGTGCTGGTAGAGCTCATATTTGCGCACACAACGCAGCTGGCACATGCCGCAAGTGTAGTGCGTAGGTACTCCCGGAGGTTTGCCCTCCTCATCCGTTTCCGAGTCGTCCAAATGCAACTCATAGCCCAGCTGATTAGTGATGGAGTAGTTGAGCATCGAGCCAACATCATGATGGCTACCATTGGGCGTGGACATCAAGTGTGTGCGCAATAAGGCAATTGTTGGAAAGCGGACATCACACACCTTGCATTGGATGCACTTTTGACCATGCGGATGGCGACTGGCATTGAGGAGGGCTTCGGCATAAGCCAGCTGAGCGGCATTGATGCCATGGCGTTCGATGTGCTGCAGCAGATTGGTTTCGCGATAGAAACGGCGAGCACACCACCGACATCGATAAATGCTGGAGTCCTGGGCATGCATTAGAGTGTGGCGAGTGAGATCCTTTTGCATTTTGAAGCTGCGGTTGCACTCTTGACAATCGTAGCTCACAATTGGCAACAGACTTGTCGTATTCAATTGAATGCCTTGAATGGTCGACTGTGCTCCAGCCACTTCTTGATGTGCCACGTCGATGTGCAACTTGAGATTGTCTCGCCAGCGAAAGCGCAGTGGACACTTGCGGCAAAGAAAACGCTTTTGAGCATTGCGACAGAGAGTGCGATAATGATGCTCCAGCAGCTGCTCATTGACGAACTTGGCCTGGCAATGTGAACAGACGAGCGTCGCCTCTTGCCAAGTGTGCTGTTGCAGCTGATGGGCATAGAGTTGATGTTTGCGTGTCAACTGCAGTTGACATAGGTCACAATTGTATTGACGTCCAGTGTCAGTTTGTTGCGTTTCGGTAGAGTCTGAATCCGTTTCAGTTTCACTGCTGTCAAGACTGAGCTCAATCGCTGCCTCGTTCGTGATCGAAACGAATCTCTCCAACTCAATCCCTTTGCCCAAATCACGCTGTATGCGCTCAATCAATTGCTGCTTATCCAGTGGTGTCGCCAGCTCCGGATATAGTCCGCGGCTAATGCTTGAAATGTTCTCCGGTTTGCCTCGCTCCCCTACGAACTCCACACTTATCTGATGCTTCATCAAATGCGCTCGCAAATCAGAGATCTTTGTGTGTTGCGATAGACAGATCATACACTGGATCTGCTTGCAACCGTTCGGACGACACAACTGGGTCAACACTGCTGGCATTCGCGGTAACACACTTGCATCCATTTGTTCAACAGGAGCGAGCGGCACCTCTAGTTGCTGTTCGCCGTGTACACGAAGATGGGACTTTAGGCCATCCTTGCGATGAAACTTGCGCTCACAAAAACTGCACTCGAACTGTGCCGATGCCTGCGGCTGATGAATGCGCTTGTGACGCGTTAGATCCTTTGGCCAGATAAAGACCTATAGAACAAATCAGTACAGTTATTATTTAAATTATTTCAGTTATAATTTCATTAACCTTTTCACATTGGTTGCACTGTAGTTTGGCAGCTTGTTGTCGTTTGCTTCTCAATCTAGTATTGTGCGTCTGCTCTTGATCCTCCTCTGTGTCCACATCGTGCTTGATCGCCATATGCCGCTCATAATTCGTTTGCCAGATGAAATGCAGATTACATGGCTCACAATGAAAGTTTGCATGTCGTTTGTCGCAAATCCGTCGCAGATGTTGTTGCAGTAAAGATTCTGCCACGAATCCCAAACCACATTTATTACAAACATGAGGTAAATAGTTCGTGACGTCGCTGTGATGATCCTCTTGATGCCTCTGCAGTTGAGCGAGTCGAGCTGTGGCCACACCACACAACGCACATGAATGTAGAGCAGACGTCGATGTGGTTAGCTGCTCAACATCACTTAGCTCTGTGTCCGATGCAAAGAAATCCAACTCGCGACCGCTACCTGAGCACGCATTGAAGTATTGCCCATAGTCTTGTACCTTGAAATCATTTGAAATGCGTGTGCTGAGCTCCTCCTGACTGCAAGTCACACCATCCGGATAATGGAAACGAAAGTAGGCAGCAGTTTGATTAGCGTCAATGCCGCTTGCTCCATCGCCATGCTGAAGCAGATGCGAACGGAGAGCGGGCATGCTGTGTAGTTGGTCATCACACAGACAACATTGGAATTGGCGTTCTTGATCCGTCTTCTTTGTGCACGCGTGTTGTTTTAGATTTTGCAGCCAGATGAATTTGCCTGGACAGTTTGGACAGCTGTGGCGTTTCAATTGATTCTGGCACTGGGTGCGTTTATGCTGTTCCAGCAGAATCTCGCACACAAACCCAATTTGACAAGTGTTGCAACGATGCAAAGAAGTTTGAGTGTGCTCCTCTAACGTGTGCCGAATAAGGTGATGTTTGCGTGTGAAGGAAATATTGCAGGACAAGCATTGATATGCCGGAGTTGTATCAGCTAACTCTTCATCGGAATCATTTAAACTGAGTTCGTAGCCATGGGCATTTATTATCACACAGTACTTGTCAAGTTGATCGCTTCCCGTAGCAATCTCTGAGCATACCTGTTGCTTTATCTGTTCCAAATTTGAAGTTTGGCTATCAAAATGTTCCCTTATAACATCGCTATTATTGCTGAGATTGCACAGTGACTCGATGTTAACATGATGATTCGTGAGGTGCTCGCGAAGCTCTTGAATTCGCTGGCACTTCAAGTCGCATAGCTTGCACTCTATTTGCTTTAAACGCGCCGAACTATAGAGGCGCTCAGCAAACCGCCACTCGTCGCCGTGCGGCAAACTTGTTGGTGCATGCTTGGCCTGACGTTTCTCATGCGATCGCAGATGGAAAGTATATTTATCCTTGCGTAGAAATCGCTTGCCACATGTATCGCACTCGTAGGCAGCCTGCTCGTAATGAACGCGTGCGTGTCGTTGCATATCGCGGTGCCACGAGAAGGTCTTGCCACATTCATCGCAGGCGTGCCGTCCGTCTTTGTTGATGGCTTCCTTTTTTGAAACACGCGCTGGACGCCCGCGACGACGCTTTAGCGGCATTGCTTTCAAATCTGAACTGCATTAAAGAGAGGCGATAATTTAGTTTATTAAATCTTTTATTATCATCCACTTACGTCTCTTCATTCTCGCTGTCAGTAGCAAGTTTTGGTTTGCGATTGCTGCGTCTCAGCTGCGTTGGCTTCAAGTCTAGCTCGTTGCCTCTGGCTCTGGAAAAGTCGACAGATTGTGACAAAAAATAAATTAGTAAACAAGAAGCTGCAGTCAAAAGAGCTTAATGTGAGTTCAAGGCAATTACATTATTAAAATAAATTAGTGGGAAAAGTTAATGTATAGCTGTGATACAGTAGATCACTTCATACTATACATTTTATAGGGTCGAAGAAATCCTAATAGTACAATCTTCAAATAAACTACCCAGTAGCTAGTAGCTACTACTAACCTTAGTTAATATATAGTTATGTACATATGTATACTTACTCAATTAATTCAGTATCGCCAACATTGCTGTCGCTGTCGCTTTCTGGCTGTATTTTAAGAGTTGCAGCAATCGCTTCCCCACCAGTAACATCCAGTGCTGCTGCTGCATTATCTATCTGCTCCAAAGCAAGATCTGTTTCGCTCTTAATCTCATTCGTTGCAATATCGATTGGTGCCTCATCGAGGCACTGCAATTCTTTGTGTAGTTTATGCAATAGCTGCTCGTGCACCTGGCGAGCTTGTAACACAAATGCGTAAGCATCTTCCAGCTTACGTAGACAGTCGTCACATAGATACTGTGGTAGATTGTCATCCAGCTGTTCCATTAAGGGCTAAAATAATATTCGCAGTTAGCAAGTGCACTTTGAAATTGGCATTTTACGTACATCATTTTGTGTTAATTCATGCAAAATGTCGCACCAACTTTTATTCGCATATTTCGCGTTGCGTGTTGAAAGCGCCAACAATTTAACATTGTGCAGTGCACATGTGCGGCATATATCAGTTGGCAACATGTTGGTTTGTTTCTTATTCAGTATAAAAACATATTATGCACGGTAAAAATAAAATATGTATAGCTATAAACAACAGCTGTTGTTGTGGCTGCGACAAGGGCAGATATATGTAAACACTGAACAGCTGATTGATAATTTGCAGCCCTGGCAGCAGCGTTTGTGCGATTTGCATGTAACAATTCTTTAAATTACAAAATCTACTGAACACTTGTTAAATATGTCTTTCATCACAGCAGCCCACTTTTAATAATGTTTTACAAATCTTCAGCCGCAATAACCTTTGTCGCTTATAGCCAACTGAACTCACCTATCGTTTATCGATAATCGTATTAACAGCTGCGTTTAACAGATGATATGTAAACAGTGTGTACACATCAAACACTGTTTCGTATACTCTTGATTAATGCAAAAAATATCGATGTTTTTAAAAGCTCTAGTGGAAGTAGAGTCTCTATTATTTTTTTCGGTAAATAACATTTTCAAATAAAATTTGATTTTCAACAATTAAATCAAATTAAATAATGACGAGAATATGCCGAATCTGCGGCGGGGCAGATGGACGCTATTGGATTGAGACGCCAGTGAATAAGTACGCTGAAAAAACATTCAATCAACTGTTATTGGAATTAACAAGACTTGAGGTGCGTAAACTCTCCTTCCCCTTCTCCACATACAACAGAAATAAAGCAAAAATGATAAGAGACAAACGTTTTTAGGTCGCCTTGGATCATGTTGACAAGCTTCCGCCCTGGCTGTGTCGTGTCTGTGCAAAAAACCTGGAAAATGCCTATGATTTCGTGCTACAAGCACGCGAATCCCACGAACTGTGGATACAGAAGCTGTCAACCGATGACTCGGAGAAGGCAACTTTTGAATGTCTGCGTGAGACTCCAATACAATTGCTGGACATTGAAGGCGTGATAATTAAAATGGAAGAACCCGCCGAACCTGCAAATATGCCTCAATCAGATCCCAACATATCTGTTGACCCGTTGATTAAGAAGAGTATTGTGGACGATGAAAGCGAAGATGATGATGACGATGTGCCATTGAAACAGCGTAAAGTGAATCAAGCAAAGTTGCCCATAAACCGCAAATGCAATATATGCGGAAAAGCCTTTAAGTACGCGACAAATCTCTTTAAACATAAACAGCGAAACCACCAGAGTGATAATCAGGACAAGCTAATAACGAAATCAAAGGGAGAAAATCATTCACAGCAATTCCTACACAATGTATCAAAAAGACCTGCGGTATCTCGAAGTAGTGCCAACTCAGAGTAAGTGGAATGCAATCTTCATCAGTGTTATACTTAAATTGTATCTTATTTACTTTTAGCTTAGACAATGACGATGATAACTACTACAAATGTGATCAATGCGATAAATCCTACAAGTACATTATGCTGCTCATTAAGCACAAACACAAGGTACATGGCGTCAACCAGTTACCAGCGGTACCTATGCCAATTTCAGGACCCAAATCCAGTTCTGAGGAATCAACCAAAACAAGACCCACACAACGAAAGCATTTGAAGCCTCCGAGCACTGATTCCTTGGTGCACAGCTTAATCAAGGAGGTTAAGTAAGTTAACAAAGTCGCAAGTCCATCCTTGACAATTAATTAATTGCTGTCTTTGCGTAGAACACCTGAAGAGGAAGACTTAGAAGGCACCAGCTCAGATAATTATTACAAATGCGATCAATGCGAGAAATCCTATAAATACATTGTGAGTCTCATCAAGCACAAGCACAAGGAGCATAGTGAATACAAAGATTCCGATGATGATGAGGACGAAGCATCCCTATCCAAATATCCAACGGCAGCTGCCAATTCTAAACCCACACGCATCGATCGTCGGGTGAAAGGCTTCGATTTGCATCGCTGTAAACCAAATGGAATCAAGGAGATTCAGTGCATGATCTGTTTGCGAAGATTTGGTAAACTGAGAGAGCTTCGTAATCACCTTAGAGCGCATCCCAAAGATATTTCATTCGAGGCTCACGGGGAACCTATTGAACGCATTGCTGAGGGCTTCTATCGCACAGCTGTGGAGTCAACTGCGGATGGTTTGAAGACACGTATTCTTAATGATCTCAAAATTGGCATGTATGGTCGATACTATTCCATCACCAATGAGGCGCGTTATGAGATGAATCTGGACAGCTCAGACACTGACAGCGATGGCGAATTCGGAGTTGTTGAGCGACGTAGTTACGCCTGCGAACTGTGCGATTCACATGCTGCCATTTACCCGCGCAAGTTTCAGCTACATGAACATCATCGACAGCAACACACTTGGCTAGAGGCGCCATACATCTGTTCACGTTGTGATTCTCGTTTCCTCAGCGCCCAATTGCTCGATCATCATACGAATAAACTCTGCCAGAATACCCTCAAACGTTTCATGTGCGACAAGTGTCCACAACGCTTCTTCTGGCGTCGCAATTTACGTGCTCATCTCGTCGAGCACAAAAACAAGGTGCGACTTTCTTATTTTATCTTCGAAAATAAACGCAATTTACAATTAACTCTATCTACATTTTCTATTATTTCAGCAAGAAATTTACCCCTGTGATCAGTGTTCACGCAGTTTTCAGGATAAAAGCGCGGTGACAAAGCATAAGCTGATGCATCACGATGGCAGCCACGAACTGATTCCTTGTCGTTGGTGCACTCGCACTTTTTATCGTCCAGCTTTGTTGCATAAACATGTTAAACGACATGGCTTCACCGGAGAGGATTTGCCCTTGGCGGAGACATTGCTGGCCTATGCCGCAAAGTCATCCGGACCTAAGTCGATCATTTGCAAACTTTGTGATATGCAGTTCATTAGCATAGCTGATTTGCGGCGACACATTTCTATGCAGGGGCACAGTGAAGACCCATCCAACTATATGATTAGCACAGAGGAAGGATTTGAGTTGCATCTGGATGAGACGGACGACAGCGATGATGAGACTACAACTACTAACGCCACCCCTTCTGCTGGCAGAACCTACAAGTGTGATCTTTGCGATGCAACGTTCCAGCGGCGTCGTGACATGAGTGAACATCAGTATTCCTTGCATACCTTTGATAAACTACCACATTCCTGTGAACATTGTATTTACAAGACGGTCGACAAGGTTAGACGATTGAAGAATCATTATACAAATTATCGTATTAAATGAGACCTAATTTCAGTACATGATGCAACATCATTTGCGAACGCAGTGCCTCAACGAGCAGAAGAAATTCAAATGTTCCCGCTGTGGCTTTAAATTCATGTGGAAGGAAAATCTGGATCAGCATATGAACAGCCAGCATACTCATGTCTCAAGTCAGGCCCCAGTTCAAAACAAGCGAAGTCGCCGCTTCAGATACCAGTGTCCGCATTGCTGGCGATCTTTTGTTGTACAACCGAGCCTGGACAAACACATACGCGACATGCACGTGGCCAAAAAGAATCCTGGCAAGAAGTATCTCTGCTCATTGTGCGGCCTGGAGGCGCTTACACCCAACAAGCTGGCAATCCACATGCAACGCCACAATGGCGAAAAACCACATAAATGCGATCTGTGCGAAATGTCCTTTACAGTCTTCTACGAGCTAAAAGTTCATCGTCGAAAGCATACGGGCGAGCGTCCCTATCAATGCACATTTTGTGCCAAGGATTTTGCACGCCCCGATAAGCTTAGACGTCATGTTTACATGCACAGTGTAAGGCGTTAGACTAAAATTTAACTTCATTTAACAGCACTACGAATAAAATCATTGTATGTTACTTGAATGAAGGTAGTCTTGGGTCAATAACCGTCTGGCTTTTCTTAGTACTAGCTCAAGGTTGAACATTTGATAGATTTTCATGCAAATAGCATTTACTTAACTGATAGTTGGAGTACTTGATTAGCTCAACTTGATCTCTCCTTAAGCGATAACTTAACATTAACTCCGTGAACACTAGACTAGATGACTAGTTGGTTTATGCTTAATTTGAATACAAAAGTATCGCAAGCTGCATGAGCTTTTGTGAGCAGCAGACTCGTCGAGAGGGAGCTTTCGCTCAGTTGCATTTACCACTTCGGAGACGCCACACACGGTCTCTGGCAACGGATTAAACGTATATATTCAAAATGACGTCGACAAACACACCGGAATGGGTTAATCAACAGCTCTTTACGGGCTTACTTAATCATAATTATAATGATTTTGAAACAATCAAAAAATTTGTATGTACTGCGGCGATCAGTGGAGGCGAAAACTACCTGACTATTGTGCTCCGCATTGAAATTGGAATGCAAATGAAAGGTGCGTCCGACACAGTGTCATTTTATGACAAAGAGAATAACTTGAGCTTAATTCAACAGATAAGAGTAACAAAGAGATTAGTTACATATTGAAAATTCCACTGGTAAACGATCGTGGAGATGAGCATGATTTTCACGATCTGTTTGTCACGGAAGCTGATATGTACGATCGTTTAGTGCCCGAGCTGGAGAAACTGTATGAAAAACATGCCTCGATCCCGGTGAAATTTAAGCCCAAACACCTAAAGTTCCCAGAGAATCCACCCAGTTGCGATTACATATTGATGGAGGATCTGCGCTGCAAGGGTTACAGAAATTTGGACCGTATGTTTGGTCTGGGGCAAACAGAAATGAAAGCCGTACTAAAAAAACTGGCTCAATGGCATGCCGCCTCTGCTCGCAGGGTAGTAGATGAGGGAGACTACGAGGAGCACTACCAGAAGAGTTACATTTGCCCCGAGCACTACAAATGGATCGAACAATCGAATGTTACATTCAACGTACCTTTCTTGGAATGCATGCAGCACTATGAACTTGATCCGGGTCAGCAGGTTTTGATTGTGAGAATAACTAACATGCATATGTAAAGACTTAATTATAAGAGTAAATTATTTATTTTCAGAGCAACTACACCTCTCGCATGACAGAATTGTATATGGATTTTGGTCGTATATCTCCGACAGATTTTTCTGTACTAAATCACGGAGATTTTTGGTGTAACAATTTTCTTTTTAAAGTGAACGACGGAGAGATTGAAGACGTCTGTTTTGTGGACTTTCAACTTCCTAAGTATGGAACTCCAGCCCATGATTTATTCAGTTTGCTTATGACAACACCAAACATACACATCAAATTGGAACAATTTGATCATTTTATAGAGTATTATCACAAAGAACTCGTCAATCATCTAAAATTACTCAAATATGAGCGCAAAATACCAACACTATCAGAACTGCACACAAATCTTCACAAACATGGTCTCTGGGGTATGTTTGACATATTTATTGTATATATTTGTATTTTGATTGATCTTTCCTATTCTAACAAATACAGCATTTGTATGCGCTCAGCGAATGCTGCCGGTGTCGCTTTACCCAGCTAGCTCCGATTCGAATATAGAGAACTTTATGGGAGACTCGGATGCAGCAATCAAATTCAAGCGTAATATTCTTCTCAATCCCAGTTATGTTAAACAGATGAAACTAATATTACCTTGGCTCATTGAAAGAGGCTACATTAACTGAAAATGCGTCACAAACTACAATCAAACTTGTATTACTTGCAAAATTTTGTTAACTCAAAAAAATTACTAAGATATTAACTACAAAATTATTTGTGCACCTATTTAATATGAATTATTATTATTTTATATGATTTTTGTGTATATAGGGCAGAAGTGGGAATGACAATCATAACAAATGAATACAAATTATAGTATCTCCTTTTCAGTGTTTCATACGAACGGACAAACAGACGGCCATAGCTATATCGTCACAATTGTTGACGCTCATCAAGAATATAAATACATCAAGGTTATATCAAATTTATAGAAGAATATAAAAATTTAGGGCATTTGGTAGAAACTAAAGAGGAATAGAAATACTATTTACTTTATTAGATATACTAGCTTAATAGCAAAGTTAACAGTAGTATTTATCGGATCATATATACGAATGAAAGGCTGATTGAACCATGAATTCAAAATAATATTTTTGACAATATCTTAAAATGTCGAAAATGGTAGTTTTTGCTGACATTCAAAAAATGTACCATGAAATTAATATTAATGATTAATATTAATATCAGAAACATCGTTTTGCGAGAGTTCCCAACTAAAAATTTTTAATATTACAAAATAACGACAACTGCGTATGGGACAGAATCAACTCCTTATTTACCAACAAGAACTCATCTGGAAATTGCCAATAGCTGTAAGAACAAAAAGATTCAAGAAACTATATAAGATGAAATTGTAAAAATGTGTTAAATTAATTTTTAAAGAGTTATGCAAGAAAACACAATCACAATCTCAAAAGTTACTAGTTTAAGATGCATAGTCATAGTGGAGAAAACTCCCTGACTATTGTGCTGCGCCTTGAAATTGGAATGCAAATGAAAGGTGCGTCCGACACAGTGTCATTTTATGACAGAAAAAATAACTTGAGCTTAATTCAACAGATAAGAGTAACAAAGAGATTAGTTACATATTGAAAATTCCACTGGTAAACGATCGTGGAGATGAGCACGATTTTCACGATCTGTTTGTCACGGAAGCTGATATGTACGATCGTTTAGTGCCCGAGCTGGAGAAACTGTATGAGAAACATACCTCGATCTCGGTGAAATTTAAGCCCAAACATCTAAAGTTCCCAGATAATCCACCCAGTTGCGATTACATATTGATGGAGGATCTGCGCCCCAAGAGCTATAAAAATTTGGAGCGTATGTTTGGCCTGGAACAAACAGAAATGAAAGCCGTACTCAAAAAACTGGCTCAATGGCATGCTGCCTCTGCTCGCAGAGTTTCAGATAAAGGAGACTACCAGAAGAGTTACATCTGCCCCGAGCATTTCAAATGGATCGAACAATCGAATGTCAAGTCTAACGTAACCTTCTTAGAATGTTTGCAGCACTATGAACTCGATCCGGGTCAACAGCTATTAATTGTGAGAGTAACTAACCTAAATATGTAGACACTAACCTAAATATGTAGACAATAAATGCAAATTATATATTTTCAGAGCAACTACACCTCTCGCATGACAGAATTGTATATGGATTTTGGTCGTATATCTCCGACAGATTTTTCTGTACTAAATCACGAAGATTTTTGGTGTAACAATTTCCTTTTTATAAAGTATTATCACAAAGAACTCGTCAATCATTTAAAATTACTCAAATATGAGCGTAAAATACCAACACTATCAGAACTGCACACAAATCTTTACAAACATGGTCTCTGGGGTACGTATTTATTTATATACATATTTGTTGTATATATTTGAATTTTAATGGATCTTTCCTATTCCAACAATTATAGCATTTGTATGCGCTCAGCGAATGCTGCCCTTGTCGCTTTACCCAGCTAGCTCCGATTCCAATATAGAAAACTTCATGGGAGACTCGGATGCTGCGATGCAATTTCAGCGCAATATTCTTCTCAATCCCAGTTATGTTAAACAGATGAAACAAATATTGCTTTGGCTCATTGAAAGAGGCTACATTAACTGAACAAGCGTCACAAACTACAATCATACATAGACAATATTATTCGCACAATCTTTTAATCAATATATAAAAGTATACATAGAAATTAAATGATGTAGTTATTTAAGATTAGTTGGCAAGTTTGTGAATACATTATAAAAGTAACCATATATTATTATCAAACACCATATAAGATTCACATTGTTTTGTTTTGGTCTGCTGATTCGTGGAGAGAACTATGAGAGAGACCGAGAGAGAGAGAGAGAGAGAGGGAAACAAAGAGAGTCAAAAGAGAATCACTGAAAACACTTACAGAAAAAGCTAGCTCATTTTGTTCTAGTTCGCAAAATACTCTATCAGATACCATATATGGTCAGAGTTTATTTGCAAAGAGAATGGGGTTGTTGATAAAATAATGATTGTGAATAACTGAACGACGCTTTATCAAGTAAATTCCGGCATGCAAAGGTATATAAGGAGTGCGAAAAAGTCACAGAATTATTTCAAACTTTTTGGCAAGCGCAGCAAACAGATCAGTATAAAATAATTCAAATAAAAAATAAATAATATTAACAATAACAAACATGATGACAACAAAAGTAGAAACCGAATCAGAAGTAAACAAATCTGCCGATTGGGTGCAGAAAGAACTATTTGTGGATCTTCTCAAAGAGACGGTTAAGGGATTCTCCAATATTAAGAGTTTCAAAACCAATTCAGGATCTGCCATAGGTGAAAACTATGCAACAATCATGGTCAGAGTGAATATTGAAGTCAAGCTAGACGATGGCAAGGAAAAGTCTGTTAGCTACATGATAAAACTGGCTCATCAGCAGGAAGCACACGAAAGGATGTTGGGAAATAATAATATCTTTAGCGTTGAGCAAAATATGTATAAAACATTTGTTCCGGAGATGGAGCAATTGTATCGTGATGCTGGAGTGGAGGTGAATTTCGGTGCAAAGTCATATGAACTGAAGGAAGCGAAATCCCTGTACATATTGCTTGAAGATTTGGCTCCTAGGGGCTTTAAAAACATAAATCGTCTAGAAGGATTGGACCAGGCTCACACAGAAGAAGCTCTACGAAAATTATCACAGTGGCATGCTGCCTCAGCCGTCCGTGTGGCGACTAAAGGGGATTATCCACAAGAGTATATTTTTGGATTATTTAAGGAGGAGAACCGAGCTGTCGTCACTGAGATGAATAATGGTCTAGGAAAGGCTTTCCTTAAGTGCTGTGGAACATACGAGGGAAACCAGGAATATATAGAGCATGTGGTAAATGCGAATCTTGAGATCTTTATTACAAAGTTTTATGAACTATCTGTTAACTTCTTCTTTCTGTAGAAATCGGCTGTGCCTAAGGTAACTGAGCAATGTTATAAGATGGCAAAGCCAGATCCTACTGAATTTAATGCACTCAATCATGGTGACCTTTGGAGCAATAACATGATGTTTTCGCATGATTCATTTGGGAATATCAAAGAAACTTATTTTGTGGATTTCCAATTACCCAAATATGGATCTGTAGCTCAGGATTTGTATTACTTTTTGATGTCATCAACGAAGTTCGAGGATAAAGTCAGCAAATTTGATCACTATATCAATTTTTATCATCAGCATTTGGTAGAAAATTTAAAACTTCTCAAATTCACGAAGCGTGTACCAACTTTAAGCGAATTTCATATTTCACTATTGAAATATGGATTCTTTGGTAAGTTGAAATAATACTATTTATATTATTATTGGTGACTATATTTACCCTTATCTCAGGTTACATTGCTGCAACCGGTGTTATGAGCGGTGTGTTGCTGGATGCTACAGAAATTTCAAAGTTTGAGAACTTCCTCAACGACTCCAAAGAGGGAAACGATTTCAAGACGTTGCTTTTTTCTAATCCCCGCTATCGCAAACATATCCAAGCTGTTCTGCCCTGGCTGTTGAATCGTGGCGCACTTGAAGATTTTTAAAATTTAGTGTGATAATAATTGATAAAAAATTACCAAATTAAAATGCATTTCAAATAAAAAAATAAAATACAACCGAAATCCTTGATTCATTCCGTATTAATATATTGTTATGGTAATTTATGATTTGTTGTGCAACTTGCGACTTTTCTAATTTGTCTAGCCGTCTTATGTTATATTTAGTAATTATAAAATATTTGTTTTTTATAGAGAAAGAACGATTAAATAAATAATATTATGAATCAGAACAACAGAGGATATCCGGCAAATTTATGCTATGATTCAAGCATCTTGAAATCTATCAATATTTGGGAACTTCAGTTATACCCTATTCAATACTTTGTTATTTAAAAATAAAATTTGTGTAATAAAATAAAATTAAAGTCCCCTTTAAAAATAGATTTAATAATTTATAATGTCAGAAAGTCAAACAGAAATCTGCTACCAAAAATGTTTAAAAATATATTATATATTTACAAAATTAATTTATTTACTAAAATTACATTTAACGAGCTACACAATTGCTCGCAATTCCTTAAAATTTATTTTTTTTTACAGTTGACCATAAATTAAATTTAACGAGTTAAGTCTTTTTTTTTACTATAGTGCTGACTATTATGTTATATCCTCCGACTATCAAAGCATAAAAAAGTATAAATAAATACAAAAGTGCAATGAAATTAGCAAATAAATAATGAAATGTTTAGAATATCGAATCTATGAATTGTCACCGGACTATCTAATGTGTAACATTTATGCCAAATAAGGTTCAAGCTATTTTGATTGGTTTGTTTCTCTATGGCGAAAATATTGTATATATGTATGTAAGTTACCATTAACTGATTGAGAAACCGATAAAAAGAAATAGAAACACAATCGGTTTGTTTTGGTTTTTTCAACTGTATCGACAGCAACAAAAAGATAATGAGCGTTAAGAGAGCACCAAAAAAAAGAGCTTTACAAATTTGTTTGCAGAAGAGATTGTTAGAGCTGTAAATGCGGCGGTTTGTTGACAAAACGCAGATACCATATAAGGTGTTAAGAGAGCGCAACCAGTGAGAAGGAAAGCTTCTCATTTTGTGTTATAAACTACAATTGAAACACGTTTGCGAGAAAGAGAGAGCTGCTTGGTCAAAAAACCTACATCACAAAGACTTATAGAGAGGCCTCTCCAGCTGGAATCGTATAAATAAAGCGGCATTCTGCAACTAGTCAGAAATCTATAGTTAAAGGAGAGAAGTTCAATCAAAATATACAGTTTATAAATTGCAATAAATTGAAAAAATGTCAAAAAAATCAGAAAATAATGTACCTGACTGGGTGCGTGCTGAACTCTTTATAGATGTTCTGAAGGAATCTGTTAAGGGATTTGCTAAACTCAAAAGTTTTCGAGTAAAGAATGGATCGGCGGCCGGCGAAAACTATGCAACTATTATGCTGCGAGTGTTTATAGACATCGAACTGGAAGGTAATTTTCATAGCTTCCATTAAATAATTAACCCAATATAACAAATATGCAATTCGTTAAAGATGGCACAGAGAAAGCGGTTTCTTATATGCTGAAGTTGCCTCATTTGACGGACTTCTTTAAAAAGATGTTGGAGAACAATAATATTTTTGAGTCGGAGTCCAAAATGTATAAAATATACGTTCCCGAAATGGAGCAATTGTATCAGGATGTAGGCATTGAAGTGAAATTCGGTGCAAAATCGTATGAACTGAAAGGTGCTGAAACCGATTACATACTTCTCGAGGATCTCACACCCAGGGGTTTTAAAAATGCAAATCGACTAGAGGGACTGAACAAAGCTCATTGCGAGTCAGCTCTACAAAGATTGGCACAATGGCATGCCGCCTCTGTAGTTCGTGTGGCCACAAAGGGAGACTACCCCAAGGAGTTGATTGTTGGGATCCTTAAGGAAGAGAATCGTGCAATGATGGTACAAATGCAGAAGTCATTGTCAGAAAAGTTCATAGCGGGATGTAAGACTTACAAAGGCAGCGAAGAGTACATTGAGCAAGTGGTAATTACAATTAATATTCGTTAATGATTCTCAAGCTACTAACGTTGTTTATTGTACATATTAGAAAGAATTGCAGGCAAGGGTAATCGAAGGTATGTTTAATATGGGGAAAGTGGATCCATTGGGATGTAACGTACTGAACCACGGCGACTTCTGGACCAACAATATGATGTTTTCATATGATGCTTTTGGTAAAATTAAAGACACGTATTTAGTTGACTTTCAAATGTCGCAATATGGACCTGTTGCAAAGGATCTTTACTATTTTCTTATTTCATCGACAAAGCTTGATGACAAGTTGACTAAATTCGACTACTATATCAAGTTCTATCACGAAAATCTTGTGAAAAATTTAAAGTTGCTCAAGTACAGCAAATCCATTCCAACTTTGAGGGAAATTCACATGTCACTCTTCAGATACGGTTTCCAAGGTAAATGATGCTATACAATCAAACAAATTATGAAATTCATATTTTTCCATTTTCATTTAGGGTACTTGACTGCAGTTGGCGTCATGTCCGTTGTGCTACTGGAGCCCACAGAGGACGCTAATCTTGAGAACATTCTCAACGATGACAAGGGCAGTAATGAGTTTAAGTCCTCAATTACAACAAATGATCGCTATCGTAGGCACATTGAGATAGTTTTACCCTGGCTGTTGAATCGTGGCGCATTGGAGATTAATTAATTGCACAAATTGTATTTGGAATCATTTGATGGTACTTTCCCCCAAAACAAAAGCTTCCCTTTATATCTACATATAAAGAAAAATAAAGTATTTAAAAACAAACAATTAAAACATGAAACTAAAATTTGTTTATAAAAGTAAAACAAAAATCGATATGAAAGTTAATGAACGTGAATATTTGGATTCGGCTTTAGGTTACCGTTCGTGGTGTATTTTCCATTGGTACAACAACTCCATCAACCATTAAACAGATCATTAAGAGTTCATAAATTTCTGTTTATCAGCTGGGCATTCACGTTCACCATAAATATGACATGATTTAAAGAGAATCCCAGAGAGCTTTTGAAAGCTTTTAAATGATTATTGGCGAGAGTTGTTTGTTATATATACATAACATGTGCTAAAAAAGCACAATCTGCATTAGGATTGTGTCGACAATTGCCGAAACTACAGCTCTAACTCATGTGTTAATAATTTGAAGAGATCTTTTTAAAGTGTAACTACCAAAAAACATGTCTACTGAAAACCCACAGAGTTTAGTGCCGGATTGGGTACAACCAGAAATCTTCATTGACGTGCTAAAAGAATCCGTAAAAGGTTTCTCCAAATCCAAGAGCTTCAAGGCCAGCGCCGCGTTGGCGCCTGGCGAAAATTACGCGACTATCATGCTTCGAGTGAATCTTCAAGTGGAGATGGAAGGTAATTGATCCGAAAGATAAAAAAAGAGTCTTTTCTAATATGATCTCATCATACTATTGTAGATGGTTCTGAGAAAGCGGTTTCCTATATGTTAAAGGTGCCTCATCAGTCGGAAATGTTCCAAAAGATGTTAGAAGCTAACAACATATTCGAAGCAGAGCGTACAATATATAACACATTTGTTCCCGAGATGGAGCAATTATATCGGGATGCTGGCGTAGAAGTGAAATTCGGTGCAAAATCATATGACCTGAAAAATCAGAAAACTGATTACGTCTTACTCGAGGATCTAGCTCCTCAGGGCTTTAAGAATATGGACCGTCGTGAAGGTTTGGATCAGGCACATACTGAAGCAGCCCTACGGAAGTTGTCCCAATGGCATGCTGCCTCCGTTGTACGTGTTGTCAATATAGGACCATATCCCGAAAAGTATAGCACTGGATTTCATAAGGAAGAAAATCGCCCGCTGATCACACAAATGGATGACAGCATGGCGAAGGGTTTTATAAAGTACTGTGAAACTTTTGAGGACAACCAGGAATACGCAAAGCTAATGGTAAGTTTATAAGTAAAATCTTAAAGACTTTTATTAATTTTATCACGTTTTGTTCAGAAATCATTGCAACCAAAGATTACTGACTTGGGCTTTAAAATTTCCAAACCAGACGCCAGTGGACTTAATGTATTAAATCATGGAGACTTTTGGAGTAACAATATGATGTTTAGCCATGATTCATTTGATAAAATTAAGGAGATATACCTGGTAGACTTCCAGATGCCTAAGTATGGAACTGTAGCGCAGGATCTGTATTATTTTCTGCTTTCGTCAACAAAGTTTGAGGATAAGTTGACTAAATTTGATTATTATATCAAATTTTATCACGACAATCTTGTGGCAAATTTGAAGATTCTTAAGTATACAAAACCTCTGCCAACACTACGTGAAATCCACCAATCACTCTTCAAATACGGATTCTGGGGTAATTTGAATGTTTATAAGTTTTTTTTTTTTAATTAAATTATTTCCCATATATTTTCAGGTTATATTACAGCGATGGGAATCATGAGTGCAGTTTTGGTCGATCCCATAGAAACTGCCAGTTTTGATAATTTCTTTAACGATTCCGAGGAGGGTGCCAGTTTCAAGTCAATGCTCCACTCTAATCCTCGTTACCAGAAGCATATGAAACTTATTTTGCCTTGGCTTTTAAATCGCGGTGTGTTTGAACTTTAAATTGAACTTATATTTGTATTATTATATGAAGGTAAAGAAATTGGTTATAGGTGTTTTTGCACAACAAACTTCGATGAGTGCAAGTATTTCATTTTATTTCAATAACGGAAAATTGTTCAAGTATAATCAATGAAATCTTTTTAATCTATTTCCCAGAAAACCATATACATTATTTATAGCGAAGAACTTGTCAATTAGTTTAGATTCTAAACTTTAGAATGAACTTTGGTGAGAAACGCTTAAATAATTAGCTAAAATTGACATGAATATTAAAAAGAAGAGTATTCACAAAATTTTATAAAGTCTAGTATTACTACAATACAAAAACTCTAAAACTAATCAAATACAGAATTCCATATCAATTAGTTGCTATTGAATCAAACCGCTTCCATATTAAATGAATGAATAAAGCATATTCATGTTTATCATGTGATGGTACTCTCTCTCTAAAATAAAGCTTTGGATACTGAGAAATAATGTATTTACGAACAAAGTGGAAAGTCAAAACTAGAATTTACTTATCAAAACAAAAAACAAAATTCGACATGAAAGTGAATGAGCGCGAGTAACAATTCGTAGCGTAAAAATCGTCGTAGTCTTTAGTCGACTTGAAGTTACCCTTCGAATAGTGTGATTAATATATTTATCCAAAATGGTTCGTTTCTTTCCTTTTGTATTTCTATGGTCAAGGGAGCTCACTCTTTTCAACACGATAGAGTATGAAAACAAGCTTTATATATTACTAACACACTAACATGTATTCAAAAGATCATTGAGAGAATTCTAAAATTTCTGTTTGTCAGCTGAAAATCACGTTCCAAGTAAATATGTCACGATTTAAAGAGAAACCCAGAGAGCTTTGGAAAGCTTTTAAATGCTGTCTGGAGAGAGTTGTTTTGTTACGTATATAAATGTGCTGAAAGAGCACAACCTTCATTAGAATTGTGTCGACTATTACGGAAACAACAACTCCAATTTCTGTGTCGATAGTTTGAATTACTTACACAGTTATAGTACTTACAAATTAACTATGTCGACTGAAAATCCATCGAGTATAGTGCCCGATTGGGTGCAACCCGACATTTTCGTTGACGTGTTAAGAGAAGGTGTCAAAGGTTTTTCTAAGATCATCAGCTTCAAGGCCAACGGCGGCTTAGCGCCTGGAGAAAACTACGCCACTGTCATGCTTCGAGTGACTTTTCAAGTCGAGCTGGAAGGTAATTGACCTGAAAATAAACAAATTGTTTGTCTATTGTGATGCACAATATCGCAATCTATTGTAGATGGTTCTGAGAAATCGGTTTCCTATATGTTAAAGCTCCCTCATCAGTCGGAAATGTTCCTTAAGATGCTGGAACGCAACAATATCTTTGAGTATGAGCGTACTGTCTATAAAACAATTATTCCCGAGATGGAGCAATTGTATCGTGATGTTGGTGTAGATGTAAAATTTGGTGCGAAATCCTATGACCTGAAGAACGCAAAGTCAGAGTATGTCTTACTAGAGGATCTTGCTCCTCAAGGGTTCAAGAACATGAACCGAATTCAAGGACTGGATCAAGCTCATACTGAATCAGCCTTGCGGAAGTTATCGCAATGGCATGCTGCCTCCGTTGCTCGAGTTGCCTTAAAAGGTCCCTATCCAAAACAGTATATTGTTGGATTTTTCAGAGAAGAAAACCTCGAAATGATTAAGGAAATGAATCATAGTCTATCAACGAACTTCCTCAAGAGCTGTGAGACATACGAGAATAACGAAGAATACATTGATCACGTGGTAAGTGCATAATATACTGTCTTAATCCTTTAAATTGCCTTGTATTGTCTTTATCTATCTTTTGTTTAGAGAGCGGCACAGCCGATGATCACCGATATGTGCTTCAAAATGTCTGAACCAGATACAACTGGGCTTAATGTATTAAATCATGGAGATTTTTGGACTAACAACATGATGTTCTCTCACGATTCGAATGGCCAAATAGAGCAGATATATCTTGTTGATTTTCAGATGCCCAAGTATGGGAGTGTGGCTCAGGATCTGTACTATTTTCTATTTTCATCGACCAAATTTGAGGATAAGTTATCTAAATTTGATTACTATATCAAGTTTTATCACCTGAATCTCGTGGAGAATCTCAAGCTACTGAAATACACAAAGCCTTTGCCAACTTTACGTGAAATGCATATTTCGCTCTTGAAATATGGTTTCTGGGGTAAGAAGCAAATGACACTTTATCTTAACAGTTTTATGTCTTGATTTTATTACCACTTCTGATTATTCTTAGGTTATCTTACTGCGACGGGTGTTATGAGTGCTATTCTGGTTGATCCCACGGAAAATGCTAGTTTTGATAACTTTCTTAGTGATTCAGCCGAAGGCGATGCCTTCAAAACAATGATCTATACCAATCCTCGATATCAGAAGCATATGAAATCTATATTACCTTGGTTATTAAATCGTGGTGTATTTGATGATCTTTAAATTAAATATATATTAACATATGCATATTTTATGAAATAATAAAATAATTGTACCTGCTATGGACTGTGAAAATGTATTTCAAAACAATGAAATAGTCGTAAATCATTTCAAGGTAACTATAAGTTTTATTATGATGATAGGGGAAAATTGTTCAGGGGTCATTGAACCTTGCTTTGTTTTGGAATACGAAAATGAATTGCATGGGGCCAATGAACTCGAGCATTTGAAAAAGCACATTTCTAACTGCGCACTACAATTATTCTCCTTCAAACTACCGCAAATGTGATATGAGTAATAAACAGACTTAATAATAAGTACGAAAGACTTGTTCTAGACTTGGCAAAATTTTAAGTAAAGATTTAAAAAATCCCCTAACAATTCTCACACGTGTGGGATCAATGTATTTATGCTACTTTTTAAGCAGAAATCAACATTTGTTTAGAGTATAATATTTTACTAATTTCTCTGTGAATTAAGCACACGTAAGTAAAGAGACACAGTAAGAGAGAACTACAAAAGCGCTTATAACAAGAGAACTATAAAGCTTTCACAAACTGCAAAAGCTAGATAAGTATTCAATGCATCAATGAATGTGTAGGTATTCAATAATGAAATATATGCTTATAAATTACATATAAAAATGTTTACATTTTAACACCATGTTCATGTTGAGTGATTTGATGAGAAACATCGCCAAACAGATTGCATCAGGCTATTGTTTCAAAATGCAAACAATTAGAAGCCAATATTGCCGAACAAAATAAATTCGATGCGACGCCAATTAAAGGTAGCGGTTTGATGTTTTTGGTGCAGAATCAAATATTGTAAATAAAATGATTGAAAAATTGGAACTGTGTTAATTATAAATTATACATATTAAATAGATTTAACACACAAAAAAATTTTCAAACATTTACACACACTTTTTTTTACTCTTTTAAAAATCTCAATAAATAAATATCAGTTGGGAAGCTTATCGTATGCACATTTAAAGAGATTTTTGCAAAGCTTTTTAGAGCGTCTATGTTATGTTAAAAGAGAATTTCTAGCATATGAAGCTTACCTATGGGTATAAATACCCTTGCATAAATGTAGAAAAACCATTAGAGTCGTATTCGCAATTCCGAACACAATAATGGCAACTGAAGTTCCTGACAATAAAGTGCCTGCTTGGCTGCAGCCCGAAATCTTCACTGATGTGTTAAAAGAATCTTTTAAGGGATTCTCGAAAGTCAAAAGTTTCAAGGCCGGAAGCGGGCTTGCGGCTGGCGAAAACTACACGACTATCATGCTGCGAGTGAATATTGAAGTCGAGTTGGAAGGTAATTGACCCGAGCGTAAACAAGTTATTTGTATTGTGTGATGCATCGAAATATATTGTAGACGGTTCTGAGAAATCGGTTTCCTATATGCTGAAACTACCTCATCAGTCGGAAATTTACCAAAAGATGTTAGAAGCTAACAATATCTTTGAAGCAGAGCGCACAATATACAATACAATTATTCCCGAGATGGAGCAATTGTATCGGGATGTTGGAATAAAAGTGAAATTCGGACCAAAATCATACGTTTTGAAGAATGCCAAGACGGACTACGTCCTACTCGAGGATCTATCTCCTCAGGGTTTTAAGAACATGAATCGACTAGACGGTTTAGATCAAGCACATACTGAATCAGCTCTTCAAAAATTGTCCCAATGGCATGCTGCATCCGCTACTCGGGTAGCCAATTTGGGACCTTATCCAGAGAAGTATACTATAGGGTTTTTCAGAGAAGATGTTCGTCCCCTTATGACGGAAGTCAACAACAATATATTTAATAGCTTCCTAAAGAGCTGCGTAAAATACGAGGACAATGAGGAATACATAGAACAAGTGGTGAGATTTTTCAATGATTTGTTTTCAAAACTGTTTCAATTCGTCACTATCAATACAGAAAGCTGTTGGACTCAAGTTCACTGATAATTGCTATAGAATGGCTGAACCCGATTTGCCTGGCTTCAATGCTTTAAATCACGGAGACTACTGGAGCAACAATATTATGTTTTCCCATGATTCGTTTGGAAAAATTAAGGAAACATTTTTGATAGATTTTCAGTTGTCCAAATACGGAAGTGTTGCACGAGATCTGTACTACTTTCTTTTGTCCTCAACTCCATACGAGGATAAATTGACTAAATTTGATTATTATATCAAATACTATCATGACAATCTTGTGAAAAATCTGAAACAGCTAAAGTATGCAAAACCTTTGCCATCTCTACGTGAAATTCACATCTTGCTTTTCAAATATGGTTTCTGGGGTAAGAAAACAAACATTTCATCTTACTCAAATTTATATATACTTGCGATTGATTATTTATTTCTCGAATTGATCTTAGGTTTTTATACTGCAACGGGTGTTATGGGCTCTGTTTTGGTAGATTCCACAGAAAGTGCGAGTATTGACAACATTGTCAGCGATTCGGATGCGGGAGCTGATTTTAAGGCATTGATCTATACTAATCCTCGATATCGGAAGCACATTAAAATGGTATTGCCATGGTTATTAAATCGTGGAACGTTTGAAGAATACTAAATCAAACATATGTATATGTGTATGTTGATACTTTCATATTTTGAAGTACTTTAATAAAGTTTTTAAAGTGTTCTTGGCACTATCAATTCTGATGAGTAATGCAATTTTAACAGTACTAATGTGACTATTACTTTCAAATAATGATAAGAGAAAAGTTTTTCAAAGGTTGTTGACCTCAAAGAGTAAAGAATGGTTTAATCGAAAGAAGTAATTAACTAGTGTGTTTTAATTGTTCGAATTCGGGTGTGTGGAATGTTAAAAGTGACTGGTCAGGTCTTATGCCATCGATAATTTAGAATATCATGTTTATGGTTATGAGCTTCAAAATATTTCAATAAACCTAATTCAACTTCGTGATATTAATTGATATGTAACTAGAACTTTTTTGTGAAACAAAATTCATATAAGACAAAATATGATTCTTTAATATGACTAAAAATTGGTTTCTTATATTTATTTTGTGTATCAGAACTAATAGTCGAGCTTACTCGCCAATAGCTTTCTAATTTGATTTCATATTATTAATGTGGTTTCAGTGTAAGAGAACAAAATATATCTCTTAAGGTATTTTACCATGCGACCTATCTTAAAAGCTCAACTTACATATTTAAAGAGATATCAACCGAGCTTTTCGAGCTTTTTATATTTGTGAAATAGAGTTTCACAATTTGTTTGTTGATGCTTATAAATGCGTTTGCTCATATACAGAACAACCAGTAGGATCGCGTTAGCAAACCGACACTAATACCTATAGTTACTGTACACATTTATCTCATATTAAAATTTGCAATAAGTAACAACATTTACTATGACATCTGAAGCATCCAAGATCATAGTACCCGATTGGGTAAAGCCTGATATCTTCATTGATGTACTAAACGAATCTGTAGAAGGTTTCGTGAGAATCACAAACTTCAAAGCCGATAGCGGATCGGCACCAGGTGAAAATTATGCCACTCTCATGCTGCGAGTAAATATTCATGTCGAACTGAAAGGTAATTGAGTGCAAGTAATTTTAATTTTTGGAATTCAAAAACACACTTTATTGCAGATAGTTCAGAAAAGTCAGTTTCCTTTATGTTGAAACTTCCCCATCAGTCAGAAATGTATCTGGAAATATTGAAGAAAAACAATTTTTTCGAAGCAGAACGTACAATGTATAACACAATTATTCCAGAAATGGAAGAATTGTATCGTGAAGCGGGTTTAGAAGTAAAATTCGGTGCCAAATCATATGATCTAAGGGGTATTGACTCATACTATGTCCTGCTTGAAGATCTCGCTCCACATGGTTTTAAAAACATGAACAGAATAGAGGGCCTGGACCAGGTTCACACCGAATCGGCGCTACGGAAGCTCTCTCAATGGCATGCAGCCTCAGCTGCACGAGTTGCTAATATTGGGCCTTATCCAGAAAAGTATAGTATTGGGTTTTTCAGGGAAGAAAATCGTGCAATTATGACTCACATCAATAGTAATACATCACAAGACGTCTTAAAGGGATTGCTAACATTTGAAGATAACGAAGAATACATAGAACATGTGGTAAGACTATACAATAAATAACTTGTTCGTTTTATTTAACTTTTTTATCATTCAATCAGAAAATCTTTGGTCCCAAATATACTGATATATCCTTCAAATTATCTGAGCCAGATAGCGAAGGTCTTAATGTACTTAACCATGGCGACTTTTGGAGTAACAATATAATGTTTTCTCATGATTCTATTGGTAACGTAAAAGAGACATATCTGATAGACTTTCAAATGCCAAAGTATGGAACAATAGCGCAAGATTTATACTATTTACTATTGTCATCAACAAAATATGAGGATAAGTTGACTAAATTCGATTATTACATTAAGTTTTATCATGAGCATTTCGTGGTAAATCTGAAACTGCTGAAATACACAAAATCATTGCCGACTCTGCGTGATATTCACATTTCGCTTTTGAAATACGGTTTCTGGGGTAAGAATGGAGAGATTATTTATTTATAAGTTATTAATTTATATTTTATTATTTTAGGCTACCTTACTGCGACCCGTATAATGAATGCTGTTCTTGCAGATCCCTCAGAAAAGGCTAACTTTGATGATTTGCTGAGCGATACGGACAATGGCAACGAGTTCAAAAAATCGCTCTATTCGAATCCTCGATATCAGAAGCACGTTAAATTGGTATTGCCATGGCTACTGAATCGAGGCGTGTTTGAAGAATATTGATATAATTACTTAATGTATTTGCATATTACGAAGTATTTGAAAATGAAAAGGAATAGTTTTGAATAAAACAAAAATAATGAAATATGGACAAAGCTCTTTGAATCTCTTTTTTATTACAAAAATTTAGTTTATATATATTATATATAACTTCTTCAAAGTTTTAAACCAATATTTTCTCTTATATATTATACACGACGCAAGATTCAAATTAAGCTAAAATATTTCACAACCTAGCCTAGCCTAGGTTAGCCGAGCTTTATAAAGCTTCATCACTTCATAAACTATTGAATTGATCAAACAGCTACCTAAAAGTACGATATAAAAACGCGGTGGCAAATGTTTATTAGAATAGGAAGACATAACATATATATTTAATTTTGATCGATTCCTCCGAGGATATAAAGACTTTAGTTAATAGTATCCCTGATATCAACTGCACATTACAAAAATTTTGCCTTGATAATATTTAACATTTCAAATATGTAGTAACATTTTCGTTATAACTTGGCACAAATATCATTTCACATTATGAGCAAACTTTCGAAAAGCTTAAGTGTGAATAAACTTAGCACATAATCGAACCTCTTTTTTTTAGCAAGCTGGTAAAATCGCTAAAACTAACATAAACAAAGACAGTAAATACTATTAAACTAACATACTTATAACAGAATGTTAGAAAATAAGAAAACATATACATATAAACAACAAAAGGGAAGGTAGGTCTCTCGAATGTATATCTAAACCTTAAATTTTAGTTCTGAAATCCCATTCAATAGAAATGGTTATACATTAATAATTTGGTTTTTATTTATAAATAAAGTGTTGTTATTAACTATGTACATATATGCGACTACATGCAAACTGCAGTCACATACAGAATGTCTAAAGCAGTATTTGTAGTACTAGATTTAAAAAAGTTCCTTTTAAATAATAAATAATAAAAGTTTTTTAATAAAGAACCAACGTTTCTAGTACATTTTCTTACGCTTGAATCTCATTTTTCCGCCGTCAGTTTTTATACTAAAGCCCGCCAGTCTAATCCTTAATCACAACATCTTATAAATTTGCATAATTAAAACATTTTTATATCAATCTAAATGGATACAGAAGCAAAAGAAACGTTTTTTTTTCGAAATTCATCGTGAACATCCAGTATTTTTTTTTTTTTAAGTATTATCAGCAATAGTGTTTTAGGAATGGGGCTTATCAGTTGATAAGCTTGCTGAGCTTAGATATTTCGCAATTTAATCATAGAGACCGTCAGAGCTTTTGAGTGATATTTGCATGGTATTGGCCTACCAATTGAGTATGAATACAAGTGAAAATTTAAAATTACTATTAGAATCGTGTGAGCAGCCACAACTATATCATCTATAATTACGGTATATACAATACAATATTAAGATGGCGACTGAAGCACCTGTTAGCCAAGTGCCCGATTGGGTGAAGGCTGAAATATTCATTGATGTATTAAAAGAATCTGTTGCGGGTTTCTCGAAAATCAAGAGCTTCAAGGCTGCTGGAGGATCGGCGGCAGGCGAAAACTATGCAACTATTATGCTGCGCGTGAATATTGAAGTGGAACTAATAGGTAATTTATGACGTTAACTGGCATTAAAAAATATTCTAATACTCAATCTACTTACTAGACGGCAAAGAAAAATCCGTTTCTTACATGCTGAAACTCCCTCATCAGTCGGAAATGTTTCAAGCGATGATGAAAATTAACAATATTTTTGAAGCAGAACGTGCTGCATATAATATAATTATTCCTGAGATGGAGCAATTGTATCGTGATGCGGGCGTAGAAGTAAAATTCGGTGCGAAATCATACGACCTGAAAGATGCTAAGACAGATTATGTCCTTCTCGAGGATCTTGCCCCACAGGGGTTCAAGAACATGAATCGTCTAGAAGGCTTGGACCAAGCACATACAGAATCAGCTCTACGGAAATTGTCCCAATGGCATGCTGCTTCCGTTGCACGTGTTGCCCAAATAGGACCATACCCTGAAAAATATAACACTGGATTTTTTACAGAACAAAATCGCCCCATTGTAACGGAAATGAATGCCAGTATGGCAAAAGGCTTTCTGGAGTGCTTTGCAACGTACGAGGACAACGAAGAATATATAAACATCGTGGTAAGTTAGTAAGTCGTTACCTAAATATTAACTACTTTAATAATTTGGGTTTGTTTTATTTAGAAATCATTACAACCTAAGTTAACTGATATATACTACAAGCTGGCCAAACCAGATACCAGTGGACTGAATGTATTAAATCATGGCGACTTTTGGAGTAACAATATGATGTTTTCCCATGATTCGTCTGGTAAAATTAAGGATACCTATCTGGTAGATTTTCAGATGCCTAAGTATGGAAGTGTAGCGCACGATCTTTTGTATTTTCTGATTTCCTCAACTAAGTTTGAGGATAAGTTGGCTAAATTTGATTATTATATCAAATTTTATCACGAGAACCTTGTGGAAAGTCTGAAAATTCTCAAGTATTCAAAACCGCTGCCAACACTACGTGAAATTCACATCGCACTTATCAAAAATGGTTTCTGGGGTAATTTAAATATTTAATATTAATTGTTTACAAGTTTAGTTATATTTTCTGTATTACTTTTAGGTTATTTTACAGCAACGGGTGTTATGAGTGCAGTTCTTGTCGATCCCACAGAAAATGCAAGTTTTGATAACTTCCTTAGTGATACCGAGGAGGGTGTAAACTTTAAATCATTGCTCTATACTAATCCTCGTTACCGGAAGCATATGAAAATTATTCTGCCTTGGCTATTAAATCGTGGTGTTTTCGAAGAATGTTAAATTGAACAAAGATATTTATTTTTTTTAAGATAAATAAATTTATATTTTTATTACTTTCTGCGAATTCAAAAATGCTGTTTTTTTTTTCTTAATATCAGCATATGATACATAGCTCTTTCTTCTCTTTAACAGATAAACGTTTGATATTGTCTTATAAACTCAAACAAAATTGCTGCAAATAAGAAAAATATTTTCATATGAAGCAATATGACCGAAAGTGTTAGACGCAATTGGAAAAATTTAGAAATTTTATTTTATTTTATTTTTATTTTACCCATCTGCTTATTATTTTGTAGAGGTTTGTTAATAATGTTTTTATTAACTTCTTTTGAAATTACCATGAAAGAGTATCCAAAGAAGACTAATAGTACTTTTTTTAATTTAATATCAGTAATAGTATTATGCGAATAAGTTTTATCAGTTGAAAAGCTTGCTAAGCTTCGATATTTCACAATTTAAAGAGAAACCCCATCAGAGCTTTTGAATGCTCTTTAGATATGTTTGAAGGCCCCCTAACTGAGTATTAATAAATGTGTAAACTCAAAACAACTATTAGAATCGTGTGGACAATCATAGGCATATCATCTGTTATTACGGCGTAAATAATTGAATATTCAATTGAAATAACACATTAACAATGGCGACTGAAGCATCTGATAGCAAAGTCCCAGATTGGGTGCAGGGTGAAATCTTCACTGATGTATTAAAAGAATCTGTTGAGGGCTTCTCGAAAATTAAAAGCTTCAGAGCTGCTGGAGGATCAGCAGCAGGTGAAAACTATGCAACTATCATGCTGCGAGTGAATATTGAAGTGGAACTAAAAGGTAATTAATAATATTATATTAACATTCGTTGTCTTATAACTCTATATGTATGTAATTTGTATTTAGACGGCAAGGATAAATCCGTTTCCTACATGTTGAAACTTCCTCATCAGTCGGAAATATTTCAAGCGATGATGAAACGTAACAATATTTTCGAATCCGAACGTAATGTGTATAAAACAATTGTTCCCGAGATGGAGCAATTGTATCGTGATGCGGGCGTAGAAGTAAAATTCGGTGCGAAATCATACGACCTGAAAGATGCTAAGACAGATTATGTCCTTCTCGAGGATCTTGCTCCTCAGGGTTTCAAGAACATGAATCGTCTAGAAGGCTTGGACCAGGCACATACTGAATCAGCTCTACGGAAATTGTCCCAATGGCATGCTGCCTCTGTTGTACGTGTTGCCCATATAGGACCATATCCCGAAAAGTATAGCACTGGATTTTTCACAGAAGAAAGTCGCCCAATTATAGAGGAAATGAACAGCAGTTTGACAAAGAGCTTTCTGAAGTCTCTTGCAACGTACGAGGACAGCGAGGAATACTTAACTATCGTGGTAAATTTATAAGTCAATTTACTATTTTAAAAGAGTTTCATTAATTTGTTTGCTACTTGTAGAAATCATTGGTGCCTAAGTTAACTGATATGTGCTTTAAACTGGCCAAACCAGATACCAGTGGACTGAATGTATTAAATCATGGTGACTTTTGGAGTAACAATATGATGTTTTCCCATGATTCATTTGATAAAATTAAGGAGACATACCTGGTAGATTTCCAGATGCCAAAATATGGTTCTGTATCGCAGGATTTGTACTATTTCATTATTTCGTCAACTAAGTTTGAGGATAAGTTGACTAAATTTGATTATTATATTAAGTTTTATCATGATAATCTTGTGGAAAATCTAAAAATTCTTAAGTACTCAAAACCACTGCCAACTCTACGTGAAATTCACATGACGCTCTTCAAACATGGTTTCTGGGGTAAATTGACTATTTTCATTTTGATTTTTACAATTTGATAATATTTCGTAAATATTTTTAGGTTATTTTACAGCGACGGGTGTTATGGGCGCAGTTTTGGTCGATCCCACAGAAAAAGCAAGTTTTGATAACTTTCTAAGCGATGACGGCGAGGGTGCCGACTTTAAGTCTTTGCTCTATTCGAATCCTCGTTACCGGAAGCATATGAAAGTTATTCTACCTTGGCTATTAAATCGCGGTGTGTTTGAGGATCTCTAAACGCAAGAAATATTTGTATGTTTGATGAAGGTGAATAAACGTTCGATAAGTGACTTTTTTTGTATTATCAATTTGGATGTGTCATAGCTGATGTATTCAAGTTTGGAGTCGATAACGTGACTCTTAGCGCACAAAAACGATAAGAATACATTTTACAAGTGTTATCAACGTTATGCTTTGGTTTGGGACTTAAATTATTTCCCGATGATTGCATTATACGCACACTGGAACTATATATATAAATCAAATGTTGAACAGATTTACTATAAACTAATTAGAATACACTTGAGGTATGCTTGCATCAATAGCTTGAAATACTATTGGACTAAAGTTTTTAAGACTTGTTAAACTTCTAAATTCGGAAATGTTTAATATTAGCAGTTGCAACCTAGATACACTTTTTTAATTTGATTAGTTTTAACCAATAAGGCTAATTCCATTTTGATTGTTAACAATTTCTCAGAGAGCGTGAAGATTGATAGAAGAGATAGATGCAAGAGATAAAGGAAGAGCACTACTCGATTGTGTATGACCGAAGAGAACGGGCAAAGCTTTTTTTTTTCCATTTTATAAAGAACTGCGAAAGCTATAGACGCATTAGAAGCCAGTTGGTGAGCAGGAGAGCCACATCAAACGCCGACCAATCAAGTATTAATACAATCGCAATCGCGAGTGCAATTCATTTCAATTGAGGAATTATTAAAAAAAAATTATGGCGTCCGAGGCAAAAATAGATCCAATTGCCAGCAAAATTCCCGATTGGGTGCAAGCCGAAAACTTTGTTGATGTGCTAAAAGAATCTGTCAAGGGATTCTCCAAAATGAGCTTAAAAGCAATCAGCGGATCAGCGGCTGGCGAGAACTATGCGACTGTAATGCTGCGAGTGATTATAGAAGTCGTGTTAGATGGTAAATTGAATTATTTTACCTACATGAATTCATAATCATTCTGTTTTGCTTGTAGATGGCAAAGAGAAGACGGTATCGTACATGCTAAAAGTGCCGCATAAGATCGATATCATTCCCATGATGATGATGCAAAGAAATATGTTCGAGGCAGAGAGAGCCATGTATCAGAAGGTTGTTCCTGAGATGGAACAATTGTACCGTGATGTTGGCTTGGAGGTGAACTTCGGCGCCAAGTCTTATGAAGTCAAGGCTGCAAGCACTGACTACATACTTCTAGAAGATCTTGCTCCCCGAGGTTTTAAGAACACCAATCGACTAGAGGGTCTTGATCAGGTTCATACTGAATCTGCACTGCGAAAGTTGTCGCAGTGGCATGCAGCCTCTGCGGTGCGTGTGGCCACGAAAGGAGCCTATCCAGAGAATTTAATGGTTGGATTCTACACGGAACAGAATCGCGCCATGATGATCGAGATGAACAAGCATTTATCACAGAACTTTCTTCAATGCTGTGCCACATACGATGGCAATGAGGAGTACTTCGAGAAAGTGGTAAATAATAATAATAATCGAAACTCAATCGACTTCACAACTAGAATAACAATAATTGTACTATTAGAAAGCCCTGCAACCCAGGATTCACGATGAAGTTTATAAAATGGTTAAAATTGATCCAAATGAGTTCAATGCATTGAACCATGGCGACTTCTGGAGTAATAATATGATGTACTCCCACGATTCGTTTGGCAAAATCAAAGAGATTTATTTAGTAGACTTTCAATTGCCCAAATTTGGATCTATTGCTCAGGATTTGTATTATTTCCTACTATCCTCCACCAAATTTGAGGACAAGCTGACTAAATTTGATTATTATATCAAGTTTTATCACGAGAGTCTCGTTGAACATCTGAAACTACTCAAGTATTCGAAGACTATCCCATCTCTGCGCGATATTCACTTATCGCTCTTCAAGAATGGTCTATGGGGTTAGTTGAAAATGTATCCTAATATATTATATTTTATACCATGTTAACTCTTTAATCGCAGGTTACATAGCCGCAACGAGCGTGATGAGCGGCATTTTATTGGATCCCACCGAAGCTGCCAGTGTTGAAAACTTTCTTAGTGATACCAGTGAGGGAAACGACTTCAAGAACTTACTTTATTCCAATCCTCGCTATCGTAAGCACATCCAAGCTGTTCTTCCTTGGCTTCTGAACCGCGGTGCTCTAGACCCCTAAGCAACTTTCTTTATTCTTCTCAAACTTGTGTACTGCAATTTTAGCCTTGAAGTGAACTGTTTGCTATCACTTCAAGATAAGTTAATGTTGTGTGTGATAACGAATTTAACACTCGTAATTGAGGAAATAAAAAAATAAAATATCGATTGCCTGTCCAAAAATCAGACTTTATTCTTCCCTGTTTGGTTTTCCTAGAAACTCTCTCGTCCAATAATCAAAATTCTCTCTCCTATACACAATGATAGTGTATCTTATCTCTGAGAAGCACAACAAAATTAAGAGTATCAAAACGGAGGAAGGAACCTTGTCAAGTATTCTCAATCAAAGCACGAATCAACGTATAAAAACAAAAACCGAAAATCAAACATTGCGAGTATGCTTGACTTGCTGATACTGCGTATCAAAAATCTATAACTATAACAGTATTTTACTATTAATGGATAGACATATGGATCTAGTAAAATGATAGTATTCCCAAACAATAATTCGAAATTTAAGTGTGTTTAAGTGCCTTCTACAACCTTCCTTTTCGCTTATTTAATCTTTTTATGAAATACCTTTTGGTGAAAAAGCTTTCTGATAACAAAAGCTTTGGCAAATGTGTATATAAATCGGAAAAACGTTCAGCTCTTAACAGTCGTGCGACGCTCATCACACAGTAAACACTTAATTTATATTTGCTTAAGATAATTTCAGCAAAAATGTCGAATTCGTCACTGCCCAGTTGGCTGAAAGCCGAAATCTTTGAACCGGTTCTTAAAGACTCCTTTAAGAATTTCAAGAAAATAAACAAATTCAACGCTGAGCGAGGCACAAAACCTGGTGATAACTACGCCACTTTAATGCTGCGAATTGAGCTGGAGATCGAATTGAATGGTAAGTGAAAGTTAGGTATTAACAGTGGAAAACTTTTCTAATTTGTTGTTTTTATTTATAGATAACACCACAAAATCCATTTCGTACATGTTGAAGTTGGCCCACAACTCAGAGGCATACCAAGAGACATTGGGTCAGAACAAGAACAACATATTTGACTTGGAACGCGAAATGTTCACAAAATATGTGCAAGAATTCAAGAAACTTTACAGCGACGTTGGCTTGGATGTAGAGTTTGGAGCCAAATGCTATAAACTAGACGTCCCATACGATCACGTTCTACTAGAGGATCTCAAGGCAAAAGGAGTTCGACCAACCAACAGACTTTCAGGCCTCGATGAGGAACATTGTCTCTCTCTGCTCAAAAAACTGGCGCAATGGCACGCGGCGTCGGCAGTTCGAGTTGCCACAATTGGTCCTTATCCCCAACGACTGTTAGAGGGACTTTTTGGAGAGGATAGCAAATTAATGATGAGTAAAATGACAGATGGCATGGCCAAGTACATGCAAAAGACCGCGTCAACATTTGAAGGACATGAGAAGTACTTCGATGATCTAAAAGCTATGGAGGGGCACATTTTTGAAAGCGTGATGGATGTAGGTGTTATCGATTCCAATGAGTTCAATGCGTTGAACCATGGCGATTGCTGGATCAGCAATTTAATGTTCCAATATGATCAGACAACGGACAAATTGTTGGACGCTTATCTAGTCGACTATCAAATGTGCAAATATGGCAATGTCGCAATGGACTTGCTTTATTTCCTGATATCATCGCCCAAGCTGGAACTAAAAATCAACAAGTTTGATTATTTTGTAAAGCACTATTACGAACAGCTGATAAAGCATCTCAAGTTACTCAATTACACTGAAAAGCTGCCAACTCTTATTGATATACACACACAGCTTTTGAAATATGGCATTTGGGGTGAGTATGATTACAGAAAAAGTCAAGATAAAAATAGAAAATTTACATCTGTTGATCATTTACAGGGTATGCGACGGCGGGCGGTGTTATGACGGGCGCTAACCTGGAACCAACGGAAACCGCAACCTTTGAGAATATATTTGACGATACGCCAGAGGGAGATGCCTTTAGAACATTGTTATTTAGTGGCAAACAATATAAAGAGCATCTGAAGATTGTCTTGCCCTTTCTTCACAATCGAGGAGCTTTACAATTGAGCAAAAGAAGCAAGTAAATTCATAAGAAGATAGACTAGTAAAATAGAAAATTGGCATTATAGTGTTGACTATTGTTAAATAAATTTGAAATATTCTGTTGATCAGAACTCACGTTAAAATTAACTACTAACGGTTTTACAGCTCATTATGACAAGCACAATTTTTGATTGAATATCATTAAGAATTCATTCTCTAACAAAGCCACTCACTGAGCTTCCCACAAGCGCACAAACCATTAAAACTTGTTACTCCCCGAATCAAAATGAGAAACAAACAAATTACAAATACCAATTTTTTGTCGCAGCCTTGAACTTCTGTATACACAAACTTTTTTCTATGGTTTTTAAGCAATGCTGGTAGAGTTTACAACAATATTGCTAGGCAAACAAGTAATCGACGCCCACAGCGAAGTAAGATTTTCTCTTTCGGCTTAAAAGGCAATAAAATAATATTTAAGTTATGTATGTGCCGGTTTGCATTCAGACCTTTGGTGAATCCCACATGCAGAGCGTAAAAAGAGATCGTGGGCCTCTTTCTTTTGTATATACATTGAATATCAGCAGAGTCAGAGAGAGTAAATAAACTAAAAGCTTTCAAAAGCTCAGAGTGAGTGAATCAGTGTGATGCCCTCAGACTAAAAAGCTTGAAAAGAGAAACAAATCGCATGTACAATTTAGTCTGCTGAAAGTGCCGGCAAAAGCAAATCATATTTGTTTTCAAAATCATTATAGATCAACAATATTAAATTGCAACAAATAAATTCATCATGACTGAAAATAACAATGTCCAAGTGCCTGCGTGGCTGAAGCAAGAACTCTTTGAAGATGTGCTGAAGAAACTCTTTCCTAAATATCGCAGTATTAAGAGCTACAAGCCAGAGGCCGGGCTCAAACCGGGAGAGAACTACTCCACTATTATGTTGCGATTGCACTTTGAAGTTGAATTGGAAGGTGAGTTTACACATACATATGTATGAATTAATCTAATTTACTTAAGCTAACTAGATAATTCGATCGAGAAAATCAGCTTTATGTTGAAAACACCGCACGATTTTGAACTGTATCGAGAGATTCTTAAGAAGAACAACATGTTTGCCGTTGAACGAGATGTTTTTCTAAATGTAAAACCGGAGTTGGAACAGATGTATAAAGATGTTGGACTAGAAGTTAGATTTGGAGCGACTGGCTATACAATTAATGCACCCGATGAATATGTACTCCTCGAAGATCTTCGACCTGCCGGCTTCCAGAACATCGATCGTCTTGAGGGTTTAAATAAGACTCACGTTTTAGGTGTACTTAAAAAACTTGCTCAATGGCACGCGGTCTCAGCAGCACGTATCTTATTTAAAGGCGCATATACCCAGAATTATCTTCAGCCCACCTATGGAGATAGTATGAAGCCAGAAATTGCTCAGGTAGCAGAAACTCTAGGAAAATATTTTCTAAAGTGTTTGCCCAAATACGATCACTACGAAACCTACAGTGAGGCTGTGGTAAGTTTATATAATAAAAATTCCCTACAAAAGTCGAAATATCCATTTTATTACATTACTTCAGCACAAAATTCAACCAAAAATTGTGGATTTAATGTATGGATTAAATAAACCCGATCCCGAAGATTTCAATGCGCTTGCCCATGGTGATTTGTGGACCAACAATATTCTCTTCCAAAGCAAAGAAGAGAGCGATGAACCAAACGAAACTTATTTCGTAGATTTTCAATTACCTAAATTCTGCTCTGTGGCATATGATCTCATATATTTCTTGCTGGCTTCTACACAATTGGAACTCAAGCTGAGTCATTTCGACTATTTTATTAAGTATTATCATGATCAACTCGCGGAACACTTAAAATTGCTCAAATACCCAGCAGAGAAGATTCCAACTCTTCGCTCTCTCCATCAACAGTTGCTGAAACATGGATATGTTGGTAAGATATCTTTTTCCTGTCTTTTCTTCTTTAAAAATGTTTTTTATCGAGAAATTTTCTTATTGTCTTTAGGATACCATGTTGCCCTAATTCTGTGCCCCCCAGTTCTTCTCGACCGCACCGATGATGCTAATCTGACTGACTTTGTCACCGAAACAGATGATGGAGACATCTTGAAAATGCAAATGTTTAGCAACGCTCGTTATTGCAAACATGTCAGTGCTATTCTGCCCTGGTTGTACAATCGTGGAGCTATGCAATACTAAACCTTAATATTTGCATTCTACAAAATTTAAATACTTTGATATAAAAAAATATCTTTAATATTTAACACTATTGCTTATATAATTTTACTCACATTGCATTTCATAGACATACTAAAAATATTAATAAATGAATTTTATACTGTATTTGAAATAACGTTTTGGCAACTATTACCTTTGCATATCTCCATAATTCATTGTAGTATCTATCTAAAGAGGTTTTAGATAAGACGCAGTAGCTTTGATTTGCTTTATTTTGGCTAGTAAGAACAAAACAAATTAATTCAGTTTACGCTGATGAGTTCGGCAGTAACTCACATGACAAAGGAATTATGAGCTTTTTCTTCTTCTTTACTTCTGTTCAAATGTACAAACATAATTCAAAAATATAGCGTATTCCAATTTCGCTAAGACTTGTGAATATTTCGTCAGCCGTTAGAAAAGCTGTGAAAAGTTCACCATATGGTAACAGAACTGACGCGGAACAATGGTGATATACAAACTGAAAGCTTTTGAAATCCACTTCGAAGTGTTGTCAAGAGACCATGTCGCACTTACAATTAGTCTCCGGTAGGTGTTGGGCACACAAAAATCTCAATTATTATACGTCCTTGCAAGGAAAGACTCAAAATCAATAAAAGGATACAATAATCATGATAGACGAAAGTGCTGCCCCGTTGCCTGTTTGGCTTAAGGAAGAACTCTTTGAAGATTTGCTGAAAAAGCTCTTTCCGAAATATTATAGCATTAAGAATTTCAAGGCTGTCCCAGGACTTAAGCCTGGCGAGAACTATTCTACAATTATGTTGCGGTTGCACTTTGAAATTCAATTGGAAGGTACATATTCAATTTCTATTTGAACCCCTTTTATTTACATTTTCAACCTAAATAGATGACGTCAGTAAGGAAATTAGCTTCATGTTAAAAACTCCGCACAACTTTGAAATGTATCGAGAGATTCTTAAGAAGAACAACATGTTTGACGTTGAACGAGACGTTTTTTTAAATGTGAAACCCGAATTGGAGCAAATGTATAAAGATGCTGGACTTGAAGTTAGATTTGGAGCCACCGCCTATGAAATTAATGCACCCGATGATTATGTACTCCTTGAAGATCTTCGACCCGCTGGCTTCCAGAACATTGACCGCCTCGAAGGACTTGATGAAAGCCACGTTCTTAGTGTCCTTACAAAATTAGCCCAGTGGCACGCAGCCTCTGCAGCTCGCATTGAGTTTAAAGGCGCTTATAAGCAGCATTATTTTGCACCGACTTATACGGATAGCATGCGGCCTCAAATCGAGGAAACAGCAGAGACTCTGGGAAAATATTTACTCAAGTGTTTGCCCAAATACGATGAGTACGAGTCTTACAGCGATGCAGTGGTAAACTAATTTACTAATTTATTTATTGGGCTTGAACAAAAACAATGTCAAATTAATATTTCTAGCATGCTATTCAACCGAAATTTGTGGATCTAATGTACGGTTTGAATAACCCGGATCCAGAAGACTTTAATGCGCTTGCCCATGGTGATTTGTGGACCAATAATATACTCTTTCAGTATAAGGAAGGCAACCTTGAACCTAACGAAACTTATTTTGTGGATCTCCAGTTGCCTAGATACTGCTCGGTGGCATATGATCTCATGTATTTCTTGCTGGCTTCTACACAATTTGATCTAAGGATCAGTCATTTTGACTACTTCATCAAGAATTATCATGATCAACTGAAAAAGCATCTTCACTTGCTCAAATACCCGGAGGAAAAGATCCCAACGTTGCGCTCTATTCATCAGCAATTACTTAAGCACGGATTTGTTGGTAAGCAATAGTTTCCATATTATTATTCTTCTTTATAATTTTCGAAATTTGTTTTGTACTTTCTATTTTAATCAGGATATCAGGTTGTTCTGATGCTATGCCCACCACTACTTCTTGATCGCACCGATGATGCCAATTTAAGCGATTTTGTCACCGAATCAGATGACGGAGAGGGCTTGAAAATGCAAATGTTTAGCAACGCTCGTTATCGCAAGCATGTCAGTGCTATTCTGCCTTGGATGTTAAATCGCGGAGCCCTTCAATTCTAATCGTTACACACCAACAAAAAAAACGATTTTATAATTCGCACAATATTCTGCATGGCTATCAAAGTTAACATTATTGCACATGCGTGCATTTATATGTAGCACTAAAGATAAATCACTTTAAACTACTCTAAAATGTGTGTATTAACAAAGTATAAATATAAAATACTTCAAGGATTTTCAAATCATTATTTTAATTGATACTTTAATGAAAATATATGGCATTATCCCGAATATAAAACTGTTAAGTTTCGACAACGTTGATATCTAAAATATTATTTATCTCACATGGCGCCATTGCATTATTAAAGAAACAACAATTATCCTTATATGAAATTGGCTGTGAATGTTTATGCACTTTTTATCTTCGCAATTCTCGCATTTATTTTTTTTATTTATTTACAATTGCTGCATTTTTGTGTTGATATCATCAGACGACATTCTTTTTATGGTATTTAATGTTTCTATCGATGGCTTCAATATTTTTACGGTTGGAATTGATTGCAAGCAACTGCACAAAGATTCAATAAATGTAAATAACAAACCTACATTTATTTGCTCTTTATAAAGTAATTATTTACTCTCTTATACGAATACCAATCCCTTATAAGGTTGTTAGTCTACTGATATAGATTTTAAAAAGCGTCTAGCGTTAAAGTTCTGTGACTGTTTGATAGTGTCGAATGATTGAATGATTTCTTCTATTTACTTTTACTATATAAGTAAGTAAAGAACATTGTTGTCTATCACATGTTTGAGTGATTCACAGTCGCAACACGAGCAAAAACAATTAATAAAGAATCACAATAATTAGAGCACATAGCACAAAATAATGAATAAATGGGTATTTCGAGTATGCAGGGAGCCAGAGAAGAGACCAGCAGTGCCTTGCCTTCCTTATCAGTGAAACAATTGCCTACGCGACCATACTCATATCATATGTTTATTTAAAACTCATTCTCGCAGAGGTTGGTTTTTTGTGAGTATGACGCCTTTTGCCGGTTTTGTGCGAATAAAATTACAAAATAAACTTTAATTGAACACAAGCGATAAGAATTCTATGGCTAATACCAAATCGGGCCAACAACAGGGCACCTGCCATCATTTGAAATTAATCGCTGGCCGAACTGCATTCAATCGCTCTCGCAATTTCAAACAACTCGAAGTTCAGACTCTTTTTGTCAATTAAGGAAAAAGGTATGTCTCACATTTAAAGTGTTTGTGTTCAGATGTTGAGATACCTTTGCATCTAAAAGAAAAGAAATATTAAATAGTTGACTTCTGTGCAGTTTCATCGAAATAGTTATTAAAACGGAACAATAAGTGTAATAATATTATTAATTTATGGCAGAACTGAGATTAACAACCTGATTATTAGCTTGGTGCATAGAAGAAGAAAAAACTCGCCTTTGATTTCATTATCTCATATGGCACATAAAAAAGTCCATATAAATAAAGAAATTTCGGTATAATTAATATTTTATAATATAACTCGAAGTCGACGAAAATGTTGTAACAATTGGCATGTGACCTGATTTATAAGTTTGTGTCCGATATAATTATGTGCCGATTGCAGCGCTGATAATAACCTAATCAATATTCGATGATTTGTGAGCACAATTTATACAAACGAGAGTCCAGAAATACCCATTTGACATTGAAACATTCGACATTTGAGGGGGATAAAAACCCCAAAAACTCCAAAAAAAAAAAAAAAGTTATATAATACTCCCTAAAACAGGATTGAAGAAAATACCCTGTAAAAAGAGTATACAGAGTTGAGCATTATCCATTTACCAGTTCATCAATTAGCTTTGTTTCTAATAGTTCTTTGAATAGTCATTTGTAGCTTTCTGTGGTGGCACTCTACTTATATTATCTTTACTAAAAGCAACTTACAATAAAACTTGTTTGTATTGTCTTTATAAATGACGTTATCGGTTCCGTATTGATAATTACAAATTAAAAAGGCTCTAGTCAATTATTGATCGATTTTTATTACGCTGACCATTGAGAAAAGAATATTTTCCAAGAAAGAAAGTTATTATGCGATAAGAATATACGGTATATCTAGTATTGTTCTATGTCATAAGAAATTTTTGCAGCTTGTAAACTGTTCGACGTTAGCAAATCGGCAAAACCAAATTGGGTATAATTCTATATACAATTAGCATGAAAAAAGGGTGTGAAATATTTGCATAGCCTCGGAGTTATCTAGAGAAGAATAAATACAGATAAGTAAAAGATAAAAAGAGAAAGACCGAGAAAGAGAGTAACATATCTCTTCTCTTCATATTCCGATTCAAACGAACTGATAATTAATCGACTTGTTTGGTGATGTTGTCACACTATCAACTGTTAATACATTGAAGAAGTTGATTATCGCTCCCGAGTACTATTAGTCACAAGTTGAAAAGACAATAATTTACGACAATAGATTAATTTGATTTCGATATCGCTTTGGGAATTGTGTGATTTTCTTTCAGAACTAAAATGACCGAGTCTAAGCAAACAAATGGAAATGTTGACTCTACGGACTCCCAACTGCCATCCTGGCTGCCCAGAATCTCGTTGGAGAATGCGGTTCGAGCGCAGATTGGGGATTTCGAGAAGATACTCTCTGTGACGCCGCAGAGCACTGGAGCCGAAGATAACTACTCCACATTAATGATTCGCCTGATTGTGGAGGTTGAGCTAATCGGTGAGTTGAAAAATCGATGTGACTATCAATAGTTCATAAAAATATTCTCCACAGATCACAGCACGAAGAGTGTATCTTTTGTGCTGAAGGCTCAGCATAACAATGAAATAATGGCGTCTATACTAAACAAGCTGAAACTGTTCCAGAAGGAGGAGGAAATGTACCACAACATTTTGCCCAAATTCGAGCAACTTTTTGCGGATGCCGGCAAGCCGACTCAATTTGCCCCCAAAGCTTATAAGATTGATCAGGATTTGGGTGTAGACTATGTGCTACTGGAGGATTTGCGCCCAAAGAATTTCAAGAACGGCAATCGCTTGGCGGGATTAGATTTGGAGCATATGCAGGAAGTTCTGCAGAAGCTTGCTGCCTTCCATGCTGCCTCCGCTTGCTATGTGGAGCATTTCGGCATGTATAGTGAAGATTTCACTGTCGGTGTCTTCAGTGAGGCAAATCGCCAGTTGTTGCAGGAATTTAATGCTTCGGGAGCATTTTTGACTCAGCTCAAGAAATGGAAGAATGCCCAAAAAATCTATGATAAATTGGTAAGTCTGAAAATTTACCATTACCATTTTAGCAATATTAATTGCCATATTTTGAAGGCCACTAGTGATGAATATCTGGTAGATCGGCTGCTGCAAAATCAGCAGGTTTCAACGAGGGAATTCAATGTGCTCAACCATGGCGACTGCTGGAACTTTAACATCATGTTCCAGTACGATGCTTTTGGCAAGATCAAGGATACACTTTTTGTGGACTTTCAAGTTGGCAAATATGGTTCACCAGCCAATGATCTTTACTATTTGATACTTTCATCAGCTGCTCCCAATATTAAGACAGCTCAATTTGATTATCTTGTGCGTTATTATTTCGACCATCTGATTGAGAATCTTCAACTATTGCAATACCATCGCCCATTGCCCAAATTGAAGAATCTGCATGCGGCTCTGTTCCGCAATGGCTTATCAGGTATGTTTTTAAGATATTACGTGATGATTTTCGTACTTATTTAAATTCTCTTTTAAGCATACATGGTTGCGTCTAAGGTTCTGCCAGTTGTGATGCTGGACAAAACCCAGAACGGAGATCTCGAGAAGTATCCAAACGACGACTCTAAAGTGAAGGCCGCCATGTACACGAACCCAAAATATGTGCAGGTGATGACAGAATTGCTGCCATGGTTGGATAATCGCGGTCTACTCGACTGGAAGTAATTTACTAATTACCCTCGTTGAAAGCGAATAACAACAATGACAATGAGGTTTATTTTAACGCATTGCGACCTACACAAAGAACGTAGCTTCTGGTCACGCTATGCAAATGTATTATTATGAAATGTTTTGTTTCCATTATCAAATATCAAAATATCTACTTGCAACGCTATTTTATAATAAATCGTGAGGTGAATATAATAATTACAAATCCGTTGAATAAAACTGGAAACTGGAAACTTTTACCTTTTTTCGAATTTGAGTTTAATGCATTTCTAATTTTACATTTGGCGACAAATTATCTTTGTACTTTGAAACGAACCTAAAAATGAATTTCATTGTAATTGAGAAAATGTTTCTCGGTGATTTTGTCGTACGTATGTATGTATGTACTTAAATAAAATATTAAGCTTAAACAACAGAAAATTAAGTCCAGAGGAAGAAATAACAGCAAAAACAAATACAAACAAGATCTACTCACACTCACATGTTCCGACTGGTTCCCATGATTTTCACCATTAAGTTATGCATTGCTTTGCCAGACTTTATTTACTCTTCCCTAGCACTTTAGTAGAACACTTAATTCAGCTTAACGCTGTACTTCAAATAAATAAATGTGTAAGTATACAGTTTTAAATGACAAGAACGCAGCAGCGAAAGTTAAGGTAACTACATATGTGATGGCCGACCATCTTTTACGCTGAAAGTTAACAAAAAGGAAAATAAATGGTTGCTCCTACGTGGAATAGAATAAGTGTTCAATTAAATATCACGTCCTCGACAACTACCGAAAAAAAATTCGCCTTGCTTTCATAAAATTACCGCGAATTTCAAGATAAACAAGGAAATCGCTATCAACTAGTGCCAGCAAAAGTAGTCAAAAACTTTATCGATAACAACGATTGCCGAATTTTAAATAGGCTACACTGAAGAGAAAAAATACTTAAAATACCAAGTATAATTTTATATTGTCTAGTGCATTATGACAACACTGGAAACTTTTGCGTTGCAATGCAAATTCAAATTAGTCAAATTGACAAGTGCACTTAATATGCACAAGAAAAATTTTTTTTTATAAAAACCATGCACAGTAGTGCCAGTATTGCATATCATTGCATGTTCAGTCTGAGAATATACAAAATTCTTCAAAGGTTACAAAGCCTCGGTCTTTTATTCTAATTTATTTCATTATCTCATTTGGTGCAATATTTACTTTTTCTAGCGAAAAAATTCAAAAAGAGCCACTGTGGGACGAGTCTGACTCTTGATAATGACAACGCTCAAGATTTGTAATTATATTTGATGTAATAGAACTCATATTGATCTGTGACATAAGCCGCAGTGAGAATCAAGATCAAGGAAATAAATTGATTCATTCATCTAAGTGCAATTTGTGTATGCCAGACATTGATTAAGTAAACGAAGCATATAAATATTCTTGAATTAAATTATATATAATAAATATATAAGTAATTATTTGCTATTGTAGAATCGCGCATTGTGCATTATATTACTAAATGACATGCTCTCCAACAATGTTCTAAAATAACAGCATTTGTGATTGCATTCAGAAATAAGTTTCCGTAAAATGAAAATTCTCTTGCTTAGCAATAGCAAGCTCAGATCAATATTGTTCTCTAGAGTCTATACGTTTACGATTAAGGCCAGCTACACTTTGCACCCTGCTATATGCTTTTCAAACACTCAACTCATTATCACGTTGCGAATTCGAATTTCAATTTTATCATGTGTGACTTCAACAAATTGCCCAGCAATTTTGAGTCAAACTGAGTTATCAGAAGACTACTCGTAATGCCCATGTAACCAAATATAAGTACGTTTATCAATTGCTTTATCGTTATAGTAGTGCGCTTCAATTTTGAGTTGAGACCCGCCCAGCGCATATGTTAGTTGAGAAATATTGGCTTAACTACATACGTTAACTATGAAATATGGTATGTGTATGTGCACATCAATTAAATTTTATTAATATTATAACGCCGCGACCACAAACCCAAATGATTCCGCACGCGTCCAATTGATAAACTGGGGCGACATTCACCCTTGCCCCCAAACATCCGAAACTAACCCGCACTCCCGCTAGAATTACGATGGGAACTACTACTAAGAGACAGATATCTAACAATAGATGTGTGTATATACGCATTTGATATTATCAGTTCAGTTATCTTCTCTACATGCACCCATATACATACATATATGTACATTCGCGTACACTTGTTCATACAAGTCTCTGCGTAACATTCTCATCGCTTGCTAGACACATAACCAGTTTCCTCTATAAAGCGAGTCTCGGCCGTACTATTCTCCATACATATAAACTGACAACTGCCGCGATCGCTCAGTATTTGTCTAGCGTTCGAAAACGCCGGACATTTGTTTATCGCGCGCATTAGTCGGAACTGATTTAATTATAGAATCGAACAATTAAAAACAACAAATTGACTGTAAGTGAACGAAAATAAAATAGTGAAAGACACAAAAACAATCTATACTATATAATGCTTAAACTGTCGCATTCATGAAACAATTAAATCAAGTTCAATTATCAACATCTAACGTCAGTTTGTTTCCCGTAGAAAATGGCTCCCAACAATAGCAACAAGTCAAGTGCAACTGAAAATCCGAACAAACTTCTTCCCATTCCGAAGTGGATTAATGAAGATTACTTTCGGCCGATCATCGAAAAAGATGTGAAAGACTTTGCAGCCATTAAAAACTTAACGCCTATTGCAGCAACACAACCTGGTGAAAACTACACATCGATTATGGTGCGAGTGCTGGTTGACATAGAGCTCAAAGGTTGGTCCAACAACTTTCACCGAAAACAATAAATACGTAACTAATCATAACGTTTCTTAGATGGAACTGAGCAGCAAATCTCCTACATACTGAAGACAATGTTGGCCATGGACAAAGGCGGTGGCGTTGTGGCTGCCATGAATTTGTTCCCCAAGGAAAAACAGATGTACCAGGTCCATATTCCAAACTTCACAAGGCTTTATAAGGAGGCAGGTGTGGACATTGAACTTGCGCCCAAATGCGTGCACATTGACGAAACTCCAGAAGGTATAACCCTGGTTATGGAAGACTTAAAACGACAGAATTTTGAGAATGTGGATCGTCTGCAGGGATTCGATATGGAGCACATGACTAGAGTACTCCGTAAAGTTGCAGAGCTCCATGCAGCTTCGGCAGTTACTTACGAGCAAAATGGACCCTATGATGAGATCTATAGAACTTCCATGTATAACGAAAAGTCTCGCCCTTTATTCGAGGCAATGGGCAAAATGCGCGAACAAACATACATCAATGCAATGCGAGAATGGCAACTTCCGAATGTTGAGCAATATATTGCAGAGCTACCATCACCAAGCGAGTTCTTTGATATCGGATTAGCCCTGAACGTTGTCGACGAAAACGAATTCAATGTCCTTAATCATGGTGATCTGTGGTGCAACAATATAATGTTCTCCGGAGATCGGACTATATTTGTGGACTTGCAAGTTGGACGTTGGGGATCTCCCGCTCAGGATCTTTGGTACTTGATAACAACTTCACCCTCGCTCGACATCAAAGTTAAGGAATTCGATCATTTCATTCATATCTATCACACGCGCTTGGCGGAATGCCTGAAACTGCTGAAATATTCTAAACCCATTCCAACCTTGAGAGAACTGCACAGTTTGATGCTCAAGCACGGCGATTGGGGTAAGATATGAATACTCCAAGTTCAAGAATTATATTTATTAAAGACTTACAAATATTTACTTTCAGGTCCAATAACGGCAGCTGGCGTATTGGTGGCTGTTATAATGCCTTCAGATAAGGATGCTAATATAGATATGATGATGGCTCCGGGTCCTGAGGGTGACGCCTTTCGATATAAGACGTTTGTGAATCCTTACTATGTCAAAGCGATGCTTCAGTTGAAACCTTTCTTTAAGAACAAAGGTCTTATTTAAATATGGTTAACTGTGTGTGCATAAAACGTGTTTTCATTTAGTTTAAATTGTGCATATTAATGTGATATTATGTCATCCAAGTCAAATAAAATATAAACATTTTATTAATAAAGACGTCTGGCTAATTTTATATACAAACAAATCGATCGAAATCAATAGTAATGATGACTTGCAATACACGGCAAATTGACCAAGCTGGGGTCTATTTTTTTTTATAATTGTCGCTGCAAAGATAATAATAGTTTATATGGTCAATCGAAGTGCGAAACTATATACGACTTTAGGCGGAAATACTCGTACCATGTCGTATTAAAATTCATTGTGAATAATATTCATATTGCTAATAGCATACATTCGAAGTAATAAATTAATAACCGACATATCTATATGGCGTAAACTTTAGTCCGAACAATGTTTACATATAGAACGCCAACTAATGACCCGTCAGTACTTAACTATGGTAATGACGTTAAATATTTATACTCTTATCTTACACATTTCGTGTTTATCTGTCAATTTCAATAATTCTCCAACAAGCAAATAGACAATTCAAATACAATTCGAGATGATGAACAAATAAGCCGCAGACCACAGAAATTACTAAACAACTCTCCCACGAGTGGTTTCCTGCCCTTGATGCTATATGAGGTTAATATAACTATACTGTATATATATAATTACGTGAAATAGAAAACATTCCATTATATTTTGAAAGATCTAATATCAAGTCGTCTGAAATGCCGTAATATCGGAAGAATCATATAGTATTTCTCTTCACGATAAATATATTTATATGAGTCTAGAAACTTATGTAGTAGACGCTTTCCTAAGGTTGGTTTGTGCTAGTCTTTAAATAAATCATAAATCGGCTAAAATTAACTATTTGCTTTATTGATATGGGTCGAAATTAGAAATCAATCTTTATCTACTCGAAATTTGACACACTCCTCACAACACTTTTTATGATACAATAATCCAATCCATTTGTTGTGCTGCTAAAATGAAGCATTTTAATCAAATCAAATTTAAACAAATTGAATAAAGATAGTTGCAATATTGTGGAATGACTGAAGCCAAACTCATGGACACGCGTCTGTTCTACAAAAAAAAAAGCAAAAGTTATTATAGCTGCAAACGCATAATGAGTATTAAATATGGCAACGTTTATTACGAGTTTGTTATGAGTATTCATATCAATTGATTGTATTTTTTTTTTGTACAGGAACACTAGGGAAATAGCTTTACTCGTCAAAGATTTGTACTATCAGGTTTGTAGCTGATGACATTCGGACACGCCTCTTCGTAATGCCCATACTTCCAGCTATTATCGGCACGCTTTATAAACGAAGCAGTGTGGAACAGGTTCGTATAATACTCGGAAATTTAGCGCAAGTGTTTAGTGTTTGTTGAGCAATTGAAGAGAACGGTAAATTGATCGTTTCAGTTGCAAACTTATTTAATCTAAACTAAGTAAGAATAATAATTCATGAGTTTACGCTGTGACATTCTAAAATGTGTGTTTCCTTTAGAAAATGGCTCCCAACAATAATAGTGATTCAAATGTGCCCGAGAATCCCAACGAATACCTCGTTATTCCCAAATGGATAAATGAGGAGTACTTCCGTCCCATTCTCGAGAAAGAAGTGGATGACTTTGTGAGCATAAAGAAGTTTACAGTCATCGCAGCAACACCACCAGGTGAAAACTTCACATCGGTCATGGTGCGTGTGATCGTGGATATAGAAACCAAAGGTAAGTTGAGAACTTCAATCTGCTGGAACTAAAATTCAATTGAATCCTGTTTCGCTTAGATGGCAGTGAAAAGAACCTTCGATATATTCTGAAAACCACACTGGAATCAGATAAGGGAGGAGATTTGGTTGCTGGCATGAGTTTTTTTCCCAAAGAAAAAGAAATGTACCAGGTTCAGATTCCCAACTACATTAAACTCTATAAGGAGGCGGGAGTGGACATTGAACTGGCTCCCAAATGCGTGCATATTGAGGAAACTCCAGAGGGCATAACCCTCGTCATGGAGGATCTGAAACAGCAGAATTTCGAAAATATTGATCGCCTGCAGGGATTCGATATGGAGCACATGACTAGAGTACTCCGTAAAGTTGCAGAGCTCCATGCTGCATCTGTAGTTAACCATGATCGGAACGGACAATATGCCGATATATTCTATCAGTCTATGTTCAGTGAGAAAAATCGCCCGATGTTCGAAGGAATGGCAGCTATGCGAATGGTTCAATATGTTAAAGCAATGCGTCAATGGAATTTACCTGATGTGGAGGAATATATTAAGTTGATTCCCACTCCAAAGGAGTTCTTCGATAATAATTTGAACCTATACCAAGTTGATGAAAGTGAATTCAACGTCCTAAATCATGGTGATCTGTGGTGCAACAATATAATGTTTTCCGGAGATCGCACTCTGTTTGTGGACTTGCAAATTGCAAAGTGGGGAAGTCCAGCTCAAGATCTTTGGTATTTGATTACGTCATCTGCCTCGTTGGACATCAAGGTTAAGGAATTTGATCATTTTATCGAAATCTATCACACTCGCTTGGTGGAATGCCTTAAATTGTTAAAATACTCAAAGCCCATTCCAACCTTGAGAGAATTGCACATGATGATGATCAAACATGGCGATTGGGGTAAGTTAATCGTATGTCAACCTCAATAAGTTTGAATAAAACAATCTTAATTCTTTATTTAGCTATGGCAACTGCGAACGGAGTCTTGGTGATTGTGGTTTTGCCATCTGATAAAGACGCCAGTATTAACACAATGATGATGCCGGGACCTGAAGGAGATGCTTTCCGCTATAAGATATTTACGAATCCACGTTATGAAAAGGCCATGGTCCAACTCTATCCGTTCCTTAAGAATAAGGGCCTTCTATAGAGAGGGAGAAACGGTTTATATTCCTCAATTCGTCAAACAAAATACTCTATGCATATAAACCAGTTGATTATAAAAATAAAAATAAACAAACCTGTTAAAAATCAATAATAAGAATGACTTGCAAAAAATGTGTGGCACGAAGTGTGCTTGATTATTATGCTTTGAGTCACAGTGAATAGAAATTCGCATAGCCTAGGCTCATTATCAATGGGTTTCTGCTAGCGTGTGACTGAAATTGATTAAAATTCAAGTACAACAAGAATGTGACGTCAAAAGGTTTAAATTTGCTTGGCAAATACCCGATAAGAATGGGGTATAAGAGTACTACTAACATTACTGGCAACCAATTATGTTATAAATTCTTACCTGACTCTCTATACAAAGTCCTCGGTTCGGTTGTTAACATAACATATGCTATTACTATTGTGTTCTCGATACATTGCTTTAAGCTAATAATTAATTAAACAAAAACAACAGAACAAAAAGATCTTACCACTAGGTATTTTACAGTCTATCATTCTGAAGTTCTTACTTAGTTAAGTATAATTTATTCCTAACAAATTGATGCAAATTAATTGATGTTTTTACAAATTTCTGACACAACAAGAAACGAACAACGTAGAAAGTAATTAAGGAAATTGACTAGCATTGAGAAGTATCTGAATTAAATGTAATTATCATTCTATAATTATATTTTATTTCCACTCGCGTTATACCGAGGACGTGTAATTACTTAGCAAGGCCAGCCACTTGTTGCTTAGTAGCTTAATGATATTATACACTGTATTTGGGAAAGTTAAAATAGTTAGTAAAAGCGCGATAAAGTAAGCAACATACACATATGTATGCACATACATACGTAGAGTTAAGAGAAATTAATTTGATTTGCATTCACGAAATATAAAATTGTTACTCTTAAAAGACGGCAATATTAAGCTTAAAGCTCACATCAAGTTTACGTTTTGTTGTGAAAATATTATATTTACTGATCCAATCGTAAGCTTTGTGCTTTTAGTGCTCTTACATGCTGAGCAAAAGCTTTGTGCTCTTGGATATTAAGCGCTCCAGTTTTCGCTCTGCATTCAGTTCTAAATTAAAGCTTATCACGTCAACTCCGTCACTGTCGGACCAAAATGCCAGATAATAACTCGATTGTAAATCCCAACAAAAGTTTGGAGATACCCAAATGGATAAATCAAGAATATTTCGAAGCTGTGCTCCAGAAAGATGAACCAAACTGTGTGAAGATTGTTAAGTTTACACCGGTTGCAGCCATACCACCCGGCGAGAACTTTACCTCTGTAATGTTGCGCATACATTTAGATTTGGCTATGAATGGTATACAGCAAAGCAGACTTTGAGCTTTCCATATTCATTGCTCTAATTTCACTATTGCGCTCCAAACAGATGGAAGTACCAAGCACAAAACCTATGTGGTGAAAACGATGCTGCCTGAAGATCGTGGAGGCAAACAGGTTAAGGAGGTCGGCATTTTTGATAAGGAATTGCAAATGTATCAGAAGTATCTCCCGCAATTCGAAGCTATCTATAAAGATGCGGGAGAAGACATACAATTGGCGCCAAAGTGTTTGCAAACCGAAGAACGTGACGATGGAATACACTTTATCTTTGAAGATCTTGGAGAATTGCAATTTCAGAATGTCGATCGCATAAAAGGATTGGATATGGAACATATGAAGACGCTTCTTTACAAATTAGCTGAGTTCCATGCGGTCGCTGCAGTTTATGTTGAGCGAAATGGACCTTTTCCCAAAGAGTTCGATGAAGGTTTCATGACCCGAAAGTACAAAGAGATGCAAGACTCTGCCTTCAAGTTGAAACGTGAATCCTTTGTGAAATCTATGGCTGCTTGGGGTATGGAGAATTCTGAGCTATACACGAAGAGTTTTGTAAGTAGTATCAAAGTTTGAAATTGAAAAGCATTATATGATTTAGTTTATTTATTTAGCCCACTGCTGAGCAGTTTTCGAAGATGTGTTTACGGAATCTGGAATTAGATACTCAGAGTTTCAACACTCTCACACATGGAGATCTGTGGAGCAGTAATTTGCTATTTAAATATCAAGCCGATGGATCCATCGATCGAATGATCATGCTGGACTATCAGCTATGCAAATATGGAAGTCCTGCGTTAGATTTGCTCTTCATTATTACCATATCTGCTGCCACCGATATTCGCCTGAAGGAATTTGATCACTTTGTCCGAATATATTGGGAACGCCTTGTTGACTGTCTGAAGATGTTAAAGTACCAAAAGCCACTGCCAACTTTGAGGGAATTACAAAAATCCATGTACCATGAAAGTAACACCTTTTATCGTAAGTCTATTTATAAATAATTTAATTTAATTAGATTGTATATTTTGCTAATATTATTTTCCTTTAACTTGCAGCATTTTTTGCCATATTCAATCATCTGCCCGTGATACAATTTCCGAGCGATGAGCAAACTAGTCTGCATTCTTTAAGAGATGAATCTGAGGAGGGCGAGAGATTCCGGTGGAGACTGTTTACTAACCCCGCATATGCAGCTATCATGAAGGATCTTTACCCCTTCTTAGCCAACCGCGGTATCTTTCAGTTTACTGACTTTGTATAATCAATGAAAAAAGGTAAACAGTATTAATCAATTAAATCTCACGACGACAACATTGCCGAATGCTATTTTGTACCCGATGACTTGTGAAACAATAAAGACTGCCAAAGTCATGCGTAATCGACTGAGGAACTACCCTACATTAATCTATACTTATTATGACAATGACAATTAGACAGTGAGTTTTGGTATTTTAATATCAAGCATTATTCAACAATTTAAAGTGCAGAGTCACCATTAGTATTTTTGTTTGAATGAATGCTCAGAATGCTAACAAGAAATGAGATTTAAATCATACAATTGGATGACTTACGAGGGGTAAACTCTAAATGTTTATTAACTTTACACAAAATAAAATAAGAATTGCGGGAAGATAGTTAAAAATCTAGCAATGTCATGCATAGCACAGCTATAAAGCCGATTAACACCTAGATCGCGAAAAAGTTACGATACAATTAATTAATTTCATGAGCGCATGGTAAACACTATCAGTTAACACCCAACTGGACTCGTTTTGATTTCATAATAAAGAATATGAAAATATAACATGTACGTATGTATGTTTCCCCAATTAAGCGTGTAATTGAAAGCGTTGATAAAAAAAAGCCTAATCAGTTGTGCAAAAAGTTTTTAGAGTCGATTCGTTTATATAGGTGAGGCCAGTGCCAAAGTAGACGCTGTCGAAATCAGTTGTGTTTTGTGAGAATGTCCGACTCAAAGAGCGAGATAGTGAACCCCAACGAACATCTAATCATACCCGATTGGATAACCGAAAAGTATTTCAAGGAAGTGCTCGACAAAGACGAACCTGACCATGTTAAAGTGCTCAAGTTTACGCCTGTGGCGGCGATTCCTCCAGGAGAGAATTTTACCTCGATAATGCTGCGGATTCATATTGACTTGGAGATGAAAGGCATGTTTAAACTAAAGAGTTCTTATCAAACCAATTCTGATTAAAAATTTTCCTTTACATAGATGGCAGTACCAAACCAAAGACGTACATCTTCAAGACGGTGCTGGCCAGCGATAGAGGTGGCGAAGAAATCGACTTATATGGCCTGTTTCCCAAGGAACAGATCATGTATAGCAAGTATCTGCCAGCCTTCGAGGCACTCTATGAGGAGGCTGGTGAGGATATACAGTTGGCGCCCCAGTGTCTGCATACCGAGACGCGTGAGGGAAACATTCACTTCATCTTCGAGGATCTGGCGGTGAAAAAGTTCAAGAACGTCGATCGTATCAAGGGTCTGGACTTGGCACAGATGAAGCACGCTCTGCGTAAGCTGGCTGAGTTTCATGCAGCTGGTTCGGTCTATCAGGAGAGGAACGGTCCTTATTCTAGTGAATTTGATGAGGGCTTTGTTTCAAAAAACGCCGAAAAATTCCTCAGAGACGGCTTCAAAGTCAAGGAGCGAACTTACAAAAAATCCATGTCCACATGGGGCATGCCAGATGCCGAGAAATTTATCAAGAATTTCGTAAGGGGAAATAATTGAAAACTACTAAATTTATTCATGGAATAATATGTAATTCTCTTAGCCCACTGAAGATCAATATTTGGCCCAATGCATGAGCACTCTAGATGTTGATCCTGAGGAATTCAATACTTTAACCCATGGCGATTTCTGGTCAAGCAACTTGATGTGCAACTATTTGGCCAGTGGAGATGTGGATCAACTAATATTGGTCGACTTTCAAATCTGCAAATGGGGTAGTCCAGCCATAGATCTCTTGTTCTTCATCACCTTATCAGCAGCAAACGACATTCGCTTGAAAGAATTCGATAACTTTATCTGCATCTATTGGGAACGCTTAACAGAGTGTCTGAAACTGTTGAAATATAAGAAGTCTTTGCCACAGTTGAGAGAACTTCAAAGTTCCCTCTACAAAAAGAATAACTCATTCTACGGTAAGTTTTATTATTTAAAATAAATTATGCTTCTCATACAATAACTTTTTAAATTTTGATATAGCTTTCTTTGCTTTGACGAATCATCTGCCTCTGATCCTTTTCCCTTCCGATAAGGACAGCAATCTGCACTCAATTCTGGCTGAAACGGAGGAGGCTGAGAATTTACGATTGCGCCTTAACTCAAATCCCTTGTATGGCAAAGTTATGAAGGATTTGTACCCATTTTATTACAATCGTGGACTATTTAATTTCGATGATTATAGCAAAAACTAATTATAGTTGGATGATAAATATCTATGAAAAAAATAAAATTATATTGATAATAATTATCTGATAAGTTGCTTTGAAGTCCTCTTATCACTTTTTGCAAGTTGTGAAATAATGTGTTATGTTATAACAACTGATCTGATAAAAAGTGAATAGCATTTAAATTAATCAGATTGCAAGCATATTGATACCAGTTTCAGCTTGTTGAAACCAGGAAATGAGAATTGCAATTGAAACTGAAGAGAAATGCACTTTGAAGATGATTTCTAATAATACAGTTTACAAATAATATTGCGTTTGCGAGTCGATGAATGAGTTTCTCTTCACTATGAAATTCTAGACAGCTCTATTTAGTATTAATAGTTGAGTCTACACAATTTATTAATGCTAACAATTTGCATATACAGCCAATAGATTACCCTGCAAACAATGAACAACACTGACAACTTGACGATGAGAGCATCCTCTCTCTGTGCCTCTCCCTCTCTCATGCGTTCGGCCTCTCTCTCTGCCTCTCTTTATTATCAAAAGTAAATCAGCAAGCACTTGACGAAGCGAAATTGAACGAATGATAACTCGTTCGGTGAGAAATGGATGATAAGCATTCAAGTGGGAGAATTTCTACTGCCGACTACACCTCCACCTGAATATTAAGTATACGTATTATGCGTGCAACGAAATCAAGAAACAGGGGCCTGAAATCATGCTTGATAAGAATGCAAACAGTTGCGTCTCGTTGTTCGTAACGAACAGATCGGAACAGAACAGAACAAAACAAAAAAGCAAAGTGAACAGAAATAGAATCGTGTTGAATCGTTCAGTCGAACAACAGTCAGAACAAAAAGACGAGTATAACAGAGTAGAACACATAACACACAACACAAATTGAATTTATGATCTCGTCGCGACTCGATTGCATTCACAATGCCCGATAATAGTAACAAATTCTGTGAATCGAATTCAAACGATATACGCATCAAAATACCGGCATGGATCAATATGGCGTACTTCAAGAAGCTGCTCAAGCGAGAGCTCAGCGATTTTCGCAAGATTCTGAATCTCTCTATAATACCAGCGACGCCTCCGGGCGAGAGTGAAGGCGATTGCTCCACCTCGTCAGCCACTTCCACGTCTCTGCTAATGCGCATTATCATCGACATCGAAATGAAAGGTGAGCAAAAGGTAAATACCAGGCAATATATATTCACGAAGCTGACCTAATCCCGCGCTTATGCATTCCGTCTGTCTCGCTACTGATTCAATGTATATAGATGGCTTCACACAACAAAAGTCATACATTATGAAGACAATGGTAGCCAATGCCGAGGGCATTGGGTTCATCAACACCCTGAACATATTCCCCAAGGAGAAACAGATGTATGAGCTAATCATACCACAGTTGGAACAGCTCTATCATCAGCATGGCAAAGCGGTGTCATTCGCACCCAAATGTCACCTGGCGGAGAATGTGAGTGGCCGCATCTCGATGGTGCTGGAAGATTTGCGACCTAAAAAGTTTTGCAATATCAATCGACTTAAGGGCTTCAATCAGAAGCAAATGCAACGCGTGCTCCAGAAGTTGGCTGAGTTTCATGCCGCCAGTGCCGTGTGGTATCAACATAATGGTCCCTATCCGGAGGACTTTCAACGCATCTATCTGCCGGCCAACTATCAGAGATCCATGTCGTATCAGGTGCGAGTGCAGAGCTACAAGAATGCAATGGCTACGTGGGGGTTTACGAATCCCGACCAATATGCGAGTCGTATTGTAAGTAAATAATAAATCTGAATGCTTCCTGAAATTATATGAATACTTTACTTTTTTTTAGCCCACAGCGGAGCAGTTTGTGCGATCAGCAGCCCGTTGCTTTAACTGTGAACCACAGGAATTTAAAGTACTTAATCATGGTGATCTGTGGTCTGGCAATATACTTTTGAATACCACCTTAGCCTGTGATATCAAGGATCTGCGTTTCGTAGACTTTCAACGCTGTCGCTGGGGCAGTCCCGCTCAGGATCTTTGGGAACTAATTATCTGTTCCGCACATCACAGTCTGCGAATCAAACAATTCGATTATTTTGTCCGAATCTATCACACACATCTTGTGCAGTGTCTAAAACTGCTCAATTACAGCAAACCTCTGCCCCTGCTCAAGGAACTACATATGAGCATGATCAAACATGGTTTCTGGGGTAAGTCTATCCATATAACATAAATCAGATTTCCAAAATACTAAACTAGATTTTTATCTGATAGGTTATTATACGACCTTCACGCATCTGGTGTTCATACTTTTACCCGTTGACAAGGAAATTAATCTACCGAAATTAATGCTGCCCGGCGAGGAGGGAGATCGAGTTCGCGCCAAGGCATATACGAATCCTCTTTATGTTAGGGCAGCCCTTAGTATATTACCATTTCTGCATAGGCGTGGTCTTCTAGAATTTTAAAATGTTGACTTACCTACCACAGTAAGCAAAGTCACTTTGTTTATCTTGATGTTTATCTTTTGTTTAGATGCGGCAAAGTAGTTATGCTCTAGTCGTAGATACTCGACCAATAGATATTCTATAAGCATGTTCGGAATTGATAATATTTGTACTTACATGTTAACTTCAGCATACGTACTCACTTTGGTCTGATTTTAAATAAATATACTTCTATAAAAATGAATAGACTCCATTATAGAAGTAAATAAATCACTCGTGAATAAATCGAGGGTATTTCATAGTCATCATTCGACTAAATAGTTTTCTATTATTATCAAAAAAACAAACTTGTCGCATTTCTCATTGAAATCCACTGGCCGTCAGCTGATAAGCTGGTTACGCCTCACACTCAAAAGCTATAAACAGAGAGAGCTTTCGTGCAAAGCTTATGCTTGAGCACGTGAGCAGATGACCCACTAAAGCTCTGCATGCTTATCGTCTCCCTCGCTCTCTCATTCAGCTCACTCTTCGTTTAGCTGTTAAACACAACAGCCGCTAACACTCAGCTGCTCGGCTACAATTTACAAAGAGTACTTTGTTGTTGTTCATATTTCCCACAAGTCAGGTGACTTGAGAAAAAATATTAAAATAATTGAGAAATAAACATGGGCACCGGCAAGAAGAACTATGTAGCTCCCGAGTGGTTGACTGTAGAATTTCTGCAGGATGTTCTAAAGGAGCACTTCAAGGAGGAGCAGCTGACAGTAAGTGATTTGTTAGTAAAGAGCGCCAATGTGGGCGATGTGGTCGTTGGATTTGCCAGTGAAATGCATCGGGCGTGCTTCAATCTCACCCGTGGCACAGTGAAGAGTAAGTTCTCGGTGTTTGTCAAGGACCATCCCAAGGGACAGACGGGTGCCATTGCATTGCGTAGCAAGCTGTTCAAGCGTGAAATTTTAGCCTACAAAGAAGTGTTGCCCCGTGTGCAAGCGCTGCTTGAGTCCATTGGCGATAAGACCCAAATTGCGCCCACGTGCTATTACACGACGGAGAGTCCCGAACCGTTCCTCATATTGGAGGACATGCAGCTGAGCGGCTTCGAGAACTTTGAGCGGGGGCGTCTGCTCAATTTGGACTATGTGTTGCCCACCATCGAAAAGTTGGCCAAGTTGCATGCCTGCAGTGCTGTGATTGCTCAACAGAACCCCGAAGTGCTGGAGTTCTTCAATGAGGCACCAATTTCCCGCAATCCCGATCGACGTGACTTCCTCAGCTTCTTCCCCGTCAACATTCGTTGCGTGGCCGAGGAAATTGCCCACTGGAAGGGTTTTGAGGAGATCACCGAAAAGATGTTTAAGTTGGCCGAAAATGTGCTCCAGAGTGCCGTCACCATGTACGAGGAACAGCAGAAAGGCTTCAAGGTCTTTAACATGGCAGACATTTGGATCAACAATCTGATGTTTCACATTAACAACGAGACCAAGGAACCCGATAATGTTGTTGCTGTAAGCCCCAGCATATTGCACATATATGTATATTCCTATTATAATCCATGAATCATTTGCAGTTGGACTTCCAGTTGGCATATGTGGGTTCGCCAGCTGTCGATCTTAACTATTTCCTCTTTGGCTCCCTCAACGAAAATGTGCGCAAGGTTCACTACAAGTATATTATTCGAGAGTATCATCAAGTACTACAGAAAACTCTTGAAAAGTTGAAGTACGAGGGACACATTCCAACGCTTAAAGAGATCCACATTGATGTGATCAATAACAGCCTAATTAGTGAGTTTCTGTAAATACATTATGAGATTAGCTTATTAAACCTTCCACTTAATCACTAGGTGTCATTGGAGCCACTTGCCTTACGCCTCTCATATTCAGGGAAGAAGCTGGCTTCGACAATCTTGAGGATTTGAATTCTCGCACCGAGAATGGCGATCGTTTCCGACGTGAAAATGTTGAGAATCCCAAGTATCGAGCATTTTTACAACGAACTGTCAAGGAGTTTGAATTGTCTGGCTTTTTGGATACGTAAATGATTTTGTAAATCGTTGAGCTACATTTGAACAAATGCGAGGGCTTCCATAAACACGACATACAAATTAGTATTACAGATTATATAATATCTTATGTGTTTACCGCTATAAATGAGCATTCTGTAAGTCAACAGATACCACATGTATTAAACATGAATTTGTGGAATCTGGAAAATATATATTTTACATTGTCCAATGTTACTACCCAAACGTATTTTTATATTTAGCTTTCATATATATATGTATGTGCATACATACATTATGGACCAATATTTTTATTTTAATTACATCGAGTCTAATTTGGCAATAAAATTTTCTAACATTTTCCATTTGAAAAACATTGATATATTCTTTATTTATGTACTATATTGTTGTAGTTGCAAAATCACCACAAAAAATGTACCAATATTTTCAAGCAAATGCATCAACTTCCGTAAAAAAAATTGTATTTGCTGTTGTCTTTTGATCCCATTTAAAAGTATAATTCAGTGGTTTCACATCTTTATAGATTATAATATTTTAAGGTCTCTATTAACACAACATTCACTCTTTGAAATATTCTCTTAAATTAGGGAGACATAGGTAACAGAGCGTTTATTTTTATCGATGCTCTTCTTTATACAATGGCTTGGAGAACTTAGCTTCGGCCGTAAAGCTTTCACATGCTAATTCATCATTTCTATAATTTGCACTTATTGAAATCATAAAGTAAAATCAATTTGGTTAAAAAGTAAAGAATGAAGAATATATTCTTTTATTGTTCAGTTGAAATAATCTAGATCTTCAAGTCTGGGTAGCAAGTATTTCATCTCATTCTGGAAAGCATCTGTAAAGTACGTCTTTAGGCGAAAATCGTTATTTTGTATTATCTCAGCGGGATCAAATTTATTTTCTTTTATAGCACACATCATGGGGAAAAATGTTGTTAATAAGAAGATATCTAGAAAAAACATTTTTTCAAAATTATTTCTTAACTCTATCAATTCATTTTCAAGCTCACCGTAAGATTTGTGTTGGGTCATTTGCATCCAAAACTCTGCAGAATTTGGAAACTCGCCTTTAAATCCAATTTTCTGTAAGATTTCGACAAACGTTTTAAAGTAAAAATTTAACAGATCCTTGTAGCTGTTTTTCCGACACTCGGGGCCCATTAACATATAAATCGAATAAATTAAATCGATCGTAATAGGACAAAGGTTGCTCATTTGAAAGTCCAGTAACATGATATCTTCAAAGGATCCATTTGTCGGATTATGCTTAAACATCATGTTACGCAGGTGAAAATCGCCATGACAGAGAACATAATATCCATTACTTTTTCTGTTTACTCGATATTCTTGAAATATCACTTTCGTTTGATCCATATAATCATTTTTCAACTTCTCAAAACGTGTTAAATATTTTGAGAACTCAGGTATTTCTTTGAGCATTGTAATAAAATTATTCATTCCAGATGACATAAAGGGGTCATTCACAAAATTGGGCACTTCAAATACACCATGCTTAAATTCTTCGAGATATTCAGGGTTCTGAAATACAATATATTTTTCTTAACAATCCACAACACGTTAACTATGATTTATTTACCTCATGTAAAATTTTGAAGCTAATTGCATGTATCTTAGCCAGCTTTTTAAACACCGCCTTCAGTTCCTCTTTAGTTGCTTCTCTATCTCGTATGACAGAGTAACCTTGTGGAACTAGATCTTCAAAGATCATAACTTTCCGAGGTACTAAACTATGATACAAGCAAGGCACACACAATCTGGTCTCATCGCCTAATTTACGCAGCACTTTCTCAAATTCAGGCAATACTTTCGTATACATTCCAATTTCCGTTTCAAAGACTTTCGAGTTACCGAGAACTTCTTTCTTGTGACCCTCCATTTCCGGCATTGTTTTGATGATCAGCGACTTGAAGAACTTTCCTTTTTGAGTCGTATATGATATTTTACCTCTAAACATAACGCTGGCATAGTGATCTCCTTTGGCACTTGCTGGTGAGATCTTTAGTTCGGTCACTTTGAGTTCTGGCATCTTTTCATATTGCCTCATCACTTCCTCAAAGTACTGCGTATTTAACCACTCAGGTGCCTCCATCTCGTCAGCATTGAAATTATCATTATTTGTCGTGGAATCCATTATATTCTACTACTATTAAGCAAATTTTCTAGTGAAAGTTCCGTGTCAACAATCCAAGTAACCACTTTTAACTAACTTTGCTCTACTCCATCAGACACTATATATGTGATTTAGCAATGAAACTTTCTAGTCAAAAGCTCGTTCGCTATTTTACTATTTGATGAGCTTAAGCTCATACATATGTATTCTTGCTATCAAGCACGTAACGAAATTGACAATAGATATTTTAGAGTAGTATATAAACATCTAGATTGATCAAATGTTCTCTAACCTCTTTGCAAATATTTAAAGGCCAAAAAGCTTCTAAAAGTCCGTTTCTCACAGCTCTCTTGTTCTCGTGTATGCATATTTTTAATTGATTCAGAAAACATTTGCTCTTAATGTGCTCATATTATTAATAACTGATCTAAAAAAAAAACGCTTGTAAAGTTCATTGTTCAATATATTTGATGTATTAAAAACTCTATATTGTTTAATCCAAGTAGCCTAATTCCTCAAATCTAGGGATTAAATATTTAACCTCCCCTAAGAATAAATCTAAGAAGTACATTTTTTGTCGAAAATCATTACTTTGCATCACCTCATTGGGGTCGAATGTATTGTTTTTAACAGCACATATCATTGGGAAAAATGTTGTCAGTAGAAAAATATCTAGAAACCATAAACAGAAATAGTTATTACTCAATTTTATCAATAAATTGTTGGAACTTACCGTAAGCTTTGTGTTGTGCCATTTGTTTCCAAAACTCTGCGGAATTCGGTAATTCTCCCTTAAATCCAATTTTCTGTAGAGTTTCGACAAAAGTTTTAAAGTAAAAGTTTAACAGATCCTTGTAGTTATTTTTACGACACTCAGCTCCCATTAGCATATAAATGGAGTAGATTAAATCAACAGTTATAGGGCTCAAATTGCTTATTTGGTAGTCCAGTAGCATGATATCTTCAAAGGATCCATTAGTCGGGTTATGCTTAAACATCATGTTACGCAGGTGAAAGTCCCCATGGCAGAGAACATAGTATCCATTAGGTTTTTTATTTACTCGATATTCTTGCATTACTAACTTTAAGCGATCCAAATGGTCATTATTCAAACGCTCGAAAATTGGTACATATTTTGAGTACTCAGGGAATTTTTTTAGCATTTCAATAAAATTGGAAATTCCTGCTGTCATAAAGGGGTCTTCTACGATATTTGGCATTTCAAAAAGACCATACTTAAATTCTTGAAGATATTCCGGATCCTGAAAAAGAAATATCTCTTACTTAATTTGTTTTAAAGAGAATGATAATTTATGCGTACCTCATGTAAAATGTGAAAGCTAATTGCATGCAGTTTAGCTAGCTTTGTAAATACCGCCTTCAGCTCCTCTACAGTCGGATCTCGATCTCGCATGACAGTGTAGCCTTGTGGCAATAGATCTTCAAAGATCATCACTTGGCGAGGTTCCAGGCTGTAATACACGCATGGGGCACACAGCCTCGTCTCATCGCCCACTTCACGCAGTATCTTTTCAAACTTCGGCAATACTTTGGTGTACATTCCTATCTCCGTTTTAAAGAGGTGTGAGTCACCGAGCATGTCTTTTTTGTGGCCCTCCACTTCAGGCATCGTCTTGATGATAAGAGACTTGGACAAGTCGCCTTTTTGGGTGGTATACGAAATGTTACCTCTGAACATAACGCTGGCATAGTGATCTCCTTTGGCACTTGCTGGTGAGATCTTTAGTTCAGTTACTTTGACTTCCGGCGCATTCTCATATTGCTTGATCACTTCTTCGAAGTACTGCGTATTAAGCCACTCGGGTGCCTCCAACTCGTCAGCATTGTAATTATCATTATTCGTCGACGAATCCATTTCTTTTAGTTGAACAATAAAAAAAATTTCGCTAATAGAAGTGCCAGGTAAACAATTCAACCGATGGCAGGTTACTGAATGAGCTCTCTTTCACTGGCCGCTATATATACATAGTAAGTGGTTTGGCAGTGAAGCTTTCAAGCTTTGAAAAGCTCGTTCTCTAAATGTATTTATGATTGCAAAATTTAACTCAATATTAAATCATTGTTGGTGAAAACTAACAACGCTTTCAAATGAAAAGTGATCTGTCTTCTTATTATTATCAGTTGCTACACCCTCATACAAATAGAAAAGGGAACAATGGATTAAAAATTAAAATTATGTTGTTGAAAATATATATAAATAAATATAGAAAATAATAAGTTTCTTAGATAATAGTAATGTTTTCTTAATAATAATTTTGTCTGACTGCTTCTCAATCCGTGTATGTGAATCTAAAAGACTAAAAAACAAAAAGTTTCATAATTTAATTGGCAGATCAATTTTATTTTGACTCGCTCATTGGGATAATTCACAATTAGCCGAATTTTTATAGCTTAGTGCCGGTAGAAAATGTATATAACAGGCAAAATGAAGGCCATGGGGTCGGACCCCATAAAGTATTTATTCTTGAACCGTCCGTAGATCTCAAACACTATAAGAGATAGAGTTATAATCAAATAGCTAAAGCCGTGATTTCTGGTACATACACTAACATAAACAGTATCTGTAATTCCTGACATTTTGTTATATAATTATTATTTTTCAAATACGGCTTTTTTTAAAATGGGGAATCGAGAATCTCACTGTCGAGCCCACTCAACAATAGTTTTCTTACTTGTTTTAAGTAACTGTCTTTCTACATAAATATGTGTGTGTAGAGATTAGTTTTCTGCTTTGGTGTGTGATAAGTATTGTGATTGCAAGTCAATTGGCAAGTCGTATCTTGTAATCGATTTAAGTATTCAAAGGTTTTTCATAGAGCTGTTAGTTTGAAGATAACATATCTTTAAGTATTCAGTTTCCCTATCTAAACATTGGAAATAAAAATGGAACGATAAGCAAAACCTATATTCAGATGACAAAGAAAGGATTTATCATAAGTGTATTTATTACTTTTTAAATAGTAATTTATTAAATAATTTACAAATGTGGTAAACACTATTTAAAGTAACCCAATTTTTCGAATCTAGGTAGCAGATACTTCACTTCTTCAACGTATTTTTCGATGAAAAAAAGCTTTTTACGAACTTCATTGCTCGTCATCATCTCAGAAATATCGATGTCTCTTGCCTCGGCTGCAAATGGCATTGGCAACAATGTAAGGTAAAACATTTCTGAAATTATATAAAAATGTATATACTCCTAAATTTGAGGATTTTCTATTCATACTTACCAACAATTTTATGACGGTATAATTGTCGCCAAAAGTCCACATAATTCGGTAGCTCACCCTTAAAACCAATTTTTTCTAAAGTCTCGACGAACGTGTTGAAGTAAAAGTTAATAAGTTCCTTGTGATGATTTCGACGTTCATCCGGACCCATTAGCAAATAAATAGAGTAAAGGATATCAACGGATGGGGGACAAACGTTACTCATTTGATAATCCAGAAGCATACAATCTTCCAAGCCACCAGTTGAGTTATGCTTAAACATCATATTACGTAAATGGAAGTCCCCATGGCACAAAATATAATAACCATCTGATTGACGATTTGATCTATATTCTTCTATTATATCAATAAATTTTTGAACAATATCTCTCTCAATGCTTTTAAAATAGGGCTTATACTTGGCAAACTCTGGAACCGAATCAATTAGTCTCAGGAAATTAGTGATTCCCGATGTCATAAAAGGATCAGTCAAAATATTAGGCATGGAAGTTATTGAATGCTTGAATTCTTTAAGGTATTCGGGATTCTGAAATATAATATTACCATTAAGAGTGATTCAATTAATATGCTCTTCTAATTGGCTTACCTCATTAAGAATCTTAAAGCTCACTGCATGGATTTTAGCCAATTTTGTATAAGCAGCTTTTAACTCCTCGATAGTCGCTCCTCGATCTCTTATGACGGTGTAACCCTCCACTACAAGATCGTCGAAAATCATAACTTGTCGTGGCTCCAAGCTGTGATACAAACAAGGCGTGCATAGCTTAGTCTCATCTCCAGACTGCCGCAAAATCTCCTCAAACTTGGGCAACGCTTTGGTGTACATGCCAATTTCTGTTTCAAAGATTTTGGAATTGTGAAGCAACTCTTTCTTATGGCCATCTTCTTCCGGCATAGTTTTAATAATCAACGATTTCGAGAATTTTCCTTTTTGGGTTTCATACACAACTTTCGACCGGAACATCACACTTGCATAGTGATCTCCTTTAGCACTCGCTGGAGACATCACAACATCCAAAACTTTCAATTCTGATTCCTTTAAATGCTGACTTAACACTTCCCTGAAGAATTCTGCACTTAGCCACTTTGGCGCTATCAGTTCGTCGACATTATAGTCATTATTATTGTTCGTCGATGCCATTTTAGTTACAATTAAACAAATCGATTTACGAAGTGATCAATACGTCGCTACGATAAGAAGTGAGCAGCGCACTGTGGGAGACCGATTTTTATACGAATTGAATAGGAAGCGTGCCACCTTTATCACAGACCATTGAACTGAGGGAACTATTTAGATTATTGTGAAATTACATAGCCCAGCTATTTAGCTAAGTTACTTAGCACCCATAGAAAATGTAGATAACAAACAGATAAACAAACGATTGAGAGTCTCAGAGATCCAGTGTTTCATACGGACGGACGGACAGACGGATATGGGTATATCATCTCGGCTGTTGACGCTGATCAAGAATATATATACTTTATAGGGTCGGAGATGCCTCCTTCTACCTGTTACATACATTTCCTGCCGGCACAAAGTTATAATACCCGGGTAGCGGGTATAATAATCGCGGGGTTTACCCCCATGCTATTTGTTAGGGAGCTTTGAATGTAAAAACCTTAGCTTTGTGCCTTCTTATAAATAATAATCACATCCATGAAAGTCTTTGCATCCGTCCAGTCGGGTGCTAATCTTATGTTCATTATATCTCATCTTTAACTTTATAGATTCGTAAAAACCAAATAACTCATGTAAACTATAGGCCAAAATAACGCGCGAAACCAATTAAAACTTTTCAAATACAAAAATGCTTTCGACCAGTAGTAAAAGAAAATATTCATTCTTCGATTTTTTATTTTTCGAAGAGGCTTTGAGACTACATTATTAAGAGATACAAAGAGATGACTACATACTCCGTTTTTATGTTCTCTTTGTTTCTCGCTTCTTATCTTTCTTATCATCAGAGAATAATAACTTGTATGGTTATTCAGATAGATATTTAATTAAATCCGAGTTTAAAGTACTTGATATCAAATTCTCTCCAAACGAGTATCTTACGTCATCAATATCACTGATTTAATAATTCAAAAGCTCAGATTGTTTGGTTCAGAGAGACGTTAGAGAGAAGTTATTTTTAAAAATGTCTTATATTCTTCGAAACTATCGCAGAACTGTTTCATATATCTCCTATGAATAAACCTTCATCATCTGGGTTGAGGACCAACATAGATACTGTTTCGGCAATTTTTGAAAATTTGTTGTCACTAGGAGATAAACGGGATATCACCAACGCGATTCTCATACATTATATTGTCAAATATAAGTCAAAGTATGAAGAACAGCTTGATTGTAACAAAATGGCTTCCAAAATGGTCTGATTGTGTAGATGTTTTGAATAGGCGCTACCAGCATATTTCAGCTGAGGAAAGCTCGAATTATAGAACGAGCCCTAAGCCAGAATCGAGTCCCAAACGGACTACCAAAGCGTCGTATTCAGCGTCTAAGTCCAGCAACCCTAGTTGTCAGTGCAGTAGTCAATGCATTTTACAGTTTTTTGGTGTGCAGTTGACTTACAGTACTTGACAGAGAACGGTTAAGGGTGAATGAAAAAAATTCGTACGCGCTCACAGGCGAATAACCACACTGTTCGGATCAGCCGATCAAACTTGCATGTGCTCACATTTTCGTTGTTGATTTTAAATCCACTCGGGTGCGAGCGATTTTTTGTTTCACTCCAAATTGTTTGGCTTGTGTTCAGCATAATGATTTCAAGCGCTACTCATTCGGCTCAACAATCATTTTTTTTAACAAGAATAGCACTCAACTCACAAAAATCAGTACGTATGATTTCACTCATGTGGAATTTTTAATTAGGTTGGGGGAAAAAAAGAAGCAGTTTGATCTTTGTCTACTTTTGTACTTGTGAAAAAAGTTGAGCTTTATGCCACACACAAATATTTGGAATCCAAATTCCATCAACATTATTGCGAATTTTCTATTTTAATGTTACTAAGGCCGGTACACATTCCACTTGTGGCGCCCAAATATGCTGCATTTTTTCAATGGACGGTATAACAAAACACAGGGATGGAGAACTGTTTAACAGAATTGAAGCTTCCTAAAAATTATTTCAAAAGCGCTACATAGGTCTACCAATTTTTACTAACTCAGCAACTTCTATCGATTCCTTAAACGAATTCTCCAAAACGTTGGCAAGCAAATGGCTGCTGCAGTTTAAACTAATATTGTTCTGCAAAGCTTTAACGATATTTGGGCCTCGATCGGTGACGAACTTCTTTGGCTCAAATTATATATGAGAATTTCCAAAATCATTAACGCTTAATGTATAGCATTTTATTAGCTCTTTCATTGGTGCAAAGATTGATGTTGGGTATTTTTTCATTTAGAAGATAATTGCAGAAGTCAAGGCTTAAGAGGTCAACCAATTTAAACGCCAACTTCAGCGAATCCAGAGGCAATATTTTAATGCAACTAATTTTAAACATTTGTACATTGATGGTTCTTTAAAAGGGTTATAATTTTTTTTTAAGACGAATTGTATTTTTATTTAATTCAATTTGAAGTAAATTTGCTCGGGACATTTTTTACCACCACTATTTTAATTTTATTGTCACCCATCGAAAATTGTTTTTAAACTAACAAAAATAGTGAATTCAACTCCAATGTTATTTACATAAAATTTTTATTATATTTATTGATGGATTAATATATTATTTATGTTATTTTAATATTAATGAATTTATTAAATACAAACAATAGTTTCTTGCAATGAATAAGCAGTCTTCGCTGCTTTCACCTCGTTATCAGTCGAAGAAGAAATATGAAACTTAGATATACATACCTGGTATACTTCTAACCTCTTTCCATTTTTCGTTCAAGTTATATTTAAAATATTTTTGTCAATTTCATCTGTTGACAAAAATAATAGTTTTACACCTTACAAATTTATTCGGTGGGATGTTCTTTTTGAAGAGCTCATATGCTTCACGCACTGTCGTCATCATAAAACATTTGGCAACTACATCGCCTGCTGTCAAAAAAGTGTGCCTTTTTCCTGAGGCCTGGACACTAATATTGTCATTAATACAAAACTCTTTAATTGAGTTAACTAAGCTCTCTGGTAGGGTTTTCTCGAATTTGGTTTTCGCAATATTTTTTTGGGGAATTTCTTTAAATTTGTTTAACAAAATTTCAAGTACTCTTACTTTCTTTTCTAAGTCTCTTTGGCAGAGCATTTTCAACTTTTCTTACAGTTTTCCCCAAGGTTTGCTTGCATTTGTAAGGATCACTTTTCTTTTTTGCAGCATATCCTTTTTCTGCATCTCTCTTTTCTGCTAGCCTTTGTCGATATTGGCTCTTACGTATGCGCGCAAGCTGCCTCCTGTTGTCCACTACTTCATTACTTCCATTCGTCGCCGCTTTGCAGTTTAGCCTAGTGTTCCGCATTCTTTCCTAGTTTTTTTAATTTATAGATTTCCCATTTTATTGGGTCTTTCATCAACTTTTCTCTCCACCGTTTACAAATTTCTCTTCTTTTTTGACAACTTGTTACATTCATCTACATTTAAATAATTTGAAATTTTATATAATTTAAAAAAAATATACAAAATTTATTTATATCATTATGTTGTGTACTTACGGTCGCGCACGGGACCAACTTTAAATTATCACAAAAAAAAACAAATATTTTGTGTACCCGCTACCCATAGGATAGAAGGGTGTTATAACTTTATGCGGGCTGGAAATGTATGTAACAGGTAGAAGGAGGCATCTCCGACCCTATAAAGTATATATTCTTGATCAGCATCAATAGCCAAGACAATCTACCCATGTCTGTCTGTCTGTCTGTCCGTCTGTCCGTATGAACTCCTAGATCTCAGAGACTATAAGAGACAGCGTTTGTTATGTTTGCACGCAGATAAACAAGCGTAATTTTAAAGCTAGAGCTGCGAATTTTGGTGTATACAATAATAACTATAGTATTTATGATTCCTGAAAATTCCTGATTGAGGTCAGATAAAAATTGTGGAAGTTATTAAAGAAATACTTTTGTATGGGTAAAAACGCCTACTTACTCAGACAAGGGTCTGAGTTGCTTTGGCCGGCAATCTGGTATATTGTGCCGTCTATGGTATATTTTGAATGCGGTACTATATCGATATAACAAATATACCGTTTGGTATATTTTAGTATTTTATATTATTTTCAGTATATTTTGAAAATAATACCAGAATATTTTGCTTTTATTCAACTTTAGCTTTTTTACTTGTTTTTTTAAGTTATTAATATGTAGAACAGACAAGTGCAGTATTGGATAATTGCTACTCTCCAGCTTTTTAGAGCAACATTCAAAGGGTGTCAGAATAATATTAATTAGTAAATATATAATATATAATATTAAATATATAATATTAATTAGTAAATATTCCGCTAATATTAATTAAATTTATATCTGTATTTCTTGATATTTCACTTTTTTCCACCAAAATCAGCGAAATTTCCACCCAATTTAACTCAACCGACTTCAAGAGGTTAAATATAGTATTCCAACGAGTTGGAGAGTAGCTTTTCAGGGAGCTTGTTAAATTTCAGTTTTGCCCAAATTATTTAAAATACTTAACCAGCAATTAACCAGATCCAGCAATTCTGGTACTTCATTCAAAAATTTGCCAATCATATTGTGTATCAAGTGATTTGCACAGTGTATTGTGCTCAGTCCATTGAACGCTGCTTTCATATTAGCTCCTCGGTCGGTAAGAAATACAACAGTAACAACAGTAAATCACATCCAAAGTCACGTAAAATTCGCATGATTTTTTTTTTTTATTTCATTAACTAATAAATTTGGATAGTTTTATATTCCAATAACATTTTATATTTCCTACCGTTACAAGGAGCTCCACCCATTAATTTCACTGATAGTAGGCGGTTTTTAAGGGTGCCTTCTTTGACGAAATGCATAGTGAAATATAAGATTCTTTAAAGAGATCGTCGGTCCAGGTATCTGAAGTTATGCTATATCCATATTCTTACTTTATTGAAGTGAAAATCATAGAGCGTACCGATGTTTCGCGATATAGTTGTGGGATGCGGCAGTAAATAGTCAATATTGACGATTTCCCCCACGTTTTTCGCCCCTACAGAAATAAAAAACTATGGTAAGTTTTTTAATCCAGAGTCCGCAATTAGATTAACCGGTCGACTATTCTTTATTGTCCACTCCGTTGCCAGATTGGTGCATTTCTTGTTGGTTTCTGAGAGAACATCAACGACAGGAAGACTGCGCTATCGGCTATTGGCCATAATGCAACATTTGAGTTTAACTAGTTTACACATAAATATATATATTTTTAAAATCCCTGTTTTTGCCTGGGTCTCTGGCACTAAATAATCTCAAACATACAAAAGACAATCACAAACAAATAAAACAACACATATACTTTGTTACAATACATATACACTGACGAGCAAAACTGTAACACGAGTTTATTGCTTCAACTTCAAAGCTCTGTAATTTTTTCTAATGCACGCATTTTGAAGATCTTAGTCTTGTTTTGTAGGTAGGTAGCCATTTGATATCATTGTGTATACCGTTCTACCATTTCCGGGGAAATAGTATTCCATACGTACTGTGTTCGTTCCCACAACTCCTTCATTCCACTTGTAGAAACTGCATATTTCGCCAGCTGCGATTTCACATGACTCCACAAGTTTTCTATTGGATTCATGTTGGGAGATTGTGGTAGCCACTTCATAGATTGAAATTTCTGTTTTGAAATCTAATTTTTTACCAATATGGACGTGTGCTTCGGGTAGTTCTCTTACTGAAAAACGCTTTTTCGGCAGAAAGACCCATATTCCCAATAACCTTCGGAAGATTTTCTTGTAAAATTGTAAAATGGTTATTGCTCCTTATTAAAACAAAGGGACCAACTTCATTTGAATTAATGCACCCCAAACCCATGATGGAACCGCCACCGTGCTTGACGGTTTGTCGCACATTCCTTGGTGACTGGATCGTAGGATCTCTAGTCCAATACCAAGAGCGTCCATCTGACTCGAAGCGATTAAGTTTTGTTTCATCCGACCATATTACCTTGGAAACAAAAATATTTTAGAATTATTTTCTTTTTTAGACACTGGTCTGGGTCGATCTCCTGGATTAATTTGAATGTTTCCTAAACTGTGTATTTTGAGGCGCTGTACATATGGTTTACGCCGAATTTGTTAGCCACTTCTAGCTTCTTTAGCTTCTAATAAATCAAGAATGTTCTTATTTTTTCACTATCCATAACAAATTCAATTAGCATATGGCTTTAAAATATCAAAGCTCAGCGAGTAAAATGTAAACAAATAAACTTTAACGGTTAACTAAGCTTTAAAACTAAACACATTTGACTTTTTTTTACAAATTGGCGTGTCATTTTCTTTAACTGATATCGAATGGCTTTTAATTTTACTAAATAGTATTAAATGTTATAACCTACAAAACAAGACTAAGATCTTCAAGATCTGAGATACCCGCTACCCATTTTGAATATTACAGTATTATTCTCAAAATATACCAACAAATACTACCAAATATACCAAATATATATTTGGTATATCGATATAGTACCACATTCAAAATATATCATAGGCGGCACAATATACTAGATTGTCAGTCAAAGCTACTAAGACCCCTAGTAAGTAGGCGTTTTTGCCCACTCAAAAGTATTTCTTTAATAACTTTGACAATTTGTATCTGATCGTAACCAAATTTTTAGGAATCACAACTACTAAGTTATTCTTGTATATACTCTAGTTTTAAAATTGCGCTTGTCATTCGATTTTTTTGATTTTCGGGGGCGGAAGTGGGCGTGGCAAAAATTTGAAACAAACTTGATCTGCGTGCAAACATAACAAATGCTGTCGAAAAAAAATTATAGCTCTATCTCTTACAGTTTATGAGATCCAATGTTACATATACTTTATTGGGTCGGAGATACCTTCTTCTACCTTGTACATACATTTCCTGCCGGCACAAAGTTATAATACCCTTCTACCCTATGAGTAGCTGGTATAAAAAACGGTATAAAGGGCGAGTCAGCTCAAGCATTATCCGCTAAATTATGCAATCTGCAGCAAAAGCAAAAGTCAGCAAGTCAATATATATGTAGATGTTGAAAAATTGACAAGGGCCTTGAAATCAGCACATATGATTCACGGTGTACCGTAAGAATATGCCGAGGAACTACTGCACAGTTGTACGCAGTCAACACACAAGCTTGGTTGTAATTATTAAGTGTGAATGGACTGCAATTGCTACCAAAATAATAAACAAATGTATGAATTAAACAACATTTATATATATTTTATTTATTCAATACTGAACTAATAAATAATAATTTGGACAGACGCGAAGTAGTTAACCTCTTTCTTTTTTCTGTAGCTCTGCCAGAATCGAAGTGCCAATAAGGAAGCAATAAAGGCAAGCTATAATATATAGATTAGGATATACTAATCGAATCTCCCAGGCATCAAATGAACTGGGTTTCATTTTAGCTGCAATACTGAACCATTTAAGAAGTAGTTTAGCTTATATTGAATTTGCGATTCATTCATTCTTCTTGCTTCGTTTGTGTGCACATAAGTCGAATTCTACTTCGCCAGTTGATGACTCTTCACTAACACTTCCATGGCATTCAACCATTTGTGAATGTGCCGTCAATTATTTCCTTATGTGTTTCATTATTGAAGCCAAGGCAAAGAATTATGAAAGTGTTTTTTTTTTTTTTTGAAGCGAGGGTCCAGCAAAGTTAAAGAAGCTACTCGTAATAAAAACGACCGATCGAATTGTCCCAGTATAGTCGACTTAAGCTTTCTTCCCGTAAATTACGTGCACATTACTCTCACTATTTGTTGGCGTCCACAATGAGAATTGGGTATGACCTGAGCTAAAGTAGTATACTTCTCTCCCTTATCTGAGTAGTAATGGCTTCTAATGGCTTAAGTAACGCAATAATTTCGACTATTTCATCTTTTTCCCTTGCTGAAATCATTTGCGGGACATCAGAAAAATTTAATACCACTTGTCTGATGTATGACATTAATTTTATAAAGCGCTGCAGCATATACAAATTAGAATTCCACCTCGTTTTCACATCAAAGATGCCTTCAAGTCATTTCTTTCTGGAACGCCAACAGATGGCTGCAGCTGGAGCAAATTTTCTTTCGATTTTCTATTGCGCTTCAACCAAATTAACGGCATTTGGTGATTAATCTAGATGCTTCTTCAAGTTATAATGTATTCGTGCACTCTAAATTTAAAACAATGAACATGGCGCGATTTTCTAAAGCTTTATAACATTTTTTCAGTTGGTTGGAGTTATCTATCGGGGAGATGGAGTGTGTGGTATCTTTTCAGTCTTCTTACTGTTAAACTGTTGTCTACTAGACTTAAGGCTAAATTATTTTCGCGATTATGGAAATTTATTTATTTCTTCTTTTATGGCTGGAATATTAAGATCTTTGTGAATATTTGCATTGTTGCTCGTGTTGACCACTTCTGTATCGTCCTTTTCACCTAGTTGGTAAAAATGTAAAATTCCAAATATACTGATGATATTAGTACTGAAAACTAGAATAAATATTAATAAAAAAAAAAAATGTACACATTTTGCTGGTTGTTGGTGCATTATAAGATTTTATTAAACCTTTAATCTTGCGCGTAAAATTGTAGTATAATCGATTAATGATTTAATTAAGTCGCTAATTGAAACAAATTTGTCGATTAATATTTATCATATTATTAATCAAGCCATCACTAATTCTCCCGAATCATAGATAGATTTTTTAAAAAATAAGCTAGAAAAAGGTAATCTTAAAAAAAATGCTAAGAAACAAGCTTCACCAAAATGCATGAAAACTTGAAATCTTATTTTGTTTTTATTTAATAGGGGGTTATATTTATGATTAGGTCTTTCAATTTCCATTGCGACAGTTTCCAAATGAAAAATAAGAAAGCTACTATCGAGTGTACTCGACTGTGAGATACCCGCTACCCATTTTGAATAAATATGCTAAATATACTGCACAAATACTAAAAATATACCAAATGGTATATTTGGTATATCGATATTGTATCGCATTCAAAATATACCATAGACAGCACAATATACCAGATTGCCAGCCAAAGCAACTAAGACCCAAGCAAATAATTCATCGATTTCATATTGAATTTAAATATTTTTCATTTTTTTTTTTTAAAGCATAATGTATGTTACGTTTTAGATATCGTTTGTGCCAGCATTGTTAGGGGAGTTGATTTCGGATCGAGGTTGGAGACGGTCAGCCGGAAGATCGTGCTGTACGGTCTTGACTGTTGATCAAGGTTGGAGTCGGTCCACCGCAAGAAAAAAACTGCAGTTCGAAGTTTTTGGATAGTCGAGTTTTTTTTGTTGTTCGCATCGTAGTTGTAAATTAAAGAGTGGTATCGTTTAACGTCGCATTTTTAACTCCGATTATAACGTCGACAAATATAACGGCGCGTTAATCAACGACAAGAATCACCGCTGGACAAATGCTGACAACGACGATACAAAACACCACCGGCAACTATCACATCGCAACGGGAGACGACGCCTGGAAAATTGAGTAGCGACTTACACTCGCCACCGACAGGAGCGACACCGACGACGGAGCAGCGTCGACGACGTGGGACAGGGAGTGTCAGACGACGCCGCCAACGGTGAGCCAGGAGGTGAGTCAGGTCCAGGCCTGTTCTCGTTCCGACCTCCAGTGCGCTACGTTCGAATACTCGCAATCCGGGGTATCAGATTGCTCGATCAAGCCGGTAACTGTCAATGTTTTGTTGTAAAACGGCAGAGTAGGTGTTAAGCCGAAAATTATTCAGATCAACACTTGCCTCTACGGAGATACAATAGTATGTTTACTTATAAAAATATATACATATATGCACTATATCGTCACCTATCGCCCCTTCACCAAACCTCAAGAGGTCTTAGGCAGGTCAAGGTAGACATTTAAGCGACTCAAGCGTACATACATTTATATATGTACATACATACACAAATAAGTGCGTATATATATACATACATAAATACACATATCTTTGATCTCTTTACATACCATATATAAATGGTCCCTACTCCGTTGTTATTTCTTTGTTGTTCCGCTTGGTTTGTTTTGTTGTCTGCTTTTGCTTCGAATCCTGTTCCGTGTAGCCGTAATAAAATTCAAATATCTGTAAATAAAATTAAATTAAATGTTAGTAATTAAGGAAAATTCTGGATAATATAATAGTACTTACGTTGAACATGGTTGTGTGAGTTTTCTCATCATGGAGGGGAGGGGAATTCTACAGCGCTACGCCGGATGAGAAGCAGCCACTGATATAGTGGCCAACGCAAGGGAGATGACGCCGATGTGGCCATCTCAGGCAGGGTGGGTACGCCGGTGTCCAACTGGGCCCTACTCAAATACAGAAAATTGGATCAGTAAGTGTATTTATTGTTGTTTTCTTTGTACTTACCGTCGTCAATAGTTTTTCTTCGTATTTCCAACGGCAGCTGTTTTGTTTTTCTATTAGTGATGCGTTTCTTCTGTCTTAAAGCCGCTGTTTTGTATCGGTGGAATTATCGATTTTGCGGACTGCGGGCCAGGGATGGAACTCCACCTGAGTACCGATGAGCCAGCCGGCGCGGCCCCAGGGAGGACAAACAGTCCGTAACATGTATTTTTCATTTCCCATGCCTGTGCAATCCATATCTGAAAGATTAAAAATAAGTATTTAAAAATGTAACAATGTTGGTTAAACAAATTTAGCAAACCTTATGCCTAATATTGCACTTAAGGTATTTAAATGCATTTTGATGCGCAATTTTGCTTTTTTTTATGTTCATTTGGCTAAAAGCCCGTTCCACTTCGGCATTGGACCACGGTAAGGAATAGAGATGGAGAACTATAGATAGTCTGCGCCATCGATAGTGGTTGATAGTTTCCATAAACTATCGACGATAGCAAGGAAAATCTATTGTCGATAGTGCAGTAAAAGAAAATAATTTAATTAGTTTTTAAAAGAATTCCATATTTGTTTAAAGTAGGAGAGTATTAAATTGGTTTTCCAATCCGTATCTAAAAATAATAAATAATTATTATTCAAATAATTTGATTTTATATTATTTAGGTTTACTATAACTGCTATTTATATATTTATTTCAACCATTAATTTTGTGCGCCTAATTGAAATGACTTGTCCTGTTTTGTTGAAGACCCTCTCCGACTCTACGGAGGATGCGGGTATACAAGGAAATTTGAAAAAATATCGACCACTATCGACGATAGCGATTGATCCCTATTGAGAGTGCGCGCCCTTATAATCCATTGCCCCAAATATCATTAATATTTTCCCATTTAATGAGATGAATTTTATCTATTTGGAATTTTAGTTAATCAATATTCGATATATTAAAATATTCAAATATTTTAATGAAATCCAACACATTTTTTTCGGTTCGCAAAATATTACCAACTGAAAATACGTTAAAAGTTCAATTTCTCGGACAAATAAATAAAAAAAAAGCAAAAATATAATGTAATTAAATCAATATAAGTTTATTCATACCTGTTATCTATCTCTTTATTTTTTCTCATACGCATATCCCAAATATAAATCATTAATTGGGATATGCGTGATTTCATCCTTGAAAACGTTTATTTCAACATCAGGCGGTATAATTTTCAGCTTAAGAGAATTTATGGTGGTTGGCAATTCATAAGGCAATTTTGAAGATTCCGACCTCTCGCTTTAAAATATCTTGATTAGTCTGGCATATCGCGTAAAATTGGTTTTAAAAATGACAAATTTACTTCATCGCAATAAAGCTCATGTAATATTTTATCATTGCAATGCACAATGCATTAATGTGCGTCAAGATAGCTCCGCAACTGTAGCGTCACATATTGATAACAAAAAATATCGGCTAAAAAAACTTTTTATTTTCGTCTTTTTACGTGATATTTAAACTTAAATTATCAGGCATGCTCCGGTTTTCACTTTCGGTTTTCGTTTTGAAAACGAAAACGAAAAAATTGGTGCTCCCGTTTTCACTTTCACAAGATTTTTTCGAATTGCAAAACGAAAAAATTTGACTTACCGAAATGAAAAATAAATGCCTTTTTCTATATTAAATCGGATCTTATTTGCAAAAGGAAAAAAGTAGTTGACTCATTGGTTTATTGTCGTTCTTTTAAGACCGCCAGCAGATCAATTAGGCTTGTAATTATTTTTAAAACGACTAATTTCTGACCCCACCTCAAATTTGGATATCAAATTTTGCCGTCGGCAACAACAATTTTCGTTTTGGTGAGCGACCGATAGGTCCGACACCATGAGTTATCGCCTAAGCTGCCATACTTTCGATAGAATGAAAAAGCAAGTTAAAAATACTTGTATAATCAAACGGATGGCGATAAATTTGTTGAAGTGGGTAAAATATGTTTTTTAAAAATTAATTCATTTAATTTAATTAGTTATGTGCTAAAAGTGTATAAAAAAAATTGTTGGAATAACCGGAATGAAATGCATTAAAAAGGTGGCATCCCCATTTTTTGTGGGAAACAGCTGATTGCCGTTCAACTAATTTTTTAAAGAAAGTTTCAAATCTTTCTTTGCAAAAAAGACAAAAGGAAAATATATTTCATTCAGGGGAAGCATAATTATTTATATGCAGGATAAAAAAATCCTTATGTGAGTTCAATCCACGCACGAAATTGGACATACAAAAGACATTTTTTCGCGTTGTTTACTTTTAACCAAAACACAAGTCAGCTGTTTTAGCAGTAAAAAATGAAACGTTCCGATAGCAAAACGATGACCAAAAACGTGTGAAAACCGGAGCACCTAAAAACGAAAATCTCGGTTTTGGTCCCAAAACGAAAACGCAAAGTGAAAACCGGAGCATGCCTGTATGTTACGTTTTAGATATCGTTTGTGCTAACAATGTTTATCGATATACCGGGAGGCGATAATAGTGGGTAGGAAATGGCAACTCCAGAGGGAGGGAAATTTAAAAATTGCTCCTCCTGTTAAATATAAGAAGAAAGGAGAACGTCAATTTTTTTTAGGAATTTAAGCATGGGGATTTAGCTGGGTCGAGGAGTTGGTTTGCGATCGAGGTTGGAGACGGTCCACCGAAAAAAGATAGAAAAACGGCGATTCGAAAAGATGAATTGAGAACGATGTTGGAGACGGTCCACCTAAAGAGGAGTGACAGTCGATTTTCTTGGCGGATTGCATTGTGCGTTGTTTTTTTTTTGTTTGCGAAGCCAACATTAACGTCAAAAAAAGACGCTAACGGCGCGCGACATCCAACGGACGATATCACCGATGGAGCAAAGCTAGAGTGCGGATAACTGCCACCGCAAGACGACACCAGGCATTTCTGACGTCGAGCCAGCACATCAACGACGTGGAGCAGCGGATGCCAGATGACGCGTCCTAGGCCGAACAAAGAAGAGGAGCCAGTCTGAGTGAGTCGAGCTACAGTGTCACCAGGCCCGGTCTGTCCGCCGACAAATTTTCCGTGCACTCTCGCCCAACAAACTCTTAATTAAAAGATTATTAAAAAAATGTAGAAATAAATAGTATATATTACATATATGAAATACGACATCACACTACATCGAAGATAAAAGAATCGTATTTTAGTGAAAAATAAACAATGTAGAAAAATAATTTATGTAAAAATGACAGAGAAGGGACGACAAAACACCTTTCATACATACATACCTGAAAATTTATTTGCGCCGGGATATACACATTGTCTATTATAACCCATATCGCCCCTTCACCAATCCCAAGAGCTCTTAGGCAGGTCAAGGTAGATGATTAAGCGATTTAAGTAAAGGTAAGCAAATGCATACAAACGTGCGTATATAAAGTTATAAATAAATATATATGTGCTAATCTCCAGAAAGTGTAACGCATCAAATAAAAGTTGTCCTTTACGCCGTTGTGGCCATATGGTTGTTTCGACTCGTCCTACTGCGTTATTCTTGTATCGTGTTCCTTTGCCAAATTGAAATCCACATACATATCTATTAATATTATACCTGTAAATAAATTAAATGTTAGTAATTAAGGAAATTCTTGAATAATATAATTGTAATTCAGTCTCCGTTTAACTTTCATTCTGCGCGGACGCTCTTTCTTTCGGCCCATATTAAGCCCATTTCGATCATTTCAGCGGGTTTTTCTCCTACTTTCCCACTATTTTCTCTAGCCCACAGGCACAAGAAAAATAGGAGAATTTGTAGGCGCTATCATGGCCAGCACGTCCAACTCAAGTGGAGAGAATCGCCACCAGGCGAACAACTGCCTCTTCAATCAATTCGGCTTCTTCAAATATAAATAATTCAAAATTGGAAAGCACATCCAACAAAATGAACACTGCAAAACAAACCAATAAAAAAAGTATGACCAGTTCTGAAGCCACGCGCTCAGAAATAACGGACAAAGCAACAAAGCAGAATAAAACGGAAAATGTAAAAACATCATCAATGACCATGGATAACGGAACTAGCAAGGAAAATGTATGTTGATGCGAGCGCATTGTAGGTGAGGGGCACACCTCCGTTCCGCCGACCGAAAAGCACTCAAAGCTTTTTCGCTCACCAGCAATGCGCTCGATGCGTAAGAATGCACTCAAGCTCCAGTGCTCTCAGCTTCTCTCTCCCACAACTCTCCACCGCAGAGCCGAGCTTTGCAAGGGCTCGGCGCTAGATCTGCAAAATGCCGTCGGCATTTTGCCTCTCCAGTATTGATCTACGTTTGTTTCATAGCGGTCACCCCCAATAACCCCCTCTGTACGTTTTGTAACTAACAACCCGACAAGTTTACAATATATATAATAGAAAATATAAACGCGAGTGTTTTTATTTAATTTCGGGAAAGGGAAATCTGGAACCTATTTGCCCACCACAACAATGTAAATGGATACTTTTACAACGACAACCACAAGGGCCCATACGCGTTATATCTGGAAAAAACTTTAAATGGAAATGGCGGAGCCATAAACTCCATCGAGCTGGCGACTGTTCTGTCGTCAAAAGGAATAGAGGGCATAGGGGAGATTACGAAGATGGGGTACGGACGGTGCAAAGTTTCTTGCAACTCGGCACAGGCCGCTAATAACTTGGCTTACTGTGGCGATTTACTCGCAGGCTGCTACGAGCCGAAGATCCCTCGCCACCTAGTAAACACGGCTGGCATTATTTTCAATATTCCTTTAAGCCTTTCAGATTCCGATATTTTGAAAAACATTAAATCTGACATCACAATAGACCAAGTCGAACGCACAATGAAAAAATCTAGAATTGACGGACAGCTTATCCCGACTGGACGAGAAAACTGTGGTTTAATGGAGCAGTGATTCCTAAAGAGATAAAGCTTATGTACTCTAGACTGTCTGTTCAGCCGTTCATTTATTTTTGCCAATGTTTCTGCTGCTTCCGGTTTGGTCACCTGGCTAAACATTGCAAGAGCAAGGCCAGGTTCTTTGAGGCCCAATCTCATGCGTCAACTGCAAGGAGCAGCATGTGGCGACTGACCCAAATTGTCCAGCGAGGATAAAGGAATATTCGATTAAAAAAATAATGGCTTCCGAAAATATCTCTAGAAAGGATGCAAAAACTAAATTCTCTTCCATTTTTCAAAAAGCTTCATCCCCTCCGCTCGATGCGTTGAACTTCCCACAGCTACCCAAGCAAACAGGCAACCCCAGATCGGCCAGATCCTCAAATTCTTCACTTCAGAGTACCCCAGTCCAATCCTTTTCAAATCCTACACCAGTTAGAGCAGCCCGAATCACTTTGCTGAGGAGAAACTAAGTCAGTTAGGCACCAAAATTGCTGCCTTTGTAACTGAGTGCAGAGAAGACACCACAACCAGTCTTTTTTCAGCTTTTCTCGTGGAGCTTAGAGATTTTATAAATTCAGCCAACGCAGAGATAGATATAAAATAGCTAGCCAACTCTCTCTTGGAAACGTCTTACCATCATGAAGATCCTCTAATTTAACATCCAAAGCTTGACCTACAACAACAACAAACAACTTCTATATATGTATCTCGACAACAACAGAAATCTGGGTTATGGACAACAGCGATTGTAGCATACCTGATTACAAATTTTATTGCAAGCCTAGGGAAGACGGATATGGAGGGGTAGGAATATACATTAGAAGCAACATAACCTTTACGATACTAAATCCCATTACCAAAATCGAATGCGTTGGTATTCAAACGCTAAATTTGAAACATAATCTAAATATCTTAAGTATTTATTTCTCCCCCTCCATCTCAGGTGCGGACGTTGGACTTGGTTTGCAGAGTATCTTTCAATTTGCAATTTTCTCTAGTCGTGGGAGACATAAACGCCAAGTCAACATCCTGGGGTAGCCCAAGCTCCAACTCCAAAGGCCAACTTGTGGAAGATGCTGCCATGGACGCGGGCTTTATTTGCCTTAATGATGGTTCCTCCACATTTTCCCGTAGCTTAAACCAATCCTCCGTCTTAGATCTAGCGTTTACCAACTTAGATAGTCAGCGAACGATGTGCGCATTACAAACAGTCCTCATTTCCCAATATTCATCTCCTTTGATAATCTTCCCTCAGCAACATCCCATAGAAAAATTTTACATAACAAAATCGCAGATGCCTTCGCTGAGTGTGAATTCACCAGCCTAGAGGACCTAAGCGAGAGTGTTAAAAAACTCACAAAGCAGCACACTATTATAATTAGTTCGGAAAATAGATATAAGCCAGAGAAATGGTGGGACTCAGAAGTAGACAGGTTGTTTAGATTGAGAAATGCTTGCAGGAAAAAGTTTTACAGCACAAAAAAGAGAGAGGACGCTCTGAAAGCTTTTGAAGCAGATAGAAACTTTCAAAATCTAGTTAAAAATCGCAGAAAGTCCAGCTTCCAAGAATTTGTGAACGAATTTTTTTCAGCTTCAAATATTTGGCCCAAAATTAAAAATATTAAAAACTACAAACAAGTTAAAAGAATTGGTAACAAATGGACGGAAGAAGAGGTTCAAAACTTTCTTCAAAGTGTAGTAGACACCACAAGACCTATGTGCCCCCAAATCGTTGGCAACGGCGTAGAAGACACCGACCCTCGTAATCTACCCTTCGACTTATCGGACTTCAATGAATTTGTAAATGCTAGAAATCCCTACTCTGCCAGAGGTCTTCATGGCATTTCATACAAAATGATTCAAAAGCTGGATCACAGAAGGAAATGCTGTTTTCTGGAGATGCTAAACAGGAAATGATCCATGGGTGTCATTCTTGAAAGCTGAAGAAGGATTGGAGTAGTCCCTATCCCTAAGAAAGGTATGGACACATAAATAGTAAGCAACTACAGACGGATTTGCCTATTGAGTGTCCTTTTTAAGATACTAGAGGGGCTAGTGAAACAAAGAATGGAGGAGCATATTCGCGCGAATTTAATAATCCCAGAGAGATCATACGCTTTTCGCCGCCAGAGATCTACAGCCTTGTGCATCAATGATCTAATAAATAAAGTTCAATCACTGAAGTCCAAGCAATATCAAGTTTTAGCAGCATGTCTAGACCTCAAAAAAGCTTTTGACTGCGTAAACATAGACATCCTCCAGTGTAAGCTAAACGAACTAGGTTTTGATGGGCATTTGGTCGAGTGGATTGCTAGCTTTTTACGCTGGAGGACTCTAGTCAAGGGAAATTGTGAAGTTACAATTGGTAAAGGTGTGTGTCAGGGTAGATGTCTTAGTCCAACTCTGTTTAATTTGTACACGGCAGGACTCCACGATCTAAATGGCCCAAATTGCACTCTTTTTCAATAAGCAGACAATTTCTTTTTAATTTGCTTTCACAAAGATTTCAATACAGCATCCGATCTACTTCAACAAAAGATAAATGAATTTCAAATTGTTGCAATAGCCTAGACCTTCAATTCAACGCAGCCAAATCCAACATCATTCACTTTAGCACTCACAGAAGACCCCTACCCATTTTCCATCAAAACAGGCCTATAAAAGAAGTCAGCCAAATTAAATACCTTGGCAGAGTCGTGTCAGCGTCTAGCTCCTTGTCAGCGCACATTGACCAAACGATCTCTGAGACATCAAAAGCGTGTACTTTCCTTCGGCTTCTAAGCGGCTGTCGTTTCGGCATACATCCGTCACAAAGCCTAACTCTTTACAAGGCATACATGAGAAGCAAATTGGAATATGCATGCTCTTCTTTCAGCAACCTCAGCAAATAAGCTTTGTCCAAGATTCAAAGCCACGCAAATTACCAGTTAAGAAAAGCGCTGGGACTCATAAAGTGTACACCCGTCCCAATAATTTACCATCTTGCTGCTGAATTGCCTCCACTTTATCGCTACAAATTCACAACTGCCAAGGAACTGGTTAGTCTTTTCCTTGAACCTTCCCGCAAGAAAAACAATATGTGTCAGTCCCCACATAAACACAAGTTACACAAAAACATACAGACAGTTCGCAAACGTGCTTGAGCATATCGAGGGAATCGAATCCTTGGTTATCCATTGCAAAAAACTGACCGGCTTTACTGACTTTTTTAAAGGTTCCGCAAAGAGCAAAAAATCAATTTGCAATTCTAGTATTCTCCTTCTATTTAATGAAAAAATTTCACATTTAAAAAACAATAATTTTGAGCTATTTTTTACTGATCTGTTACAAGAACACATTCGAGTGCAGCCTTTTTGCACGATAGGTCAAAGCACATAGCCAGTTATTACACAGACAAAGTACTGTCTTCACTCTCTGCCGAACTCCTTGCAATTGACAAAGCACTTGACTTCGCCTTATCCAACAATCTTCCTCGTGTCGCTATTCTTACGGTCAGCAAAAATAGCATTATCAATCTATGCAAAACAATCCACGGCAATCTTATTGCAGCCAACATCATTGAAAAAATAAACCGGCATCACCATCTAAAGTCCATAGAAATTCATTACATTCCGGGACACTCCAACATCCCACAAAACACAAGAGCCGATAATGCAGCCAAAAACGCACCCACAGAAGGCAGCTTCGCATAGCTAAACTGGAATGGGAAGAGGAGTACAACTGCTTTGTAGTTCGGAAACCTCGAGGTTTCTGTGACATCTTTTCATTTTTAATCAAGAAACCTTTGTTTTCCAACAATAAATTCAATATGAAACCAAAAGACATAAAAACGATTAATCGCTTATTAAGTGGTAACGGCTTCGATAAGGCCACACTTTTCAAAATGCATGTCACGTTGGACGACTTGTGCGATACATGTGGAATTATCAATGACGCTTCACATGCAATCCTCAGCTGTTGAAATACAATACTGTACGTCAACGTTACCCAACACTAAGGAAACACAACAACATTCACGCTCTCTTGAAAGAAGGAAATGTCGAGCACTTTAAAACCATCATAGACTTCATAACAGAAACAAATTTGGACCTCTTATTGAGGGGAATTCCACAGCGCTACGCCGAATGAGGAGCAGCCACTGATGTAGTGACCAACGCAAGGGAGATGGCGTCGATGTGGCCATCTCAGGTAGGGTGGGTACGCCGAGTCCAATTGGGTCCTATTCAAATACAAAAATGGATCAGTGAGAGTATTTATTGTTGTTTTCCTTATACTTACCGTCGCCAATAGTTTGTTTTTGCATTTCCTTTTGTTTAGCGCAATTTTCAATCGCGCGGCAGCTGTTTGTTTTGTTAGTGATGCGTTTCTTTTGTCTTAAAGCAGCTGTTTTGTATCGGTGGAGTTATTGATTGTGCGGACTGCGGGCCAGGGATGGAACTCCACCTGAGTACCGATGAGCCAGCCGGCGCGGCCCCAGGGAGGACAAACAGTCAGTTACAATATAGCGCCCAAACTTTGAAATTTGAATTCAAGAAAAAAATATAAAAAAAGATATTTCCATCGATGTAGTGTATGTCCTTTTGTCGAGTGAAATTGTGATCATCTGATGTCTTATGTGGTACGAGGTAGTAAACCATAATTGCGCCATTTGGTGACAGGATCCAAGTCTTGATGTCATTTTTTTGTAGCAGGATCTGTTCATTTTGTGGTTGATGGGCGTGTGTTTAAGTGTTTGTCCATTGTTTGAATTGTGCGTAGTAAAGCGTTGGTTAGATTGTAGTGTGAAGTTTTTCTCTCCCTTCCGTTTGTTAATGTTATAGAATGAAAAAGGGAAATTGTTGTTGTTAGTTGGTTTGAGTTATATATTTATTTATTAGGGTACGTATTTGTTTATGGTATTTATTTATTTATTATAGGAGTTTATTTTGGTAGTTAGCGGTTTTCTTAAGTAGCAGTAGATTAATAGGAAAATTAAAATGTCAGAGAGTCGTGAACCAGCAGTAGTATCTGAGGTGATATCAGAAACTGCCAGAAATTCGACGGATACGGGCCGAAAAATCTATCCACCGGAGCCGATGGATTCAGTCATCAAGTCGACCGTAAACGCAGCTCTTGCGCAAGCCCATGCGACCTACAGGAGTTCACTGGTGGAGGGTATTGCAGCATCGATACGCGATGAGATTCGCGCAGCCTTCCTGGAGATGATGAAACTGATGCAGGAGATCATCCGGCCGCAGACGGACGGGAGTAGTCGACCCGCCGCTGCGCAGCAAAAATCGATGGTAAATACAGGAGTAATCCCGAAGGACCACCACAGTGAGTCGGCGCCGCCATTGCATAATCCGCGTCCGGATTATTTGACGAGTTGCCGTGAAGATGTGTACCATCCGCGTGCAAAGAACTGGCGGAATACCCGTGAGAACAGGCGTCCAGATACTGGAGACAGACAAAATGAATTATGTTTTATTAAAGGATGGTGCCATCAATGTTTTTTTGATATGTATATCGCGAGGCGATAATAGTGGGTAGGAAATGGCAACTCCAGGGGAGGGAAATTTAAAAATTGCTCCTCCTGTTAAATATGAGAAGAAAGGAGAACGTCAATTTTTTTCAGGAAGTTAAGCATGGGAATTTAGCTGGGTCGAGGAGTTGGTTTGCGACCGAAAAAAAGATAGAAAAACGGCGATTCGAAAAGTTGAATTGAGAACGATGTTGGAGACGGTCCAGCTAAAGAGGAGTGACAGTCGATTTTCTTGGCGAATTGCATTGTGCGTTATTTTTTTTTGTTTGCGAAGCCAACATTAACGTCAAAAAAAGACAAGATATCACTGCTGGAGCAAAGCTAGAGTGCGGATAACTGCCACCGCAAGACGACACCAGGCATTTCTGACGTCGAGCCACGAGGGACGGCCGGCGTTCACCACCAGCCGGAGCACACCAACGACGTGGAGCAGCGGATGCCAGCTGACGCGTCCTACGCCGAACAAAGAAGAGGAGCCAGTTTGAGTGAATCGAGCTACAGTATCGGCAGGCCCGGCCTGTCTACCAACAAATTTTCCGTGCACTCTCGCCCAACAAACTCTTAGTAAAAAGATTATTAAAAAAAATGTAGAAATAAATAGTATATATTTACATATATGAAATACGACATCACACTACATCGAAGATAAAAGAATCGTATTTGACTATAAAAGAAATAGTGTAGAAAAGAGAACATAATTTGAAAACTCACTTAAAAGTATAATACAAGAAAAAAACTTAACTTTTAACACTAGAGTGAAATTAAATTTAAATAAAAATAAAGTCTACAAAAGAATATGATATTAAATTAACCAATTAAAATTAAAAAAAAAAAATTAAAACAAATTAAAATTCCAAAGTAAATTAAAGTAGATTCACATTACATTTATGTAAAAATGACAGAGTAGGGACGACAAAACACCTTTCATACATATGTACATACCTGAAAATTTTTTTGCCCCTTCACCAATCCTAAGAGCTCTTAGGCAAGTCAAGGTAGATGATTAAGCGATTTAAGTAAAGGTAAGCAAATGCATACAAACGTGCGTATATAAAGTTATAAATAAATATATATGTGCTAATCTCCAGAAAGTGTAACGCATCAAATAAAAGTTGTCCTTTACGCCGTTGTGGCCATATGGTTGTTTCGACTCGTCCTACTGCGTTATTCTTGTATCGTGTTCCTTTGCCAAATTGAAATCCACATATCTATTAATATTATACCTGTAAATAAATTAAATGTTAGTAATTAAGGAAATTCTTGAATAATATAATTGTAATTACGTTGAACATGGTTGTGTGAGTCTTCTCAGCATGGAGGGGAGGGGAATACCACAGCGCCACGCCGAATGAGGAGCAGCCACTGATGTAGTGGCCAAAGCAAGGGAGATGCCGTCGATGTGGCCATCTCAAGCAGGGTGGGTACGCCGAGGTCAAATTGAGCCCTATTCAAATACAAAAATGGATCAGTGAGAGTATTTATTGTTGTTTTCCTTATACTTACCGTCGCCAATAGTTTGTTTTTGCATTTCCTTTTGTTTAGCGCAATTTTTAATCGCGCGGCAGCTGTTTGTTTTGTTAGTGATGCGTTTCTTTTGTCTTAAAGCAGCTGTTTTGTATCGGTGGAGTTATCGATTGTGCGGACTGCGGGCCAGGGATGGAACTCCACCTGAGTACCGATAAGCCAGCCGGCGCGGCCCCAGGGAGGACAAGCAGTCAGTAACAATTAAAAAGATTAAATGCAAAACAATAGAAAATGAAATTATCCTTCTATTAAATCCATGTTCGTCAAATTTCATGCAGTATTTATGCACTAAAATCGTGAATGAAAAATTGGGGTAGTAACATTTTTGCCAATACCTCGGCCTTGACGAGTTGTCTGCCAAATCGGTTTATGACAAGTTATAGAGTATTATTTTATAAAAATACCCTCAAAAAATCATAAATTTATCCCAAGTCATTTTTGAGATATTTCAGGAAAAGTACGATAACCTCAGCTCCAGCCCCATACAAAATGAGCACAAAAAATCAATGTTGCCGATTAATGACCATTACTTTTTTTTGACTTTCTTGTCGGCCATAGCGCACATTACACTTTCGTAGATACAACTATAAGGAAGATATATAGCAATTTTGGTTGAAATCATTTAAGCTTTTTTTTTTAGAAAATTTACCTTTTCCTAACCCGCAAAACCCGTTCATTTCGCAGGTGCATCAAATAACTGGAACCAGCGTGGAACCAGTCAGTGTTAAATAACACCATTTCGACTTTGGCGGGACTTCAAATACTTGCAGAAAATAACTAAATGAAACAACTATAACTATTATTTAAAATTACATTTAAATACTCTATTTACATAGATATTACTTTGTTATAATTAATAAATATACGCAATTTTATATTTTTATTTAAATCGTAATTTTGCAGTTTACTTGACTACTCTTAGCGGCAAAACGCTATGTTAACGCTATCATCAAATTATTCTTCATATTTGCAGAACTTGTAGGTCATGTCGCGCTATGTCATTCTATTCGAATCAAATAGACAAATATTTTGATTTTTGTTTTATTCAAATCGGTTAAGGCGTTTTCGGGAAAATTAAATTTTTGTGATTATTGCGAAAATTACAAATCAATTTCAATTTGGCATGGCAACGCTTACCATCTGCGAAGCTAGTACAAAGTTAGCGTCGAATTTTTGTTTTGCAGATTTTTCAACATTTTGACTATGTATTGCTCAATACTTTAAAAAATAGATAATTAACATATGCATAATTTCCCAATATATACTATATAGCAAATTATCATAGTTTCCGAGAAAATTCGAAATAACATCTACATTTTTCGATTATACGCTCTCCTAGACTTTGTCTGAGAAGGCGCGCATTGCTATAATATAAACATAAAATATTCGAATGCTTTGCAGTTTGTTTTATTCAAATCGTGTAATACGTTTTCGAGAATATCGCATATTAGTGATTATTGCCAAACTAATATTACCATGGTGGCAACACGTGTTACGGCCGAAAGTTGGGCTGGAAAGCTGCAACATAATGGAATAGTGTTGTATGTTCTGCTAAACAACAAGTTATGCACAACAAGTGATTTATAAAGTTAAAAGTTTATAAAGTGAGAGAGAAAATATATTGAAAATAAATTTATGTCCACCAAATCGTAAGTACTACAGTAGTACATACGTATATTACATCCGATGCGCACGTTAAGTGCAGTAACATATGTACATACATACATTTAGGAATATTCAGTGGGTTCAGTATTTGAACGTTTTCTGACAGTTTTCTGATAGTTTTTTATGAGCATTTTACATCATAAAGTGCCCAAAAAAGAGTCCGGAAAGAGCGTTTTTTTCCGTGAAAACGGTCGCACTTTAAGAGGGCAATTTCTGAGTCTAATATGACTCTTTTTTGACACAGAAATAAATGCTTTCACCCTCCTTGATTAAGCATTGAAAACGCTCAGAAAATACTCATAAAAGTATAATTTTTAGGCACTTACATAAATCGCACCGAAAAAATTCTTATCGAACTCGTTTTGGTTTATACAATCGTGTGGATAAATTGATCTTTATATAATTTTTATTTAATTCAACAAATTACAATATTAGAAAAATATAAAGAATTTGAAGAAAAATTTAAAAATAATTGAAATATTATAAAGTTAGGATTTCAAATTCACAGTTTTATGAAGAACTTAGCATTATTAACTTAACGTATATTTTATATTTTAATTGTCCACTAATCACGACCGACTTGCAAGGCACGTAATGCAGAAACTAAATAAATGTTTTGTGATCTCGATTATCGCAAATCTGCATTCCGTTATTTAAGCGCTGTTTTAACTCAGTTCTTACTTAACTTAACTCCGAATATGCTCAGACAATAGACCATTTTATGATAATATTTTCAATGCCATAAATATATATTCGAAGTGTTGAAGTATTGTAATTACATACATATACATATACATATACATATACATATACATATACATATACATATACATATACATATACATATACATATACATATACATATACATATACATATACATATACATATACATATACATATACATATACATATACATATACATATACATATACATATACATATACATATACATATACATATACATATACATATACATATACATATACATATACATATACATATACATATACATATACATATACATATACATATACATACATATACATATACATATACATATACATATACATAGACATTACATATACATATACATATACATATACATATACATATACATATACATATACATATACATATACATATACATATACATATACATATACATATACATATACATATACATATACATATACATATACATATACATATACATATACATATACATATACATATACATATACATATACATATACATATACATATACATATACATATACATATACATATACATATACATATACATATACATATACATATACATATACATATACATATACATATACATATACATATACATATACATATACATATACATATACATATACATATACATATACATACATATACATATACATATACATATACATATACATATACATATACATATACATATACATATACATATACATATACATATACATATACATATACATATACATATACATATACATATACATATACATATACATATACATATACATATACATATACATTTACATATACATATACATATACATATACATATACATATACATATACATATAGCACTTCTTTTATTATTTGTATAATAAGTAACATGTAAATAAATAAATAATTTCAATGTTTCCTTTGCATTTATAGCAACTATGGATATAAGGAGGCAGTTTCCGAGGGACTAATTTCCGAAAGCACACTTTCGACGTTGGATTACCAAATATTGTTGGACAAACTAAATGCCAATCAGAAGCGAGTGATTCCATTTGGCAACACTAGCAAGACTCGTTATCCCTTGCTAAAGTGCTTCCAACGTGTAAGCATTAAAAAATTGAATTTAATATATGTAAATATTTTTAGATCATTTCAATTCTAATTTGAATTCTTATATAGTTTCAGGCATAAACCAATGATGTCACTAATGGAGTCTATGAGTCTAAGGGTAGCTATGAATTAAGTTAAAATATAAAATTAACCTCAAGTATATATTCTACTGACATTTGCATTGAGCCGGCAGACGATACATTGTTAGAAGCCAATTTGAAATGTTTTCGAAAAGCGTGCCACAGTGGAAATGAAAGTTTGAATCGATCGGTCCTCCTAGTTGACAATTTGAATAACCCACGTGCAATGTTTTCAAAATGCAATTATGAAGACTGTGAATTTAAGGTAATCGATTTTAAAAATATATATATTCGTTATTAACTAAAAAGTTCTCTGCTTCAAAAAGTATAGAGCACATGAGTAGAGTAGCTTACAGCTCTCATAATAATGCGTGTGTTTTAAACTTTAAGAAGCTAAGAATTAATAAATTGTAACGGCGCCTGAAGCTAATGTGAATTGGATACGGCCTAAAAGTATCCAATTTTTCTTGGCAGCTAAAGTTCTTCGTAAAAGTATGCATTATATTTTTTAAGTTAAAGTCATGTTAAACAGATCCTAAAAGTATGCCATTTTATTAGCAAGGAACAAAATCTTTCAAAGAGATCCGAAAAGTATGCAAGTGTAACTTCAACTTACGCTCTAGTAGATTTTTGTTGTCTGCAATAAGCGCAAAGCTTTAAGCGCATCAGCTGTGCTGGAAAGCTGAGCTTTAAATTGTGCATCAGCTGCACTAAAAAGCTCAGCTTTGACGTTTCGACAGCTGCACTAAAAAAAAGCTCTGCCTTGACGTTTCGCTAGCTGCACCGCGCATACTCAGCCAACTTAAGCTGCGTTGGTTCCGGTCAAATCACTTTTCTGGTGACCGGCAGCGTGCATAGACGCATATTGGCAATTGTGTGAAAATATTTGTGCATCGAGCCACAATTGGGTTTTTTTTTCTTGGATTTGTATCTGGTAAGCATTGATATGGTTGGATTCTTCTTAGATATTGCATACTTAGTGTTGATAATTTCGCAGGTCGTTTTCGTTATTTTCTTGGCCTTGTGATTTGGCTCTTTTTGAGCGCGACAGTGCCTGCACCAGCGACACTGAACGCCATCTTTGTCGCCGCACTAGCGGCCAGCAAAGCGCACCAAAGTGCTCTCTTTGCGGCTTAATAGCGGCCAGCGGAGCGCCACTTAGCGCCATCTTTGCCGCCGCAATAGCGGCCAGCGAAGCGCCAGTGAGCGACACCGTTGTCATCTTTCTGCCGAGCAGAGCGTCTTATTGCGCCGGCGAGGCGCCAAGGCATTTGATCGATCGGCCTTCGCAGCACCCCTGCGCATCGTCTCATCTTGGCCAGAATCTGCATCTTTAACCTCAACTTTAGTCATCTCATCAAGCTCATCTCATCAAGCTCATCTCATCTTTACTCTTCTTTACATCAGCGACTAGTTAGCTTATACTTGTGTGTGTGACAAGTGATGTGACATACAATTTAAAACAATACAATAAATTAAAGAATTAAAGTTTAAAAGTGATGCGCTACATGGTTTAAGAAAAAGAAAAAATATAGTTAAAAGCACAAATAGAAAAGTAAAAGTATAGCGCCACTCTGTCGCACAACTAAATGAAAATATATGTTTAAAATTTAGTATTGCAGAGTTTCAAAATTGCACAAAAAAATGTAAAAATTAAGACAAAGTATTAAAAATTGCTGCGCCATTCTGTTGGGTTTTCAATTGTAAAATTTAAAAAAAAATATATAAAAACTTAAAAGTAACTGACAAAATGATTCAAAATAAATTAAAAATAGCGCAGCTGATTTGTTAATAAAGTATAAATAAAAGAAATTCAAATTGAAATTTAAAACAATAAATTTAAAAAGTAAAGCGCTGCATAATTTAACAAATACAAATGCAAATTAAATAGTTGATATAAAATAAAAAAAAAGTAGCGCAATGAAAAGTTCGAAAATAAAAGCAATTGTTGAATGTGTTGTGCACAGATTATAAGAAAGTTAAAAGATAAAACAAAACAGCTGAAAGCTTATCAGGCTAAAGGCCTAAACAAAATATTATATTATTTTAAATTAAATTAAATGAATACATAATGAAAGACAGTGCAAGTTCAAATTAGCTGAAAATTATACATATATATATATAAATTTTTTTTTTGTCGCGATTGTGCCATATGTTGTGTCAATGCGTTAGTGGAATTTTTCTCTTTTATACAGCAATGTTCCAGTACTTCGCCGGAGATCGATCGCCGCCGCGGGAGTTCTGTATGTAAGTTTTTATTGAAAGCACATATGTATATCTTATTGACAATTCATTAGGCACATACCCGCAACATACTTAAAAAAAAAAACGAATGAAAATTAAATTAAAATTTAACTTGCGAAAATCCAACAAAAAACATGATATAAATATAAAACTTACAGTAGAAAAAATGAATAAAATTACAAAGCACTGAAATTAAAATATATTTATAGATTTAAAAAGAAACTATTATAATATTGCAACCAAAATATTATTATTTACAATTTTGTACAATTTATTTTTTTTGTTTATACTACTGTGGGCAAAAAGTAAGGTGAATTTGTTTGTAAAATGAAAAATCTTTAATTATTCTTCTAAATCAATATCATGTCCTTCAAAGTAATCCCCTCCCGATAAAATACACTTATGCACACTTTTTTTCCTATCCTCGAAACATGCCAAATAGTCCCTTTCCGGTATAGCCATCAGTGCCTTCTTCGATTTAGCTTTTATCTCCTCAATCGACTCGAAACGCGTTCCCCGAAGTGGTTTCTTCAGTTTTGGGAATAGTCAGAAGTCACATGGAGCCAAATGAGGCGAATACGGTGGTTGTGGAACGATATGCGTCGAATTTTTGGAGAAATGGTCAAGAAAAACGTGTATAGAAATTGGTCGTTTTTGGTACCAAACGAGATTTGACTTTTCGGAGGTCTCTAATAGTCAACCGACGATTTTTGCCTCCACTTCATTGACATGTTGGTCATGTGTTGACGTCGATTGTCGTCCGGAGCTCTCCAAGTCATCAATACGTTCTTGACCCTTTTTGAAGTCTTTGTACCACTTAAAAACATTTTTTTTTTGTGACATGGTAGAATCACCAAAGGTCTTCCGCAACATCCTCAACCTTTCCGCAGCCGAAATTTCATTCGGCAAATAAAATTTGATGGCACTTCTCATTCAGACATTGTAACAAATCGAAAAATGCACTCTTGGTCGTTTGGAAAACACAAGCGTAAATATATTTCTGATAATGACATTCATATGAAATTTGGCCCAGATATCATCAACAGTCTTGCAACTTAAGAAAAAAAGAATTATTAGGCCCGCGAAGCGAGCGCACATACACACATACATATGTACGTTAGCAAGCCAGCATCTGCACAGTGCATTGCGCTCTGTAGTCTGTGTTGTTGCTTGCACTTTTCGTTGTCGCGCGCTTTGCAGCGCTCAGAACTCGCTCCCCTACATTCGTTGGTTGAGCATATCAGTGCTCCCTCGAATTGTGTACTCCCCTATAATTGTCCGAGATAGCTTAGTGGTTGCTAGGACAATTTAAAAAATAATAATAAAAAAAATTAAGTAAAAATAAAAAAAAAATAATTCAAAATAATAATTTAAAAAAAAAATATATAAATAAATAAAAAAATTTTTTTTTAAATTTTCTTTTTTGTTGTTTTTATTGGGAGCAACAAGATTTATTTTGTATTTTTATTTTTATATTTTTTTTCCGTCTCCTTTAATAATTTAAACAAAAATGAATTCGAAAGAAACACTTGAAGGCTCTAGAAAGAAACTTGCTATTGGCGTAAAGAGCATTAGCAGAATTCATGATCAAATTCTCGATGACACTATCGGTCGAGATTTGACAGAGCTAGAGTGCAGGCTCAAATATCAAAGCAGAATTGAGGCAGTTGACGAATATGACGAATATCGGTGCGAGTTAGAAGAGATTTGCATTTCTGCAAAGGCAAGGCTGAAGGCGATAGTGAAATCGTTGACCGATACTTCATCCGCCAACATATCGATTCAGCCGATTGCCGCTCCTCGCACCCGTCTGCTTAAACTCTCATTGCCAAAGTTCAGCGGAAAGTATTCCAAATTTAAAAATTTTATAAGTTTGTTTGAGACTGTTGTTTACAATGGCCATTCAATTCCGCGCATTGAGAAATTCAATCATGTCATTTCTTGTCTCTCTTGTGAGGCTCTTGGAACGGTGAGAGCGTTTCAAGTCACCGAGGACAACTATGAGAAAGCAATGGCGAGTTTGAAAAGAGTATATGACAATGATTGTCTGATATTTAATGAAAATATCACTGCTCTTTTCAATTTGCCAAAGATTTCGCAGCCCTCCGCTTCAGCGTTGCGAATCTTGATTGACACTGTCTCTGCGATATACGGATCTTTGTTGTCGATAGGTGATGATAAGAAGATTGCAAATGCAATCCTTATTCACCTGGTCATGCACAAAGTTGATGCAATGACAAAGAAGAAGTGGGATGTGCAGCTAGATTACACGAAGATTCCATTATGGAGTGAGTGTGAAACTGTGTTTAATCGTCGATATCAGCACTTGTCAGCTGAGAATTCGACAAAGTCCGATAGTCAAGCCGTTTCCGCTAAACAGCTTAATAAAAGCTCGTTTTCGTGTGCGACGCTCAAAGATAAGATTGATCAAAAGACCCAAGTATGCGTATATTGCAATTCCGAAGATCATTCCATCGTGAGTTGCTCGATGTTTGCTGCCTTGGCAGTTAAACAGAGATTTGACTACGGGAAAACAACTGCATTTTGCATAAATTGTCTTCGGAAGGGTCACACTGTCGCCAAATGTAAGGCAAAAAGTGTCGTGTGTGCAGCCGTTCACATCATACGTTGCTGCATATATATTCTGCGACTACAAATAATAGAGCGCTACCACCCCCGAGTCTCTCCGCTGTTGAGCCTGATCGTCCACTCACTTCCCATGCGACCGTGTCGGTTAAATTTATGGATCCTCAAATCGATTTCAGGTTATCAGCCAGATCACACTGTAAATGTCAGTGGCTGGAAGATACCTGATAATATTCAGCAAGCGGATCCCTATTTCTTCAAACCGCAGAAAATTGATCTTCTTATCGGCGCTGAAACATTCTTTGACCTATTGTCCGTTGGCCAAATCAAGCAAGGTCCAGAGTGTCCAATCCTCCAAAAGACAAGCCTTGGGTGGATTGTCTCGGGGCGGTACACTCCTGGTGAAAAATCTCACCAGAAGATGACTGCCAATCTGAGCTATCAGGAAGAAAGTTTGAGGTCGATTGACAAGACCTTGCTGAAGTTTTGGACTGTCGAAGATGTTCGCTCTCCCTCCAAAGTCCTTTCCGCTGAACAACAAAGTTGTGAAGATCATTTCACAAATAATGTAAAGAGATAGTCGTCTGGTCGTTTCGAAGTAAGACTGCCGTTTAAATCAGATTCGCACCAGCTTGGGTGCTCAATTGAAATTGCTAAACGCCGGTTTTTGTCGCTTGAAAAACGCTTAACTCGAGATCCCGAGTTAAAGCGAATGTACTTGGAATTTATGGAAGAATATGTAGAGATGGGCCACATGTCCGAAGTGAGTCACATCCTTCCAAGTACTCCACACTTTGTTATTCCGCACCAATGTGTATTACGGCCCCAAAGCACTTCGACAAAGCTGAGGGTCGTATTTGATGCTTCGTGTCGCACTTCGACACATAAGGCGTTGAATGACATTCTTATGGTCGGCCGACCATTCAAGAAGAGCTGTTTTCGACTCTGCTTCGTTTTCGATTACATAAATATGGATTAACGGCCGACATCAAAAAGATGTACCGCCAAGTTATAGTGCACGAGACAAATCGAAACTATCAGCTCATAGTGTGATGAAAAGACCCATCAGACTCGTTGAGATTATTCAGATTAAATACTGTAACATATGGTACTGCGCCAGCGCCATTCTTGGCCATACGGTGTTTGATTCAGCTGAGCGAGATTGCGAAATCCTCGCACCCCATGGCAGCTGAGGTTATCAGGCAAGACTTCTACGTTGACGATATGTTGACTGGTGCCGCATGCGTCGAGGGCCTGAAGACAATTAAGACTGAAGTCTCGCAGATACTGCTAGGAGCAGGTTTTGAACTTGCGAAGTGGTTCTCGAATGCTCCTGGGTTCTCCGCATCAGACAGTACACCAAAGCCGATAACGATCTCCGAGACTGACGCCACCAAGACTCTAGGTGTGATTTAGTTGCCAAATGAAGACGTGTTCCAATTCCGGATCGACGATTCATTCATGGGTCTTAAAGCGACAAAACGGAACATTCTCTCGGTGACATCGCGGTTATTCGATCCGCTTGGCCTATTGAGTCCCTTAATTATAAAAGCAAGGATACTGCTTCAAGAGCTCTGGCTTCAAAAGTTGGAGTGGGACCAATCCATACCATTGAGTTTGGATACATCGTGGCAGCAATTGAAGTCAAATTTGACACAATTGCAAAACATAAAAGTGCCACGATATTTGTTCACAGAGCCTACGTCACCGATAGAGATACATGGCTTCGCCGACGCCTCAATAAGAGCGTATGGGGCGTGTATTTACATTCGTACGCATACTGCAGAAGGTTGTAAGGTATCATTACTAACCTCAAAATCAAAAGTAGCTCCCCTCAAGACTAAGACTCTTTCTAGACTTGAGTTGTGTGCAGCTCACCTTCTTGCAGAACTCTGCCACCGCATCCGAAGGCTGATCCGATCACCAGTTGAACGGACGGTTCTTTGGTCACTCTTCATTGGATCCGGTCACATCCTTCCACTCTCGCGACATTCGTGCCGAATCGAGTGGCCGAGATTCAAGAGTGGTCAGAGAGCGTGGAATGGCGTGATGTTCCAACTAAGAACCCCTCAGACATTGTATCGAGAGGTTGCGATATGACTGAACTGTGCGCGTCAATGTGGTTTAGTGGTCCGTCATTCTTGAAGGAACCACATGACGCAAGGCCAGTTAACCACCATTTCGTCTCTGAAGAGACGCGCAATTTGAAAGTGCGCAAAACAGCTGTTGGACTGACAGATATAGTGGTAAAGTCAGATCTAGTGGACTCGATCGAAAGTTTTTCGTCGCACACAAGTCTGTTGAGAGTGTTCGCTTATGTGTTCCGCTTCATTCGAAGATGCAAAGACAAACCAACGGCATCAGAACTGAAAGAAGCATTCAGTAAAATAGTAGAAGTAATGCAGGATTTCGAATTCAGAGACGATATAGAAAGGGTTCGTAAGAGTACACGTGTGAGCTCGAGTCTACAACGACTCAATCCTTTCATACATGAGTATGAAGGATCTTGGTGTTCGTTTTCGTTGTTGCAAGTCGGGGGGCGACTGGTAAATGCTCCTATTTCGTATGATGCTAAGTTTCCACTCCTCTTGTCGAAGCGCTCACAATTTGCTCGCAGCTATGTGAGGTACCTTCACTTGACCAACTGTCACGCTGGCCCAAGAGCGCTCATGAGCATTCTCAGAGAACGACTTTGGTTAGTCAATGCTCAAGAGCTTTGTCGTCAGACAGTACGATCATGCATTCGTTGCTTTAAATGCAAACCTCGGCTGCTTACGCAAATAATGGGCCTGCTGATCGGCTCCGAGCGCTCCGCCCATTTTCAATTTGTGGCGTAGATTTTTGTGGCCCAGTTGAGACTACCTATAGGATTCGCGGAAAGCCGCCGTACAAGTTGTACATAGCTTTGTTCGTCTGTTTTGCGTCAAAAGCGGTTCACTTAGAAATTGTATGCGATCTGTTAACTAATGCTTTTCTAATAGCTTTCCAAAGGTTTGTTGGTCGAAGAGGATGCCTGAGCCGAGTCTGGAGGAGCTAAGGAGGCGAATCGAGGCCGAGGAGATCGCAGTTCGCGACTTCGCATCAAGAAGCGGATGCGAATTTGCGTTCATACCGCCGAGGGCTCCTCACTTCGGAGGACTATGGGAGGCAGGTGTGAAAGTCTGCAAAGCACCTACTCCTACGGACGGTGGGCAACGCCCTGCTCACGACGGCGAGGCACTAACCCCAGGGCATCTATTAGTGGGCGGTCTATTGGTGGCACTGGCAGCATCGCGGACCCCGGACCAGGAGGGTCTGAATTGCTTAAGGCGATGGCGAGCTGTCTCGTCGCTCAAGCGAGCGTTTTGGCAGCGATGGTCCCGGGAGTATGTGCTGGGCCTGCAGGCACGGGCCAAGTGGGACCGGTTGCAGCCAAATCTGCAAATCGGAGAGCTCGTCGTCGTCGCAGAAGACAACCAGCCGCCGATGTAGTGGATGGTGGGTCGAGTCGTGGCGGTATACCAAGGAGCGGACGGGGCGGTGCGCGTCGCAGACGTGCGAACCAGCACAGGAGGGCTGTTTAAATGGCCAATACATAAACTAGCGCCTCTGCCAATAGCATGAAGGCACAGCATTTGATTCATATTAGTTTAAGAGCATGAAGTACCAAATGAAGTTGTTAGAATTAGGGCGAAGCGAGAGCGCAATAAAGCTTTCGTTTTGCTCTCTAAGCGAATTCGCCTCGCTTCGCCACTCTAGTTAAGTTAGGCTTAGTGTCACTTAACATAGAAACATAAATGCAATTGAAATTGAGAACTTATCAGCGCGTCATCACTCTTGCCGTTTGTCTTTCGTTCGTTTTCGTTTTCTTGCAACAACAAAAACAAAGAATGGACCTTCTTTGTTCGCGAATAAAGCGGAAATATTTGATATTACAAAAACTCTTGTGATTTTTCACTAACTCTCTTTGTTTTTTTTTTTTTTTTCTTTTTTTTATGTCTAGAGACATTTTTGGATTCTTTTCCTCTTTCCGGCTAGTTTTCTAGCAATCCTTTCTTCGTCGCAGCACGCTCAATTTCTGATCTTCAATTAATAACAATGAGCAGCGAAGGAAATGGCTATTGGTATAAGCAAGACCACCACCCCCAAAGCCGACGAGCTAGAGCCGGACTCTAAAGCGTGCCCCGCAAATACCGATAGCCCTGTCGCCTTGTGCTTCTTCTCGTTGCATGTTACAAAATTAAATCTTGTAGCGTATGGTTATTGTAAGTATCCATCTTGCAATAGCTTTATATTTAAAGGGTCTTTTGATGGGGTGGTTAAAGTTTTAACAAGTAGTCTTAAAATAACACATACTAGGTATTTAAAAAAACAAACGCAGTGCAGGTCTGTGAACAGATTTACTGCGTTTGAATATAGAGTTTAAAAAATTAACAAGTTAAATATGACCAGCGCTTTAGTTGGTAATGACCAGATGACAAATGAGAAACTGCATTTTTATAGAAATTTAATATTAGAAAACAACGCCAAATTTGATTTCGACAGGGATTCTTTTGTCGATGCTTTCAGTATTTATCAACCAAACTCGAAGTCTTTTTATGGGGCAAAGAACATATTAATATGTTATTGACCCATATAAAACAAGGATATGGATATGGATATATGTTATATATATATATATATGTTATATTTCGCAGCCCTCCGCTTCAGCGTTGCGAATCTTGATTGACACTGCCTCTGCGATATACGGATCTTTGTTGTCGATATGTGATGATAAGAAGATTGCAAATGCAATCCTTATTCACCTGGTCATGCACAAAGTTGATGCAATGACAAAGAAGAAGTGGGATGTGCAGCTAGATTACACGAAGATTCCATTATGGAGTGAGTGTGAAACTGTGTTTAATCGTCGATATCAGCACTTGTCAGCTGAGAATTCGACAAAGTCCGATAGTCAAGCCGTTTCCGCTAAACAGCTTAATAAAAGCTCGTTTTCGTGTGCGACGCTCAAAGATAAGATTGATCAAAAGACCCAAGTATGCGTATATTGCAATTCCGAAGATCATTCCATCGTGAGTTGCTCGATGTTTGCTGCCTTGGCAGTTAAACAGAGATTTGACTACGGGAAAACAACTGCATTTTGCATAAATTGTCTTCGGAAGGGTCACACTGTCGCCAAATGTAAGGCAAAAAGTGTCGTGTGTGCAGCCGTTCACATCATACGTTGCTGCATATATATTCTGCGACTACAAATAATAGAGCGCTACCACCCCCGAGTCTCTCCGCTGTTGAGCCTGATCGTCCACTCACTTCCCATGCGACCGTGTCTGTTAAATTTATGGATCCTCAAATCGATTTCAGGTTATCAGCCAGATCACACTGTAAATGTCAGTGGCTGGAAGATACCTGATAATATTCAGCAAGCGGATCCCTATTTCTTCAAACCGCAGAAAATTGATCTTCTTATCGGCGCTGAAACATTCTTTGACCTATTGTCCGTTGGCCAAATCAAGCAAGGTCCAGAGTGTCCAATCCTCCAAAAGACAAGCCTTGGGTGGATTGTCTCGGGGCGGTACACTCCTGGTGAAAAATCTCACCAGAAGATGACTGCCAATCTGAGCTATCAGGAAGAAAGTTTGAGGTCGATTGACAAGACCTTGCTGAAGTTTTGGACTGTCGAAGATGTTCGCTCTCCCTCCAAAGTCCTTTCCGCTGAACAACAAAGTTGTGAAGATCATTTCACAAATAATGTAAAGAGATAGTCGTCTGGTCGTTTCGAAGTAAGACTGCCGTTTAAATCAGATTCGCACCAGCTTGGGTGCTCAATTGAAATTGCTAAACGCCGGTTTTTGTCGCTTGAAAAACGCTTAACTCGAGATCCCGAGTTAAAGCGAATGTACTTGGAATTTATGGAAGAATATGTAGAGATGGGCCACATGTCCGAAGTGAGTCACATCCTTCCAAGTACTCCACACTTTGTTATTCCGCACCAATGTGTATTACGGCCCCAAAGCACTTCGACAAAGCTGAGGGTCGTATTTGATGCTTCGTGTCGCACTTCGACACATAAGGCGTTGAATGACATTCTTATGGTCGGCCGACCATTCAAGAAGAGCTGTTTTCGACTCTGCTTCGTTTTCGATTACATAAATATGGATTAACGGCCGACATCAAAAAGATGTACCGCCAAGTTATAGTGCACGAGACAAATCGAAACTATCAGCTCATAGTGTGATGAAAAGACCCATCAGACTCGTTGAGATTATTCAGATTAAATACTGTAACATATGGTACTGCGCCAGCGCCATTCTTGGCCATACGGTGTTTGATTCAGCTGAGCGAGATTGCGAAATCCTCGCACCCCATGGCAGCTGAGGTTATCAGGCAAGACTTCTACGTTGACGATATGTTGACTGGTGCCGCATGCGTCGAGGGCCTGAAGACAATTAAGACTGAAGTCTCGCAGATACTGCTAGGAGCAGGTTTTGAACTTGCGAAGTGGTTCTCGAATGCTCCTGGGTTCTCCGCATCAGACAGTACACCAAAGCCGATAACGATCTCCGAGACTGACGCAACCAAGACTCTAGGTGTGATTTAGTTGCCAAATGAAGACGTGTTCCAATTCCGGATCGACGATTCATTCATGGGTCTTAAAGCGACAAAACGGAACATTCTCTCGGTGACATCGCGGTTATTCGATCCGCTTGGCCTATTGAGTCCCTTAATTATAAAAGCAAGGATACTGCTTCAAGAGCTCTGGCTTCAAAAGTTGGAGTGGGACCAATCCATACCATTGAGTTTGGATACATCGTGGCAGCAATTGAAGTCAAATTTGACACAATTGCAAAACATAAAAGTGCCACGATATTTGTTCACAGAGCCTACGTCACCGATAGAGATACATGGCTTCGCCGACGCCTCAATAAGAGCGTATGGGGCGTGTATTTACATTCGTACGCATACTGCAGAAGGTTGTAAGGTATCATTACTAACCTCAAAATCAAAAGTAGCTCCCCTCAAGACTAAGACTCTTTCTAGACTTGAGTTGTGTGCAGCTCACCTTCTTGCAGAACTCTGCCACCGCATCCGAAGGCTGATCCGATCACCAGTTGAACGGACGGTTCTTTGGTCACTCTTCATTGGATCCGGTCACATCCTTCCACTCTCGCGACATTCGTGCCGAATCGAGTGGCCGAGATTCAAGAGTGGTCAGAGAGCGTGGAATGGCGTGATGTTCCAACTAAGAACCCCTCAGACATTGTATCGAGAGGTTGCGATATGACTGAACTGTGCGCGTCAATGTGGTTTAGTGGTCCGTCATTCTTGAAGGAACCACATGACGCAAGGCCAGTTAACCACCATTTCGTCTCTGAAGAGACGCGCAATTTGAAAGTGCGCAAAACAGCTGTTGGACTGACAGATATAGTGGTAAAGTCAGATCTAGTGGATTCGATCGAAAGTTTTTCGTCGCACACAAGTCTGTTGAGAGTGTTCGCTTATGTGTTCCGCTTCATTCGAAGATGCAAAGACAAACCAACGGCATCAGAACTGAAAGAAGCATTCAGTAAAATAGTAGAAGTAATGCAGGATTTCGAATTCAGAGACGATATAGAAAGGGTTCGTAAGAGTACACGTGTGAGCTCGAGTCTACAACGACTCAATCCTTTCATACATGAGTATGAAGGATCTTGGTGTTCGTTTTCGTTGTTGCAAGTCGGGGGGCGACTGGTAAATGCTCCTATTTCGTATGATGCTAAGTTTCCACTCCTCTTGTCGAAGCGCTCACAATTTGCTCGCAGCTATGTGAGGTACCTTCACTTGACCAACTGTCACGCTGGCCCAAGAGCGCTCATGAGCATTCTCAGAGAACGACTTTGGTTAGTCAATGCTCAAGAGCTTTGTCGTCAGACAGTACGATCATGCATTCGTTGCTTTAAATGCAAACCTCGGCTGCTTACGCAAATAATGGGCCTGCTGATCGGCTCCGAGCGCTCCGCCCATTTTCAATTTGTGGCGTAGATTTTTGTGGCCCAGTTGAGACTACCTATAGGATTCGCGGAAAGCCGCCGTACAAGTTGTACATAGCTTTGTTCGTCTGTTTTGCGTCAAAAGCGGTTCACTTAGAAATTGTATGCGATCTGTTAACTAATGCTTTTCTAATAGCTTTCCAAAGGTTTGTTGGTCGAAGAGGATGCCTGAGCCGAGTCTGGAGGAGCTAAGGAGGCGAATCGAGGCCGAGGAGATCGCAGTTCGCGACTTCGCATCAAGAAGCGGATGCGAATTTGCGTTCATACCGCCGAGGGCTCCTCACTTCGGAGGACTATGGGAGGCAGGTGTGAAAGTCTGCAAAGCACCTACTCCTACGGACGGTGGGCAACGCCCTGCTCACGACGGCGAGGCACTAACCCCAGGGCATCTATTAGTGGGCGGTCCATTGGTGGCACTGGCAGCATCGCGGACCCCGGACCAGGAGGGTCTGAATTGCTTAAGGCGATGGCGAGCTGTCTCGTCGCTCAAGCGAGCGTTTTGGCAGCGATGGTCCCGGGAGTATGTGCTGGGCCTGCAGGCACGGGCCAAGTGGGACCGGTTGCAGCCAAATCTGCAAATCGGAGAGCTCGTCGTCGTCGCAGAAGACAACCAGCCGCCGATGTAGTGGATGGTGGGTCGAGTCGTGGCGGTATACCAAGGAGCGGACGGGGCGGTGCGCGTCGCAGACGTGCGAACCAGCACAGGAGGGCTGTTTAAATGGCCAATACATAAACTAGCGCCTCTGCCAATAGCATGAAGGCACAGCATTTGATTCATATTAGTTTAAGAGCATGAAGTACCAAATGAAGTTGTTAGAATTAGGGCGAAGCGAGAGCGCAATAAAGCTTTCGTTTTGCTCTCTAAGCGAATTCGCCTCGCTTCGCCACTCTAGTTAAGTTAGGCTTAGTGTCACTTAACATAGAAACATAAATGCAATTGAAATTGAGAACTTATCAGCGCGTCATCACTCTTGCCGTTTGTCTTTCGTTCGTTTTCGTTTTCTTGCAACAACAAAAACAAAGAATGGACCTTCTTTGTTCGCGAATAAAGCGGAAATATTTGATATTACAAAAACTCTTGTGATTTTTCACTAACTCTCTTTGTTTTTTTTTTTTTTTCTTTTTTTTATGTCTAGAGACATTTTTGGATTCTTTTCCTCTTTCCGGCTAGTTTTCTAGCAATCCTTTCTTCGTCGCAGCACGCTCAATTTCTGATCTTCAATTAATAACAATGAGCAGCGAAGGAAATGGCTATTGGTATAAGCAAGACCACCACCCCCAAAGCCGACGAGCTAGAGCCGGACTCTAAAGCGTGCCCCGCAAATACCGATAGCCCTGTCGCCTTGTGCTTCTTCTCGTTGCATGTTACAAAATTAAATCTTGTAGCGTATGGTTATTGTAAGTATCCATCTTGCAATAGCTTTATATTTAAAGGGTCTTTTGATGGGGTGGTTAAAGTTTTAACAAGTAGTCCTAAAATAACACATACTAGGTATTTAAAAAAACAAACGCAGTGCAGGTCTGTGAACAGATTTACTGCGTTTGAATATAGAGTTTAAAAAATTAACAAGTTAAATATGACCAGCGCTTTAGTTGGTAATGACCAGATGACAAATGAGAAACTGCATTTTTATAGAAATTTAATATTAGAAAACAACGCCAAATTTGATTTCGACAGGGATTCTTTTGTCGATGCTTTCAGTATTTATCAACCAAACTCGAAGTCTTTTTATGGGGCAAAGAACATATTAATATGTTATTGACCCATATAAAACAAGGATATGGATATGGATATATGTTATATATATATATATATATATATATCCATATATAGATATGGTTGCCACAGGAAATGTAGTGCAGCCTTTGCACTTTGTAAAGAAGAGAATATATTTGTATTCATTAGTAGCCCATATCCCTAAGCTCCACATTGTATTTATTTATACTTTCGAATCATACATCTTATGACATTGGAAGATTTTTGTGCGAGTTACGGGAGTCTTGTTTAAAAAATCGATTCAAATGGCCTATTTGCAGGAGAATAATAACTGATGTTAGTTTTGCTATTATTGGGGCCATTTTAAAAGAGTTTAATAATCTTGACATTGTAAATTATAATAAAATTTGTTTTAATTATGTATATAATAATAGTTCAATTTTTATACCCGCTATCCATAGGGTAGAAGGGTATTATAACTTTGTGCCGGCAGGAAATGTATGTAACAGGTAGAAGGAGGCATCTCCGACCCTATAAAGTATATATATTCTTGATCAGCGTCAACAGCCGAGACGATATAGCCATGTCCGTCCGTCCGTCTGTCCGTATGAACACCTAGATCTCAGAGACTATAAGAGATAGAGCTAAAATTTTCGACAGCATTTGTTATGTTTGCACGCAGATCAAGTTTGTTTCAAATTTTTGTCACACCCACTTCCGCCAGTGCAAATCAAAAAAATCGAGTAACAAGCGTAATTTTAAAGCTAGAGTTACGAATTTTGTTATATACAGTAATAACTATAGTAGTTATGATCCCTGAAAATTTGGTTGCGATCAGAAACAAATTGTGGAAGTAATTAAAGAAATACTTTTGTATTGGCAAAAACGCCTACTTACTAGGGTCTGAGTTGCTTTGGCTGACAATCTGGTATATTGTGCCGTCTATGGTATATTTTGAATGCGGTACTATATCGATATACTACATATACCATTTGTTATATTTTTAGTATTTCTGCAGTATATTTGGTATATTTTGAGAATAATACCGCAAAATATATTGCTTTTATTCAAAATGGGTAGCGGGTATCTCACAGTCGAGTACACTCGACTGTAGCTTTCTTACTTGTTTTTACATTTTTGTGTCCAATTTTGAAACTCTGCAATACTAAATTTTAACCATATATTTTCATTTAGAGTTGTGTGACAGAGTGGCGCTTTACTTTTACTTTTCTATTTTTGCTTTTAACTATATTTTTTTTTTTCTTAAACCATGTCGCGCATCAATTTTACACTTTAGTTCTTTAATTTATTGTAGAATTGTTTTAAATTGTATATCACATCACTTGTCACACACAAGAGATTTAGTATAAGCGAACTAGTCGCTGATGTGAAGAAGGGTAAAGATTTTTTTCTTTTATTAAAAATTTGTATGTTTTATTATTTAACAGGTGTTCTGCTACCTTATTGGCAGCTTGACAAGTTAGTTTATATTAATAAACTATACACATATATATAATTAAATATTCGCGGTGCACGAACAGTAAAAAAAATAAAACACAAGGATTTATTTTTGTTTACTTAATAGACTACTTTATTTTTATTTATAAACTCGCGGGCTACGCGTCTTAAGTGAGGAAAGTGTCTTTAAAAACTAAACTCACAATATGCTGAGCTCTAACATGAAAGTTCTTATTACGACTTAGGGCTAACATACGTGTGATGTTTTGTGTTTGTGTTAGTGCAGTAATGCTGAGTCCTCAAGTTGCAAATGGAAAATTTTAATGGACTTTGGATTTTTTGGAAGTGGCACGATCGCCAATGTAATAGGATCTTTTTGTTTGTGACAGTTGGTGCCGTCGCGACAAATGTTTATGTTTATGATATGATTTGTGGGAAAGAATTTGGAAGATAGGGGAATAATTATGAGTGTTTGTCATGTACGAGAAATTATTCTGGTGGTGGATATATTACTCCCCCAACCTATAGAGGTTAGCTTGTCCTCAAGCGTTTAGTTCGGGGTACATAAGTGGGACTGGAATTTCAATATTATCGGTTTCAGCATTAGCACTTATGTCTGTGTCATGTGTTCTTACAAATTTTTTTGTTATTATGTTGAATAGTGTTTTAATTTTCTTATTCACTAAGTTGTATATAACAATGAGGATTAAAATTAATACAATCATAATTATTGGATATCTATAATTATTGTTTTCTCTATTGTTATACATAATCATTTCTTTTATTTCAATGTGTGATAGTGGTTCTATTTTAGTTACATTGTATTCTGTAAACATAATAGTTGTAAATTGTTGCGCTCTATTTAAAATTTTAACATTTTTTAATTCAATGGTACAATTAAATATTTTTATTATTTTATCTTTTTCGATGTATATTTCTAAATCATTACAATTTTGATTTAGTTTGGTTCTGGTTAAGTTCCAGGTTATTATTATGTTTGGTTCTACTATATGTATAAATTCTTGTTTACGATATTTATTAAAGGTGCAAACTGGAGTTTCATGTTTTATTATATTAGTTATGCATTGGTCATTTATGATCTTTTTAGAGATTGAATTCGATACAAAGTTATTGTGAAAATAAAATTTTCCTTCAACACTTTCATTGATGATTTGTCCATTCTTATCTGGGTAAGGGATTACTTGGAAAGTTTTGGTTTCAAGATTAATCAATGGAATATGGGACATGATGAAAATTTCATTTGTAAGTGTACTGAACCAAGCAGAAGTTTTAATATTCATTTACTTTTCGTGATTTAATTTTGGATTAAATATTCCTAAGCGAGTTAATTGTAGGCTTAGTTCGATGTCTTCTATATATTCGGTAAAATGTTCAATGTTAAAAATTAATGAATTTAATTGTTTTTCTTCTTCCAAAATTTTGCTTTGATTATTTATAATATTAATACCTTGATTAAATGTATTTATAAAATCATTAAGATTATTTGCCTGAATTGAATTATGGACAATAATGTTAATTTGGTTTTCAAATTGTTTCTTATCTTCTTCATCTAACGTTAAGTACTTCGGGTGTTATCTCAAACGTGAGTTTTGTATCTCTATGTTCGGTCTTGGCTATGTTGCAAATTTCACATTCATTAATTAGATTTTGTATTAGTTTCTGGTAATCAGGGTAATAATATTTTTCCTTAAACCAATTTATTGTTTTTTCTATACCTGGATGTAACAACTTTTTATGTGTTTTTAAAATTAATTCTTTAAACTCTGCAAAGGTTTGTAAGTCAATTAATTTTAAGCTTGTTTTCATTATTTTAGTTATATTACTTGGGCTTATTATTTCTAAATAGGCTCTTTGAAAAATTCGAAAATCTATTTCGTCATGAAAATAGACAATACTATTTTTCGAGCAAAGATATTCCTTTATCATATCTTTGTCATATTGGTTAGTCATTTCCTTGTAAGAAATTTTAATGTTAAGTTTATGAAAATAGTGAGTTGTTTCAACTTTATTATCGTCACTTTTTATGAATTCTATTTGCCTGTTAAAGTAGTTTAAAGGTCTTTCGGTTATTGGTATGTGATATTGACTGTCTATGACTATGACTATGAATAGTTGCTCCTGTGCTAATTGCATCTTCTCCTAAGAAATTCTCTTCTATTTTTATACGTGAAAGTGCATCTGCTACGTTATTTTCTTTTCCTGGTAAATACTTGATTTGATAATCGTATTCGTTTAATCGGATTTTCCATCTTTGTAATTTCATGTTTGGTTCTTTGATGTTACTGAGCCAAACTAGTGGTTTGTGATCGCTTAAGATCTGGAATTTTCTACCGAATAGGTAAGAACGGAAATACTTAGTTGCCCACACGATAGCTAATAGTTCTTTCTCTATAGCTGAATAGTTTGATTCGTGTTCGTTTAAAGTTCGACTTACATAGCAAATGGGTTTGTGTTCCTGTGATAGAACGGCGCCTATAGCGAAGTTGCTAGCATCTGTAGTCAATGAGAATGGTTTCTCGAAATTTGGATAAACTAGTATCGGATCGGACGTTATTAAAACTTTGAATTTTTCAAATGCTGACACATAAGTGGGATCTTTTATGTTTATGGTGGCGTTTTTCTTCAACTTTGTTGTCATGGGTTTTGCAATATTTGCGAAATTGGGTATAAATTTGTGATAAAATCCGCATAAACCTAGGAATGATTTGATTTCTTTTGGTGTCTTTGGTATTGGGAATTCAACAATTGCCTTAATTTTGTTTGGATTTGGTTTTATACCTTGCGTGGTGATTACATGCCCGAGGAAATCAGTTTCCTTCTTCATGAATTCGCATTTGTCTAATTGTAATTTCAAATTTGCTTCCCGAAGTTTTGAGAAGACTTTCGAAATGGATGATATGTGCTCTTCCAATGAAGTGGAGTAGATAATAATATCATCTAAGTAAACTAGACAATCCTTGAAGATCAGATCTTCAAGTAGGTTATTCATACAGCGCTGGAAAGTCGCTGGAGCATTTTTAAGCCCAAAGGGCATACGAGTAAATTCGTAGTGACCATGCTTGGTTGAAAAGGCAGTTTTTGCAATTGAATCGGGATCCATTTGGATTTGATGGAAACCCTTTGCAAGATCGATCGTAGTGAAGTATTGGCATTTGCCTAACTTATCTAGGATCTCATCCATATTTGGTATGGGGAATTTGTCGTCAATGGTTATTTCATTGAGGTTTCGGTAGTCAATGACTAACCGGAATTTTTGCTTTCCTGAAGCGTCCATTTTCTTTGGAACAATCCAGATGGGCGAACAATAAGGGGATTTTGATTTTTTAATTATGCCCTGCTCTATCATTTCGTTGATTTGTTTATTGACTTCTTGATCGTAAGCCTGTGGGTATTTATAGGGTCTTATATATAATGGGTCTTCGTGTTTCGTTTGAATTGAATGCTTAATCGTACTGGTGAAAGTCAAATTTTCACCTTCCCGGTACTGAATATCGCGAAATTCATGTAAAACCTTTTTTAGTTTTTCTACTTCTTCTGTGTTAAGATGTTCAAGTCTGAACTCATTACACTCTTTTAATTCATCTTCGATTGCGAAGTTGAATGGCCTATCTTCGGTCAAAGGTGGATTTGCACAATCTTCTGTGTAAGTTTCTTCAGAATTTTCTTCTTCGTTTTGAAATGTAAATTTATATTCTCCTAATGTAACTGTGCCATTTTCGTAATCAATTTGGGATTTACTGGCTTTTAAGTATTCTCTTCCTAATAGCATATCACAATTTTCAGAGAAATTATGAATGTAAAATTTTTGTTTTGTAGGGCAAAGTCTGCTGGGACCAAAAAGTATACTTTCTGATAATTCGGTAGTGCCATTAATTGTTTGAACATTGATTGGATTTTTATAAATTGGAAAACTGAAAATATTTTGTTTTAAAAGGTTTATTGAAGAACCTGTATCAATGATACATTTTAGGTTTACTTCATTCATTTTGATTCTTATGTATGGTGTGTTTGGTCTGCACTTTGATGAAAATTTTCACCTTGCTCCATTTTGAACTGGCTACTTTGGCTTTCCCTTTGTCTTTTTACCGGTGGGTTAGGCCCACGGCTTGTTGAGGTCTTCCTCGAATAGTTATAAGGGTTTTGGGTTTGAGCTTCTTTTAGTTGTTTATTGAATTCTTGGTGAAGATTTTGATTATTCTGATTTGAATTTGAGTAATTGATTTGTGGTTTTTAATTGGCCGAATCATCTGAATGAGAATTGTTTGAATAGTTTGCGTAAGATTTATTTTGATTCCTACGACTATTGTTTTCACTTTTATGGTTATTCTGAGTCTCGTAAGACTCATAAATGCCTTCTGTTTGAGCAACGGCTTTTAGCTTGCTTATTGAAGTTATATCATGCCTTGCTAAGGTCATGTATATCCTGTCTGGTAATTTTCTGGTTATTACATTTTTTGAAGTAATTTTTAGTGCATTTCTGTATATTATTGCTGTGCTACTGTCAGTGTCTAGTGCTAACTTATTGCTAACAATATAGGATTTTCTCTCGAGCTCTTCGACGAACTTACGTAGACTTCCATTCCAGTTGGTTTTGTATAGTTTTCTTAGTAACTCTTCATAAGGTGTCTGTGTCCTGAATTCCTCAATTAGGGACGATCTCAGCGATATCCAATTGTTGGATTGCGTAATCTGGGATGTACGCAAGGCTTCTCCATCCAGTTGTCGTTCAATAGCACCGAAGATTACGCTGCTTTGGCGTACATCAGTTGTTGGGTATAGAGACAGAATAAAATCTATTCTCTTTATAAATGCCGACAAATTTTCTGCTCCGTTATCAAACGCTGGCACGTGCTTGATTTGATTTATGCATTGATTTAAGTGTGCTTCTGTTAGTTCGGTTGCCATTTTTGATTTGTTATTAATTTGCACACGTGGTTCGGGTTTTTTGAGTTTTTTATTATGACGGATTTTTTTTACAAGGTTTTTTGTATTACCGTTTTAATAACGCACTCACACACGTAGATGTTTTTCGCGGATACGTTTTGTATAGTTCACAACTAGGACGCGTTCACCCAGGACAATGTTAAAGTCCTTCTAGCGGTTCACGACTGCTTTGTTGATTCAGTAACTAGTACGACGTATCCTACCGGCTGCGCCAATTAAATGTTCGCGGTGCACGAACAGTAAAAAAAATAAAACACAAGGATTTATTTTTGTTTACTTAATAGACTACTTTATTTTTATTTATAAACTCGCGGGCTACGCGTCTTAAGTGAGGAAAGTGTCTTTAAAAACTAAACTCACAATATGCTGAGCTCTAACATGAAAGTTCTTATTACGACTTAGGGCTAACATACGTGTGATGTTTTGTGTTTGTGTTAGTGCAGTAATGCTGAGTCCTCAAGTTGCAAATGGAAAATTTTAATGGACTTTGGATTTTTTGGAAGTGGCACGATCGCCAATGTAATAGGATCTTTTTGTTTGTGACAGTTGGTGCCGTCGCGACAAATGTTTATGATATGATTTGTGGGAAAGAATTTGGAAGATAGGGGAATAATTATGAGTGTTTGTCATGTACGAGAAATTATTCTGGTGGTGGATATATTACTATATATATATATAGAAAATTAAAATAATGTCTTGACACATGTTTTTTTTTCAGTTTGAATGCGTACAAATGTCGCATTCGACATCAGAGAATTGCCCATATGTATATTACATCCGGTGCGCACTTTAAGTGCAGTAACATACATACATATATATATATATATATATATATACAACAGAAGTTACTTTTTCAAAATCCAGTTCAAGCACCGATTTCAGCGAAACGTGATGAATGATTTTAATGCAATTAATTTTAATGCATTATGCATATATTTATCTAAATAGTGTATTTGGTTTGACTTAAAAATATTAAGTTGTTTTTTTTAATTTAAATTTTAATCACTGTCGCACGCGACATGTCGCACGCGACATTTTTTCCATCGTACTTTTTAAAATTTTTTTTTTTACTTTTTAAGTAAATTAGATGCATTTTTATTGTTTTTTAATATATTTAGTATATATTTTTATTTTCAACAGAAACTGAATACAAAAAAATGATTTTAATAAAGTTCAACAAAAAGTAATATATTCATATTATGTACATTAGAAAGTAAATTACCAAACTTAAATTATAATGTTACTGTCAAAAATATTTGATTTCAATGAGTATGCTGTTCTAGCTGATCTTGTCTGTTGGCCATTGCAGCCAAACCAATGCATCTGGCTTATACCAGGTATGCCGCGCACATCCTTCCATTTTTCATATAACTTATATTGTTTAGTCAAATTTTCAATTTGTGCGGATGATATGAAATATGTTTTAACTCCTTTTATGTTGTTTTCTGCACATTGATAAAAAGAGAATGCATCTTGGAGCACGAGGTTTTTTGACTTTGTCATTTGCCACACTTTTCTTTTAATTACGGCTCCAACTCCGTCAACAGCGCCTTTTCCGTGAGAACTGGCAAAAAAGTTCCATTCAATATTTGTACAACCAATTTCATTTAAAATTTCATTCAAGCTGTTCAAAATGTATTTATTTTTGAATTGTGCGCAGCTGCCATCAGAAAATATAAATAGTTTTGAGAAGCTTCCATACATTTTTTTAATTTCTCTAATGAGCTTTAAAACAAAAATATAAACGTCATGTTTATTATGGGTGAGTTTATCACTCACAATGGCAAACGACCGTGAAGCACCAGCCAACCAAGCAACGCAAGTAAAAATTGTTACCTGCTGGTAGCTGAAATGAGCACTTTGTATCTCGTTTTGATGTGACAATCGGAAATTTTCTGCAAAATCAATTTGAATAACAAGCTCAGATGGCTTTAAGTTTGTCTTTGTTTCTGTAAAATATTTTTGCTGTTGTCTTTTCACAAAGAAATGGGTTTTAAATGATGATAGCTTAGCTTCTATATCATTAACCAATTCTGATACAGTTGCAGCTGTACCCGAAAGGGCTATATGATTATCAATTTTACGCCATTGTTGCCAGCTTATTTCATCTTCCATATTATTTAAATATGCAAGAGGAATTAAATCATCTTTGAGTGATGTTAAACAGTTCTTACAATGGCTTGTCATGCAATATTCATCTTGAATATTGCAGCAAACCGCTTTAAGAAACGTTTCAAAATCGCTGGGAAAGGATGGAATCACATTAGACTCTAAGGCTTAGAGTATATTGTTTACGAAACCTAACATAAAATTGGTTTTCAAAAAGCGCGAAAGGGCAATCAGATTACAAAAAATTTATCAGCTAATTAATTCCGAAGAGGTAAAACGACCTACGTGTTTTCATTGTTCAACTTTAACATTTTTGTCTGTTAACATGTGTTTGTATGTAGTCTGTGTAATGTGGTATTGTTCTCTTTTTTGTTTATGAATAACATGCATTTTTGCTAGGTACCTCTCAATATTGCTCGAGCTTGCGATACAAGGTGGCTGTCGATTGAAGTTGCGGTTACACGAATTCTCAAGCAATGGATTGAGCTGAAACTTATCTTCAACATTGCTGCAACAAATAAAAATGTTTCACGGCACAAAGTTGTGCAAACTACTAAATGACGACGATAATCATTTGTATCTGCTGTTTTTGCAGCCAGTGCTAACTCAAATGCAACACATAAGCAAAATTTTTCAAATAAGCTCTGGAGACGCAAGCAAACTTTCAAATGATATTATATATTACCATAAATTTATTAAAAAGCAAAATCATTCCCGAAAATGTCAATAATGATATTTCAAAAAACCATTTTGAATATTTAATAAAGACAAAGCTCAAAGAATATAAAGAAAACATCTTGAACGATATTGAGGTAGAAATTCGTTTAAAATGTCTTAATTATACCCGCTACCCATAGGGTAGAAGGGTATTATAACTTTGTGCCGGCAGGAAATGTACATATGTAACAGGTAGAAGGAGGCATCTCCGAGACGATCAAGCCGTCCGTCTGTCTGTCGGTGTGTCTGTCCGTCTGAAGCAATGGATCTCAGAGACTATAAGAGATAGAGCTATAATTTTTTTTCGACGGCATTTGTTATGTTTGCACGCAGATCATGTTTGTTTCAAAATTTTGCCACGCCCACTTACGCCCCCGCAAATCAAAAGAAATTAAATAACAAGCTGCTGGGGCTTTCGACTCGAAAAAAAACGGTATGTACTTATACCTTAAATTTAGTTCTCATTATAAAATTGTACATTTTCATTATATTATCATTTGAAGGGATTTGTAGGAGGTGGGAAGGTAACTGGGAACCAAACTCGGAAACCTTAATGCTCTTTAAATTTGGACAGGTATCGAGGATATGATCCACAGTTAGACTGCCACCACAGAGTGAGCATGGAGGTTAGAGGCAAACGAGATTTTGGAGCAGCAAGGATTAAATGCAGCGTATTAATTAATTAACTTCTTGAGGTCCTTGGGATTAATGGGATGAAAGAGGATGGTCGGAGCGGTCCTCATGTGGTTTGCAGCTTTATCGGCGACTTCGTTACCAGGAATCCCGTGATGACCGGGAACCCACAGAAAGGAGATTTTCTTGTGATTGGGCGTCGAGATTTTTCTAATTTCCAGTGTTGTAGGGTCGCTATAGTGCCAGTTTTGCAGCGCTGATATAGCAGAGAGGCTATCAGTGCAAATTACAAAATAGCCCTTGTTGGCAGCAGCGAACTGGGAAGCTTTTAGTATGGCGAAAGTTTCGGCGGGGAAAGTTGAGCAGTATCCGGGAAGAAGACCACCAGCGATGATGGTGCTATCGCTGTTAACGACGGCAAAGGTGGTGGCATCGGCTGTTTTAGAGCCATCGGTGTAAAGACAAGATTTTGCACCAATCTTATTCTTTTCGCAATAGAATCTGGCCAGAAAATCGGAACTGGAGGTTTTGCTTTTTGAAGATGATGCAAGGTTCGTGTTGACGATGGGCTTTTGTCCAGACTACAAAGGCTGCAGAACGATAGCAAGACTTGGTGTGGGGGCGGGCAGGCCAAGATGTGTACTATAAATGGTGTGTTGTATAGTTTTGGAATGAGCTGCATGGTTGTCTCTACAATGCGATCTGCTATACTGGGAAGGCCAGATTCCACTAATATGCATCGGGTTGGGGAGGAAGGAAACGCGTTGATAGATCGCTGAACGGCACGGAGATTGTATTTTTTTGATGTGGCCCTGTAGTGGTCGCTTGGACCGCCAACATTTATTGGATGGGCCTAAAAGTAGGCAAAGGTTTTTTTTGCCAAGTGGGAAAAAAATGCCAGCGCCACGGCACTAGGTGTAGAAAATAGTAGTTAATGTAATATATTTGTTAAATTTATGTTTATATATGTTAATAATCCAATTTTTGTTAGTTAAATGTTAAATGTATAATAATTGTTTAATGTTAGTCTAAACTTGTAGGATATATATATTTTGTTAGGAAATATTAATTAGCGCCCTCTGTGTGTGGGGCTTAGCAACATTGCAGAAAGATTTTCGCGATAGATGCAGCGAATGGCAAAGAACGGGGAGATAAGAATGCATCAAAGTTTAATGTCCGTTTGACAATGCTTAGATGATTCAATGAATGAATGATGCTAGTCATTCTCTGGCAAGTCACCTGTTTATTTTTTTATGGCAGTTCTCAGAAACTAGAGAAAAAATATATTATATACATATATCGCCAAAAATAAGACAAAAGTGACATACATAAATAAATAGTGAACAATGCGGGAAAATGAAAAAAAAAATATGATATATACATATTTGAGTGAAATCACCCCCCCCCCCCCATTTCGGCCAGCAGCCAACAGGCGACAGGCGGATAGAATTTTTGGAGTTTTATATGGTGCCGTCCAATAAGGCAGGGTAAATATTACTTAATTAACATTTACAAATATCATATTAACGCTCTGATTTTTCTCTTAAAATCAGACGGCACGCAGTGTTAAAATTTTCTTTTGGATGTTGTTGGTGTAGGCGTTAAGTTAAGCCACCCAAACAAATTACATCCACGCCACATCGTCTCCCGGCAGCCAAAAGTTTGCGCGAAAGCTTTGGAAGCTTTCGCACGATCGCTTCGAAAGCTACAGCGGATCAGCTGATAGCTACCAGCGAAAGGCAAGCTCTGCCATCTGGCAGAAATTAGGAGGAGCGTTTTGCAGCGATACTGCGCAGCCGCCACCTGAAATTTCGTTGAGATTTGTCCCTGAGAGGACTAGCAAGGAGGACGCCAGCATTACCACGGATGTTGGATATGTGCTAGTGACCGTGCGACCACCTGCAAAAGTGTCGTAGCTCCACCCAGAGAGAGTTAGCGCAGCTGATGTCCGCGCCTATAGATGTTTTGCTTTGTTAGTTAATGTATATCTGCGTTATATCTTTTGGGCCTTCTGCCATTTAATTAGTGCGTTTTTGTATTATATTTTGTTCATTTAATGTATTGGTTGCGTACATGTATATATGTTGAATAACAAACTGTGTTGTAGATTTACATATGATTACGTGGTATAACATACTATGTATCAGAGGTAAATAAACTTCATGAGTTACAATAAGTTGTCCTACATATATCTTGTCCGTCAATATTTATGTTTTCTGTCATGATTTGCAATTTTAAAAATTAAGTCATATTTGTTTACCAAAACAATGGAACATCTGGCATACAAGCTCAGATCACCATGCTAGCATTTATGCTTTTAAGCTTTAGCTTTTGTCAGGGCTTTAAACTTTTGCTCCACAGCTGAAACAACAACAACAATAACAACACACACACACATATCACCGGCTGTGAAAGATCTTTCGTCGCTGGAGAATGATGTAAGTGAGCTTTTCTTATACAGTATGTCAAGAAACTCTTTACACACTGAAAAAAACACATATTTTTTGACTTTGCATGCAAAAATAACGCCTATAGTTATTATTTTTCAAATTTTTTTTAATGCAGATCTATTATTTAGTAAATTTAAAATTAGTATGTACAAAAATAAAAACAATGCAACGAAAGGGAAAATTTTAAATCAACAAAATATGAGTTTACACATTTTTGACACTGTCAAGAAAGTGTTTACACACTTTAGTTTTCGATTCTGTTTTGTTCTATTTTTAGAAAAAACTGTACTTTATTGTTAACTACCCTTCTGCACTATTCGCTATTTTTGCATTCCTTTTCATCCAATTGCGAAATCTTGCTACGCACTTGTCAAAAAGTTGATTTTTAAATTATTTGGCATGCCTGGAGCTGGTTTGATCTTTGACGTTACCCAATTGACTTATTATAGTCACCAAATTGGAAAATCTGTGGCTTAGCTAGTGGAGCTTATTGGGGTATCGCAAAAAATAATTTATAATGCTCCAAATCGAGCCGAAAATGAAGACAAACTGGAAGCAAAGTGTAAAAATGGTCGAAAAATGGATATTGAGGAGCGGGCAAACCGCCTTATTATGGGCATGGTTAGTCAAAACCCCCAAATTTTGATCAGGACCCATGCCAAGGAGTTGGAAGAAGGGTGTGACATGGTCAATTCACATGAAACCGTCCGCCAACTAATTCTGCGGAACAAATACTATTTTCCCAATTTTACTGTCAGAATGATGTTGCGCTGATGTAAGGCTGTTAACGGCTTGTGGCATACTCTAGTTGGTCCATCATTGTAGTATAGCATTTTTTTTGGTTTGGACATAGAATACGACGTCATCCTAATAGTTGTCCGGCGTGATTCTCATGTTAAAAGCCAAAATTTAAGCGTTTTCAACATTTACTTTCGAAAGCAGCGGCTTCTTACGCGCAACCGTTGCAACGTTTGAATAGTATTTGTTCCGCAGAATTAGTTGGCGGACGGTTTCATGTGAATTGACCATGTCACACCCTTCTTCCAACTCCTTGGCATGGGTCCTGATCAAAATTTGGGGGTTTTGACTAACCATGCCCATAATAAGGCGGTTTGCCCGCTCCTCAATATCCATTTTTCGACCATTTTTACACTTTGCTTCCAGTTTGTCTTCATTTTCGGCTCGATTTGGAGCATTATAAATTATTTTTTGCGATACCCCAATAAGCTCCACTAGCTAAGCCACAGATTTTCCAATTTGGTGACTATAATAAGTCAATTGGGTAACGTCAAAGATCAAACCAGCTCCAGGCATGCCAAATAATTTAAAAATCAACTTTTTGACAAGTGCGTAGCAAGATTTCGCAATTGGATGAAAAGGAATGCAAAAATAGCGAATAGTGCAGAAGGGTAGTTAACAATAAAGTACAGTTTTTTCTAAAAATAGAACAAAACGGAATCGAAAACTAAAGTGTGTAAACACTTTCTTGACAGTGTCAAAAATGTGTAAACTCATATTTTGTTGATTTAAAATTTTCCCTTTCGTTGCATTGTTTTTATTTTTGTACATACTAATTTTAAATTTACTAAATAATAGATCTGCATTAAAAAAAATTTGAAAAATAATAACTATAGGCGTTATTTTTGCATGCAAAGTCAAAAAATATGTGTTTTTTTCAGTGTGTAAAGAGTTTCTTGACATACTGTACATAACTTTTTTTTTTATTTACATATTGTACGCATTAGAGCTTTTTGCATTGAATCTGTTGAATGCAAAGTTTGTAGTCCGAAAGAAGTTTGTTTTTTTTTTGTTTTTGCTGGCAGTTCCTGAGAAACCTTAAGTTTCTTAGCGATGAGCATTTGCCGTTGCCCTACTATGATATGGGTCATTAATTAAATAGTTTTTTTATATCGTATAAAAACTATGAGTAAATTAGCGATCCATATTTAAAGAAAATTGCAAAATGAAATATTAACTATTTATTTAGTTTTTAAGTATTTATGAAATAGATTTAATTTAGCTTTAATATTTCAACGTCGTTATTCCATATTCCGTTCATGTTTTCTTTTGTTGCCTTATTTTCCTTTTCTTTATGTTTCTTAATTTAAATAAATTTGTTATAATGTTTAGTATGTGCGAGTAAGTTTTCAAATTTGGAACCATGCAGCGTTTGTATGAGGAGGGTTGAGTGACGAGGAGCTTCTCCAAGGGATCCTGTCATTTAAATTGATTTTTACATTGGCCTTGCAGGATCATGGTAGGGTGGGCGTCTGCACCAATGAGTGCACCGTAAAGGAGAAGTGCTCCAAGTCGAAGGTAGATCCCTAACTTGTCTTTTCTCTAGTTTACTTTCAACTTTTTTGTTTACTGTTCTTGTATGTCTCTTCCCCATTTCCCCCCCTTCATTAAGTACGCGAATTTATTAATAATGTAATTAATCTACGGAAGCACGTAGCGGAAAGGATTTTTTCTTTTTTGCCCATACCCATCCGACCAGACATCAGCCGTAGCGATCGCGTACGCCTTTCATGGCGCTACATTTACACCAGCTTCCTTCAGCGAACTTGCTTCGTTACACGTTACAGCCCTTAGCGCACCATTCGCAGATAGAGAGCCCGTAGTCGATTTTTTAGAGTATTAGGGCACGAGTGATATTTATAAGGGTATTGATGTGAATTCTAGTATATTTGGAGCTTAGAAATTTATTAATATTGAAGCGAGACTCTAGTTGTTTTCTAAGGTTGTCGCAGTGATATGTAACTATAAATTTAGAGTCGAAGGTTATGCCCAGTATATCTAGTTTAACTACACTTTTAATACAATTATTCTTAACGATTAGGTCTGGAAATTTACAGAGGTGCTTACGACAAATATGTCTTGAAGGATACTTGCAAATTTAGTTTTAACATTGTCCAAGTTTTCTGCTTTGGTAAAAAATATGGCGTCATCGGCATAAATTGAGACATTTATGTTCTTATATGATATACATATAGTTTATTTGCTCAAACGCAATTATGAAAGGGACCACAGAGAGTGGAGTGGGATATCATTAAATAAACAGAAGGTGTCGGAAGTAGTGTTGTTCACTCGGACCCTAAAGGAACGATTAGTCATAAAGGCCTTTATAAGATTATAAAATCTAGAATCAATGCCCCAGCGTTCGAGTCTAGATAGCACTGGCTACATGCAGTGCCACGCGATCGAATGCTTTTTCGAAATATGTTGCCAGGATGGAGACATGATTTTTTGTCGAAAGAGCATTCGACGCGAAGTGTTGAATACGCAACAATGCGTCCATTGCATTTGTTTAAATGTAACCTGGTTGTGCGAAATTAAATTATGTCGGGTAGTCTTCTTGCTATTATTTTATCAATTCTTTTGCTTAGGCAAGAGAGTACGTAAACTGTTTATTTCATTTTTTATTTTATTTGGTTTAGCTCTGGGTATGATTATGGATTTTCTCCAAGTATGTGGGTAGAACCCAGAATTAAGCATAGTGTTAAATATCTGCAGATGCTTATGTTTGAGAGACAAGGTAATATGTTTCAGCGTGGGGTAAGACATTTTAATGGCACCAGGGCTTTTACCTTTAGCAGTTGCCAGCGCTACATCTATTTCAATCAACGTAAAATTCTCGTCTAAACGTTTGGCCGAGACAGAAAGATACAGTAGTTTTTGTTGAATATATACTGCTGAAAAGTTGCTGTCCCTTGAGTAATTTGGCCAGGCTTGGCCAATCTCTTTGTAATTTGGTGAGGACAGTTAACAAGACCTGAGTCTGTTAGAATATATTTTATAGGGGTGGAAGGAGCGCCGGATAGTCGTTTTATATCAGACCAAAACTTCTTTGAGGTGGAAAGCGGAGATATACGTCAGGTGAAATTTTCAAGACATCGACGCTTAGCCGACAGTACAGCCTTCTTAAACTGAACATTGGCTTTTTATACCCACTATCCAGAAGGGTAGAAGGGTATTATAACTTTGTGCCGGCAGGAAATGTATGGCACAGGTAGAAGGTATATTCTTGATCAGCATCAATAGCCGAAACGATCTAGGCATGTCCGTCTGCGTGTCTGCATTTTTTTGATGTTTTAATTTTGAGTAGTTCTCTTTGGTATAGATACTGAGGGCAATTAGGAGAGGAGGCGGCGTGCTCATCGTTACAGCTAGCGCAGAAAGTGCGAGTGCAGGGGTCGGGGTGATGTGGAAGTAGATTGCATGATACGCAAGTGGCTGTATTTTTACAGTGCTTAGCAGTGTGACCCAACAGTTGACATGTTTTGCATCTCATGGGGTTTGGAATGTATTCCCTCACCTTGACAGAGTGCCAACAAATGTCAAGCTTGCTAGGAATACTGTAAAGAACAAATTTAGCTTGTCTGTAGCTTATAATATCTGTTTTGGTAGAATTGGGTTTTAGTATAGGGATGACTAGGCTGGTTTTGTAGAATTGTGGGATGAAGTTGCTGAAAATAGAGTTGAATAGTGCTTAATTCTTGTTTTAAGTGAGTTGAAGGTATTTCTAATCATGGGATAGGATATTCTGTTAAGGCTGGGGGTTCTTCCTTTAAGGGAGTGAAGTGCAGCTAGCAGTTATATTTGTGAAATATCTGCTTCAATAATTTGTGTTGAGGGGAAGGCTGTGAAGGAGGTTGTTTTGTTTGCATATTTTTTAGAGGTAAAATTATTACTGAAGTTTTCGCCCTTAGATGGGTCTGACCAATGTTTGGCAAAGAGCTGGGCTATGTGGAATGTATTTGTTGTATATGAGTTGTTAGTGTTATCTCAGATAACTTATCTGTGATGCAGTGTATGCTTTTAAGTGGGTTGAAGCCGCATAGGCGTCGGATGTTTGCGCAGATTCAGTCTGCGGCTGTATCTGGGGCTATTGAGGATGTGAAATTATTGATGGCATTTATTTTAGGAAGTTTCAGTTTCCTTCTAAAGAAAGCATTAGCACGTTTATATTTTAATAGATTTTCAGAGTTGCTGATGAGCTTCAAGTTTTGCCATGGTTTAAATTTGTTTGCCCTTAATATGGTCAGGGTCTTGCTCCACCAGAGGGTGTACTTGGAATAGCGATGTGTGGTTATCTGAGGTATACTATGATGAGTAGCTTGAAGAATTATTTTATTTAGGATTGAGGTTTATTTATTGATATTGGTGCTATTGGGTATGATGAGATTTAAGTTGTTAGTGATTTGCGAGAATAGAGGCCAGTTAGCTTCTTTTGTTTTAAATAATGACAGAGAAAAATTAATGTTTTATAGGGGTGGGAACAGTGATATTAAAATTGGGAAGTGATCGCTTCCATGGAGGTCATCGACTATTTCCCAGTGAGCGAAGGGGGTGAGATTGGGCGAGTATTAAGTGAGGTCTACATATATGAAGGTGTTGTGGGTAGAAAAATTGGTTGGGGAGCCGTCGTTTGGTAGTGTGGGGTGATCGGGGTGATTGGGGTGACCCCTAGGTGTGGTGCCAGCTTTTGAAAGCACATAGTACAATTTGATTGTTGTTGGTGGTGTATGGTTCAAAGTGGTTGCTTAGAGATTTGAGCTAGAAAGGTTTGTTTGGGGGTGTGTAGGTTGAAAAGAGGGTAATTTTAGTTTTGGATGTGAAGTCGATTGCGAGGGTTTCTATGCAATTAGATTGGGTTGTTAGGGAATAGTGTAAGGATTTGTGATCTAGTGTGGCAACGCCACCAAAACGATTGTGGGCTGTTCTGTTGTGCATTTGGTAATTAACTGGAACAGGGATTGGGACATATGTATTGACTTAATGGTTTTCTTGGAGACAGATAAACTACTACAGTCAACGCTGGAATAGTGTGTATAGTGTGGCTGTGCAAGTGTGATTACACGCCAGCACTCGTCTCACCTACACCGTGCATCTCGTTTTCTATCGTTTTTATCGTATTTTCCCGTTAGCTGTAGTAGTGTGACTACGAACTACTACAGTCAACACCGCATATTGATATAGTGGTAGTGTGACTGCCTCAGCACATCAAACGACTATACCCTTCGATCGACGTTGGACTTGAAGACAATCCCAGAGTCATATATATATAAATATTTTCGTTAAGTATCCACGAAAGACCTCTCTTTTTCCATCGACACCTTCGCTCCGATCAGGTACGAAGATTGGTTTCACACCTTATGATTCTCGATTTGTTGGGTTTCAGCAAACACAAATTTCTTGTTATTTCGACCCCTGGACAGCGCTAGTTACCCCGGCGTTGTGACGGTTCGTTACAAGTGGCACCCGAGCAGGGACTCTACAAGTCAAGTGGAACTCAGTTTCCGAGTGGCATAAAAACCCACTAGCAAGGTGTGATCGCGTACCCCGAGTCAATATATTTCGCGAGTTTTTAAAAATGAGTGGTCATGAAAGTGACGCGTGTTCTCAGGAAATATCCAATCCCGGAGTTGTCGTAAAGTCGATTTATTACCGTCGGCGCGATGAGTTTGAGACCTTTGCGCAAGAATTCAAGTTCTTGGCCGAAGGGAAAGTCGAGGACTTGAGGAAAGCGTTCCCTTCATCAGTAGCCAAAGGCAAGTTTGAAAAGAGCGTTTGGGTGTCGATTGGCCAACCAGGAGGTACTACATATACACCCGGCCGCGCACTCCACAGCCCGAATTGCAAGCTACAACCTCAGATTTTGACCCACAATTTTTACACGCCCCGCCATTTTCCCTGTCCAAGACAGAAGCGCGTACGACGACTCGCACTTTGGTGCTATCCTCCACACCTGCCGCTCCAAGTCCACATAGGCAAATCCACCCGGCGCACTTCAGTGAATCTCGGCCGAACCCGACCGCCGCCAATCCGAGCCCTTGGCCATACTGCACCCACAAGGATCGAATTCGGAAATGGGGAATCCAATTCGACGGTCAGGGTGATCCATTGGCTTTTGTTGAGGCGTTGAAGGAACAGTCTCAGGCGTATGGGATCGCGGTCGATTGAGCTGGGATATCGATGGCACTATCGATATATCGAATTTTTGCCTTTCTGAGCTACCATCGATAGTTTTTTGACACTATCGATGGTGATGGGCATTTTTCACATCACTGACATTTCAATAAAACACGAGGTTTGGTTGCGGAATTTAGGTAAGAGAAATTAAATTTTAGCTTAACTTAAATTGAAAGGAGGTGGTGGCTCTTAACATGGGCAAGTTTGTGAATCTCAGGAGAAAAGGTAATTATAATATTTTTTGGTCATATATACGACGTAATTGTTATTTATCTATGTATACAGGCGTAGATATCAATAAATCAGCCGAAAACAGCTCTGACGAAGAGAACAACAGACCGAAAAAATCCAGAGTTGGGAAATCAAAAGTGTGGAAGTTTTTTTACTAGATCAAATGATGGTAAGTCGGCAAAGTGCGTATTTTGTCATAAGGTGTACGAGACAAATAGATTCTTTTGTAACTACATCCTATGATTCAAATTCCCACAGAAAAGCTGAACTTAATGGGGCTGTCATGAAATTCGTAGCCACAGACATGCTCACGTTCTCAGTTGTGGAAGATACTGGCTTTCGCGAGAAGCTGAATGTTTTTGATACCCGGTACAAGTTACCCTCTCGAAAGACCTTGCAAAATGTTTTGATGGCAGAGCAATTCGAGGAAAAACAAAGAAAACTTATGGACCTATTAAATGGAATAGAATTTTGCAATTCTACAGTGACGGTTTCGTTATGTATTCCCCTAGCATGTGGTCTGTTACATACTTTGGACACTTTAAAGCCGAGCCTTAAGTCTAGTGAGGGATTAGCAGCCTGTACATTTTTAATGGACAGCATTGTCACCAGGCTGACAAAGTATGAGAAACGTCCTTTGCCGCGAATCGGAACATTGCTAGACCAAAGATTCAAAAAACAAGGGTTCCGTTCTCCTTTTAACGTTGTACAGGCCGAAAAGTTTTTGGAAAATGAGGTCACCGTCATTAACAACTCTTGTGATTTCGTACCCCATGGACAAAGCCACCACCACCTTCTCAAAACCGCCAAACCCTATTCACATTTCTTCAAAAAACTATTAGTGAATTACCAACCTCGAAAAGAGCATATGCGATTATCGATCTCAGACAGCACTTTAATTGAAAGCACTGTGAAGAAAATGTAGATCCCTAGAATTCTGAAAGGTAAGTGTTCCAGTTTTCACTAAACATAAGGAAAAACATAAATACCATTTCTTTTATTTCAGCATAATAAATCTAATTTAAAACAAGTAAGAAAGTTACAGTCGAGTGTGCTCGACTGTGAGATACCCGCTACCCATTTTTAATAAGGGCAAAATATTGCGGTATATATACCGAAAATACTAAAAAATACTAAAAATATACCAAATGGTATGTTTGGTATATCGATATAGTACACCATTCAAAATATACCATAGACGGCACAATGTGCCAGATTGTCGGCCAAAGCAACTCAGACCCCTAGTAAGTAGACGTTTTTGCCCATACAAAAGTATTTCTTTAATAACTTCCACAATTTTTATCTCATCGCAACCAAATTTTCAGGAATCATAAATACTGTAGTAATTATACTATATACCAAAATTCGCAACTCTAGCTTTAAATTTATGCTTGTTATTCGATTTTTTTGATTTGCGGGGGCGGAAGTGGGCGTGGCAAAAATTTGAAACAAACTTGATCTGCGTGCAAGCATAACAAATGCTGTCGAAAAAATTATAGCTCTATCTCTTATAGTCTCTGAGATCTAGGTGTTCATACGGACAGACGGACAGACAGACGGACATGGCTAGATCGTCTCGGCTGTTGACGCTGATCAAGAATATATATACTTTAAAGGGTCGGAGATGCCTCCTTCTACCTGTTACATACATTTCCTGCCGGCACAAAGTTATAATACCCTTCTACCCTATGGGTACCGGGTATAAAAATTAGTGCCGAAATTTCTATGTGTTCCCGCAATCTCGACTGAGTCGGAACGTATGTTCAGCAAGGCTGCACTCGTTATAAATAACCGCAGAGCTTCGCTTAAGGCGAATAATGTGGACATTTTGTAATTTTTGCAGAAAAATTCCTGGATACAATAATTTTTTTGTTTTTTAATTTTATATAAAAAATGATAAGATAGAATAATTTTGATCGGATTTTCTCTTTTTTATAATGTATATAGTTTAAGAAACGAAAAACCTATGTATGGTATGCTGTCCATCATCTCGTCTCTGGTATGTTAAGTAGTCCATGTATGAATTTTCGTCTCAATTGATTGATTTCCATTCCATTTAGTCTCGCCGCTGTCTGTACATCCGTTTGTCGCCGCCGCTGTGCCTGATCGCGTTCACGTATGTACCTCGTTTGCTTTGGCTTTGTTGTGCTCCTCCTGCATATGAATCAGCGTCGGTAATAGCGGCCGAATCTGTCTTCTTAAACTGGTCGTTTGTCTGATTGTGTTCAGTGCGCAGATGCTCGCCTTGCATCTGCCGCAAGTGTGTTGCATTTGTTGTATTTGCATTCAGCGCTACACTCAATGGCCTAATATATTTGACCATCTGCTCCGTGTATCTTGGCCTCTGCAGGCGTTGCATGACCAGTGGGTCTCTGACCAGCTTCGTCGCCTCTGGATTTGGATGTGCATTTGGATGTGTCCTACCTAACCTAACCTATGGCAGCGGCATGTCTGAAGAGTAGATTGTGTATAAAATTGGTCCCAAGACGCTACCCTGTGGGACACCAGCTGATATGCATTTGACCGCAAAAAAGGGATCAATCAGGTAACTCTCAATAATTTAGTATGTGCTGCGTTACTCCGGCCAATTGATGTTCAGTGCCGTGCTCGCGTCGAAAGTCAAACTGATACTTAGGCACTGCAGTGGCAAAATTTTTGTGCTCAAACAGACTCAGCAGAAGTTTTTCAAAGAGGTTTGCGTGGCGAGATATGAGACTGATTGGCCTGCATGACGGCACATCTTCTGGGCATTTACCCGGTTTCAGACACATCGTGATCTCAGCATACTTCCACAATTTGGGGAAGTATCCTACGCGCAAAATGGAATTGTAGATAAGTATCAAATACAGCAGCGCCTACTGTGGCAGCAATTTTATTAATTTATTCTCAATCTTGTCATATCCAGGTGCTTTGGCCGGCACTAGTGCGTCGATTTCCAGTATGATTTTTGCCAATGTTACTGGCTTGAAGCTCAGTTCATGGCCACGTGATGAGTGCTCTTGTTGCAACTGCTAGTGTCGCTTCCATCAATCCTCTATGATGGCTATGCAACGAACATCAGATACTGGGGGTGTTTTATTTGACATTTCATTTCTATCAGCAACATATAAATTTTACTGACAGTGGACTGTTGATTTACATTTACATTGGATATTCAAATATTATTTTTAAACAGTGCGGGCTTTGCGGGCTTTCAAACGATTAATCGGGAATTACAAGTATTTTACACTTATTTTGCACAATTATTTTAACATACAAACATAGAGTCACCATATGACATGTACGAACATGCATTTAAATGAAGCAGAGACAATAACAACGTGAAGGTAAGTGAAAAATTTAAATTAAAAATCTAATTTGCCAGGAAAAATTCCAACTGGGGAGCACTCAGGACCGTCGCCTCCACGCGTTCATCGCCTCGTTGGGAACTCTATCCACCAATTTGTATGGGAACAAGTAAGAAAGCTACAGTCGAGTGTGCTCGACTGTGAGATACCCGCTACCCATTTTTAATAAAAGCAAAATATTGCGGTATCATTTTCAAAATATACCGAATATACTGCAAAAATACTAAAAATATACCAAATGGTATATTTGGTATATCGATATAGTACACCATTCAAAATATACCATAGACGGCACAATGTACCAAATTGTCGACCAAAGTAACTCAGACCCCTTGTAAGTAGGCGTTTTTGCCCATACAAAAGTCTTTCTTTAATAACTTCCACAATTTTTATCTGATCGTAACCAAATTTTCAGGAATCATAACTACTATAGTAATTGTTGTATATACCAAAATTCGTAAATTTAAAATTACGATTGTTATTCGATTTTTTTGATTTGCGGGGGCGGAAGGGGGCGTGGCAAAAATTTGAAACAAACTTGATCTGCGTGCAAATATAACAAATGCTGTCGAAAAAAAATTATAGCTCTATCTCTTATAGTCTCTGAGATCTAGGTGTTCATACGGACAGACGGACAGACGGACAGACGGACGGACGGACAGACGGACATGGCTATATCGTCTCGGCTGTTGACGCTGATCAAGAATATATATACTTTATAGGGTCGGAGATGCCTCCTTCTACCTGTTACATACATTTCCTGCCGGCACAAAGTTATAATACCCTTCTACCCTATGGGTAGCGGGTATAAAAATTGGGGCTTGAAATGGTGAGTGCAAATCAGCATCATATATTTTGCGTAATATAATTTGCTGATTGTCTTTGTTGTGGTGGCGCAGATAATTCCAAGTTTTCCTTTCCCGAAATTAAATGAAAACACTCGCGTTTGATATTTACTTAAATATATATTTAAACGTTCGGGTTGTTGTGCAAAAAGAGACGCACAGGGGGGTTGTCTAAGTGACCGCTATTGAATAAACGTAGATCGACACTGGAGAGGCAAAATGCCGACTGCATTTTGCAGATCTAGCGTCGAACCCTTGCAAAGCTCAGCACTGCGGTGGAGAGTTGTGGGAGAAGGAAGTTGAGAGCACTGGATCTTGAGTGCTTTCTTACGCGTGAGCGCGTTGCGGGTGAGCGAAAAGCATCGAGTGCTTTTTGGTCGGCGGAACGGATAGTGTGCCACTCACCTACAATGCGCTCGCATCAACATTCTCCCCCCTTGCAATATTGGGATTGCAAAGAATACCCGGATAGAGTGGGTGATGTCTTGGAGCTCAACGTTGCCGTGCAGACTCCATCAGCGCCCGCGCGATTGATGGAGAGGCTAAAGGCCCCTGGCATCGACTCGCTGATGCGGCTTACGGGACAACACAGATCCAAAAGCACTCGCGCTTCGAAAGCTGCCGTCCCCATGTCTAGCGTGACCGCCGCGGTGGGGAGTGTGCTCACTCCCTTGCACTGGAAAGTGCCGTCAGTGGTATGGCGGGGCTAGGCACGGGCCTGGTGCGTGGGTGAGTGGGCCTGTGGATGCCGGCCTGGGAAACGTTGGGCTGGCGCGAGGTTGTGCCGGGAAGCACGGAAACTAGAGGTGCAGAAACATCGAGTGACACATCGATAACATCGATGTTTTCAAAACATCGAAACCATCGATGGTTCGTGACCACCATCGATGTTTTCACTAACAACTCTGCGCTCGGTACGAACAAATTGTAATAGCCTCTTTCCACCTCACTCAGTTTTTCTACGTTTTTTAAAATCCCGTTTCGGGGTTTCCATCTGCACGAACCGAGAAATATGGGCAACGGTAAATTTCTCAATATGGCCGCTCTGAAATGTCAGCTGTTCAAATGTAAACACGAGTTGGCGAACAATTCAAAAATCAGCACGCGGATTTTAAAATGGAAAATTTTCTTAAATTGCAAGATTTTGATGTGGATTCTGACGAATTGTTTGATAAATTAACCGAGTATAGGCCATTGCCATTAGTTTGGGCCTATGTAAGTAGAATTGCTGGCAGCAATGTAATATTTACATAAATATTTTTATTTTTTAGGAACGGCATGGGTGTTTTTGGGAGCGCGATGTTCCTGGAAGCAGCGAATCGTTTTTTATAGAACATTTCCGAATGAATAGGGAGGAGTTTGGCATCCTCGTAGAGCGCCTTTGTGGATTGGCCAAAAAAGACACAGAATTTCGAAGAGCCATTCCTCTTGATAAGCGGATTGCAATCGCATTATACACTTTGGGATCGTCTGCGGAGTATCGGACAGTGGGCACGTTGTTTGGTGTGTCTACACCAATGGTCTGCAAAATATTCTTAGAATTTTGCCATGAGACATGTAGAGTTCTGTCAACCGACTACCTCCCGCATAACTTCCTCACGCAATCCAAATTGGAGGAATGTGTCAAAGGCTTCGAAGAATTAGGCTTCCCACAGTGCTTAGGCGCGATTGGTGAGTATAATTATAGTTTTCATGAAATTTTATTAAAGAAAGAATTTTTTAGATGGCTGTCATATTGAAATTCATCCACGTGCAGCTGATCCAGCTGACTATTTCAATTACAAAGGCTGGTACTCAACTATATTGTTTGCAATGGTTGATGCTCGGTAAATATGCAATTATTGTGTGATACTAATTTTTGCATTTGTATATTCATGTTAAATGTAATTTTAGATACAGATTTCTTTATATAAACGTTGGAGGTCCAGGACGCTGTCATGACTCCCAAATTTTTGAGCGAAGTAGGCTACGTCAATTATTAGATGAGTCGCCACTATTAAAGAATAACTCGCGCAATATTTCGGGAGTTGATGTGCCTGTTGTGGTGATTGGTGATTCGGCTTTTAAATTTTCCACTCAAGTGATGAAGCCATATGCTTTTTCAAATACTGAAAATGAATCTATGAAGGCTTTTAATTATACTTTGGCCAAATCACGCAGGGTGGTCGAAAATGCTTTCGGCCATTTAAAAGCACGATTTCGGCGAGTTGGAAAAGGCCTCGATAACCATATCAATAAAACGGCTGTTGTTATTACAGTATGTTGCATCTTGCATAATTTCACGAAACGTGAAAACATCGATATGCCGGAAATTTTGGAACCTAGTCCCGAAGAACCACATCAGCCCGAAGACGACTACGAAACAATTGATTTGGATAGCGACGCTGAACTAATTCGTTCAGCAATTTCATCATACATTATAAACAATAAATAACTGAAATTTAAAGAATTTGTATGTAACGCATTTATTTCAAATTTTTAGTACATCAGTATAGTATTTACAAAAGCATATTTAACAAAATAATATTAACATAATCATAATAACAACATAAAAGTATTTAACAAAATAATAATATCAAAATATAAAAGTATTTAACAAAATAATAATATCAAAATATAAAAGTATTTAACAAAATAATAATATCAAAATATAAAAGTATTTAACAAAATAATAATATCAAAATATAAAAGTATTTAACAAAATATTTACAAAATAATAATAGTGCTTCACACAAACAAAAATTGCCGCACTTCATTGCTAGTAATTTCAAAAAGTCAAAAAATGTAATTTTCAATATTAATCTATTCACTCTGTTAAATAGAGCTTTTTCCTCTCCACTGCTACGACAAATCGCTCCATTAATTGATTTCGAACGTTGATACCGCGCTCCAGAATATCGGCCCGCCTGTTTGCGTCCTCGACCATCAGACGCTCGAACTCACTCATTGGTCGGCCTATTCGTCTTTTTTTTGCAGGCGGCCCAGCATGTGTAGCTGAACCGTGTGACTCGAATGATTTATATTCGGGTGATTCTAACATCATTCTTTTTTGACTTGATGAAGGTAGTAATGTGCCAGATGAGCTTTCTTCAAATATTACGCTATTGGCGTCGGTCGGTGCTTCAAGCACAATATTTTGCGGTAGTGGCTGACTTAGCACAGTACTACCTTCATCATCAACTCCAAAAAGGATGATGTTAGAATCACCCGAATATAAATCATTCGAGTCACACGGTTCAGCTAGCGCAGGACTGGACTGCCTGCGCCGACGATTTGAAATAGACGACATAAATCTATCCCACTTCCCTTCATCGGGATCTAAAAATAACAATTTAAGACTTACTATTGATGGTTGAGGGCTTTGAAATCATAGCTTACCCAAGCTATCGAGGATGCATTCTCCAAAATTGATCGACTTCACCGCTGACAAGATTCTGTGGACCTTGGCAAAATGTTGCCACTGCGATGGCGCACCGCCAGTTGGACCTCGCTTCTTAATTTCATTTCTTTTTTATAAATATACATCCGTTATTACTCAACTCAATAAATATGATTTATACAACTTACTTATATTTTTTGGTCAAGTTGTCTATTTTGGTCCTTACATCCTTCCACTCTACATTGAAGCCTGCCGCCAATAACTTCTCACACATACGTTTGAATATGTGCGTGTTTTTTTGGGCAGACCTCAATGCCGTCAAATTCTCCTCCCACAACTCGAACAACATAGCCTCGTGGATGCCACTCCACGATATTGACGGCTTGCGAGTTTTTTTGCTCATCTAAAATATAAACAATTTGTTTTAAAAAGCAAAATCAAATTTTTATTTTTCTATTTTCATACCTTGGCGCACTTAAATGTCAGCTGTTTTGTTAGTGGTGAGCTCTTTTTCGTTGTCATATCGATCAAAATATCGCATAATTACCCAAAAAGTGCGTTCGCTATTTCTACGTAGCTCGCGAACGTAGAAAAACCGACGTTTTTTTCTTATGGGATTTTACATGGGGCGAACGTAACATTCGGCCTGAACGTGAAAAAACCAAAGAAAACCAAAGAAAACCGAGAGGTGGAAAGAGGCTATTAGTCAATTAATTTCTTAATTTTTTTCTAACAACTAACAAAATTGTTGATAATATTTAGGATTTCTAGTTGGTGGTTTGGTGGACGTTGATGGATGACGAAGGCAAGATGGAGAATTACGTGAAAAGTAAGTTATAATCTTCTTTACAAGCCCACGCTTCCCTTAGATATGTGTGCATGTATGTGTATGTACACACATACATACATTCATACTTTAGCGAAAAATAACTAATGCCGCAAAAATTTGGCGCAAGCCTTAAAATAAAGTAGCTAGTAGTAGTAGTTTGATTATGTTGTTTAGTGAATATTTTAAATTACATACAGTTCAGTAACATCCTTTTTTTTATTTATTGGTGTAATAGAAGCGGAACCGACAGAGGAAGTGGAGACGGAGTCAGGACAAAAGCGTAAAAGGGAGCGATCAGTGGTTTGGGACCACTTCAAAAAGAGCAACGACAAAGCGTACGGCATTTGCAATTACTGTGGAAAACATCTTAAGACAGCTGGCAATACATCAAACTTGCTGGACCATCTTAAGCGTTTGCATCCGAGTCGCATGACCGCTGATAAGGAACCAATGCCTAAAACGATGGCAATTTTGTATGGAAGTGACTCAAATATAAAAAGAAGGCTGGATAAAAAAGTGATGAATATGTTTGCCAAAGACGTGCGTCCGTTTAGTTTCGTTAATGACGAAGGATTTGTCGAGCTCATGCAAGAAGCGGTCCCGCGCTACAAGTTGCCGAGCAGAATGTATTTTCGCGATGTGATGCTTCCAACGGAATATGAACAGCTAAGCCTTAAGTTGCGTGCTTTGGAGACCGTTAAGCATGTTGGGCTGACAACGGATCTTTGGACATCTGCAGCTAACGAAGGCTACATCACAATCACTTGTCATTATATAACAAAAAACTTTAAATTAACGTCTGCACTGCTATCGAAAGCACCATTGATTACCCCCACAAATCATAACGCCCAAAACATCGCAGACTCAATAAGCTCAATGTTGGCTAAGTGGGGTCTTCTGTCGAAGGTTGTCACCGTTACAACGGACAATGATACTACCATGAAAAAAGCGTGCGATATATTAGCTTTCAAGCATTTACCTTGTTTGGCACACACAATAAATCTGCTTGCTCAGGACATTTTAAAACTGTCAGCAGTAAATGGTATTATCTCAAAATGCAAACGAATAGTAACTACTTCAAGCAAAGCACAATAGCCACAGCTAAATTAAAAGAAGTCCAGAATACAAATCAGCCGCTTGTCTTAATTCAGGAAGTAAGCACTAGGTGGAACAGTGCACACGCAATGATCAAAAGAATTTTACAAATAAACGAATATGTTACATTGACATTGTTAAAATTGCGAAATGGTCCTTCACCGATCACAACTAAAGAACTCGAGGTCTTGGATGACCTGTCGGACTTACTGTCACCTTTTCAGGAAGCGAGTGTAATCGTCTCCGATAACTTCGGTGTCACACGGAGGTAATCGACACCCTGTGGGCATGTATTGCACGGCTTGTGGTTGTACGGGTGTACGGAGGGTGAGCGCCTGGAATGCGTTGGCTATTTGCTCACCTAACTGAGCTACACACTGCTCGTAGACAACATAGCAGTAGTCGTATTTGGCCTGAACAGTAGGGAGCTTTTCTGTGGTCATCTCCTCAGACATGACGCAAGAGCAAGCCTCAAACTCCTTCTCGATCTTTTCCCATAAGGCACGCATCTGGTCCCTTCGGACTTGGCACGTGTGTAGGGACAGGCTATCAGCCGAAGGATTGTTGACTCGCGCCACAAAGTGACTGATACGATCAATCGCGGCGATGAATTTCGTCAACGCTGTGTCTACTATGTTTTGTGCCATCCTTCCCTGCGATCGAGTGACAATTGGGAGTCGAGGGACGGACGGAAGGAGCCTTGGTCTTAGGATCGACGGAGGATGGGTAACCAAGATCAGCGGCTTGGATTTGACTGCAAGCCTGGTGCCAGAAGCGGGCGAAACGTTAGCTGAGCGAAAAATTAAGAAAATATAACAAAAAAAATACCAAATAAAATTGTTTTTTTTTTCGTGAAATCGACCCAGGTAGTGAAAAGTATACGGAAAGAGCGTAGTAAACAAACAATAAAAATACCAAAAAATACTGGAAAAATACCAAAGGCAGTGCTGCGGTATTTTACACTCAGATGGGTACGGATTGTAGCGGACACAGACGAAAACGCAAACGGAAGGGGACGGGAGATATTTCCCGTAACGAAAATATAGAAAAACGTTCGCCTAAAAAACAAAAAAAAAAAACAAAAAGAGTGCAAAAATACCAGAAAGACAGGAAGCTGGAAAAAACAAAAAATGCATATATATTTCTACCCGGAAAAAAACGACAATGTTTTAAATTGTGTTTGTTGCTGTTGGATTAGAAAATAATATAAAACATATTAACGATACAAGTTGTTTTGCGCGCAACTAAACGGAGGTGGCCGCGGTTTTACACTACTCACTGTAAAATAAGCGTGAGCTTGGCGGCAGTGACTTGGAGGAAAAACAAACTGATTATGCACGTACATATGTACATATGCGTAACAGCGTGCATAAGTACTTCTGTGAGTGAAGTAACAGATTGGCAGGGCAGCGGTAGTCGCACTCGACATACCCTACCCTTTCCTTGATTTTTTTTCCCAAGTGATATATTTAGTGTGTGTATTTTAAGAGCAACTTCCAGCTCAAGTGTCGGTGTATAGGCTTTACTCCAGCCAGTGTCCCACATACATAGACATACACACACATATACACCCCTACATATAATCACAATTATACTTCCACCACATCTCCATATTTAAATACATAAATAATTTTTTGTTTTTTTTTTCGTGACAATTTATTTATTATTTTTCCATCCAGCGCTTTTTTAATCACATTTGTGTTTTTTCCAGCGTTTTGTATTGTCGTGGTATTTTTTCCGTGCCTTTTTGTTCTTGTTTTCGACAATCATTTGCTTCATTTTCGCGGGAAATTTCCCCCGCCCCCTTTGCGTTCGTTGCCTGTGTCCGCAGTCCGTACCCATTTGGGTACAAAATACCTCAGCACTACCTGTGGTATTTTTCCTAGTATTTTTTGGTATATTTTCTACTAGTTACATCCATTCTTTCCGTCCCGATCCACAAGATGGCGCAAAACAAAGTAGACACAGCGTTGACGAAATTCATCGCCGCGACTGATCATATCAGTCACTTTGCGGCGAGAGTCAACAATCTTTCGGCTGATAGCCCATCCCTATATACGTGCCAAGTCCGAAGGGACCAGATGCGTTCCTTATGGGAAAAGGTCGAGAATGAGTATGAGGCTTGCTCTTGCGTCATGTCTGAGGAGATGACCACAGAAGAGCTCCCTACTGTTCAGGCCAAATACGAGTACTGCTATGCTGTCTACGAGCAGTGTGCAGCTCAGTTAGGTGAGCAAATAGCCAACGCATTCCAGGCGCTCACCCCCCGTACACCCGTACAACCACAAGCCGTGCAATACATGCCCACAGGGTGTCGATTACCTCCGTGCGACACCGAAGTTTTCGGAGGCGATTACACTCGCTGGCCCACTTTCCGAGATTTATTCACGGCTCTCTACATCCAGAACCCGAGACTGTCGGAAGTTGAGAAACTTTTCTATCTCAACTCCAAGACCAGCGGTGAAGCCCATGCCATTGTGTCAAAGTCTCCTTTGACAAATGAAGGGTTCCAGTCGGCGTGGTCCAGCTTGACTGAGCGTTTCGAGAACAAACGGTTGCTCGTAAACAGTCAGCTGAGAACTTTGTTCAATTTGCCCGCCATTGGGCAAGAGTCAGGTTCCTCTATTCAGGAGTTGCAGAGCACCATTCAAGGGTGTCTGACAGCCTTAGAGCACTCGAAGATCAACGTAGAGAATTGGGATTGCATCCTGGTTTTCTTGTGTTCTTCGAGGCTCCCCAAGTTGACCCTTTCTCTTTGGGAACAGTCAATTCAAAGCAAGAGCGAGATTCCAACGTGGGTTGACATGAACGCTTTTCTTCTAGAGCGCCATCGCACCCTAGAAGCGATAGCGGAGGTGTCATCCAGCACGAACGCTCCGACGGTTCCAAGAGCCTCACCCAAGAAGGCCCCCGTCTCCAGGCAGGTCAACTCTTTTGTGACCATTAAGACCCAGACCTGCAATTTCTGTTCCCGGGAGAACCATCCGATTCGATTGTGCCCTCGCTTTCTCCAGATGGGTGTCAATGAAAGGGTCAACCATATTAAGCAGCAGAAGCTGTGCTTAAATTGTTTCGCACGAGGCCATGTCCAGGCCAAGTGCACAAGTGCGCACAACTGTTTTACGTGCAAGGGTCGTCATCATACACTCTTGCATCGAGTCAACCCGACGCCGACAGTCACTAATCCCACTCCTAATATACAGTCCACTCCTTCCCAGTCAGCTAATGTGCAATCATTCCTGGCAGTTAACACACAAGGTGTTCTGCTGAGTACAGCTGTTGTACACATTTGCCATCACGGCGTTTGGCACACAGCACGGGCTCTGATCGATTCCGGATCAGAGGCTACCTTCATTTCTGAACGATTGTTCAAGCGCTTGAGGATGCCATACACATCCGTTCAAGCCCACGTCTCTGGGCTGACTCAAGTTGTAGCAGCCCGGCCCCGAAAGCATTGCCAATTCCTAATTGGCTCCCCGTTGCGACCAGATCTGCAGATTGAGGCATCGGCTTTCGTCCTTCCTCAATTAGCAGGAAAACTGCCCTCATGTTCTGTCCCACAAACCATCCTCGACAATCTGCCAAGCATTCCGCTGGCCGACCCCAAGTTCTATGAGAGTTCGCAGATAGACGTGCTTTTAGGCGCGGATATCCTCCCATCCGTTCTTCTCGGCGGCTCTCGTCCGAACGTTTGTGGGACCATCATTGGTCAAGAGACCATTTTCGGTTGGATCCTGACCGGCTCAGTGTCGGGATCCACTGCTAACTCCATCTCGTCCTTTTCGACTCGACTGTTCGTCGATCGAACTCCTACGATCGGTCCTGTGATAGGACCCCCCTCCAAATCTATCTCAGTTTTTTCGGCTCGACTGTCCGTCGAACGAAACCTTAAGAATGGTCCTGTGACGGGACCCCACTCTGATCCTTCTTCGGTTCGACTGTCCGTCGAACGATCCTCTAAACGCAAGCCTTTGTTAGGCCCTTATTCAAAATCGGTTCCAACACCTTTGGCTCGACTGTCCGTCGACCGAACCTATACGATTGATCCTGTGACAGTACCTCTCTTAGAGCCTCTTTCAGCTCGACTGTCCGTCGAACGGAGACGCAGTCTTCCTCTGCACCGATGGCACCGGTCACTCCGCGTGGGGTTTCCGTGCCTCCCGGCACAACCTCGCACCAGCCCAGGAGCCGACGCGACCACCCGGCACCCTCCAGAGAAGAACCACCAAGGACGTCCCATGTCAACGTTTTCCATGCCGGCATCCACCAGGCCGGCATCCACAGGCCTACTCACCCACGCTCCCGGCACGTGCCTAGCTCCCGCAGACGGCACTTTCCAGTGCAAAGGAGTGAGCATACTCCCCACTGCGGCGGTCAGGCTACACATGGGGACTGCGGCTTTCGAAGCGCGAGTTGGATCCGTGTTGTCCAGTAAGCCGCATCAGCGTGTCGTTGCCAGGGGCCTTGGGCCTCTCCATCACTCGCATGGGCGCTGAAGGAGTCTGCACGGCGTCGTTGCGCTCCAAGACACACCCACTCTATCTATCCTGATATTGTCCTGCCGGGTGTCCTCCCAAATTTGTTATTTTTTTGCAATCCCAATATTGCAAGGGGGGGAGAATGTTGATGCGAGCGCATTGCTAAGTGAGAGGCACACCTCCGCTCCGCCGACCGAAAAGCACTCAAAGCTTTTTCGCTCACTAGCAATGCGCTCAGTGCGTAAGAATGCACTCAAGCTCCAGTGCTCTCAGCTTCTCTCTCCCACAACTCACCACCGCTGAGCCGCGCTCAGCATAGATCAACGAAATGCCGTCGGCATTTCTCTAACGTTGAGTTCTAATTTTCGCCTCTTTCGCTACGGTATAATTACCCCCCAATTGTGCGTTTTCAACAACCCGAAAAGTCCATAATAAATCTATATATATATTATAAGAAAAACCGCGAGTGTTTTCATTTGGGAAAAGGAAGAACTTGGATACTTTCAGCGCCCCCACGTGAACATGATCAAAAATGCTTTTGAAAATATTGCAAATCCAGCACTAATGCGAAACTTTGCGATTTGCACGCACATACCAAGACAAACAACCATAAGTCTTCGTCATCTCCGTTTTCACAGACGAACAAAATAACGTTTGTTCCGTACGCATTCATTGGTCAGATCCATTGACCATTTGGGATTGTTGTGCGCGAACAATTTTCAGGATGACGGTGCTATAAAGCTTTACAGAACAAAGTGCACCAGAATAGGGCATGATTGACGCAATTTACTACTCAAAAATACTTAATAAATAAATCAAGTTAATAAAAATATCATTTTACTAACGTAGCTTTATATTTTGGCTATCATCCTATTTTTCTGTCGGTTTCTAGCTTTTATCATATGATACTTTAGCTTTTTTATGACTAGAAGAGTTGTATGTAAATCGGACAAACGAAAAGAATTAATGATTGCACACTACACAGCTTGGATTGGAGTTATAATATTTGTGCATATATGTATGTATATATGTACAATATATGTTTACACTTTTAGTAGTTTCCACTTTTCACTATAATTGCACTTGAACTCACGAAAAACACACATGTACTCGATTGGCGGAAAATTAATTGAAAAATATGGAAAAAGGTCGTCCGGAAAATTGTGTGAATCTCCAAATCTTATATTTGGGCACCATAAAAAAAATAGCAGAACGTAAGGGCCGGACGACCGTGGGGAAGGAGAGAGTAAAAAATAGAGTAACGATTTGTGGTACTTCTCTGCGAATCGCCAGAGAAGTAGAGGATGAAGGTGATGATTTCCCTCCGGCTCGAAGGACGAAATGTTGTGGTGGCGCAGATAATTCCAAGTTTCCCTTTCCCGAAATTAAATAAAACACTCGCGTTTGATATTTACTTAAATATATATTTAAACGTTCGGGTTGTTGTACAAAAATAGACGCACAGGGGGGCTGTTTTAGTGACCGCTATTGAACAAACGTGGATCGACATTGGCGAGGCTGACGGCATTTTGCAGATCTAGCTCCGAGCCCTTGCAAAGCTCGTTCAGTGCGCTCGTGCTTGTTGAAGTGAAAGGTTGTGTGCGGACGATTTTTTTTTGTGAAGATTAACCCTTGGGTTAAAATTACGTATTGCAATTTCTGCCGAAAGCACGTGCACGGTGTAAAATTTATGAATGCACCAAAATGTTTGACGGAGAGGACACTGTGGGAGCAAATCCTTGGCTGCAAACTTGGTAAAAAGTTAAAGTTTTGCGAAACACATTTTGATTCTTCGCAATGGAAGTCGGCACCAAACAAAGGAAATATTTTCAAAAGAAGACGATTAATTAATGATGCTGTCCCCCACAAACAGACGGAGCCCAACCCAAAAATTTTAAAATTAGGCTACTCGGAGTCAGACACGGAAACAGAGTTAGTTTACTGTGTTAAAATAAATAAGTATATGCTAAAACTTTATTATTTAAAATATAGGAATAAAGATATATATATAGATCGTGCACTAGCTTTGGAGAACGAGAACCAGCGAAAATTGATTCGTATATTGGAAGTTGATTGTTTGCGCCAGCAACTTGAACAATATAAGGAACTGGAAAAATATTTTGGCAAAATTTTTACCGAGACACAAATTAGCATGTTGAAGAATGGAGGAAAGAGGGCCTTATTTAAGTCAACAGACATGTCTTCTGCTATTGGTCTTCATGCCGCAGGACCTCGTGCATACAATCATCTTTATAGAAAAGTATTCCCTTTGCCAAGTCGGACAACATTGTACAGATGGTTGGCAGAAGTTAAAATGGAAAATGAGGAAATGTCAGAAGTCGATAAGCTATACGTTTTATCCTTTGATGAAATGAAGGTGGCTGAAACTTTTAAATATGACAGCACCGCAGATGTTATATATGAGCCCAGCAACTATGTGCAACTGGCCATAGTTCGAGGCCTTAAGAAATCGTGGAAACAGCCAGTATTTTTCGTTTTTAATGCTCGAATGGACGTGCAGACTTTACATTTAATTGTAACCAAACTCTACAAACGAGGATATCCCGTAGTGGCTATTGTTTGTGATTCTGGCCCTGGAAATCAAAGATTGTGGACATAACTTGGCATATCGGAGTGTAAGTTGCACATAAAAAACAATACAGAAGAGAAATTCAACTTTTTTTTTTTTGTAGCAAAGACATGGTTTAGCCATCTAGCTGGAAATGGAAATTTAAAAATATTCGTTTTCTCGTATATACCTGATAAAGTTGGTTCGGCCTAGTGGTCAACGTGAAAAAATTGACTAAGACTACAGTCCAGCAGACAATTAACCACTGCTCAAAATCAGATGTGTCTATATTATTTAAGATCACTGATAACCACCTTAACGTTGGATCACTAGCGAAACAAAAGGTCAAATTCGCCACACAACTATTTTCCAATACAACCGCCAGCGCTATTAGAAGATGTTATGCGTTGGGTAAGGATGTAGATAATGCATGCGAAACCGCTGATCTTTTCAAACTTCTTAATGACTGGTTCGATGTATTCAATTCGAAATTGTCTACGGCAAATTGAAACCACTAAACCATATGGACAGGATATCGATATCCAAAGAAGAATTTTGGCTCGAATGACAGAGCTCATGCGCACAAATATAATCGGCAAAACCCATAAACTGCCCTTCCAAAAAGGCATTTTATATAATAATGCATCCTTAGACGGCTTGTATGGATATTTGTCAGAAAAATACGATATACTTTACATCTTAACAAGTCGTCTAAACCAAGATATCGTGGAGAATTTCTTTGGTGCGATGCGTTCGAAAGGTGGACAATATGACCACCCGACACCACTCCAGTTTAAGTATAGATTAAGAAAGTATATAACAGGTATGATAAAATAAAATAATACAAAAAATAAATTAACTAAATAATACTAATTTTTAATGCTTAGCACTAAGTTTCAGCAAAGTTTGAATAAAATAAAAATACAAATAAAATAACTTAATAATACTACTATTTAAATGTTTAGCCCTCTATTCCAACAAAGTTTCGATCGTGATTGTTTGTAGCTCTTATCTGTATTCGCTTTTTATTACCTTCACTTCTGATCCTTAGTTTTTTTTTAATTAATAATCTTTATTTTTATTTAGCCAAAAATACTGAAATGTTGTCAAACAAAACAACACCGCTACGTGGTTGAACTTAGATCTAAGATCGCAATCAGATCAATGTGCAGACACAGTGCAGAACGAGTTTGAGGATTTTGATAAACGCATACCAGCTGCTATAGATGAAGTAGATGAGTTGACGGAGGATGAGTACATAGAGTACATAAGAGGCTATGTTATTAAAAAAATGTGGCTCTCCAATGAGATTACCGAGAAGTCATCATTTACTTGTAGACGAAGTCTCGCATGGAGGACTTAAAAAACCTTCACAAGAGTTCATTAACAAAATTAAACAACAGGAAATTATGTTCTCCAATATAGTTTCAAATTATTTTAATTCAAAAAAATATATAAAAAAAACAATTGTTATTAGCTGCTAGAGATATAAATATTAATTTAGCCATAAAACAATTTTACTTTAAGATGCGTATATATTTTAAAATTAAGTACCTCTACAAAAAATAAGTATACAAAAACAAAAACAACGATTACTATCCAATTCAAAATTATTAAAAATTTAATTATAAAAAACATTTCAACTCTTTTTAATATAGTGGAACAATTAAACCCCATGCACCATTTAAGGGTTAATCACAAAGCTCTACTGTCGATTCTTTCGCACTCACTAGGCGCAGTCGTTTCCCTCGTTTGTTGGTGGTCGTCTCAGCTCCAGACCATTGTCGAGCTTCTCGTTGTCAGTCGCCGGCACCAATTGTGGACGTGTCGCCTCGTATTGGGTAAGTGTATCTGGCAGCTGTGATTGTGTCTGCCGCAGTGGTGGCGTATCGTCAATGCTAATGATTGTTATTGGCTGCTGCTCCATCTGCAGCTCGTCATTAGTTTAAATTGTGCATTCACGATGCGCCATATGCTCGTCCATAGTAATGTCAGGTATAATAATCCTTTTGATTGCAGGTGGCTGTTCTCTGGTGACATCTGCCGCAAGTGTGTTGCATTTGTTGTATTTGCATTCAGCGCTACACTTAATGGCCTAAGGAATTTGACCAGCTGCTCCATGTATCTTGGCCTTTGCAGGCGTTGCACGACCAGTGGGTCTCTGACCCACGTCGCCTCTGGATTTGGATGTGTAGCCAATGATTTTGCAAAACGTTCGCTGGCCACGTGGTACGCGCCATCAATTGTACACAACCGATAAGTATCCCTCATGAATTCGTTTCTATATGTCCAAGATACATTTAGTGACCTTCTGATTATTTTACTTTACAGCCGCTGCAACCGATTTATCTGCAAATTAGAGATGAGCGCGCCCCAGATGGACAGAGCATATTTCCACATTGGCATGATAAGCTGCTTTACCAGCAGCATTTTGCAATCCTTTGCCAGCTTGCTATTACGCCTAATAAGCCAGTTCAATTTAATGGCTCTTGCTCGAGTTTTGCAGCATAGTCTTGTCACGTGCGTGGCCAGCGTTAATTTTCGGTCAAGTGTGACGCCCAGATAAGTATGTTTTGATTTAATTTTAATTTCGTGTCCATTTATCGTAATTGTTCTTCTCCAGTCTCTTTCGTTTAGTTCACGCAGCGTATATATGACATGAGCTGTCTTCGTCTCGTTGATTTTAAAGCACCATTTTTTGGACCATTTCACAAAGTGGTGGAGGTATTGCTGGGTCTCATTTTTCGCAATGGCCGGATGATCATCGGATCACATGATGACCGTGTCGTCCGCGTACGTTGTCAGCAGCATCGATCTTTCGTTCGGCTTGAGATGGCGTCGATTTTGTGTGAGCAATGGCAGCGGCATGTCTGAAGAGTAGATTGTGTATAAAATTGGTCCCAAGACGCTACCCTGTTGGACACCAGCTGATATGCTACCGACTCGGGATGTTATTCCGTCATTGCATTTGACCGCAAAAGTGGGATCAGTCAGGTAACTCTCAATAATTTTATACAAGTTTAGTGGCAGAATTTTGATAATCTTACTCATCAGACCCTCATGTCACACTCTATCGAACGCACAGTGGGCGATTTGGTCCCGCTAGCGGCATTTAATTCAAATTTTCAAATTTAATAATCCGTTAATATTTTTCACATATCGATAGCAGATGCTTTGATTTGATTTTTAAAAGCTTTTTGAAAGCTCTACGATCAGCTGATCATCAGCTGTGATCGGTCAAACACACCATATGATTTCGCAAAGAGCTTTACACAATTTTTTCTCTTTGCGCGCATGGAATTTGAGTTCCTCGGAAATTTACAATTTTTGGTGAATTTGTTAGAAGTTTAGTTTTTTATTATATTCATGGTATGTATTTTCAAAAAAATCAATGTTTGTGACCGGTCTATAAATGTGTAGCTTATAAAACGTAGTGGTAATTCAGTGTATTAACAACTAGCCCGGATTAGCGTACACCTGTCTTTCGTGGAGTAGAACTTAATTTATTCAACTGGATTCAGTCTAACTCCTTTATTAGCCGAAAGTGTGAATCAGTGGCGTCCAAAATGTGTAATATCAACTGCTATTATCTGCTAGCCTTGAAACTATGGTACTTTTTAGAAACAGTGTTAGTACCAAAAAGGGATCTTTTTTTAGTATTGCACTCAGAAGTCATCCCATTTTTTTCCATCATCCCATCATTTTTTAGATAAAGTTTATATATGAAATATGTTAATTGAAGTTCAAATAAAATAAAAGTACAACAAAATTTTAAATTAAAAAAAAAATTTTTTAAAAAAATTTTTTAACTTAAAAAATTCTTTTTTTCTGATCAGTGAAAAAGATACGAATAAAAAGATATCTATTTTAGTTTAGAAGTTATTAATTAAATGCCGCTAGCGGGACCAAATCGCCCACTGTGCGATGCGAGAAGCGATGAGCAAAGCGAGAAGATGTCAGAGTGAGAGCTTTGCGAGAAGCGAGTTACATTGTTAGTTTGAAGGGTTTGAAAATAAACGGTAATTAAATCAAAGAATACAACAGAGAAGATGTCAGAGTGAGAGCTTTGCGAGAGCGAGCTACATTGTTCTAGTCATTAATATGTTCAGTTATTAATATGATGGTGATGGATTCGGATGAAGATTTTTTTGCTTCAAGTGCAACACTTAACTTTGTGTTAAAAAAAAACGGAGCGTCCACCCGCTTAACTACAGTAGAAATGAAAAAGAAGAGTTCAAAAATTTATATAATGACTTGAGAAACCACCTAGAAAAGTTTTGTAACTATTCAAGGATGTCTATTTCGACTTTTGACTACATATTAAATAAAATTAGTAGTCGGCTGGAGAAGCATTGGCCAAATTTTGTTACACAACCCATACTGCCTTGCCAAAAATAAATAATAACTTTGAGGTTAGTTTGTAATATATTTCATATATATTTATTAAGTATGTATTATAGTATTTAAAGTATTAAATTATATTACGATTTAGTAAGATCATCAGTATTATTGTCGAAAGAAAAATTAAAAATGGTCTTCTGTATTTCCATTCTGCACAATAATTTTTACATTGGATCCATTTTCCGCATATACGGTATTAAGCTATCGAAAAATGACTCGTCGTCGTCTTTCTCTTTGTTGTTATTAACTTTCTTTTCAAGCAACATTAATTTTTGTTGCTCAATAGCTACTAATTCCTCTGACGCATTCAACTTCTTTTGCTTTTTTTTTTTTTGGTATTTCATCTTCACATAGCTCGTGAATCTCTTCAGAGATGATCTCATCTTGAGACAATTCACAAGCAAATCCTGAAGAAGATGGCTCAAAGTTTAATTGTGATGCTTTAAAATTACCAACCGATTTACGAGGTTTTATTTGGTCCTTTAAAAAGAGTAGACTATTAAAATGAGGCCAAGAAGTGTAATTGCTGTAAGCCTACTCTGAAACACTAGAGTCGCCAGATTTTGAAACAGGAATTTTTTTCCATTCGTTGCGGAATTGGTCCCGGAGGTTCTTCCATTTTTTTTTTAAGTCGTCTTCTAAAATACAAATTTGATTAATTAATTAGAATGACGTCGAATATTATCCGTAATTACAGATTTTTAGCTACAGGAGCATCATTCTCATCATTGGCATATTCGTTTAAAATTGGAAGGACTTCTGTGTCAGTTATAGTGAAAGAGACTGTAATAGCTCTTTGGGAAGAGCTACAACCGATACATATGCCTCAGCCCACGAAGGAAATAATTAGCAAGACAGCGGACAACTTTTGGAAGCTGTGGAACTTTCCAAATTGTGCTGGGGCTTTTGATGGAAAGCATATACGCCTTAGATGTCCACCTCATTCCGGGTCTATGTTTTATAATTATACAAAGTACTTTTCCATAGTACTTCAAGGAGTGGCAGATGCCAATTGCAAATTTATTGCCATAGAAGTTGGAGGCCATGGAAAACAAAGTGATGGTGGAACATTTAATGCATCACAACTCTATATGCAGCTAAGGGCTCGACAATTTTTTCCGCCAGATTCTTGCTTGCCTGGAACAAACATTAAGATGCCATATGTCTTTGTGGGTGATGAGGCATATCCACTCCTAGAAAATCTTTTAAGGCCATATTCTCGAAGAGATATAAATACAAGTAACGAATACTTTAACAGTAGACTTTCCAGAGCTCGAAGATGCATTGAATGTGCCTTTGGTATCATGACATCCAAATGGCGTCTTCTCTGGAAGCCTATTGAGACTAATCCAGATTTTGTTGATATCATTGTAAAGAGTATATGCATTTTGCATAATACAATCATTGACCTTGAAGGGCCTTATGATATAAATTTAGAGTCACAACATTTTCATATTGACCTTGAAAATCATAACAACGCCGAAACTTTAAATCATGTAAATTTAAAAACAGGCCAACTATTAGAAACGCTTTTCGCGACTTTATTTGCACACACAGATGCACCGAATAAAAATATGTAAATACAAATAATTTGCAGTTATTAATAAATCTTTACTTACTTGATGTTTCTAACATGTTTTCAATTTCTGTCCAATTTTTTTCCACCGAAATTCTGTTGTGATAGTTTTTGCTCTTTTGGTCCCATAGCGTTGGGCGTAAAAATACTTCACTAATTAAATTTTCGATAACCATTTCGTTCTGGTGTTCTCTCACAAATGACATTAAATGCAAAAAAAACGCATGATTTTAGAGTAAACTGTACATAAAACTAAAAATAGAGTTACAAACTTACCATCTGAGCTTTCAAACACGCGTGCTTTGAAAATAAACGGTAATTAAATCACAGAATGCAAGAAAACAATCGTACGCTCTGAGAGAGTTGAAGCGATAAAGCAGGTTGCAAACTGCTCTGTCGCTTTGTTCTCGCTTTCTCGCTTGTACTCGCAACTCGCTTCGCTCTTACTCTGACATCTTTCGAGCGATTGCATATGAAAAGGGTTGCAGTGGTTTATCGCTCGTTCTCGCCCAATATTATCGCATCGCTTCTCGCTCGCACTCTAACAGCAACCTAAGATGGTCAACGACGAAAGAGAGAGAGATTAAGAAAAAGTGAGACCATGTAAGGCCAAAACCGATATTCGATATATAATATATACCGATTTAATATATTAGTGATGAGATGTTGCGATAACATATGTATATACTGTTTTTGCATCCAGTTTGATGCTACATTTCCACAATTATATTTGTATGCTCCTTTTGTTGTCACCAAATTTTATTCACATTTAATTAAAATTTTTTTTTATATTTTATTTAATATATTCCCACAGAACACCAGGTGGCTGATGTCCTCACGAAGCCGTTGCCAGCTGCAAGATTTTTGACCCTAAGGAGCGCAATGGGTCTCACAAATTAAAACTATTTATAATAATATAATTTTTTTTTGTTTGATAATTAGTGATTAAAAAACATATAATATGTTAAATGAAGTTTAATTTTTTTTTGATTAACCAATGATTTGATTAAGGTTTTTCTGGGTTTCCCTTAATCCTAGAACTAGTTTGTTTTAATTTGTTTAAAACTATTTCTAGATGAATATGAATCATTATTATTGTTCTCAGAATATACAACTGTCCGAATAAGAATATTATTGTAATACAAATTTTTTTTATTGTTCAAAATATCTTTTGAGGAGGTGTATTGAAATATACCAATTTGGAATTTCTCATTACAAAAGATTCTTGAACAACCGTGAACTGGTCACACTAAAAGTGTTTCGCTCTCTGCTCTTTAAGCTCTCTTACCCTTTGGACTTTTGACAGAGAACGGACAAGTTATAAAGTAAGTAAAGAAAAATAACAACAATTAATTTAAAACAAAACAACCACTCGCTTTATTTAATTGATTCACTTGTTCTTTTCAAGATGAGCGGCAACCAAGCGGTCGTGGTGCTAAATTGCCGCGTATGCACCCGGGCATTTATATACTACAAATCGCTGACATGTGACATCGAGATAGGGCCAGAGAGTAGCACAACGGTGGCAAAGATGCTCAAAGAATGCTTTGACTTGTCGTATGAGCCGCAAGATGGCGCCGCAGCACGTTTGCCACAGCAAATTTGCATGGCTTGTTTGCCATTGGCGAAGGAAGCATACATTTTAAAGCGCACGGCCATCGAAGCCGACGAACTTTTGCGTTTGGGCCTCGACAACAACAGTTGAGGCCTCAGTATCCATAAGCGTGTCCATAATAGATCAGCACAGGCCCAATTATTAATAAATTGAAATATTCTTATACATAGTTTCTTATTCTTTATTTAACTATTACTTTTAGAAAATCCTGGGGAATTTCATAAGCTTAACAATTTAGAGGTGAATCTCTTAAAAAACTGGCGAACTAAATTCACCAGACGCAATGGAAGCAGTTACTTTGAATGGTTTTGGTCGGCGATCGGGTCAGCGCACGAGTGCAGCCGAAGCACCAAAAGTTGTCATCAGCAGCAGCGTCAAGCGCAAATACAAAAACAAAAGCTTTAGCAAAATCAAATCAAAATGCACAGGTGCGCAAATCCAAAACGGCGGTCAAGCAAAATGTAAACAAAGGCAAAAGCAGAACAACTGCTGCGCAAGCGTCAACATCGACGTCGACATCGCATTCGCCATTGGAATTACTTGTGGTGGGCCATCAACTACACCTTGACTTGGCCTTGCAAATGACTCAGCAGCAGCAGGAATCAATTTAAACATCTCTAAAATTTGAAGAAAACTAAACTAAAAAAAAGCTGCTTAACTTTGCTCAAAAAGCCAGAATTCCCGCTGCCCGCTGTTTTCAAAAAAATCCAGATCTGACGGGAAAAAAGCGGAAATGACACCACTGGTTGCGGCTAGTGTGCTCCTCTCATATGGCGCTAATCTGGAGCACAAGACGGAGGACAACCGTACGCCACTTATGGAGGCTAGTCGCATGGAACGTCGAATTATCCATGAAAACCCTATGAATTGGAAGACGGACAAGCGGTTGCGACGCCATCCCGCATTGACAGTGATAATGTCCAGCCGCCGTCCAGAACCACTTGAGAATTGCAACAGGCGAAAAAGTAAAATTTACTGTTTACCTTTTTAATTTATGTAAACAAACCTGCAATTATGCCATACAAATTTGTAATTGGAGAACGAAATATTGCATACTTTTAAGCTGATCATGCGAAGAACGTAAAAAACAAGAAGGCTACAGTCAAGTGTGCTCAACTCTGAGACCCCCCGCTACCCATTTTGAATAAAGGCAAAATATAGCGGTATTAATTTTTAAATGTACCAAAATAACCGCAAAGATACTAGAAATTTACCAAAGGATATTCTAGGTACATACAGGCATACTCCGGTATTCCCTTTTTTTTCGTTTTGAAAACGAGAACGAAAAAAATGGTGCTCCCGTTTTCACTTTCACAAGATTCTTTCGAATTGCAAAACGAAAAAAATTGTCTTGGCGTAATAAAAAGTAAATACCTTTTTCCATATTAAATCGGATCTTTTTATTGTCGTTCTTTTAAGACCGCCAGAAGATCAATTAGGCTTGTAATTATTTGTAAAACGACTAATTTCTGACCCCACCTCAAATTTGGAAATAAAATTTTACCGTCCGGTGTAAGTCCGACACCATGAGTTATCGCCTAAGCCACACTTTTGGTGGAATGAAAAAGCAAGTTAAAAATACTTGTATAATGAAACGGATGGCATTAAATTTGTTGAAGTTGGGTAAAATATGTTTTATAAAAATTAATTTATTTAAATTAATTACTTAAGTGCTAAAATTTTATTAAAAAAAATTGTTGAAATCACCGCTATTAAAAACGTGGCAAACAGCTGATTGCCGTTGAACTCTGATTGCCGTTCAACTGCTTTTTAAAAATGTGAGTAAAAAACGTTTATTTTTATAAAAAATGATTCAATAAATCGAAACCCATTTTTCGAGACAATTAAATCGCTAATTGAAACAAATTAATCGATTAATATGTATCACAAATGATTAATCGAGCCTTCACTATTCTCGTCTCTTATTGTCGTATCAAAAATTTCTGACAATTGTGTTTCGTTTTTTTGATTCTCTGATGAAAGTTTTGTTGGAAATGTTTTCATTACAAAAGGGTTTCCAGGGACGAAAAGATTCAACGTCACTGATAGAAGCGGCTGCTTCGGGTCATTGTGACATTGTCATAGTGCTGCTCACCGTAGAAGTTGGCGCAGCGCTCTTTTGGTCCGTGTCGGTTACGACCACAGCACCCGCGCGTACCAACCTCGAATTTTTGGGGGCAGTGTTGTTACAACTGATACGGCCTGCTCCCGCCGCCTCAGAGGTGTGACCGCTGGCGACACGCAGAGAGGATCTCTCCCCCCGTGCCCGCCGGTGGTAGCAGTCACGCGTTCCACCGACGTTTGGGATGACATCCCAGCCCGGGTTGAATTGTTTAATGAGTCCATTCTGAGACCATTTTTGGCTAATTTTGTTCTTGGGAGCCCCCCATAGCGTTTTCAGTCTGACCGCCAGACACCTCGCACCATGGATTCTGCTACTTATCTTCAGACAGATGCCCGAAAGATAAGGAACTGAGTCCTCAGCTAGGATCTGCAGTTCCTGAAATATCGACGTATAGTAGAGATCTGCTACCCGTTGACAATGAGGTAATACAGATTCTACCCAGCCAGCACCCTCGGGGAGGGTTCAGCAGAGGATTTTTACCAGCCATATAATATGTTAAATGAAGTTTAATTTTTTTTTTGATTAACCAATGATTTGATTAAGGTTTTACTGGGTTTCCCTTAATCCTAGAACTAGTTTGTTATAATTTGTTTAAAACTATTTCTAGATGAATATGAATCATTATTATTGTTCCCAGAATATACAACAATATAAGAATATTATTGTAATACAAATTTTTTTATTGTTCAAAATATCTTTTGAGGAGATGTATTGAAATATACCAATTTGGAATTTCTCATTACAAAAGATTCTTGAACAACCGTGAACTAGTCATGCTAAAAGTGTTTCGCTCTCTGCTCTTTAAGCTCTTACCCTTTGGATTTTTGACAGAGAACGGACAAGTTATAAAGTAAGTAAAGAAAAATAACAATTAATTTAAAACAAAACAACCACTCGCTTTATTTAATTGATTCACTTGTTCTTTTCAAGATGAGCGGCAACCAAGCGGTTGCTTTGACTTGTCGTATGAGCCGCAAGATGGCGCCGCAGCACGTTTGCCACAGCAAATTTGCATGGCTTGTTTGCCATTGGCGAAGGAAGCATACATTTCAAAGCACACGGCCATCGAAGCCGACGAACTTTTGCGTTTGGGGCTCGACAACAACAGTTGAGGCCTCAGAATGTTTAATTGTTGATTGTCCGGTTGTTCTGTATCTGTTGCTGCGGACATGCAGTTTAAGTATTGGTGGGTTCGTGGAGAGAATTCTTCTGCCTGTAACGGTTCTTCGAGGTAAAGTGTTTGAATATGGTTCGCGTTATTGCAGACTTCAAAATAGGCAGATCCTGCGACTGCGGTGTATAAGCCGCCTGTTATGGATATTTTATTATCCAAATTCGTGGTTTCATATATAAAGTCTCTCTGCATGAAGTTTACTGGGAGCGGTAGTCGCATTTTGGTATTTTGTGGCAGAGTATGTAATGTGTCTACAGGATTTGATCCTGTGAGGATTGGGATGGTGGTTTCTGGTGTTTCCAATACTCGAACTCGCCTCCGAGTCAATGTTCTTGGGTATGGCACCGGTGGCGCCACCGCGATAATAGCTGCCCATGCCGTAGTGATCAACGCCTGCCGCACCTGACGCCGTATTCACAGAGTTGCTGGGCACCAACGGTTTCTTCTGACGTATTGTATTGAGCACGCGCCTATATTGAGCACGAGTTACCAGTCCAGTGGCCGAGGGAGTCTCATTTGCGAGAGAATTCTGAAATATGTTAGAAATACTCACAAAATAAAGCACTGTGCTGTTTCGAGAACTGAATAAGACTGACTGATTTCGTCAGTGGGAATTTATTACAAAAGTCATGAACATGTGTGTGTATGTCAGAATCTAAGTATGAGTATATTATCGTCAGAGTTGCATAGAGTAGGCTTGGAGTTGCATAGAGTAGGCTTGGAGTTTCCGGATCGGCATTATTCCATGTGGCCGGAGAGAGGGGCATGTTAACTCCTTCCCCCCCCCCAGTCCGAAGAAAAGGCCATGCAGTCAACCATAGGCGGGAATGGCCGGAACGGAGAAGGATGGCTCGGTGACGTGTTGGTATATGCCACGAACTCCGACGATATTTTGAATTTTACAATTTTTGCTTATTAGCTTGTTGGTGTTATGGTTTCTTGTCTCTTAACCGTTTTCCTAATTTTTTGCTTGTGTAGTTTTTGACCTCTAGTTGTTAGCAAGGTGTCACCATTGTCTTTATCCACTTTGTGTTGTGAAAATCTCGGTGTCAACTTGTTTCTACGGTTTTCTTTCCTAAATATCATATCATTATGTTCGACTTGGACTGGTGTCTCTCTGTCCTCATTTAATTTAGCCAACCTTTTTCCTGTGTTCGCGTTTAAGTGCTCCTGTACTTTTGGGTATATTTCCTTTCTAAATTCATTTAGTTTGCTAAGGTAATCGTGGTGATTGTCGAATGTTATTGTTTTGTTGAATATGTGAGTTCTTCCGTGAAAAAGCTCGAAAGGGGTATAGGAAGTGCTGGAGTGTATTGCATTGTTATACGTTGCAACTGCTTCGGTGAGTATTTGGTCATGTCCGCATTCTATTTGTGCTTCCTTCCTTTTGGCTATGATTATTCTGTATAGTTCGGTTAAGGTTGAATGCAGTCTTTCGACAAAAGCGTTACCAGTTGATTGTTGGAATGAGGTTGTATGAGCCGTTATTTGGAATTGGGTTAAGAGATCATTGAATAGACTGCCCGAAAATTCCGCGCCCTGGTCGAAAATTATTTTCTTTGGTGCGCCGTAATGACTTATGAACTGCAATAGATCATCGGCGACTTTAATTAAATTTGTATTGCCAAGTGGGTAGGCTTGTGCTAGCTTGGAGAATTTGTCAATAATGGTGAGGTTACAAGTATTATTAATGGAATAAATATCTATATGCACGACCGCCAATGGTCCTTCTGGGGCGGTTGGGGCTTGCGTCAATGGTCTATGAGGGTGTCTATCGTATTTGAGGGTTGAGCAGGTATCGCAATTTTTTATAATTTTTGTTATGATGTCTTTTAAATGCGGGAAATAAATGTCTCTTTTTAAATGGTTATAAGTTTCATCTATCCCCTTAAAAAAAAAAAAAAAAAAAAAAAAAAGTTGGTATGGTACATTGAATTTTGGAAAAGATCGGGGGAAGGAGAAGGAAAAACTAGTCAAGCGAATTCTGTCCCACGCTGTGAACGTCGAGTTCGGTGCTGGAAATGCTTGGCGAGATAGTCGAATTTGAATTTGAATGGCCAGCACCACGATCCAGATTATAATATTGCACAATACGCGCTGGCGGTCGATTCGAGACACATTCCGTGATTTGGCCAACAATCCATTTGGTTAACTTAATGACAGCAACATGGGCGGCAAACTGCAAAATCATCGCACCGAATCCCTAATTTTGTTCTTGGGAGCCCCCCATAGCGTTTTCAGCCTGACCGCCAGACACCTCGTACCATGGATTCTGCTACTTATCTTCAGACAGATGCCCGAAAGATAAGGAACAGAGTCCTCAGCTAGGATCTGCAGTTCCTAAAATATCGACGTATATTAGAGATCTGCTACCCGTTGACAATGAGGTAATACAGATTCTACCCAGCCAGCACCCTCGGGGAGGGTTCAGCAGAGGATTTTTACCAGCCATATAATATGTTAAATGAAGTTTAATTTTTTTTGATTAACCAATGATTTGATTAAGGTTTTACTGGGTTTCCCTTAATCCTAGAACTAGTTTGTTATAATTTGTTTAAAACTATTTCTAGATGAATATGAATCATTATTATTGTTCCCAGAATATACAACTGTCCGAATAAGAATATTATTGTAATACTAATTTTTTTATTGTTCAAAATATCTTTTGAGGAGATGTATTGAAATATACCAATTTGGAATTTCTCATTACAAAAGATTCTTGAACAACCGTGAACTGGTCACACTAAAAGTGTTTCGCTCTCTGCTCTTTAAGCAGAACGGACAAGTTATAAAGTAAGTAAAGAAAAATAACAAGAATTAATTTAAAACAAAACAACCACTCGCTTTATTTAATTGATTCACTTGTTCTTTTCAAGATGAGCGGCAACCAAGCGGTCGTGGTGCTAAATTGCCGCGTATGCACCCGGGCATGTATATACTACAAATCGCTGACATGTGACATCGAGATTGGGCCAGAGAGCAGCACAACGGTGGCAAAGATGCTCAAAGAATGCTTTGACTTGTCGTATGAGCCGCAAGATGGCGCCGCAGCACGTTTGCCACAGCAAATTTGCATGGCTTGTTTGCCATTGGCGAAGGAAGCATACATTTTGAAGCGCACGGCCATCGAAGCCGACGAACTTTTGCGTTTGGGGCTCGACAACAACAGTTGAGGCCTCAGAATGTTTAATTGTTGATTGTCCGGTTGTTCTGTATCTGTTGCTGCGGACATGCAGTTTAAGTATTGGTGGGTTCGTGGAGAGAATTCTTCTGCCTGTAACGGTTCCTCGAGGTAAAGTATTTGAATATGGTTCGCGTTATTGCAGACTTCAAAATAGGCAGATCCTGCGACTGCGGTGTATAAGCCGCCTGTTATGGATATTTTATTATCCAAATTCGTGGTTTCATATATAAAGTCTCTCTGCATGAAGTTTACTGGGAGCGGTAGTCGCATTTTGGTATTTTGTGGCAGGGTATGTAATGTGTCTACAGGATTTGATCCTGTAAGGATTGGGATGGTGGTTTCTGGTGTTTCCAATACTCGAACTCGCCTCCGAGTCAATGTTCTTGGGTATGGCACCGGTGGCGCCACCGCGATAATAGCTGCCCATGCCGTAGTGATCAACGCCTGCCGCACCTGACGCCGTATTCACAGAGTTGCTGGGCACCAACGGTTTCTTCTGACGTATTGTATTGAGCACGCGCCTGTATTGAGCACGAGTTACCAGTCCAGTGGCCGAGGGAGTCTCATTTGCAAGAGAATTCTGAAATATGTTAGAAATACTCACAAAATAAAGCACTGTGCTGTTTCGAGAACTGAATAAGACTGACTGATTTCGTCAGTGGGAATTTATTACAAAAGTCATGAACATGTGTGTGTATGTCAGAATCTAAGTATGAGTATATTATCGTCAGAGTTGCATAGAGTAGGCTTGGAGTTGCATAGAGTAGGCTTGGAGTTTCCGGATCGGCATTATTCCATGTGGCCGGAGAGAGGGCATGTTAACTCCTCCCCCCCCAGTCTGAAGAAAAGGCCATGCAGTCAACCATAGGCGGGAATGGCCGGAACGGAGAAGGATGGCTCGGTGACGTGTTGGTATATGCCACGAACTCCGACGATATTTTGAATTTTACAATTTTTGCTTATTAGCTTGTTGGTGTTATGGTTTCTTGTCTCTTAACCGTTTTCCTAATTTTTTGCTTGTATAGTTTTTGACCTCTAGTTGTTAGCAAGGTGTCACCATTGTCTTTATCCACTTTGTGTTGTGAAAATCTCGGTGTCAACTTGTTTCTACGGTTTTCTTTCCTAAATATCATATCATTATGTTCGACTTGGACTGGTGTCTCTCTGTCCTCATTTAATTTAGCCAACCTTTTTCCTGTGTTCGCGTTTAAGTGCTCCTGTACTTTTGGGTATATTTCCTTTCTAAATTCATTTAGTTTGCTAAGGTAATCGTGGTGATTGTCGAATGTTATTGTTTTGTTGAATATGTGAGTTCTTCCGTGAAAAAGCTCGAAAGGGGTATAGGAAGTGCTGGAGTGTATTGCATTGTTATACGTTGCAACTGCTTCGGTGAGTATTTGGTCATGTCCGCATTCTATTCCTGCTTCCTTCCTTTTGGCTATGATTATTCTGTATAGTTCGGTTAAGGTTGAATGCAGTCTTTCGACAAAAGCGTTACCAGTTGATTGTTGGAATGAGGTTGTATGAGCCGTTATTTGGAATTGGGTTAAGAGATCATTGAATAGACTGCCCGAAAATTCCGCGCCCTGGTCGAAAATTATTTTCTTTGGTGCGCCGTAATGACTTATGAACTGTAATAGAGCATCGGCGACTTTAATTGAATTTCTATTGCCAAGTGGGTAGGCTTGTGCTAGCTTGGAGAATTTGTCAATAATGGTGAGGTTACAAGTATTATTAATGGAATAAATATCTATATGCACGACCGCCAATGGTCCTTCTGGGGCGGTTGGGGCTTGCATCAATGGTCTATGAGGGTGTCTATCGTATTTGAAGGTTAAGGTATCGCAATTTTTTATAATTTTTGTTATGATGTCTTTTAAATGCGGGAAATTAATGTCTCTTTTTAAATGGTTATAAGTTTCATCTATCCCCCTATGATTGGTGTTAAAGTGGTATTCACGAATTTTGTTTTCCTGATCATGGGGATTAGTGATTTCAGTTAGCCATATTTTGCAGCGGAAAATTTTGTATAAATCACTTTCGTAGAAATAGTTGTTATAGGACTCCTCTATTATTTTGAAAATATCATCCGGTGCTAGTATTGCGAAGGTTTTACTCGGTTTTAAAATTGTTTGAAGGGTGTTTGTAACAGAGTCGAAGGTATGCACTGGTTCCGTGATTATGTGTCTTACTTTATGGACAAATGGTGTTTCCACTTGTCTTGAAGTTGTTGATCCGATACGGATTATTTGAGTATTGAAGTGATTTAGTGGTTGTGACGAAGTTGCTATAATCGGTGGGTCTTCGTTTATGTTTAAGTTTGGCTCAATTCTACTATCAGGAATGTCATAGAATAGCGTATTTCCGTGTCCGACAGTGTCCTGCTAGCGAAAGATATGGGTCTGTCATTAGTGTCTGGGCCTTGTGACAATACTGAGCCTATCGCATAATTACTTGCGTCTGTGGTCAATGTGAATGGTTTGTTGAAATCTGCGTATATGAGTATTGGATCATTACAAAGAAGACTTTCGACGTTTCGACTGCTTGTTTAAATTCATCGTCTATTATTACAGATTTCTTTCCTTTTAACTGTCTTGTTATGGGTTTAGTTATCTTCGCGAAGTCTTTTATGAATTTCCTGTAATACCCTAATAGTCCTAAAAATGACTTAATTTCTCTTGTTGTTCTTGGGCAGGGGAAGTCCTTGATGGCTTGAATTTTCAGTGGGTTTGGTTTCACTCCTTCCTGAGTAACGATGTGTCCCAAGAAATCGATTTCCTTCCTAAAAAAGCTACATTTGCTCGGTTGGATTTTTAGGTTTGCGTTTTGTAGTCTTGTGAATACGGATTTAATATCTGCTATATGTTTTTGAAGTGAGGGTTGTGACGCACCATACTGCGCCACAAAAATAAATAATAGTTTCGATAACATATGTACCAGTGTTTTCTCTTATACTTGGTCACTCACCCAGCTGTGCTGAGTTAACAGCGCAACGCAAAGAGAGTTCACAGAGCATGCGCAGCGCAAATATGAGCCAAGCAAGTTGACAGCGCGTGCGCAGCGCAAAAATGAGCAAGCAAGTTAACAGCATAAGTGCAACGCAGAGCGAGTTAACAACAGAAGTGCAACGCAAAAGCGAGTTAACAGCGCATGCGCAAATTTAGGTCAAGAAAGTACAAAGCGAGTTGGCAGAGCCAAGACCTTGACCTAGATAAAAAGGCGAGAGTAGGAGGAGCGGCTCTCTCACTCTCTGATAAGAACTTGTAGTGCGTAACACGTAAACCCGCGAGTGACAAAAATCTATGTACCACGTGCCAAGTACACGCCAAACAGTAAAAACACGCAACACATTTGGATATTAAAAGGTACGTTCAAGCTAAATGCTTGATACACTTTCATTACTCCCTTTGCTCCCCGTTCAACACATGCGATTACGCATAGCCTGTAGCATAGTCATTTGTATTAACCCCCCTTCGAGTGCGACAACACACAAACACCACCACACTAACGATACACATTGTTTTTATTTTCGCCGCGTCTTTCGCTCGTCGTTGTCTACCTTTTTTACACAAACGCACACATTTTTCCCCGTTCGCCGTAGTAGTGTGATTACAGATTACTACAGTCGTCGCTGAAAAAGGGTGTATAGTGTGACTGTGCCAGTGTGATCACACGCCAGCATTTGTCTCACTAATACTGTGTGCCTTGTTTTCTCCCGTAGTGCTTGTGTAAAACAAAGTGCCCGTTCGCGGAACAGTATTACAGTCGACGCTGTAATAGTGTGTATGGTGCGACCGTGTCAGTGTGATTACACACCAATACTCGCCTCACCCCGTACGTCTCGGTTACGATTCTCCGCGAGGTATACCTAGCTCCCGCTAGCCGTAATAGTGTGACTACAACTATTACAGTCGACGCCGGAATAGTGTGTACGGTGTGAATTTGGCCAGTGTGATTACACACTCTCAACCACTTCACCCACGCCGCGTGCTACGATTCCTACAACTCGTCCGAACCCCCGTTTCTTCCCGTTAGCTGTAGTTGTGTGACTACAAATTACTACAGTCGACGCCGGAACAGCGTGTACAGTGTAAGTGGGCCAGTGTGATTACACACTCGCAACCAGTTCACCCACGCCGCGTGGCCCGTTTTTCCGTATTCTTCGCACGAACCACAACTCTTCCCGTTTAGCTGTAGTAGGGTGACTACAACCACTACAGTCGACGCCGAAAAGTGTGTACAGTGCTGCATAGTCGGTGTGCTTCACACTGACTTCCGTAACAACTTCCCCGTGTAACAATCCTATCGACGTTGGACCCGAGAACAACCCCAGAAGCAGAAATATTCACATCATTGTTAACAAATCCGTTTCCAGAGTAATAACAAATAAAAATAAGCAACGTTGCAATTTGAAAAACTCCTGTCTTTTCTTTACGACTTTGATCTCCCTTCGCCCACAAAGACCGTCTCACACCTTGAGATACTCGACTTGTAGGGTTTCAGCAAACATATTTTCGATCCCTGGACAGCGCTAGCTACCTCGGCGTTGTGACGGTTCGTTACAAGTGGCGCCCGAGCAGGGACCCTACAAGTCAAGTGGAACTTAGTTTCCGAGTGGCATAAAAACCCACTAGCAAGGTGTGATTTTGTAGTTTTAAGTCGTTAAATTCCCGCGAGTGCTTCGAAGGGGAAAAAAAAAAAAAATAATGAGTGATCACGAGAGCGACAGCGACGCATGCTCACAGGAGATACCCAACCCTGGAGTTGGCGTGAAATGGATATACTACCGTCGGCGCGATGAGCTGGAAGCATTGGCGCAAGAATTTAAATTCTCAGTCGAAGGCAAGGTCGAGGACATGCGGAAGGCGTTCGCATCTCTAATTGCCAAAAGTAGGCTTGGAAGGAAAGTCTGGGCTCGACTTGCCGAATTAGAGATGATATACACGCGGCCACGTACTCCACAACCCGACGCGCAAGCCACCACCTCGGGCTTGAGCCAACAGTTTTTGCACGCCCCGCCGGTTACTCTACCCAAGACGGAAGCACGTACGACGTCTCACGTCCCGGTGCTGTCCTCTACCCCCGCCACGTCAAGCCTACACAGGCCAATTCCCCCGGCACTCGTCAGCGAATCCCAGCCGAACCCGATCACCGCCAACCCAAGCCCTTGGCCATACGGCACTCACCTGGATCGAATTAGGAAATGGGGAATCCAATTCGACGGCCAGGGTGACCCGTTGGCTTTCGTCGAGGCATTGGAGGAACGGGCTCAGGCATACGGGATCTCGGTCGATGCATTGCCAAGGAGTATGGCCGAAGGCTTGGTGGATCGTGCCGCGCGTTGGTTCCGAACCAGTGGGCTGAGCGCAGTCCCTTGGTCGGAGTTCCGTAAGGAATTTCTCGCGTTTTTCTTGCCCACGCGGTATTTTGAACGATTAGAAGATACCATCCGTGAGCGTAAACAGCGAGAAAACGAATCCTTCAAGGATTTCGTGACGGAAATTCGGTTCCTCATGCACCATGCTGTCTACAGCACGACGCGAGAGTTGGACCGAATCTATGACAACGCCCGCCCCGAATACCAGTACTACGCCCGCCGACACGAGGTCACAAGTCTGCCCCAACTGATCCAGTTGGCCACGGAGTTCGAATACATACAGGATCGAATCCAGCCACGGACCTCACTGGCGACGGCGACTGCCATTTCACCCCCGGCACCGGCCCGCCGCGAGGCATACCCGCCAACACAGACTCCACCGACGTGGCATAACCCGTTCCGAGGACCACCCGAGGACAGGCCCCGCCAACCACCAGTTCGGAACACTCCCACAGGACAACCTTCAGTGCCGGATGTAGCCCGGGTTTGCCGACGATGCGCGCAACCAGGACATGTACAGGCAGCATGCCAGAATCCTGCCGTGATGTTCTGTTGGGACTGCGGCAAACGAGACATACGCACGATCCATTGCTGTCGGAACAACGGGACGGGAAACGGTCATCGCCCTCTACCCCGGCGGGAGGAGTAGAGGACGATAGACACCACGACCCGCCAGTAATCCCCATGATGCATCTAACCGGTGGGAGAATCGTGGCCAAGATCCAGATCGAAGGCATGCCCACCGAGGGAACTGTGGATACCGGTGCCACCACGAGTTTCATCAACGAAGAATTGGCCACACGACTTAGCACCCCCGAGAACACATTGGCTAGGGATTCGCGAATTCGTCTCGCTGACGGCTCCGTTCGGGAGGTCACGAAGACGCTCACAGCGCGTGTCCGCCTGGAGAATCGAGAAGTTCGCGTAGCCTTCCTAGTCCTGCCACATATCCTTGAGCCCGTGATACTGGGCCTGGATTTCCTCTGTTCCATAGAGACAACAATTTGCTGCGGCACAGCCCAGATTCGTTTAGAGACCTCGTTAGCACCGATGAAAACACCTTCGTGCCATCAAGCTTCGCACCCCGGGTCTACCCTGGCGACACCCCCTTCTCCAGTTCCACGGAAACGAACATGCGTAGAAGCAGTTCAAATGCCCCGACCGACTCCGAGACCCCGTCCCCGGCTTACAAGGCACAACCCTGCTGCTCCAATTCCGCTCCCGGTCACCTTGTCCAGTGTCACTCCTGCCGTCCCAGACACAAGGGGACCGAGTGTCTATGACACGACCCATCTCCAGGACTTTCGACTTCAAACGTCCTCTCCAGCCCTCGAGATGGGGTCCGACACAGACGAACAAGGACCTTCCCCATGGCCTGCAGACATTGCGCCAAACATTCAAGGATTCCTACAAGAGGAACTTCCCAAGTTTGACGGGATGACCGGAGTAACATCAATCGCGGAACACATTATAACGCTGCGCGACGAGCGGTATTTTCCTAAGAACCCAGCCATTCGAAGGATCATCGACGAACAGGTCGATCAATTGCTGGAGGATGGGCTAATCGAGCCTTCCTACAGTCCCCACAGTACCCCAATCGTACTAGTGAAAAAGAAGAATGGACAATGGCGGATGTGCGTGGACTACCGACAGCTCAATGAGCGATCAGTTCCTGATGCATACCCCCTTCCGAGGATTACCTACATCCTGGAACGCCTACGACACGCGAAATTCATATCCACGCTGGACCTTAAGAACGGCTACTGGCAGATACCGATGGCTACGGGAAGTCGAGAGGCCACCGCTTTCACCGTACCAGGACGCGGCCTGTATCAATGGCGAGTGATGCCATTTGGACTACATTCGGCCCCGGCGACATTCCAGCGTACCTTGGACTCCGTGATCGGAGTCGACATGGAACCTTTCGCCTTCGCATACTTGGACGATATTGTGGTGGTCGGGAACTCCCTAGAGGAACACACAAAGCACCTTAGAGAAGTGTTCAAAAGGCTCCGGCGGGCGAACCTACGTATAAACCACGAAAAATGCGCATTCTTCCAGCGAAAAATAACCTACTTAGGACATGTGATCAGTGAGGAGGGGATTCACACGGATCCCAGCAAGGTGGCAGCTGTCCGCGAGTTAACTCCCCCGTCGAACCTGAAAGAATTACGCCAGTGTATCGGCATGGCGTCTTGGTACCGCCGATTTGTCCCTAACTTTGCTACGGTGGTGCAACCCATGTCACAACTCCTCAAAAAGATGCGAAAGTGGACATGGGGCGAAGAGCAGCAAGTCGCGCTCAATGAATTAAAAACTCTTTTGACCACCGCCCCTGTGCTAGCATGCCCGGACTTCCACGTGCAGTTCGTGCTACAAACTGACGCTAGCAACGTAGGAATCGGAGCAGTCCTGACCCAAGAAATCGACGGTCAAGAGCGCGTGATATCCTATGTTAGTCGACGGCTCAACAAAGCGGAGAACTACTCCGCCACCGAGAAGGAATGTCTCGCAGTGATCTGGGCCATCAGGAAACTTCGCTGCTATCTGGAGGGTTATCGATTCGAGGTCGTCACCGACCATCTGGCACTCAAGTGGTTGAATTCACTAGAATCACCACATGGACGTGTGGCACGTTGGGCTTTAGAGCTGCAACAATACCAATACGACGTGCGATATCGACCCGGAAAGCAGAACGTAGTCGCCGACGCTCTTTCCCGACAACCCCTTACCAGGCTGGCTATGTTAAAGGAGGAGGCCCAACCTTGTTCGTGGCTATCCCGGCGCATACGACAGGTGAGTGAGGAACCACAACGCTACCCGGATTATACCATCAGGGACGGGCAACTGTTCCGGCACATCGTGCATCGGTCCGATGACTTCGACGACGTGACGTGGAAATTGTGCGTACCCCGGGCCATGCGACCTCGCGTTCTTCACGAGTGTCATGACCAACCAGCTGCCGGCCACTTAGGAGTACGTAAGACTATTCTTCGAATCAGTCAGCGGTACTACTGGCCAGGTATGCATCGGGACGTCAATGCCTGAGCTGTCAAAAATTCAAGACATCACAGCAGAAGCCTGCCGGACCCATGCATACCCGGCCCGCAGAAGAACCCTTCGCCGTCATTGGAGCTGATTTCGTCGGCCCACTTCCTCATTCCAAGCAAGGTAACACAATGCTCCTCGTTTTCTTTGACTTGTTTTCCAAATGGGTAGAACTAGTGCCACTACGACGTGCCACTACTGCGACCCTTCAGCGTGCGTTCCGAGAGCGAATCCTCGCTCATTTCGGGGTTCCGCGACATTTCGTGTGCGACAATGGGACGCAATTCACTAGCCGGTCTTTCAAGGCATTTCTAAAAATCGCCGGGGTCGAACTACAACACACTGCTCCCTATTCGCCCCATGAAAATCCAACGGAACGAGCCAACCGGACGATTAAAACCATGATCTCGCAACTAATCGACGGACAGCAGAACCAATGGGATGAGTTACTTCCAGAGATCACACTAGCTATCAATTCCAGCGTCTCCGAGTCCACCGGCTACAGTCCAGCTTTCCTAGTACAGGGTAGGGAGCCACGACTTCCTGGAGGATTATATGACGAGGTGACACCAGAGGCCCCCGGCGAACTAGAAGACCCCGGCAATAAGGCAAAAAGACTGCAGGAGATCTTTACAATCGTACGCGGAAACCTGAATCAAGCGAGCCATGACCAGAGTCGACATTACAACCTACGCCGGAGGCAATGGCGACCTACTTTGGGCGGAAAGGTGCTTTTGCGGCAACACCATCTCTCCAACGCTGCCGACGGTTTCGCAGCAAAACTAGCTCCGAAATTCGATGGCCCGTACATAGTAAAGAAGTTCATTGCAGCAAACATCGTCCGCTTACAACACACTACGACCAACCAAAGAAGAGTGGCTAACATTGCCGATCTCCGGGAGTTCCAGGAGCAGAGGCCTGACTCCGAGGCCGAAGACTACGAAAGCGACACGTCGGGAACCGCGATCAAACCCTGATCCTATCCCTCCGACCACAATTTCCTCAGTCGCCAGTCCATTTCCTCAGTTCCACCAGTCAGTTACTAATAATCTCACTACTTTTCGTAATCATTACAGTACATGGAACCTATCGATCTCACCTTTTCTTCTCCGCCACGCGACTACGCTGGCGATGCACCCCCTATGACGCCGGATCGTGCGGAGCAGCGCTATTCCCCGTGCCCTGAGGATGCACCCCGTACGTCGCCACACTACACCCCGTTGGACAAGGATGACCCTTTCTACTTGGCTGGCCTACCAGCCGGATACAACTCCACCAGCGAGGGGGAATCGGAGGAGAGGCCATACGAAGAGGACGACGAGTCCAAACAGGAGGAGAGCAGCGAGGCGGAAGAGCCCCGTTTTCGACTCCCACCAGGCGCCTGGTCACCCAGGCCCGGGCAACGCCGCGACCCGCGACTAGGGAATGGGCTGTATGCTCGACCCCCGTCGCCGACCGAGACGGAGGTGCAACAGTACCGGCCTCCACCCACTGAGGATAGCGACGCGGATGAACCGTTTTTCATCGAGGAGGTAGACCGTACGGTAACCTACGAGCCGGCCATCCGCCCATGGGGAATGCGGGTAACCCGTATTGACCGGGCGGTGGTGGATGTTATCCTCCCTCCAGGGGAAACCCTCACATCCTATTTCGAGCTGCCAGAGCACTGGAATTATCGGGGGCCAGCGATCGCTGACCGCCCGGTGCCACCACCCTACTTCCCGCCAGCCTTTCGGCGCCCGATGACACCCGTTCTACGCCGACTGGAGGAAATGGATATGTCCGACCCCGACGGGTTCCCCCTCCCTATGTCTTCCTACGACCCACCGCAAGAGGGTCCACGTTGGGAGTCCGCGTCGTCGGACGACGAGCCGGACGGGCCTCGGTTCCGCCGGCAGTACCCAAGGACATCCCCAGCCAACGAGGAGTCCGACTCTCTCGCCGACCTGCTGGAGGTCTTGGGGCAGGACTTGGTTCCGTTGCAGGAGGAGGAGGAGAAACCCCTGATGACTGAGGTAGCCCAGGAAAGCGAGCTGGTGGAAGCTCCTGCCGAGTGGAAGGCAGAAACGCCCCAACGCCAACTACCCCGGGGTCTAGTCGAGGAGGTCCGCTGCAGCGAGGGACGCGGAACTAGGACAATGTTCACGCATACCTTCCTCGATACCACCTACCAGGTGAACCGAACCAAAACCGGACGTATCCGGATTTTCATTCGCCTGCGGGAAAGGGGGGAGTGTGACGCACCATACTGCGCCACAAAAATAAATAATAGTTTCGATAAAATATGTACCAGTGTTTTCTCTTATACTTGGTCACTCACCCAGCTGTGCTGAGTTAACAGCGCAACGCAAAGAGAGTTCACAGAGCATGCGCAGCGCAAATATGAGCCAAGCAAGTTGACAGCGCGTGCGCAGCGCAAAAATGAGCAAGCAAGTTAACAGCACAAGTGCAACGCAGAGCGAGTTAACAGCAGAAGTGCAACGCAAAAGCGAGTTAACAGCGCATGCGCAAATTTAGGTCAAGAAAGTACAAAGCGAGTTGGCAGAGCCAAGACCTTGACCTAGATAAAAAGGCGAGAGTAGGAGGAGCGGCTCTCTCACTCTCTGATAAGAACTTGTAGTGCGTAACACGTAAACCCGCGAGTGACAAAAATCTAAGTACCACGTGCCAAGTACACGCCAAACAGTAAAAACACGCAACACATTTGGATATTAAAAGGTACGTTCAAGCTAAATGCTTGATACACTTTCATTACTCCCTTTGCTCCCCGTTCAACACATGCGATTACGCATAGCCTGTAGCATAGTCATTTGTATTAACCCCCCTTCGAGTGCGACAACGCACAAACACCACCACACTAACGATACACATTGTTTTTCTTTTCGCCGCGTCTTTCGCTCGTCGTTGTCTACCTTTTTTACACAAAAGCACACATTTTTCCCCGTTCGCCGTAGTAGTGTGATAACAGATTACTACAGTCGACGCTGAAAAAGGGTGTATAGTGTGACTGTGCCAGTGTGATCACACGCCAGCATTTGTCTCACTAATACTGTGCGCCTCGTTTTCTCCCGTAGTGCTTGTGTAAAACAAAGTGCCCGTTCGCGGAACAGTATTACAGTCGACGCTGTAATAGTGTGTATGGTGCGACCGTGTCAGTGTGATTACACACCAATACTCGCCTCACCCCGTACGTCTCGGTTACAATTCTCCGCGAGGTATACCTAGCTCCCGCTAGCCGTAATAGTGTGACTACAACTATTACAGTCGACGCCGGAATAGTGTGTACGGTGTGAATTTGGCCAGTGTGATTACACACTCTCAACCACTTCACCCACGCCGCGTGCTACGATTCATACAATCCGACCGAACCCCCGTTTCTTCCCGGTTAGCTGTAGTAGTGTGACTACAAACTACTACAGTCGACGCCGGAACAGCGTGTACAGTGTAATTGGGCCAGTGTGATTACACACTCTCAACCACTCCGCCCACGCCGCGTGCTACGATTCCTACAACTCGTCCGAACCCCCGTTTCTTCCCGTTAGCTGTAGTAGTGTGGCTACAAATTACTACAGTCGACGCCGGAACAGCGTGTACAGTGTAAGTGGGCCAGTGTGATTACACACTCGCAACCAGTTCACCCACGCCGCGTGGCCCGTTTTTCCGTATTCTTCGCACGAACCACAACTCTTCCCGTTTAGCTGTAGTAGGGTGACTACAACCACTACAGTCGACGCCGAAAAGTGTGTACAGTGCTGCATAGTCGGTGTGCTTCACACTGACTTCCGTGACAACTTCCCCGTGTAACAATCCTATCGACGTTGGACCCGAGAACAACCCCAGAAGCAGAAATATTCACATCATTGTTAACAAATCCGTTTCCAGAGTAATAACAAATAAAAATAAACAACGTTGCAATTTGAAAAACTCCTGTCTTTTCTTTACGACTTTGATCTCCCTTCGCCCACAAAGACCGTCTCACACCTTGAGATACTCGACTTGTAGGGTTTCAGCAAAAATAAATTTCTTATTTCGATCCCTGGACAGCGCTAGCTACCTCGGCGTTGTGACGGTTCGTTACAGGGTGATTGAATATACCAATTTGGAATTTCTCATTACAAAAGATTCTTGAACAACCGTGAACTGGTCACACTAAAAGTGTTTCGCTCTCTGCTCTTTAAGCTCTCTTACCCTTTGGACTTTTGACAGAGAACGGACAAGTTATAAAGTAAGTAAAGAAAAATAACAACAATTAATTTAAAACAAAACAACCACTCGCTTTATTTAATTGATTCACTTGTTCTTTTCAAGATGAGTGGCAACCAAGCGGTCGTGGTGCTAAATTGCCGCGTATGCACCCGGGCATGTATATACTACAAATCGCTGACATGTGACATCGAGATTGGGCCAGAGAGCAGCACAACGGTGGCAAAGATGCTCAAAGAATGCTTTGACTTGTCGTATGAGCCGCAAGATGGCGCCGCAGCACGTTTACCACAGCAAATTTGCATGGCTTGTTTGCCATTGGCGAAGGAAGCATACATTTTAAAGCGCACGGCCATCGAAGCCGACGAACTTTTGCGTTTGGGGCTCGACAACAACAGTTGAGGCCTCAGAATGTCCGGTTGTTCTGTATCTGTTGCTGCGGACATGCAGTTTAAGTATTGGTGGGTTCGTGGAGAGAATTCTTCTGCCTGTAACGGTTCTTCGAGGTAAAGTGTTTGAATATAGTTCGCGTTATTGCAGACTTCAAAATAGGCAGATCCTGCGACTGCGGTGTATAAGCCGCCTGTTATGGATATTTTATTATCCAAATTCGTGGTTTCATATATAAAGTCTCTCTGCATGAAGTTTACTGGGAGCGGTAGTCGCATTTTGGTATTTTGTGGCAGGGTATGTAATGTGTCTACAGGATTTGATCCTGTGAGGATTGGGATGGTGGTTTCTGGTGTTTCCAATACTCGAACTCGCCTCCGAGTCAATGTTCTTGGGTATGGCACCGGTGGCGCCACCGCGATAATAGCTGCCCATGCCGTAGTGATCAACGCCTGCCGCACCTGACGCCGTATTCACAGAGTTGCTGGGCACCAACGGTTTCTTCTGACGTATTGTATTGAGCACGCGCCTATATTGAGCACGAGTTACCAGTCCAGTGGCCGAAGGAGTCTCATTTGCGAGAGAATTCTGAAATATGTTAGAAATACTCACAAAATAAAGCACTGTGCTGTTTCGAGAACTGAATAAGACTGACTGATTTCGTCAGTGGGAATTTATTACAAAAGGCATGAACATGTGTGTGTAAGTCAGAATCTAAGTATGAGTATATTATCGTCAGAGTTGCATAGAGTAGGCTTGGAGTTGCATAGAGTAGGCTTGGAGTTTCCGGATCGGCATTATTCCATGTGGCCGGAGAGAGGGGCAATCTGGCTTGAAAAAGCCCCAAATATTTCTGAAGAGAACATTTTCAGCCATTAAAGTTAACGCTTACAATAAACATATTCTTTCAATGCAAAGGGCCAATATGGATATTCCGTTCATATTGGATCCCTATGCCTGTTGCAGTTATATAATTAATTATATCAACAAATCCCAAAGAGGAATCTCCAAATTAATGCGTGAAGCAGTGAACGAGATTCACAGAGGCAACTTCAGCATTAAACAAAAGCTGCAACATATTGGCCACAAATTTATCTCCGGCACTGAGATTTCTGCTCAGGAAGCCGCCTACTGTTGTCTAGGAATGCGTTTGTCTGAGACTAGCAACGCAGAATTTTATATAAATACGTCACGACCAGAGCACAGAGTTCGAATGCTCAAATCTAGACAACAGCTCCAAAATATGAATGAAGATTCCACCGATATTTATGTTTTGGGAATGCTGGATCATTATATTCAGCGGCCAGATAGTCTCGAAGGCCTGTGTTTAGCCGATTTTCTGCAAATTATAATTTTTCGAAATCCTGTCGGTCAACACGTCAAGATGCAGATGACGGTGGTGATGGAGAAAACGAGATCCTAGGAAATTCAATTCAGGCTCTTCGCGATGGTAGTGGCTACATTAGGGAACGGACCAAACCAGCAATTTTTAGGTTTAAGAAGTTCAATCTGAATGCCGACAGAGAGAACTATTTTAGGGAACTTTTAATGTTATATTTTCCGTGGAGGGATGAACAGGTAGATTTGCTAAGTGTTAATTGTGAAAGCGTGTATGCAGCGAACTTAGAATCTATTGGATTTAGGTATACGACATATAATGTTTTAGAAGATTTAGAAGACGTGCTTAGAAGGGTCATAGAAGCTGAGGGAAATTTTGAAGAACGGGATCAGGCAGATAGTTTAGATATTCATTTTAGGGCTTTGGCGATCCCTGAAATAAATTCTCAACTAAATGTTTTGAACTGAAATGCCGTTAATGTTCCAGAAGAATCGGACAATGTCATCCGACTTATTAAGCTCCCGCCAATTATATCACGTGATGATTTAAATCTTTGAATCTGAAGCAAAAAACTTATTTCACGCATGTATTGCATAATGTTAAAGAAAAGAAAATATTTTATGAGTTTGTAGGAGGCGGAGCAGGTGTTGGCAAGAGTTGATTAATTTCAGCTATTTTCCATTCCCTTTCGCAACTATATAATAGTAGGCCAGGTTGTGACCCCACCTCTGCTAAAATACTTTTGTGTGCTCCCACGGGTAAAGCAGCTTTTGGAATTGGAGGTTCAACCCTGCTATCCATGTTTTTACTTCCAGTGAATCAGTCTGGGTCCTCCTTTAAAGATTTAGGTGCAGATTTACTGAATACACTTTGCTCAAGGTTTACAGACCTTAAGCTTTTAATTATTGATGAAATCTCAATGGTCGGTGCCAAAATGTTATCTCACTTAGATGCTTGTCTTAAGCAAATTTTTGCTAACAGGGAAACCTCATTTGAAGGAATTTCAGTAATTGTTTTTGGCGATCTCAGACAACTACTTCCCGTAGGAGATCGATGGATTTTCCAATCCACTGCATCGTCGCATGATCCATACAGTGCTATATTTGGGTCTGCTTTGTGGGATATTTTTAAGTTTTTTGAGCTCACAGAGATTATGCGACAACGAGACGATCAAGCATTTGCGCTAGCGCTTAATAACATGGCATCCGGTCAAATGACAATAAATGACATTAATTTACTTAGAGCTAGAGTTTCGGTCTTAGACCAAATTCCTAATGATGCCATTCATTTGTTTTTGCGTAATGAGGATACAAATATTTTTAACACTGCTAAATTAAACTCGATACCTACGGAGCAGTTCATTTCCACTGCTCTTGACTCAATAAAAGCTGCACATCTTAATTCAGAAGCTAAGTCCAGATGTTTGGAATCCGTAAAAGATTTCAAAACATCTCATACTCAAGGGCTTTGCACAACCCTTATTTTATTGTTGGACAATTTGTGCCCCCGAAAGCTGACCGTCAGTCAGTGGTAGAGTAAGAGCTTGCCAGTTTAAGATCCACAAAATTGTTAAATTCCCATTTCAGCTGTCTCTTTGACAATTCTAAAATCAATGCTGTATTCCATAATACACAAAGTTTACATTGCCACATTACTGATATTTGCTCCGATCAGTTAATGCTCCAGTCTCAATTTATATTTTTCGTTGAGGCTTCTACATATTCCAATGAATCGTATGATATTCCTGGCTACCGTTGTGCTATTCGTCTTGATTGCCAGTCGACTTCTAGTGGATCTCGCCCAAAGAGAGGCATTCTTATAATCGCCAAAAATCAAGTATTTGAGAATGTAAGTCTCTGCTCAAGCGGACGATATTATTCTGACCCCAATAATTTAGCTTCCGCAGTGTTCGAGTATGCAGTGTTTAAATATAAGCCTGTAGGATTCCTCATTATATATAGAAGTCCAAAATATCCTCCGCATAAGTTCGAAACTTTTTTTTTGAGAACTTTGCTTTTATTTATTGAATCTTCTTAATTTTGAGACTAACAAAAAGTTTACGAATCTTAACATTAAAATTTATCTAACAGTGTGTTAAAACTGCATTCTGGTTGCGCGTCCCTCAAGTCGGTCGCTGGGTAGGTAAGTCATTGCGACGAAGACGTGATTGGTTGCTCAACCTTGTTAGACCTCTCGCCAGGTGGTTAGGGTGCAACAGTAGCTTGGTAAAGTACTTTTTCTTCTGTTCTGCGATCACTTCTTTGACTGGTAGAATGTTTAAGTCGCGTTGTATGTTTTCGTTGCGAACGTACCACGGTGCCCCGGTGATGGTTCTCAAGATCTTTGACTGAGCTCGCTGGACTATGTCAATATTACTGTTGCTGGCATTCCCCTATAACTGGGAGCCGTACATCCATATAGGTTTTAGTACCGAGTTATACAGCAGGACTTTATATTCAAGGCTAAGGGGAGACCGAGCGTTGATAAGCCAATGAAGGCTGCTGGCTTTTAGCTTTAGGTGTGTTCTTTTGGCTTCAATGTGCCGGTGCCATGTGAGTCTTCTGTCGAGGTGTACTCCTAGTTATGTCACTTCGTTTGCTTGCGGGAGTTTAGTGTTGTTTAACGTTAGCGGCGGGCAGCTCTGCCTGTTTAGGGTGAATGTAACGTGCTTGCATTTTTGTTCGTTCACTCCAATTCGCCAATCTGATAGCCATTTTTCAACATCGACCATGTGAAGAGCTAGCTGCGCAGTTGCTTGCCTCGGGCATTTTGAGCGGCTAAGAATAGCTGTATCGTCACCAAACGTAGATGTTGTTATTCGTGTGCTTGTCGGGAGGTCTGCTGTGTAGAGGACGTATAGTGTTGGCCTTAGCACACTACCTTGAGGAACTTCAGCTCCAACAGTGAAATCATCAGATATAGCACTGTTGCATCTCACAACAAATTTTCTGTCGTAAAGGTAAGACTCTAAAAGCTTATGGGTGTTGCTGGGCAGCATTGTCTTGATCTTGTACATTAGACCTTCTAGCCAGACTCTATCAAATGCTTGAGAGACATCTAAAAATACGGCAGTACAGTACTCTCGTTTTTCGAACGCGTTCCGAATTTCTGATGTTATCCGGTTGACCTGCTCATTTGTTCCGTGCTTTTCACGAAACCCAAATTGATGTGACGGGATTCCTTCCTGGAGTCTCAGGTATGTGTTTAGAAGCATGAAAGTAGGCTTATAGGTCTATACGACGTGGGGATTGTGTGGTCTTTTCCCGGATTTGCTATCATTTTTATAATTGACTTTTTCCATCTCACTGGATAGTAGCTAAGTTTCGCGATGGCATTGAAAAGCTGGGTGATAGTGCAAATGGCGCAATATGGGAGTTCGATGATCATTTTGGAAGTGATCGCAGCCCGGAGATTTTTTCGGATTCAGTTGATTTTTGATGATGCTAACAATTTCATTTGGGCGAAATTCAAGTGCTCATGTTGAAGCTGAGGCTCATATGGGATAGTCGGCAAAGTAAACTCACTTGTGGCAGGATTTGGTTGGAATAAATTTTTGAGGTGGTTGGCAAACGTGCTGGCTCTGTCTGCATCACTGCGCGCCCAGCCTCCTGTGGGATTTCTAGTAGGCATCACGGTTTCTTTCGGTGAGCTCAGAGTTGGGTGAGCTCTCCATAGTGAGTTTTTTGTACTAGAAGTACACAGTTGCTCTATGTAGTGGCGTTGGACATATGCTTCTTCTTGCTGTAGAGCTTTAGTAAGTTCACGTGAGGCATGTCTTAAACTTTGCTTAGCAGATGGCGATCTGTGGAATTGCCACTCTCGACGTAAGCGTCGCTTTTCGAGGACGAGCTGCTCGATTTGTAGATTTGTCTTTTTTCGATTGCTTTGGGTATTTGTGGTTTGAGGTGTTGAAGCTTGGGCTGCAGAGACAAGTACAGACTCCAGTGAATTAACAAAGCTGTCTACGTCGGCTTCATTATTGAGATGGGGACTTAGCTCAATGTGTGAGCTTATATACTTTCTGTACTTAATCCAATTAGTTTTCTGTGAGGTCAATTTTAGTGATTGTTCCAATGTTCCTGGATGCCGGAGTAGAATAAGCAGTATAGGCGAGTGATCAGATGAAAGATCCGAAAGGCATTCGGCGCTTATCAGATTTTTTGGAATGTTTTTGGTAACCGCAAAGTCTATTAAATTGGTCAGTTTCTTTGGGTCTGCCGGCCAGTATGTAGGTGTGCCAGGAGAAACATAGTCGAGCTTGTTCTTGGCGTTGATAATGGCATTGTAGAGCTGCTTTCCTTTTGGAGTCACGAGACGAGATCCCCAGTGTGTGTGCTTGGCATTGTAGTCTCCTGCTGCTATGAAGTGGTCTCCTAGTGAGTTGAAAAACTGCATAAACTCATCTTCAGCTATAGTGAAGCGAGGGGGCAGTATACGGCGGCTAGTGTAAGTTGGTTGCCAGTATTTAATTTTATATTTATAGATGTGGCCTGTAGGTAGTTTTTAGCAAATTTGTTATGATGGTGGTGCTTAACGGCTTACAGCTTCTGATTAGAATTCCAGTCCCACCATGTGCTTTACCGTCTGGATGATTTGTTCAGTACAAAGTATATCCTCGTAGTTGAAAATTGTATTTGTTTGTAAGGTGTGTTTCTGAGAGCAGCATTACGTCGATTTGATTGTCGAGTAGGAATTGAGCTAACTCAAGTTTATGCTGCGAAACGCCGTAAGCGTTCCACGTAGAATTCCGTAGGGGAGTCATTATGTGGGTTGTTGTGTAACCAGCATTTGAATCAATAGATTTTGGTTTCGCATTAAATCTTGCATAGTTGTGCGCATAAATGACATATATTCTGTTAGGCTTTGTTGTAAGCTGCATATCATAGCTTCAAAGTTGCTTTTTGGCTTCTCCCGCGATTGATGCTGCTGAGCCATGTTCGGTTCTTGGTATGCTGATTACAGAAGTGAACTTTTTGGGGCAGGGGTAGTCGGTCCTGATTTTAAAGCGCTTGCGTAGTTCGAAACTGAATTTGAAAATTTATTTCAGGGATTTCCATTTTTGGATAGCAGTAGTGTAGTGCTAGGAGATTTTAATTTTTGTTTACGGGACCTATCTGGTAGTTGTAGAAGGGTTTTCGATTTTTTGACAGCTAATAGTTTTAGGTCTTTGTAAGATTTGAACACGTCCACAACCAATTATGATACACATATTGATTGGGCGTGCTCAAATATTAGGAATAACAGGGCCACAGCACGCACATATGAGACAATTTATAGCTATCATAGTGGTTTTTAAATTAGCATTGATGATCAGGTTTAAATTTTGTTGTATTCCTAAAAGTATTTGCACCTAATTTAATTTAATTTAATTTAAATATTTTAATTTTAGTCATTGTAATCAAAATTTTTTGTTAATTATTATAATAAATTCAATTTATATTAATTATGATTTTATGTATACAACAATTTTTTGGGGACTCGTAGGTCTGCCGAAATTAGATTTAGGAAAAAACCCCATTATATTTAATGGCCTCCTCGTGGTAATTCCCTGGGTCTTGCTTTAATAAATAAAATGTATTTTATTGGAGCAGGAGCTGATCGAGCCGAGCGGCGACATATTTCAAAACCCAATTTTATATTCAATAACATTAATATTATATCATAAAATAAGTATACTTATAATGCACAAGAATTAAATAGACTTTAATTTACAGTATCAATCAAATGGGCACATTTTCCAGATTTCTTTTTTTACTATGGGTAGTGGGAATCTCACAGTCGAGCTCACTCGACTGTAGCTTTCTTACTTGTTTTATTCTACTTTGAACTCACTACTTGATGCTTGTGTTCCATCAAGAATTCCAAATTTGTCCGATAAACCCTTATGGTTTTCTAAGAAATTATCGAATTTAAAAAATCGTAAGTCGAGACTTTACAAAAAATTCAAGGAAACTGGCTCTTCTCTTGATTTTCTCCGCTATTCTGTTGCTCAAGCTGCTTTTCGCACTCATAACAATGAGTCTTATAATAATTATTTGAGTAGGTGCAGAATACGATTTTAGCGTGATCCATCCATCGCCATCACTTATGTCTTTGCAGAATATGACAGTATCTAATGGTCCTGGTATTGCAGATTTATTTGCGGACTTTTTCCAAACGACATATTCTGTTCCAAGTTTTCAAAATTTCTCTTCTTATCCTTATCAGTTAAATTCATCTAATTGTATTTTTGGTCCTTTAATTACTGAAAGCTCTATTTTAACGGAACTATAAAACCTGTTTTTTCGGCAGGTCCGGATGGAGTGCCTAGTTGTGTGCTAAGGTATTGTGCTAGTAGTATCTGTAAACCGCTTTTTAAATTGTTTGAATTGTCCGTAAACTCATGCTCTTTTCCAAAAATCTGGAAAAAGTCATACATTATACCTATCCTAAAAAAAGAGAACAAATCTAAAGTTCAAAATTATCGCGTTATATCTAAATTGTCTGCGATTCGGAAAGCATTTGAAAAAATCATAACTTCTCAACTGCAACATCTGTGTAAATCTATAATTTCACCTTACCAACATGGGTTTGTGAAATCTAGGTCCACTTTTGGACCTAGGACCTAGTTAGTTATCCGCTAACTTACTGGAGTTCTCCTCTATTGTAATTAAAGGATTCGTGAATAAAATGCAAACGGATGTCATTTACACCGATTTATTAAGGCTTTTGACTCAGTAAATTATCACCTCTTACTGTATAAACTTAATATTTTATGGTTCCTCATTGCCTAATTAAGTGGATGGCTTTGTATCTAAATGTGTCCAAGTTACTTCTGGTGTGTCCCAGGGCAGTCATTTGGGTCCTCTATTGTTCACTTTGTTCATAATTAATCTTTCTTCTGTTATAGAGCATTCCCGTGTACTTACATATGTACGCTGACAACGTTAAGCTTTGATATCTGTTGCAATGTGACCTTAATTGTCTAGAATCTTTGTGCAGACTAAATTTGTTACATCTCAATTGAAATAAATGTAAGCTTATGATCTTCTGTAGGGGTTATTCCCAGGTAAAAAACTATGTTTTATATGATGGTCCTCTAGAACGGATTGAGTCTGTGAATGACTTAGGGGTTCTACTTGATGCAAAACTAAAATTTAATAAACATATTCTGTCTGTTGTAAATAGGGCCATGGGTGTACTGTGATTTATAAAGCGCTGGTCGAAAGAGTTCAATGATCCCTTCATTATCAAAACTTTGTACGTCTCACTAGTTCGTCCTATCATTGAATACGGATTTCCTGTCTGGAATCCCCAGTATAGGGTTTATCAAGATATGATTGAGTCGGTGCAGAAACAATTCTTGTTATTTGCTTTTCGTAGTTTAAATTGGAATCTTAATATTTGATTACCACCTTATCGCAGTAGACTTTTATTACTAAACCTTCCTTCTCTTTCTGACCGTAGATCTATGTAAGGTGCTGTTTTCATACAGAGACTAAGTAATGGTAAAATAGACTCTTTGGAGCTGTTAAATCAAATTAGTTTTGCGGTTCCGGTCACGATCACTAGGAATTTTTCTTTCTCTTCTCATTTCACGTATAAATACTAGCTTCCCTTCCGTATTCTGTGTGTGTATTATAATAATCTCAATAACGTAGTTTGCTCCAGTAAATATATTCCTCTGCTTAAAACATTATTAGCATATATATCGAGTATTTAATTGTTTTTTATCTTCTTATACATATATCCTAACATATTTTGCTTCCCTATTAACATAATATTACTAGTGTATTTAAGTAGCTGTGCAGCGTCTTTCAATATTTATTCGCGGTTTTCGATTAATGTATGCTGTTCACAAATTTATTTTGTTTTGCCCGCGCGTCAACAAGCCCGTGCTTGGTATCGCTGGGCCACTTGATGGCACTGCCATTAGTACGTTAAAGTCCAAAAAAAATAAATAAAAAAATATTGCAATTTGCATACCAATACACACACATGTGATTGCAATTGCATACAATCGATGTACGCCGACTGGAGTTTATGCCGACACGACGCACCACCCATTTTGCTGCTACCTGGAATCGCTCGACACGTTGCTATAATGGAAATTTATGCTAGGCTTAAGTCGCGCTATTCTCTTTTTGATTTTTGTGCGGCCGGCTTCTTAGCAATGCCACTACTTCACATGGCACGTCTGCCATGCGTAAAAAAGCACTGTAGTAACTAAAGCTCTTTTTGTGCTTTTGTCCCAATTGAGCTTTCAGTGCTAAGCGACATACACTGACATACACTGAAGCAGGACCAAGGTTAAAGCGAAAATTGGCATCTTATCTGGTCGATAAAACTGAAGATTCCATGCCACTGTTGTTGCATGCAACTTCTGCATTGGCCAAAAAATTGAAAGAGGACGACACCGTTCTGCAAAAAGTGCGAACCAATTTAAGCAAAATGAGACGACAACAATAAATCCTGAAAATGCTTTAGCCTTTTTAGTAGAAAAGAATCTAACTAAACGACAATATATTAATATAAAAGCTGCATGGATGTCATATTTATCCAATGAATGAATGCAGACCAGAACAAGATAAAATAATTTATTCTGAATCTAAAGTTGAAGTATCGCTGCAGAATTTATTAAATCATTTTGCTGACCGCATATTTGATATGCAAAAAGATGAATTTTCTCATTCGAAAGCAACGCATTGCAAATTAATTGTCAGCTACGGATTCAATGGATCAACATACAAACCTGTTGGATTGGATCAGTCACTATTTGTAATCACAATAATTTCCTTGAAATTAATAGATTGCAAATATCAAATTAGGATTTAATCAATCCTTCTACTCAATCGGTCAGATTCCGCCGACCCCTTAAAATATAATTTATTAGGGTAACAACTAAACCCCAAGTGAACTTGGACGAATAAATAAAAAAAATTTTAAGATTGTTGATGCCAGATGACGGCAGGTGTGACCACTCAGGCCAGCTGTCAGTGTGGTCGCGATCAAGTGTTATCGATAGCGACAAAAAGCTGGTATACTGTGAGTGTGTCCTTGTCACACGCGCAGTCACACTAATCTGACTTCTCTTGATGCTGGTCACCCTGCCCACTTTTAGTGCTTTTCTGCATTCCCATATGTTCGAATTTTCTTGTGCACATTACAAGTCTTTTTTCAAGTGCGTAATAAAAAGTAATTAATAAGTTACAAATTCTAAAAATTACAAAGTGAAAGTGTTATTATTATCTGAAAGACGCCTCCCTACACAAAGATGAACACATCTACAATCACGGAGACTTTGAAAGGCGAAAAATATTGAGTCAATAAACTTTCAGATGTATACTGATAGCCATAAATATGGAATAATTCCTTTGCATGCATGGATAGGCTTCTTCGTGTAAGTGTTAAAAGTAGCATACAGAATGGAGCTAAATAACAGGCTCAGACGAGGATGAGTTTGCGTTACGGAAAAAGTATTCAACTGAGATTATGGGTCTGAACTTAGACAACCCTAAGCAAAACGGAAGTGGCTATACTAATGATGGAAATGCCGCCACAAGAGCTTTTGCAGATGTCAAACCGTTATCGACAATTTTAAATGTAAATGAGAAAATTCTGAATAATTATACCCGCTACCCATAGGGTAGAAGGGTATTATAACTTTGTGCCGAAAGAAAATGTATGTAACAGATAGAAGGAGACATCTCCGACCCTATAAAGTATATATATTCTTGATCAGCGTCAACAGCCGAGACGATCTAGCCATGTCCGTCTGTCCGTCTATCCGTATGAACACCTAGATCTCAGAGACTACAAGAGATTGAGCTATAATTTTTCTCATTGTCGAAAGTTAAGAATTCTGCGATCTTAAATTGTTTAGACTCACTTTCACTGTCACTGAAAGGCTGGATAAATAACAACAACCAATTTTAACTTACTTTAATATAACTTTTGTATGTTGTGTAGACCAACCGCTCGCCTTAATATTTAAAACTACATCAAAACAAAAATTTGCAAAGATTCAAATTTGAGATAAGATCAACGGAACTTTTTCGGTGTCCTTCTTCCCCCTAATTCGGTTTCCCTTAAATTAAGCTAAAAATTGCGGTATTATTCTCAAAATATACGAAAAATACTAAAAACCCTGCAGAACTGAAGTTTGCGATTGGGCAAGGGTAAGTGCTTACTAGAGGTGGAGAACTATCGATAGTCTGCGCAATCGATAGTGCTTGATAGTTTCCATAAACTATCGACGATAGCAAGGAAAATCTATCGTCGATAGCTGTCGATATTGCAGTAAAAGAAAATAATTTAATTAGTTTTTGAAGTAATCCATATTTATTTAAAATATGAGAGTATAAAATTGGTTTTAACATCTTTGACTGAAAATAATTATTTGAATAGAATGATTTTTTTTTGGGGTATACAAAGATATTTGAAAAAATATCGACCATTATCGACGATAGCGATTAACCACTATCGAGAGTGCGCGCCGCTATCGAGAGCGTGTCGATAGTGGCCAACCGTCGATAGTCCCGATAGTGCCATAGATAGTTCTCCACCTCTAATGTATGTACATACATATGATCGTGCCGGTCCACTCATAATTTTTGTGTTTGTGCCTATCGAAAACGCACATGAGTAACCGGTGCACCGGTTGAGTGTGTATACCCGTGCCGTTCTCTGATTCACACGCAACAAATTTCCTTCGCTGGTCTAGAGATCGAGGAAAAAAAAAGAAAGATTTGGTTAAAAATTCGCAATTGAATTGAACAGTTTCCAAATGTTGCTTAAGATTGTTGTTCATTTATTTGAGGAACTAATCAGATTAGAGCTGAAAACTTGACAGATTGGAGCTGTCAATTTGGTAGATAAGCACAGCCAATCGATGAAAAGCTGTCAAGTCACCCAAGCCGCATATTTTTGGAGCTGTCATTTAGAAGTCGACTAAATTGTAAACTAAAAGGTAAACTCAATTTCTAACGTTCCTAGAGTGTTAATTATTATAATTTTAAAAATTATGTCAAGATGGCTTTTCCTAACGGCTTGTTTACATTACAGCCACAACGGCAACGTGTGTTGAAGGTGGGTGAGGAGGTGGGACCACGGACGGCGGCGGGGGCGGGGGCAACAACTATGATGAGCGTACGAGGTAGATTCAGATTCAAATTAGAATTGTTCAGTGCGTCGGCGCGTACTACTCGCCTCCATCAACAGATCACGGCTACTGGAGGAGTTTATTTTGACAATTTATCTATATTACTATTACTGAGCAACATATAAATTTTAATTGCTAACAGTGACTGTTAATTTGATACATTTACATTTGGTTTCAAATACATAACATAGTCACCTTGTGACAATGTACGAACATAACAATGTGTGGAAAAAATAGTGGCAGCAAGTTTTTGAGTGGTAAGTGAAGAATTGAATTTAAAAATCTAATTTGCAGTTACGAAATTCGGCAGGTGCCGAGAAGCATCCAGGATGGTCACCTCCACGCGTTCATTGCTACGGATGGACACTGCATTTACCAATTGGGATATGAAAATTGGTGTTTGCAGAATGTAAGTGCCAATCAGTAAATATATTTTGAAATATAATTTTCTGATTGTCTTCTTCAAGTTTTTAGCGGCTGGAGTGCAGTTCTGAGTCAGGATTTGTTCTCAAGGTGGTCGTCTGCTGGCCGCCTCGCGTCTGTGATGAGTTGAAATGCGCTCTCTGGTGCGCAACAGGTGCCATGGCCGCATTACTGGTGGTTTATCGATGAGCGTCTGGATGCTGGCAGTGGCCCAGTGGTCGTCGTCCTGGATGCGTCGAGGCTACCAAAATGGCCTCGCCGTGAGTTGCCGGCCGTCAAGGAGTCTGTTTGGCCATCGTCTTGAGTGAGAGCAGTTGTTTGGGCAGCGGATGGAGCATCTGTCTGCTGGTGTTGAAGTACGTACTTCAGGATGAAGGAGGCCGAACTCCGCTGCAGGGAGAAAGAGCTGGCCACGGAGGCCAAGATGCTTGAGCTGACGAAGGCAAAGCTGGAGCTCTTAAATATGCGTAAGGAGCATCGACTGAATGTCGAGCACCAGAAAACAAAGATAAGCATGAAACAGAGGCAGGAAGAGCAATTGCGAAGACAACGCAGCACATAAAATATAATTTTGCATATTAATATTTTATTTCTATTTTAAATATTCTATTCAACCACATCAATTGGAGCTAAATACCGATGTAGATATTCTCTAATTCGTTAAGAATAAACAATAACAAGTAAGAAAACTACAGTCGAGTGTACTCGACTGTGAGATACCCGCTACCCATTTTGAATAAAAGAAATACATTTTGCGGTATTTTCTCAAAATATACCGAATATACTGCAAAAATACTAAAAATATACCAAATGGTATATTTGGTATATCGACATAGTACCGTATTACGCTTGTTATTCGATTTTTTTGATTTGCGGGGGCGGAAGTGGGCGTGGCAAAAATTTGAAACAAACTTGATCTGCGTGCAAACATAACAAATGCTGTCGAAAAAAAATTGTAGCTCCATCTCTTATAGTCTCTGAGATCCAATGTTTCATACGGAGAGACGGACAGACACACAGACGGACATGGCTATATCGTCTCGGCTGTTGACGCTGATCAAGAATATATATACTTTATAGGGTCGGAGATGCCTCCTTCTACCTGTTACATACATTTCCTGCCGGCACAAAGTTATAATACCCTTCTACCCTATGGGTAGCGGGTATAAAAATCAAGCTACGTAAATGGATCAGTGATGCCAATTTGTCCTTTTTCCGGACAGATCTGTCCTGTTTTTAACGCTTCATCCGGAAAAAATTGAAAATCATCCGCATACCTGAAATCTGTCCTTTTTTTAGATTTTTCATTCGGAAATCTGTCCTTTTTATTAAATCTAATATTAATTGTTTTTTTTTTAAATAGTTGCTTTTGCGCTCAAATTTAAATTTATTATCAGCTGTAAAATATGAAACAGGTGGCAACTTTTCGCGGTTGCCATACTTATATCGAAAGTTTGGTAAAAAATTAATCGAAATACAATTCTATTTACTTGCACTCTCTGTTTTGGTACTGAACGAGAAATTTCAAAATTTGTATTAAATTCAAAATGCCAAAAGAAATATATAAGCAAAAGATTCGGGATTGCTGGCTACAGCAGCTCGATTTTAAAGATTGGATTAGCTGACATAATTCAGACATTAACAAAGCTTATTCCAAATACTGCAAATGCATACTGCATAACTGTAAAATTGACCAATTAAGAGCGCATATGACGACAAAAAACATGTGCAAAGTACGTCAAGTTTAGTGAAACAAAATAAAATAAAACTTGTCACCAAGAAGCTGCGATAGCTATGTTTATATCCTAGCATTGTGCTATTGAGCCGGTTGGTCACCTCAGTGAATTGCTAAAGACACATTTTGACGCCAAAAAGGTTAAATTACACAGAACCAAGTGCACTAGCCTTATTAAAAATGTAGTGTCTGTGCACTTTAATGAAGATCTGCATCTTGACCTGGGCAACGAAAAGTTCAGTCTGCAAGTATAACCAAGCTTCTAGGTAAGTAATAGTCGTTAATGTAGCCAAACATATTTAAATTTTGTGTTTTTAGGGGTTGCTGTAATATATTACAGCGCTCAATGCGAGAAAATTCAATCGACGTTCCTTTCACTTGTTTCAATTGAAAGTGGAGACGCACCTAACATTACCAAGTGCCTCTTGGATGAGCTGTCTCGCCTTAAAATTCCCGTATCAAACTTGATAGGAATCGTCACTAATAACGCCAGTGTTATGGTGGGTAACAAAAAAAAGCGTTTATACATTATTAAAGGAGAGTCTGCCGTCGTTGATTCTTGTTAAATGTGTCTGCCACTCAGTGCAATTGGCTGTCAATGCAGCTTGCAAGGTGGTTTTACCTGAAGCACTTGAATTTCTTATAAGTGAAACGTACGCTTGGTTCTGTAAGAGTTCAAGTAGGCAAATTGCCTATAGAGAACTATCTAAACGCATTAATAGTGATGAGGTGTTTTCGTAAATATGTTTTTCGTAATCCATCTATAATGGATTACTATTGTGTTTGTTTTAATATTAACTATACTAAAATTTATTGTTGTTTGTACTTGTCCTAGTAGTTTGTAGTAAAATACAATTTATACAATTTTATTTAAATATTATCCTATTTCATTTTATATATACAGGGTGCGCCATCTAGACAGGGCCTATTGAAATGTTTAATAACTCCGCCATTTTTCAGCCTATTTTGACAAGCCGGCCAGATTCTGAAACGTCAGCCTATGCCATTTTATACATGGATCGACTCACAGCAAAAAATGGGGCTGAAATTGTAGCGCTGTACATCGAAAACAATCGAAAGCAAACCGAAGACTATTGAACTACTAAAAGCTAATATCAAAGCGGAAATTGCTGCTATTACGCCCGAAATGTTGTCAAATACAATGCGAAATTCCCAAAAAAGGGCCGCTTTTTGTGTTTCCAATGAAGGCGGTCATTTGATCGATATTGTATTCTGAGTTTATGTCAATAAATGGCATTCCATACCCTAAATGAATCTTGTTTATTTTCCAAAATGGACTAAAAAATGGAGGAGTTATTCAACATTTCATTAGGTCCTGTCTATATGGCGCACCCTGTATATCACAAGGCTCTGGTGATTTTAAAATATATTGACTGATTTATACAATGACGTCAATTATTTATATTTGCTATTTTTGAAACCAATCCTTGACGACATTTCAAGAATCAATAAATATTTCCAAAGCAAGGACGCCGACGAAACCAAATTACTGGGCGATTTCATTGTAAGCATTAATTGCCTTAAATCGAAAATAATACCGATCGAAATTGAAGTTAAAGTTCTCGAGGAAGAATTTGAAGAATATGTGAAAAGAGATTTATATTTGGGATATGAATTTGAATCCAATTTGACAAATTTAAAAGGGAAAATTGATGATGCAACTGAAATAATAATTCGGCGTACCTGAACAGATTTTATGATCAAATTGATCAATCAATTAAAGCAGAGGTAAATATGTTACTTGATATAAATTTTATTTTTGAAATACAAAATTTTTTTGGATGTATTTTAGTTTGCCGAACAATTACTCCATACTAAAAAAAAAGTCGCATTTTCGATTGATCGCATTTTAAAATTCAAAAACAACCCAATTCTGTCTATTTTTTATATATTTTCAATAGATTCTGAAATTAAAAGCAAAATAATTTCACAATATTCCAACATTCACTTAATAAATTGGGAAAATATTGAAAATACTTCAAAATTTTGGTCAGACGTGAAGAGGTATCGAGATTCTGCAGGCAACAATCCCTATGAGGACCTGATGATTGCTCTCAGCCTGCTTTCATTGCCATAGTAAAATGCTGAGGTAGAGAGAGTTTTTAGCCAAGTAAACCAAAATTAGGAATGGTTTAGAGGTATATACATTGCCATTTTGGCAATCAGGCAAATATATATATAAGGTTGGCAAAAAAGTCTTGCGGTATTTCTGATAGGTGTCTTTGCAAGCGAGTAGTTCTAGTTCTATTAGTCGCATCGGTTCATGCTATACCTTTTTGGAAAGCTCTTTTATTTATTGTTGTTTGTTGTGAGTCGTTCGTGAGTTATAGCGTCACAAACATGGATCAAAATAAAGAGAAAATACGGCATATTTTACAGTTCCACTACGATAAAGACAAAAATGCAACTCATGCTGCCAATCAAATTTGTGCAGTTTATGGACCCGATACAGTTTCCATTTCCACCGCACAACGATGGTTTGAACGTTTTGGTTCTGGTGCGGAGGTGGTCGAAGATGCGCCACGGTCCGGAAGCCCTGTCGTTGAAAATTACGATAAAATCGCTAAATTGATCAAAACAGATCGGCATAGTAGCGCCGGAGTATCGGCCAAGAGCTGGGCATGAGTCATCAAACCGTTTTAAACCATTTGAAGAAGATTGGATTAAAAAAAAAGCTCGATGATGGGTGCCACACGACTTGACGCAAAAAAACATTTTTGACCGTATGGATGCATGCGAATCGCTTCTGAATCGCAACAAAATCGACCCGTTTTGAAGCGGATGGTGACTGGCGATGAAAAGTGGATCACTTACGACAACGTGAAGCGCAAACGGTTGTGGCCGAAAAGCGGTGAAGCTGCCCAGACGGTGGCCAAGCCTGGATTGACGGCCAGGAAGGTTCTTCTGTGTGTTTGGTGGGATTAGCAGGGAATCATCCACTATGAGCTGCTCCCCAATGGCCAAACGCTCAATTCGGACCTGTACTGGACCGCTTGAATGCAGCACTCATGCAGAAGAGTCCATCTTTGATCAATAGAGGACGAATTGTCTTCCATCAGGACAACGCCAGGACACACACATCTTTGGTGACGCGCCAGAAGCTCCGGGAGCTCGGATGGGAGGTTCTTTTGCATCCACCGTATAGTCTGGATCTCGCACCAAGTGATTACCACCTATTTCTGTCCATGGCGAACGAACTTTGTAGTCGGAAGTTGGCCACAAGAGTGTCCTGTGAAAATTGGCTCTCCGAGTTTTTTGCCAATAGGAAAGCGAGCTTCTATAAGAGTGGCATTATGAAGTTAGCATCTCGTTGGGAACTCGTCATCGAACAAAACGGCGCATATTTGACTTAAATCGCATTATTATAACCAAAATTTTATGAACAATTGAAAATTCAATAAAAATACCGCAAGACTTTTTTGCCAACCTTATATATTTTAAAAAATTTACCACTTATAAATTCATGTACATGTATTGTTTCTTCAGATTTGGATTGCGTCACCATAAATTATGTTGTCATAATTACCACTTGCCAGAAAAATATCTCAAATTAATTGGCTCCATGGCCACTTATGAGGACAGCAATGACGGTGACGATGTAAAAATAATTGAAGATGCCTTAAAACTGTCATCTTAATAATACAAAATAAAATTACTATAAACAAACGTTTTGCCAGTTTTTCTATCCGCAAAAAGCGGACCCAGAATCTGAGGCATCTCCCCCAGCTACTGACCCATCTTTCATGTCATTGACAACCATTAGAGGCTACAAACAAACCGAAACTAGAACCACTTAAGAATTACAACAGGTAAATAAGTAAAATTTGCTGTTTACGTTTTTATTTATGTAAACAAACCTGTAATTATGCCATACAAATTTGCAATTGGAGAACGAAGTATTGCATATTTTTAAGCTGATCATTCAAGAACATAAAAAATCAAGAAAGCTACAGTCAAGTGTGCTCGACTCTGAGAACCCTGTTAAATCAAGCGCCTTGTCCCACTGCAAGCCTGCTCAGCCTAACTGAGCAGTTACATTTTAGACTCAATCTTGCGCTCTTCTTTTGCTACAGTTGTTACAGTTTAGTTATAAGCTTTCGCTCATCTTTGTTTTCTAACTACTATTGTCGGAATAACCGGCAAACAATAAATTGTCACTCTCTCCTTTCGCAACTAGCAAACGAATCAGACGTGTTTTAATTTGCGCATCAGCAGCCTTCAAAGTGTCTCATCTTTTTTGCTCCCAACAACAACAAATTATTTTTTCGACTTTCGTAATTTTACATGGCGCCCGAGCAGGGACTACAAAAAAGAGTTTGTTGATTTGTTAATTAAACATAAAGAAAATTCAATTATTGCAATTGATAAGTTTAATTAATTTCACACCTTGTTGGCAGCTGAGTGCGTATAATTACAAACACATTCGTTTGCGTTGTTTCGTTGCTGGCCTTTTGGATTTATGGATCAATCAGAAGTCAACAGCTCTTCTGATGAACAGGTAACAGTGTCAACAACTGGAAAAATTTGTTAATAACTTTGGACCTGGTGACATTCATTGTGATTGTTTCCCAGTTCAGACTGTTATATCTTGTATTAAACAAGAGTCCAGTTGCCTGACACTGATTATTGAATTATAGTGAACAATTGATGCAACACACATAAGTGAAATAAATCCAAGTGCCGAAACATTCGAACCCCCCTCGCAACTTTATGATTATGCTTTCAGGTTCTTTATATTACATTGAGTTACAATAATAGCACCCGCGCATAATTTCAGTTATTTTTCGCTCTCTTTATTTGGTAATCTTCGCTCTCGCTTGCCTTATAAGTTTCGCTCTCGCTTGTTCGATCATCTTCGCTCTCGCTTGCTTAATAAGTTTCGCTCTCGCTTTGGTCGATCATCTTCGCTCTCGTTCGAGCTCAACGTTTTCGCTCTTGCTTTGCTTGTTCGGCGCCGCTCAAACTAACATTGAAGTTGTTGAGTTTGACATTAGAAACATTCTCTTGAGTTCTTGCATTGGTGTTTCTCTTAATAGTAGAGTGTGTTTTCTCTTTGCTTAACTTGCACAACACATACACCAAGTCGCAATGTCGAAAGATAAAGGGAAGACTGAATTAAATCAAACCGTGATTGAAAATTGCCATAGTGCAAAATTAACGCTGTTATTTTCTAGATTATCGAAGCTAGAAGAAAGTATTGAGAGGCTTAGATTAACAGTGTTAAATGAAACAGGTTCCATCAACAAAATTGAGATCCAATGTCGTTTGGATATATTAAATAAATACATTGCAGATGCCATGGAGTTGCAATCTGAAATTGATTGCATTGACCCGGATAATTCTAGCCGTGCTTCCTTAGAAGAATTATGCATTAAGACAAGGTCGTTGTATCTGATTAGTTTGAAGGAGCCCGATTCGGACCGAGTTGCTCAGCCAGCATCGTATAGGTCTCACTTGCCCAAAATGAACTTACCAAAGTTCAATGGTAAGCACTCAGAATACAAGCAGTTCATAAGCCTTTTCGAAAGTCTTGTAGATTCTGACCGGTCACTATCAAACATTGAAAAGTTTAATCACTTGATCTCATGTTTGTCCGATGAGGCATTAGGAACAATAAAGGCGTTCCAAGTTTCCGGTGTAAATTACCCAAAGGCTTTAGAAAACTTGAGGCGTGTATACGACAACAAGTGTCTTATATTCTTCGAAACTATCGCACAATTGTTTCATATCTCGCCTATGAATAAACCTTCGGCATCTGGGTTGAGGACCATTATAGATACTGTTTCGGCAATTTTTGAAAATTTGTTGTCACTAGGAGATGAACGAGATATCACCAACGCGATTCTCATACACATTGTATTGTCAAAGGTTGACCATACCACCAAGTCAAAGTATTAAGAACAGCTCGATTATAACAGGCTTCCACAATGGTCTGATTGTGTCGATGTTTTGAATAGGCGCTACCAGCATATTTCAGCTGAGGAAAGCTCGAAATATAGATCGAGCCCTAAGCCAGAACCGAGTCCCAAACGGACTACCAAAGCGTCGTATTCAGCGTCTAAGTCCAGCAACCCTAGTTGTCAGTTCTGGAACGCGAATCATTTTATAAGCAGTTGCCAAGGCTTTAGTGCACTGCCGGTTACAGAACGATTCAGTTTCGCCAAGACCCAGAGCCTTTGTATAAACTGCTTGCAGTCTGGGCATATAATATCCACCTGCACATCTTCAAAATGTAGAGTGTGCTCTAAATCGCACAATACATTGCTTCATAGATTCGATGCATCAGCTCAGGCTGGTAGCTCGAGCGGCCAAGCATCGTCACATCCAGCGCACGTGGCCAAGTCAACAGCAGAAGTTGACCATGTCATTCTGGCTACCGCTGTTGTGAAAATTCGCGATAGATTCGGTCAATTCCAGTTGGCCAGGGCTTTGTTGGACTCTGGGTCTCAGGTCAATTTCATGACTGAAGAATTTGCCCAAGCTCTAAGGTTGTCGCGAGCCAAAAAGTGTCTGACAGTTACGGCCATAGGAACGTCAAATTTGGTAGCCCGACATGAAGTGTCAACAACGATATCATCTCGTGTTAACAAACATCAGTTTGACGCCGATTTCTGGGTGCTAAAATCAATTTCGAACCAGCAGCCAGACAGCTTGATTCCAGTCAGGCAATTACAAATACCGGCTAACGTGGAATTGGCTGATCCTTATTTCTACAAGCCGTAGAGAATCGACTTGCTATTAGGAGCCGATTCATTTTTCGACCTTTTGTGCACAGGCCAAATTAAATTGAACGACAGTGGCCCTCTGTTACAAAAAACTCTGCTAGGGTGGATTGTGTCAGGGCGTTGCAAAGGTAGTCCAAGTCAGAACCCATTATGTGGTGCAACAACGTACTCGTCGGAAGATATACAACTTGACTCGCTGGTAGAAAGGCTATGGGAGTTAAAAAAAAGTTCCAGATTTATCGAACGTCGCTAAATAGTCGTCAAAACAAAGAGCCTGCGAACAGGACTTTATTTACCGAGTGACAACTCTATCGACAGGGCGATTAGAAGTTAGTCTTCCTTTTAAAACAGACCCAAAAATACTTGGTTCGTCCTTCGAAACCGCAAAACGTCGGTTTCTTTCTCTTGAACGCAAGGTTACAAGAAACGCAACATTAAAGGAAATGTATGTCAGTTTCATGAAAGAATATATAGAACTTGGTCATAAGTCTCCCGTTGATTTTCCACCAGGACCACACTATTTTATACCACATCAGTGCGTCCTGAGGCCTGATAGTGCCACCACCAAACTTCGAGTTGTTTTCGATGCTTCGTGCAAAACGACTTCAAATTATTCATTGAATGATATTCTAATGGTGGGGCCAACTATACAGAGGGAACTCTTCTCGTCGCTAATTCGCTTTCCACTTAGTCGGTTTGCCCTCACGGCAGATATCACTAAAATGTATAGACAAGTAAGCATGTCTCCAAAGAATCGGATGTTTCAACTTATTGTCTGGCGTGAAAATCCGACAGAAAAGCTTCAAATTTATCAACTGAATACAGTTACTTATGGCACTGCGTCTGGTCCTTTTCTGACCATACGAAGCCTTCACGAACTTGGTGTTCGCCATAAGGAAACCCAACCTCTTGGAGCTAAAGTCGTCTGCAATGACTTCTACGTCGATGACATGCTTACTGGAGCTGACGATGCTGACACGCTGAAGGAGATTTGTGTCCAAGTGTCAGATATCCTAAGCTCCGGTGGTCTCCAATTGGCCAAATGGTACTCCAACCACCCTACTTTAATCAATAGGAATGAAACTGATAAAGTTCTCAGATTCAATGACACAGATTCGGCCAAAACATTGGGCATGCGGTGGACGCCAAAATCTGATATATTTCGATATCATTTGGATTCCAGCTTCACCGATCTGTGACAGCTCGTATGTTCGACTCACTTGGCTTGCTTAGCCCCATCAGTATTAAAGCCAGAATCTTACTGCAAGAGCTCTGGCAAAATCATCTGGCATGGGACTATCCCTATGCGGATGCATACGAGATGGGAGAGATTTAAAGAAAATCTACTAAACCTTGATAAAGTATCCATTCCACGATACACCAATTCCAGCAAAACCAAGATCCAAATTCATGGATTTGCAGACGCTTCCAGTCACGCTTATGGCTGCTGTTTATATATACGAGCTAATCAGAATGGAAAAGTGAAATGTAAATTGCTTACATCAAAAGCAAAAGTTGCGCCTTTAAAAACCAAGTCGATCCCAAGACTTGAGTTGTGTGCAGCGTATTTACTGGAGCAATTGTGGTCGTACGTCAAGCCAATGCTTGGCAAATGCGGAATCGACAGTGTGCATTTTTGGACAGATGCTTGATGATTTAAATGCGTCCTAAAAGTATGCAAGTTTAATTTCAACTAGGGGCGCAGCTTTAAGTGCATCCGCTGCGCTGGAAAGCTGAGCTTTAAGTTGTGCATCATCTGCACTGAAAAGCTCACGTTTGACGTTTAGCGAGTTGCACTGGAAAGCTCAGCTTTGACGTTTGAGTCACCACGCGCATGCGCAGCTAACTTAAGCTGAGCCGGTTCCGGTCAAATCACTTTTCTGGTGACCGGCAGCACGCATAGACGCATAGTGGAAATTGTGTAGAAAATTTTTTTTAGTGCGTCAAGACTTGGTCGTTGTCGTTTTCTTGGCTTTTTGATTCGGCTCTTTTGAGCGCAACCGTGCCTCCCTCAGCAATACTGAGCGCCCTTAGCGCCACCTTTGCGCGCATAGCGGCCAGCGGAGCGCCAGTGCGCGCCATCTTGGCTGCCGCACTAGCGGCCAGCAAAGCACCAGCGAGCGCATCTTTCTCGAGCCGCCAGCGCAGCACCCATGCGCCTCGTCTTCTTGTCCAGGATTTGCACCTGTAACCACATCTCATCACCAGCATCTTCAGCTCATCTCATCTTTACCCATCTTCTCATCAGCGACTAGTTCGCGTAAAAAAAACATTGTGTGTGATAAAAGTGAAACTGAATACGTGACAAATTAAAAGAAAAATTAAAAGAAAAAGAATTCGAAAAGTTTGAAAGAAAATGATGTGCTGCACTGATTGAGAATAAAAAGAACAGATGTAAGAGATTAAAATTTAACAGTGTAGCGCCGATCAGCACAAATTAAAAAAGAAAAATGTTATTGGAATTTTGTAGAGCTGAGTTGCAAATTGCACAAAAAAATTGAAAAGTAAACTATGTTGAATTTTAAAAAAATGCACACGAAGACAAAGAAGTTAAAAGTTTAAAAATTATTTAAAAATTAAAAAAAAGTTCGCTTGTTCACAAGAATATTTAAAAGTTCAAATTAAAACAACGAAAACAGCAAAAATATAAAAAAAAAACCCAAACGTTTGTAAGGGGTAACAGTTTAAAAAATTGGCAACACAATAAAAAGCAAAGCGTTGCTGAATTGTACAATTTTAAAATTATTTAAAAATTAAAAGTTAAGTATTTTATAATACTGGTTTCGAGAATAAAAAAATGAATTAAATAGTTAAAATGAAATAATAGTTGAAGCATAATCGTGAACAAGTTTACAAGTACACATAAAAAGAAATGTTGTTCAATAAATTAAATTATATTAAGTTAAAACAATGAATGATAGGAATTTAAAACCAGTGCCAATTTAAAAACAACAAATACAAATTAAAACGTATGCAATTATATCGCGAATGTACAACAAGTGTTTTGGTGAAAATTTTATTTTTTATTTATATTTAGCTCAGTTCCAGCATAACTTAGCCGGAGATCGATCGCCGCCGCAGGAGTTCTGTTGGTGAGTTTGTTTATTTCGAAAACACATATTATCACTTTCACCTTCATTCGCTATGTACCACCACGAAATATAATTTAAAGAAAAACATACAAAAAAACCAAATTATTAAATATTAAAAAAAAAAAAAAAGTTTAAATAGAATTTACAAAAGAAAACAAATCTTTACATTAGACAAAAAAAGCACTGAAATTAAAACACATATATAGATTTAAAAATAAACTATTATAATATGGCAACTGTCCTCATGTAATATTATTATAGATTTTATACAATTTATTTTTTTGTTATAATGCACTACCATTTATCTTTTATTATTAATTAAATTGTGTTAACCATGAAATAATTCTGTCCTTATTTAGCCGAAACAAGCCGTTGACTCCACTGACGTAGGGGTCAAAGGGATCACCAGAGCCATGCTCTGAGGCAGTGATCATAGGTTGGGAGGGGACATTCATCACTGAACAGCTGTGATGACCTGCCTTAATTCGCGCTCTCTCTCTCTCTCTCTCTTCTCTCTCACATTCTCTCCTTGTTTTTTTTTTCTTTTGTTCCGAGACATTTTTGGATTTTCTTTCTCTTTCCGGCTAGTTTTCTAGCAAACTCTTCTTCGTCGCAGCACGCTCAATTTTCTGATCTTAAATTAATAATAATGAGCAGCGAAGAAAGGGCTATTGGTAGAAGCAAGACCACCACCCCCAAAGCCGACGAGCTAGAGGCGGACTCTAAAGCGTGCCCCGCCAATACCAATAGCCCTGTCGCCTTGTGCTTCTTCCCGTTGCACGTTACAGATTAGAATGTCGCCTTCTTCGCTAGCAACATTCGTAGCAAATCGTGTATCCAGTATACAACACCTCACACAAGATGTTACATGGAGACATGTGCCTTCTGCGTCAAACCCTGCCGATATTTGTTCTCGTGGGTGTGACATCGATGAATTAGTCGACTCGATAAGGTTAGAAGGCCAACTATTCTTAATGGAAGAGCAGTGTGAGTGGCCTAAGAATCCTCATTTTTCATTGTCAACCGATTTGAAAAACAGTGAAACAAAAAAATCAGCTCAGGTTTGTTTAACTACCAACCCTGATTTTCTGTCATCTATACTGGCTCGCTTTTCTTCGTACAGAAGGTTGGTTCGAGTGATTGCCTATGTGTATAAATTCATTTGCTGGCCAAAAACTAAAAATTGTTCTTCAGCCCTTAGTAAACAGGAGTTGTATTTTGCCTCGTTAAAGTTATTTGAATTGGTTCAGCGGTCCGAATTCAACTTGGAATTTAAAAAACTAAAAGCAAATCAATTAGTTCAACAAAATGTTCAATCTCTCGCTCCATTTATTCAGAAAATCTCTGAGCCAGGAAAATCTCTTTCGTTGATCCGCGTAGGTGGCAGTCTATTAAATGCACCGATTGACGACGATGCCAAGTTTCCAATCTTAACGTCAAAGAATTCGCCCTTGGTCAGAATGTATTTAAGAGACTTGCATCAGACCAACTGTCACGCTGGTGTTAAAACTATGATTTCGCTCTTAAGGCAAAGAATTTGGCTGATTAATGCTCGAAGAGAATGCACACAAATAGTTCGTGGTTGCATTCTTTGTTTTCGATACAAGCCAAAACTAATGGAACAAGTAATGGGACAGTTACCAACTGATCGTTTCACATTCATTTCACATTTGTGGCGTTGATTTTTGCGGACCCACAAATGTTTCCTTGCGAGTTCGGGGACGGCCTCCTTTAAAAATGTATATAGCAGTATTTGTGTGTTTACATCAAAGGCTGTTCATCTAGAACTGGTTGCTGACTTGTCCACTAACTGTTTTTTATTAACCCTAAAAAGCTTCATTCGCGTCGGAGATGGGGATGGAATGGCACTTCATCCCTCCTCGAGCCCCACATTTCGGAGGGCTGTGGGAAGCCGCGGTGAAATCCACAAAGCATCTCCTCGTCCGGCAAATGGCCAACGCGTCACTGGCGGAAAGCGAGGTCAGAGCTCATCTGGCAGATGTCGAGGCCATCCTCAACTCGCGGCCTCTCACTCCACTCAGCTCTGATCCCAACGATGGCGAGGCTCTAACGCCGGGCAAGCCATACGTTCGCTGCCGCAAGGATCCGTGCCAGACAGACCCAACAAAGAGCTGACGTATTTGCGAAGGTGGCAAATGTTATCCACGCTCAGACAGCGGTTTTGGCTCGCGTGGTCGAAGGTCTACATCCACAACCTCCAAATCCGCACCAAATGGAAGTCTCCACAGCCCGGCTTGGAGGTCGGATGCCTCGTCCTGGTTCACGAGGACAACACGCCACCTCAGCGGTGGATAACTGGAAGGGTCGCAGGCGTAACCCGAGGAACAGACGGCCAAATACGGGTGGCCGAAATTAGAACGGGCACTGGCACATTCAAGCGCCCAATCCATAAATTAGCACGGTTGCCAGTGATTTGAAATCCCACTTCGGGTATTCCAAGATGGCCGGTGTTAAATCAAGCGCCTTGTCCCACTGTAAGCCTGCTCAGCCTAACTGAGTTACATTTTAGACTCAATCTTGCGCTCTTCTTTTGCTACAGTTGTTACAGTTTAGTTATAAGCTTTCGCTCATCTTTGTTTTCTACTATTGTCGGAATAAGCGGCAAACAATAAATTGTCACTCTCTCCTTTCGCAACTAGCAAACGAATCAGACGTGTTTTAATTTGCGCATCAGCAGCCTTCAAAGTGTCTCATCTTTTTGATCCCAACAACAACAAATTATTTTTTCGACTTTCGTAATTTTACAACCCCCGCTACCCATTTTGTATGATTCCTGAAAATTTGGTTGCTATCAGAAAAAAATTGTCGGAGTTATTAAAAAAAATACTTTTGTATGGGCAAAAACGTCTTAGTTGTTTTGGCTGACAATCTGGTATACTGTGCCGTCTATGGTATATTTTGAATGCGGTACAATACGAGCTTTCTTACTTGTTTTGGTATATTTTGGAAAAATACCGCAATATTTTGCTTTTATTCAAAATGGGTAGCGGGTATCTCACAGTCGAGCAAACTCGACTGTAGCTATCTTGTTACAGATACGTTTTGGTTGTCCGAAATGACGCATTTTCGAGTGCTCTAAGGCTGTCAAACACCCTTGAATAGTGCTCTGCAGCTCCCGAATACCGGAACCCGACTCTTGCCCAATGTCGGGCAAATTAAATAAAATTCGCAGCTGACTGTTTACGAACAACCGTTTTTTCTCGAAAGGCTCTGTCATAATAATAATAAGCATAATTTCTCAACTTCCGACAGTCTCGGGTTCTGGATGTAGGTAGCCGTGAATGAATCCCGGAAGGCGGCCCAGCGAGTGTAATCGCCTCCGAAAACTTCGGTGTCGCACGGAGGTAAGCGACACCCTGTGGGTATGAATTGCACGGCTTGTGGTTGTACCGGTGTACGGGGGTTGAGCACCTGGGATGCGTTGGCTATTTGCTCACCTAACTGAGGTGCACACTGCTCGTAGACAGATTAGCAGTAGTCATACTTGGCCTGAATAGTAGGGAGCTCTTCCATCGTCATCTCCTCAAAAATGACGCAAGAGTAAGCCTTATACTCTTTCTCGATCTTTTCCCACAAGGCACGCGTATAGGGTCGGGCTATCAGCCGAAGACTTGTTGACTCATGCCGCAAAGTGACTGATACGATCAGTCGGGGCGAGGAATTTCGTCAACGCTATGTTTACTATATTTTGTGCCATCCTTCCCTGAGAGCGAGTGAAAATTGGGAGTCGAGCGATTGGGACGGAAGGAACCTTGGTCTTAGGATCAGACGGAGGCTGAGCAAGATCAGAGGCTTGGCTTTCATTTCAAGCCTGGTACCAGAGGCGGGCGAAAGGGGTAAAGGGGCTGATAGAAGTTCTAGCGGCGCTAGTAGAGGGCACGGACAATCGTGTTTATCGGGTTGGCCCGATGACATGCTACGTGACTGGGCGCTCTTATCATGCAGTCCGACAAGGATACGGACTGTACACTAAATTCTCTCAAAACAAAAACGAAAAATCAAGAAAATATACCAAACAAGTAAGAAAGCTACAGTCGAGTTTACTCGACTGTGAGATACCCGCTACCCAATTTGATTAAAAGCAATATATTTTGCGGTATTATTCTCAAAATATACCAAATATACTGCAAATATACTAAAATACTAAGAATATACCAAATGGTATGTTTGGTATATCGATGTAGTACACCATTCAAAATATACCATAGACGGCACAATGTGCTAGATCATCGGCCAAAGCAACTCAGACCCCTAGTAAGTAGGCGTTTTTGCCCATACAAAAGTATTTCTTTAATAACTTCCACAATTTTTATCTGATCGCAACCAAATTTTCAGGAATCATAACTACTATAGCTATTATTGTATATACCAAAATTCACAGCTTTAGCTTTAAAATTACGCTTGTTATTCGTTTTTTTTGATTTGCGGGGGCGGAAGTGGGCGTGGCAAAATTTGAAACAAACTTGATCTGCGTGCAAACATAACAAACGCTGTCGAAAAATTATAGCTCTATCTCTTATAGTCTCTGAGATCTAGGTGTTCATACGGACGGACGGACAGACACACAGACGGACAGACGGACATGGCTAGATCGTCTCGGCTGTTGACGCTGATCAAGAATATATATACTTTATAGGGTCGGAGATGCCTCCTTCTACCTGTTACATACATTTCCTGTCGGCACAAGGTTATAATACCCTTCTACCCTATGGGTAGCGGGTATAAAAATACCAAATGGAAATTGGTTTCTTTTGCCAGAAATCAACCCATATAGAGAAAACGATACGGAAAGAGCGTAGCAAATAATATTTAAATAATAAAATAAAATAATATTTAATTTCGGGAAGGGGAAGTTTGGGTACACATGCGCAACCACAACATCCTTCGGGACGGATGGAAATCACCACAATCATCATCTTCATCCTCTACTTCTCTAGCGATTCGCAGATAAGTACCACAAGTCGTTTCTCTTTTCTTTACTAGTTCTCTCCTTCCCACGGTGGTTCGGCCTTTACGTTCTGCCATCTTTTTTGTATGGTGATTAAATATAAGATTTGGAAATTCACTCAATTTTCCGGAAGACCTCTTTGCCATATTTTTCATTTCTTTTTTGATTTGAATTTATTTATCTTTTATATTATAATTTTCCGCCAATCGCGTACGTATGTACGCATGTGTGTTTTTTTGTGAGCGCAAAAGCAAGTGCAATTATAGTGATAAGTGGAAACTATTAAAAGTGTTATATGTTTACATACTACATATGTATATATATATATGCACAAATATTATAACTCCGATCCAAGCTGTGTAGTGTGCAAGCATTATTTCTTTGCGTTTGTCCGATTTACATACATATGTATACAATTGTATGTCACAATAAGCGCCGGGCTTGAAACATACACACACACTTTTTGCATTCTCTCTTGTTCGCAAGCGCACCGCACTATGGTCCAGCCGACCACTTTTGTTGGCATTAATTAATAACTCACGAATGGAATAAGATTTGTCGATTCTGTTTTTTATATTATTAATTATAAAAAAATGGGTGTGGTACCGCCCTTTTTTTTTTAAATTTGTGACATTTGTGATCAACTAGAATTTACAAGACATTACATCGACTTAAGACATTTCACATTACAAAACATGTAGTACAAACCCCAATTATTTAAATTCATTTTAATTTTTTTTTTCTTTAGACCATCCAAAGAGTGGTAGTAAATAAAGTTTTGTAAATAATCTCGTAAATACACGTAAAAAATTAAAAGTTTTCTGTCATTCTATTTGTCATATAATTTACTTATTATCTTTAGATAGATAGATTGTAAATAAATAAAGAATATAAAAAAAAAAAATCTTAAATTTTAGTCAAATTAATGTTTTGAAATTATTGAATATTGAAAACTGCACGTTGAAATGCACCTTTCCACTGCATGTGCTTTTGTTGAAAAAAGCTTACTTTAACAGCTGATTTCGCGAAAGTGGCGACATCTATGCAAATTCTTGGTATGCAACATTGATGGTCAGACTGCTTCTTGTAGATTGCGATCAAAACCTCGATGATATATTAACTTTGAAAAAATTGATTAATCAGGCATGCTCCGGTTTTCACTTTCACAAGATTTTTTCGAATTGCAAAACGAGAAAATTTGACTTGCCGAAATAAAAAGTAAATGCCTTTTTCTATATTAAATCGGATCTTATTTGCAAAAGGAAAAAAGTAGTTGACTCATTGGTTTATTGTCGTTCTTTTAAGAACGTCAGCAGATCAATTAGGCTTGTAATTATTTTTAAAACGACTAATTTCTGACCCCACCTCAAATTTGGATATCAAATTTTGCCGTCGGCAACAACAATTTTCGTTTTGGTGAGCGACCGATATGTCCGACAGCATGAGTTATCGCCTAAGCTGCCATTCTTTTGATAGAATGAAAAAGCAAGTTAAAAATACTTGTATAATCAAACGGATGGCGATAAATTTGTTGAAGTTGTTTTTTAAAAATTAATTTATTTAATTTAATTACTTATGTGTTAAAATTTTATAAAAAAAAATTGTTGGAATAACCGGAATGAAATGCAGGTGGCATCCCCATTTTTTGTGGGAAACAGCTGATTGCCGTTCAACTGATTTTTTTAAAGAAAGTTTCAAATCTTTCTTTGCAAAAAAGACAAAAGGCAAATATATTTCATTCAGGGGAAGCATAAATAAACTATGCAGGATAAAAAAATCCTTATGTGAGTTCAATCCACGCACGAAATTGGACATACAAAAGACATTTTTTCGCGTTGTTTACTTTTAACCAAAACACAAAACACGAGAAGGTAGTTGGCATTGCTTCCAATGCAATTGCTGGCACTCGCTGGAAAGGGGGCCAGAAGAAGTACTGTCTGATGGCGACATTGGACATCAGAAATGCCTTCAACTCGGCCCGGTGGAACTGCATCTTACGGGCGCTAGACGCATTCAAAGTCCCACGGCAGTTGTTAAAGATTATCAGGAGCTACTTCTCGTCGAGAGTACTCAAATATGATACCAGCAATCGAACAGAAGAGTACATCGTGACTGGAGGCGTTCCTCAGGGGTCTGTGCTTGGCCCGCTATTGTGGAACGCGATGTACGACGGAATCCTTCGACTGGACCTGCCGACAGGAGCAAACCTAATTGGTTTTGCCGACGACATTGCGCTACTTGTGGTCGCTAAGGAGCTGGAGGTCGCCGAATCAAATTGCAACAGAGCCATCGATTGCATTGGGACTTGGCTGCTCTCCGTTGGACTGGAGTTGGCTCCCCACAAAACGGAAGCAGTGCTGATCAGTAGCAGGAAGAAAGTTGAAACAGCGGTAGTCAAGGTCGGAGCCGCCCATATTACCTCCAAGCGTACACTTAAGTACCTGGGAGTGACGATCGACTCGAGGCTGAGTTTTCGGGAATACCTGCAGGAGGTTGGCCGCAAGGCTGCTGTCACCAACAGGGCGTTATCTCGCCTGATGCCCAACACCAGGGGCCCCAAACAGTGCCGTCGAGCATTGATTTCGAGCGTGACAAGGTCCATAGCCCTTTATGCTGCTCCTATCTGGGCAGACGCCGTTATCAAAAGCTCGTACATCGGTGGTTTGGCGTCAACCTTCCGGCTGAGCGCCATCAGAGTCATAAGCGGTTTCAGGACCGTTTCCGACGAGGCTGCACATGTCATTGCCGGCATACCCCCCTTCGAGGAAATGGTCAGGGAGAGGATAAGTGTCTTCCGGCAACTCCAGACTGGCTCCTTACCCAACGCCGAGAAAAGATCCATTAAACAAAGGGCACAGAGGGAATGCCTCGAAAGGTGGCAGACCCGGTGGAACGAGGCGTCCAAAGGGCGGTGGACTCACCGGCTTATCCCTCTCATTAAGGAATGGACGACAAGGAGTCACGGCCAGTTGAACTTTCACTTGACCCAGGTCATCAGTGGCCACGGCTGCTTCAGGAACTACTTGTTCCGGTTCGGACACGACACAGCCGAAGAGTGCCCCGCCTGTTTCCCGACTGCGGTGGAGGACGCCGAGCACGTAATTTTCCAGTGCGGTAGATACGCAGCCCTCAGACAAGAGCTGGCAGATGCAATTGGTGAGAGGTTAACTGTGTCGACATTGGTTCCGCTGATGCTGGTATCGTCCACAAACTGGACACTGATCAGCCAATTTGTGGCTGCGGTCATGATCGAGCAAAGGAGGGCCGAGAAGGCAAGACAAAGAACGAGGGAGTAAGTGGCGCCGACGCCCTTGTGAAGCATTGCTTCGCGGCCGTCCCACAAGAGCCAGGCTCCGCTAACTCTGTTTTCTTCTTCCTTTTCTCTATATATAATTTCCTATAACTCCACTCTGTAAACCTTTTGTAACCTATACTACGAATAAAAAAAAAAAAAAAAAAAAAAAAAAAACACACACACACACACACACACACACACACACACATAGACGTGTGTGTTGAGTTTCCATAAGCCCGACGCGTTTTTAAGACGCTCCTTCCGAGCGCACTGGAACTCGTTAAATCAAGTCGCAACACTAAAAAAAAAAAGTGACAACAAGTGAGTTTGAGCTGTGTCCAAGCCTTGCTTACTTACGGACGGTTGGGGCACCTGCTGCTGGACGTCGAAGGGAGCCGCGTTACCAAGAGGCGCATTGGCAGTAAACCGCAATAAATGCAAAGCAAAACGCAAGCTGCACTCCTAACAGCTGCTCAGCCAGACTGGGCGCTCTGGCGCACTATGGTCCAGCCGACAACTTTTCTTGGCATTAATCCATTTTTTCAAAGTTAATATATCATCGAGGTTTTGATCGCAATCTACAAGAAACAGTCTGACCATCAATGTTGCATACCAAGAATTTGCATAGATGGCGCCACTTTCGCGAAATCAGCTGTTAAAGTAAGCTGTTTGTCAACAAAAGCACAAGCAGTGGAAAAAAAAGTGCATTTCAACGTGCAGTTTTCAATATTCAATAATTTCAAAGAAATCATTAATTTGACTAAAATTTAAGATGAATTTAAATAATTGGAGTTTGTACTATGTGTTTTGTAATGTGAAATGTCTCAAGTCGTTGTGATGTCTTATGTGTAAAAGTTTGTCTTCAAACAAGTGCAAATTTGCACTTAAGTCTCATTTTTCAGAAGCTGTACAAAGTGTCTCTGACCTCCTTTGACCCTGAAACCTATTGTGTGTCGTAGAGAAATTAATTCTTGATCAATTGTATATAGTCTTCTCCGCCACAAATGACCACAATTTTTGTAACTTGCGTTTATAGAACATAACCTCAAATTCAAGAACTCAGAGTTGTTTGCCCTTTGGAAATCGATGAGAACACAGGAGTCTAAAATGAATGCCATTGTACAATTTTTTAAACGTGCAATTAGTGGCAATATTTCTGACGAGATAATACGTGCTTTTGAGAATGCAAGTACACGATATTGTTATCGCTTAGCCGCAAAATGGAAGACTTGCAGATGTAATGAGCAGATGTTTAAAAGGAGATATACTAATTGGCTAAATACAGAAATTATTTCGCAGGCATACACTATGGTCCAGCCGACCACTTTTGTTGACATTAATTAATAACTCACGAATGGTACAAGATTTTTCGATTCTGTTTTTTATATTGGATTAATATTATCCATAGAAAAAATAATTATAAAAAAATGGGTGTGGCACCGCCCTTTTTTTTTTGTTTTTTTTTTTTTTTAAATTTGTGACATTTGTGATCAACTAGAATTTCATCATTAGTTATAAAAAAAAAGTACACTGCCAAAAAACAAAAAAAAAATTTAATTTAATTTCAGGAGATCTGAAATTTTAATGATTAATGTTTGAGCCTTAGTAACTTGAATTGGTTTATTGACCTAAATGTGTTCAATCCTCTTGCTCCTCGTTGTCCAGTTCAAAATTTAATTGCACCTTAACATTTCCAAAACTTCGGTAGGAAGTTGAATACTTTTTTGTCTCCGAATCCGTCTCTCAAGGTTGACCGATGAAATAATGGGATCAGATGTATCCATTGCTCGATGAAATACATCACCAAAATTATCAATTCGGCTGCACTTCCGAGCATGATACAAGCGATCCGATTGGTTAAATTTATTTCGCGCTTCAGCTCCCTCTTCTCTAAAATATCCCACGGGAAGAACAGTATTTTCTATAATATCACTTGAGTGGACCATCATTTTGTGCGCAGTAGCTGTCATTGGTAGCCATGGATATTTATCAACTATCAGTGATGCAATTTTGTGGCAATATTGCTTAAATTTAACGACGTTTATTAGCAATTGACATGAGAGGCATACCAAAATAGTTCTGAGGTTACTTATGAGCTGCTCGTCAATTCCAGTAATTTCCGAGAATAAATGATCGACGTGCTGTATTTCCATCATTCGTACTGCCAAAACCTCCACATTTCGGCCTATCAACCATCAAGGAAAGTTTCTGCCAAAACAAATTTTGAATATGTCTTTTCCTTTCCAACACCTCTTTTTTGTCATTTGTGCTGCATATTCACCACTTTTTTATATTATACTTACATATATCCGACGTGCAAAATGAACTCAAACATGCGTTTGTTGACTTTGTTCCAGTTAAGGCGTTTAGTATTTTACCATCAATTACAGTAAGATGAAGATTAAAGTTGATATAAACAATTTTTCCGTCCTCCATAATCATTTTGCATGGTCGCAGTTGATTAATTTGTTCTTTTAAATCGGAGTTTTCCCGTAATATTAATTCATTAGACTCTTTTATAAAAGCCAGCTTTAAAGGCCTACAAAATCTAATGGATTGTGATGCTCGATTGTTCCATATTATGTTTCCTGAGGTATCTATTAGCCTTAACGGTGTTACAGTCGTTGCAAAAATACTGGAGTCCATATCAAAATTTTTCAGAATTTTCAGAATTAACTTGATTATAATTGGATTGCCTAGAACTTCCATCGAATCCATAGCTTAATGCTAAATTGGCAGAAAACAAATTTACTCCCTACTCCTCCATTACACTTACAATCGCATTTTGTTGCAAAGAAACAATGCGACTTGCAGTGTGGGCTAACAGACAATGCAGCGGAACTTCAACTTTTGTTTCTAATATGGAAATATTGTTCGGCCGACTGTGTTTTTTTCCTCCACAATTCTATTATAGGCGGGGAAAATTTCCAAATTGTTTTTCTTGCTTTCCTCCCTTATTGCACAATGCTGAACCTTGCTAAGATTTTTGTCCAAGAGCCAAGCCAAGGCTTCATTTGACGAAATTGGTGTTGGATTCACAACTGGAGTAGAAATATGCCACTATGGTCCAGCCGACCACTTTTCTTGATGGAAAACCAATTTTTGATAGTTAACGGAAATCCGCGATTTTGACGGCGTTGCATCAGAAAAAGAATGGCCATTAAAGTTGCGTGCAGAATTTAGTACAATTTAAAATTTTTTATAAATCTACATAAAACGATAACTTGTTGAAATTTTTGCGATGAATTATAAAGAGTGTGGTTTGTTCTACGTGTTTTGTTATGTGCGGCTTATAAAACAGTTGTAATGTCTTCGTAATTTTATGTCAAAGTGTGTCGTCTAACATGGGCATATTTGAAAATAAATCTCATTTTCCAATAGACTTATGAAGTTGTGTTCAAGGTTGTTCAGGCAAGAGACCTATTGTGTGTTGTAGAGAAATTAATTCCTGTTCGATTGTATATACAGAGTTAGCAATGCCATAAGCACTGTTCTTCTTTGAATTTTTCATTTTTAGACCATAACCTCAAATTCAACAATTCAGACTTGTTTGGCGTGTGGATAACAGGGAAGACAACAACAAGCAAGCAGATTGCAATATTCGAATTTTTAAAAAATGAAATAACTGGCGATATTTCGGATGCTATTACTGAAGCTTTTAAAGTTTATAGTAAGAGAATTGGCTATCGTTTTGCGGCAAAATTGTGATCATGTAAAAGCAATAAAGACTTGTTTAAACAAAGATATGCGAGTTGGCTGACAGAGAAAACAATAATTCCAATTGGAAAAAGAAGAACTTCAGCAGGACGACCAAAACTTGCATACTCCCAGAGGAAAAATAACACTCGAAGACAGTATGTTGCAGATCTGGTACTTTCCGAAGGAGGGAATACAAATGTATTAATTCAAGCTGCCAGCATGGCCGCTCGAAAACAAGGCCTGCATGATCTTGCAGCTGTTTTAAAATTATTATCCCTCTGTCCAGATAAGGCAAAACAAATTCACAAGAGCGTTAAATATCCCATCATAAGGCCAAAACTGATTGCCCCCAACGAAGCGTTAGCTTTTCTTCTGGACGAAAATCTCTGTAAAGAACAGTACTGCGCTATAAGGGACCTGACGAAAAGAAACCATTGCGATGTTTTTCCTGCATATAATAAAATTGTGGAAGAGAAGAAGTATAGTCGACCCGATAGCATTACAGTTTCAGAGACAAGAGCAGAAGTTTCGATTCAAAGTCTCCTTTGCCACCCCGCAAGCCGAATTAAGTCTTTGCAAAACGAAGTGATTTTCACTATAATGCAGGACCAAAGTTTGGATTTTTTGATGGCACATTTAACCTTAAGCTATGGATTCGATGGTAGCTCTGGGAAATCGAACTATAATCAAATGCATTCTGGAGATCAAGCAATTGACATAGACTCCAGTCTTTTTGCGACAACGGTAACACCATTAAGGCTGGTAGATTCCCCCGGAAATACATTGTGGAATAACCGAACACCGCAATCGATTAGATTTTGTCGACCACTAAAAGCAAATCGAGATTTACAAGAATAAATAAAATACTTACAACCCTGCAAAATACCTATGGTCTGCGGAAAATTTGTGTATATAAAGTTCGACTTATATCTAACTGTCATCGATGGCAAAGTGCTTAACGCATTAACCGGAACGAAATCAATAAAAAATAAAACAAAAATTACGCATGCGAGAAGTTCTTGCCTCTTATGGACAATTTAAAATTTGGTCTTAGCCCATTACATTGCTGGATTCGCATGTTTGAATTTATTCTGCATGCGGGTTACAAGTGTAATCTTAAAAAATTGAGAATATGTGAGCCAATTGATAAAAAAAGAAGTTGCTGAAAGAAAGAAGGTTATTCAAGACTTATTTTGGCAGCAACTTGCCCTTAAAGTTGATCAACCAAAGATTGGAGGATTTGGCAGCACAAATTATGGGAATACAGCTCGGCGTGCTTTTGGTGATCTGTACTTCCTGTAGGATATTTTGGTGAGGAGGGCGCCGAAGCACGGAACAAATTGTATAAATCTGATCGGTTACATCATGCAAGGAAGTGCAGCAGAATTAATAATTTCTTTAATGTCTTCCACCGTGCAATGGATACGTCAGATCCAATTATATCTTCTGTAAACCTCGACAAACGAATTCGAAGACAGAAAAAGATGAAACTTCCAAGCGAAGTATTGCATTTATTATTAAGCGAAAGCCCTCCTATAGAAGACCCTAACGGCACTGAAGATGAACTTTTAAGCAATATGGAATCACAATTAAATATACTACTTGATAACGAAGAGCAAGAGAATTAAAATAGCTCAGGTGTGAAGAATATGATGAATAAATTTCGTTAGATCCAGAACTAATTTTAAATTTGCATATTTCAGATCCCGTTCACTAAAACTGATTTTTCTTTGTGGAAGCCTTATTTTATTTACTAGATTTATGTTTGAATATATAATTTTTTTTGTTATATGACATATTACATCCTTATTTTATCGTAAAATGTTAAAACAATTGTTATTTACCTACTCTAGAAATTCAAAGGTGAATAAAAAAAAGGCGGTGCCACACCCATAATTTTTTTTAATGCGATTTAACTTTTTTCATTCCCTTTCAAGTTAGAAGTAAAATTTAATAACGCATTGATTTTTGATGCTTTACAAATTCCTTTTTGAAAACACTTTTTAAAACTCTATTTAAAAAAGTTTTAACTTTAAAATTTTGTTTTTTACATTTTAAGATAACAATAACATTTCAGAAAACTAGAGAAAATTTACATAATACAATTATTATTATTATTATAAAGTTCAATCTTTTTTAAAAAGATAAATTCATTTTTGTAATTTAGTTTTAATTTTAATTTTCGCTAGAAAATTTTCTAATAAATTAAAATTAAAACTGGTAAAAAATTTAAATATAAATATTAAAAACATATATAATTAATATTTTATTGTAATTATGTTTTTAATATTTGTCTGTAATTGTATTATATTGATATTGTATAAATTGTATGATTACATGATTTACAAAAATGTATTTATTAAAACAAAAAAATTTAACTTTTAATAATAATAATTGTATTATTTATATTTTCTCTAATTTTCTGAAATGTTATTGTTATCTTAAAATGTAAAAAACAAAATTTTAAAGTAAGTTTGAACTTTAAAATTTTGTTTTTTACATTTTAAGATAACAAGATTTTAAATAGAGTTTTAAAAAGTGTTTGCAAAAAGGAATTTGTAAATCATCAAAAATCAATGCGCGATTATATTTTACTTCTGTCAGTAAACTTGAAAGGGAATGAAAAAATTTAAATCGCATTAAAAAAAAAACAAAATATAAATATATTCTCGATCGGGAGTTGAACCCGGACCCACAACACGTTGGGCTTGCAAACCACCAGCAGAGCCATTGCAGTCCTTGTGCAGGCGCAATTTAACTGCAAATATAAGAGCGCGAGCAATTGTTGTTGTCTTCATCTTTAAGACTTTCGTCGCGGCAAATCAAAATTGACGTGCGCTAGCTGCTCGTCAGCGAGGCAACTGCACGTTGCAAAACTTCATATGCATACACATACTAATATAGGCGAGCATGTAGATACATACACGCATACATAGAAACGAAAGCAGAGCGCAACGAAATACGCCCGAAATACTGGCTTTAATGGAAAAGTGCTTGGGTTCAAATCCCGTCTTTTTTTATTTATATTTTATTTTCATTTTTTATTTATATTTTCATTTTTTACAAATTAAAAAAATTAAATATTCATTTATAAATTCTTTATTTTTTTTTATCAAAACTTTTGATACAATTTTTTACTAACTAAAATATTACAAAATATAAAAATAAAAACAATATTTTTTCAGAAAATATATACAAAATTATACTTTTTTTTAATTATTAGCCGATGAAAACAATTATTATTTATTTCAGAAATATTATCTAATTATAAATGCCAAACTGTCTAGAATTGGGGTGGGTTGTATGCATGTGTGCTTTCCCGTGTGTATGTGTATACACATTGCAAGAGTTGTTGTTGCAACTACAAGTGATTGGCACGCGCCAGTTGTTATTATTGTTTGTCGACAGTTTAATCTGTTTTGTTTTGATTTGACAATTTTCTTTTCTATCATTTTGACCGCGCTTTTCTTCTTCTTATTAATTTACCATAAGCTCGTGTAACATGCATATGTGTATATGCAAATATGTACATATGTACATATGTATATGGAAAGCAAAGTGATTGGCACGCGCCATTTTTTTGTTGTTTTTTTTTTTTTGTCTATTTTCCTTTGCATTATTCAACCGCGCTTTTCTTGTTCTTTCTAATTTGTCTGCGTGTGGTAAGACTTGCGTCGATTTTTAGAGAGATTAATTGCTTGCGTTTTTTGATTTATAAAATATTAAAAATGGCTAATTTAATAAAAAAAGATGTCAGGAAAAGTGGGCTTACTTGCTGCATTGATTCATGCCATCGAAGCTATAGGGATAGCTCAGAGCACTTTCCTGTCCGTTTGTTCCGCTTCCCGAAAAATGAAACTCTGCGTCGCGAATGGGTTTCGAAATGTAAATTACAGAAGGGAATCAATATTGCCGGGGCGGTAATATGTAACATACATTTTGAGTCGAAGTATTTAGGGGGTAAAAAATTAAAAGCAGGGGCTTTGCCGACTCTGCGATTAGTAGATGAGCCGAAGCTAAATTTAAATACATGTTTGTTCACAGAGAACACTGATGTGTTTTCATTTTGCGAAGAGATAGAACCAATTTCTATTTTTCAAAGTGCACATAAGCCACTGGAGCCCACAAGCATTGATTGTGTGGAAATGGCAGAGAGCCCAATATATGAAAATAAAAGCTCCGTAAGCAAAGTTGATGTAGATATACCAACTAATAATAATGATAATAACTTTTGCGACAATTGCCTAAGAAAAGAGCAAAACGAAATGCATTATAGGAACAAATACTGGTCAACGATTGAAAAACTGAATAAAGAGAAAAGAAAGAATAATATGTATACGAAAAAAATAAGGCTGCTACAAATGAAATTAAGAAATGAAAAAGTAAGAAAACTGAAATATGTAAAATATAAAAAAATGACAGCAATCTATTTGGAATTCTTGACAAGAAAGGTCTATCAGAGAATTCAAACACATTCTGCAAGATGTTGATAAAGAGCAATACAAATAAGTGGCAAGATAAAGAAAGACTAATAGCTCAAAGTATTAATTTTTATTCAGCTAAGGCGTATTCATTTATGAGGGATGATCTTGAATTGAACAGATTCCGAATGTTGTTCATTTATTTGATGAACTAATCAGATTGGAGCTGCCAATTTGGTAGATTGGAGCTGCCAACTTGGTAGATTTGAGCTGTCAATTTGATAGATAGGAAAAGCTGTAAAGTCACCCAAGCAGCATATTTTCATTTATGATAGAAGTCGACTGAATTCTGAACTGAAAGGTAAACTCAATTTCTAAAGTTCCTAGACTGACAATTATAATAATTCTAAAAATTATTTAAAGATGGCTCATCCAAACGGGGTATTTACCTTCACGTCGTCCGTCCCTATCTTGGGTGCGCAGGCCACAGCCACAATGCCAAGAGATGTTCAAGGTGGGGGAGGAGGTGGGACGACGGGCGGCGGTCAGAACTCGCATTATGATGAGCGCAGAAGTTACTTTCGGATGAAAACGGCAGAATTCAAATATAAAAAGCAAGAGCTGGCCGCAGAGGCCAAGAGGCTTGAGATTTTGAACATAAAGCAAGCTAATCAAAATATGCGTGAGGCCGCAGAGGCCAAGAGGCTTGAGGCTTTGAACACAAAGCTAGCTAATCAAAATATGCGTCAGGAGCATATACTCAGAATGAGGGAGCTACGATTAAAGATAAGGATACTATAGGAGCAGGAGGAAAATTTGCAAGGACAACCCAGCACATAAAATGTAATTTAGCATATTCATATTTTATTTCGAGCTAAATACAGATTACAGATTAAAATACCAAACCAAAAGCTTAACTGTACTTTAGATATTCACTACCTCAATAAAGATAAACCCAAAGTCTAGGTATCCTAGACTTAAGCCACATCATTAAGGAACTTGTCACTCACCTCGCCCAACTGATTGCGGGCAAAACTTTGAACGACGCCCGCGTGCCGCTTTTGCACATGATGGATGACAAGGCGATTGAGCTCGATGTTCGTCTCGTTATCCAAGCTGGCATCCTCGCCGTTGAACAGCCAATAGATGTGCGGCTGGGGATGTCCGATGGCATCGCACTCAAGTGTGAGAGCATCACCCTCGTTGGTCAGCGTCGAGTTGGGGCCACGCAGAATGCGATGACGCTCCAGCACGCTCAGCTTGATCATGTGAACCAGCACCGGTGCAATGCCATTGTCCAGGCGGCACACATACGAGCCCTGATCTTGGGGCTGGACATCGGTGATTTGGAGTCCATAGGCAAGCACACGCGATCGATTGTGATAGATGTTGGGCACATTGGGGCTGCTCCACACGGCGCTGGGACGCGGCGAACCAACGCCCGGACACTCGAGCACAACGGTCTCGCCGGGACGAGCGGCAAGCTTTGTGGACGGCTGTTGGAGCAGGAAATACGGCGGTGTACGATCCGTGTAATCGACACGCAAATCAATCACCTGCGGCAGACGCAACTCCTCGCCCGTTATCACAATTGTGGCCTGTTTAATAAAAATTTTAAAACTATTAATAATAATTTAAAATTAAAAGCCCCACAAGACGACATCTACGAAGTATTAAAACTACACTACATGGTATTTCACAAATTTTTTAAAAATGTTCCATATGCCCGAAAAATAAAGGAAACTATAGTAAATGAATGTATTGCGCAAGTGGAAAGCGTGGAAAAATACTCAAAATGGTATTCAAAATGGCATACATGCAATGAGCACCGACTATTTATATTAAATTATTTCATACTCGTCCTGCTTCGAAAAAACAGTATTTGGCTAACGGAGAAGCTATGTGGCGAGAAGCTAAAAAGCAGCCGAAAACTAGAAATTATAAAATCTTAAAAAATAAAAATCTAAGAAGCCTTATTAATCGCAGAATCGTCAAAGCCAAGTTTGTCAGTCCGTATATGTGGAGTAACGTAAACAAACACAAATAATTAGATTAGGTGGGGAACATGGAGATTTACAAATAATCTCAAGTCGACTCGAAGGTCATTTGATGACCCCATTGCACTTGCAATGGCCTCCTCGTGGTGTTCCCTGGATACCGATCAAGTAAATTTACTTAATTGGTAACTAATTCGAGCGGCGAAAAACAATAATAACAACTGGCGCGTGCCAATCACTTGTAGTTGCAACAACAACTCTTGCAATGTGTATACACATACACACGGGAAAGCACACATGCATACAACCCACCCCAATTCTAGACAGTTTGGCATTTATAATTAGATAATATTTCTGAAATAAATAATAATTGTTTTCATCGGCTAATAATTAAAAAAAAGTATAATTTTGTATATATTTTCTGAAAAAATATTGTTTTTATTTTTATATTTTGTAATATTTTAGTTAGTAAAAAATTGTATCAAAAGTTTTGATAAAAAAAATAAAGAATTTATAAATGAATATTTAATTTTTTTAATTTGTAAAAAATGAAAATATAAATAAAAAATGAAAATAAAATATAAATAAAAAAAGACGGGATTTGAACCCAAGCACTTTTCCACACCCGCCAACACATTACCAGTAAAGCCAACGCACTTTGAATTTCGCCGGCGGTAAATTGCCAGTATATAGGCACGAAGAGTCGAAGGCACGAACAGTCACTCGACTTCATCTTCGAGACTTTCGTCGCGGCAAAACAAAATTGACGTGCGCTAGCTGCTTGTCAGTGAGGCAACTGCACGTTGCAAAACTTCACATGCATACCCATACTGACATAGGTGAGCATGTAGATACATGCACGCATACATAGAAGCGAGAGCAGAGCGCAACGAAATGCGCCCGTGCTCATCGCTCCGCATTTGATCTGCGACTGAACTCAACGCTGCGCGCTGCGTTAGCACTTCGAATTTTCGAATGAGCCGAAGAGGCTCGGTGTTCGAATCGCAGCGCACGGCCCGACTGGGGTCGCAATAATACTGTTTTTGATGATACAACAAATTGTTCTGCGTGAAGCATCTATGTATTGTATGGTTAGTGCTGTCAACTTGCTAGGCTCTGTTTTGCGTTGCACATGCGCTGTTAACTTGCTAGGCTCTGTTTTGCGTTGCACATGCGCTGTTAACTTGCTAGGCTCTGTTTTGCGTTGCACATGCGCTGTTAACTTGCTAGGCTCTGTTTGCGTTGCACATGTGCTGTTAACTCAGCACAACTGGGTGAGTGACCGTACGTGAGAGGAAAACTCTGGTATATGTATATGTTTTTGGGCTATTGTTTTTATTCTTGAGGCGCAGTATGGTGCGTCACAATCTGAAGAAGTTAAAAGACACGCTTTGAAGTATCAGAAGAGATTGAATCAACATTGTAACCCGCTGGCCATTAACCTGCTTGATAATAGCCAACATCGCCGACAGCTGAAAAGGCACCACCCCCTTGATCTCCCCTTGAGACCACCCAAAGGGTGGTAGTAAATAAAGTTTTGTAAATAATCTCGTAAATACACGTAAAAAATTAAAAGTTTTCTGTCATTCTATTTGTCATATAATTTACTTATTATCTTTAGATAGATAGATTGTAAATAAATAAAGAATATATATAAAAAAAAAAGTTTTTGGGGGTAGTTTTGACCGCTTTTATAGAGTAAGAAATTGCAACTAATTCCTGCCGGCATTTCGCTCAGCTAGCGCCGAGCCCTTTGCAAAGTTCGATTTTGCGGTGGAAAGTTACAGGAGAGAGAAGCTGAGAGGACTGGGAATTAAGAGTGTTTGCTTGTATGTGAGCGAAAAGCATTGAGTGCTCTTCGATCGGCGGAACGGAGAGAGTGCCACTCACTTACAATGCGGTCGTCTGAACATTCTCCCCTCTTGCAATATTTCAATTGCAAAAGAAATTAGGCGCAAGTGTCCGATATGGGGACATATGCGTCCCTATGGGGAATCCTTGACTTGGGAGGATACCCGGCAGGGCTGTCTCCGGACACACGTCAGCCCCCTAGACCACAGACATCGAGACTACTTAGGTGCTCTACCTCCACAAATTTGGAGTTTGTTCGACGGACAGTCGAGACAAACAAATAAAAAAAATAGAAAATCTAACGGTATTTTCTGAAAATAGCTTTGCAATCATCAACACGTGTTCATTTTGAGAACGGAATTGCACTGAGCAAGTTGCTTCTCTAGTTCAAATCGCCCTTTAAACCGATCACACGTTAGCTGAAGTGCTCCGAATTTAATTATTTTAAATTAATTTTGAAATTGAAGGTACTTTCTTTAAATTGATATATTAATAGTTAACTTTCCTGCCAAAGTTTTTTCATAAAACTAATTTGATAATTATTTCTGTAATTTGTGAAAATCTATTTTATGTTTAGTTAAAGTTTTAGTTGTGTTCCAAAAAATTCCAGAAATTGGTATGTACATATGTAATTATATTTTCTTTTGAATCATATTTGATTTTGGTAGATGCATCGCAAAAGTGTGTGTTATACATCTCCATATTTGTAATATGTGGTGCATAGAATAGAAAATGGAACCAACGCTGAAAAATTGAAGAAGTTGATGTCCGAAGTGCATGCGAACATTGAAAACAACAGTTACATCATTCCAAAGTTGAACGAAGTATCAAAAAAAGTTGAGAACCTCTGCAAAACAATTGCCTCTTTATGGAAAAATTACAAACGCAAAAAATCTTCAGTTATTGAATATCAATCAGGATAGCTTAATAAAAAAGAATCTGTGTCAATAAAACGACCCCATCATCAAATTAAATAGAGGAAAGTTCTCATCGGTGCCGTCCTAAATTTGATTTTGAGGAGACTTCAAAGAAAACAAAGGGACGAGGTGTAGATAAGCTGATCAAAATAGAGAAGTCTACTGTTTCTGCTCTACGCACGCTCAGCTTGATCATGTGAACCAGCACCGGTGCAATGCCATTGTCCAGGCGGCACACATACGAGCCCTGATCTTGGGGCTGGACATCGGTGATTTGGAGTCCATAGGCAAGCACACGCGATCGATTGTGATAGATGTTGGGCACATTGGGGCTGCTCCACACGGCGCTGGGACGCGGCGAACCAACGCCCGGACACTCGAGCACAACGGTCTCGCCGGGACGAGCGGCAAGCTTTGTGGACGGCTGTTGGAGCAGGAAATACGGCGGTGTACGATCCGTGTAATCGACACGCAAATCAATCACCTGCGGCAGACGCAACTCCTCGCCCGTTATCACAATTGTGGCCTGTTTAATAAAAATTTTAAAACTATTAATAATAATTTAAAATTAAAAGCCCCACAAGACGACATCTACGAAGTATTAAAACTACACTACATGGTATTTCACAAATTTTTTAAAAATGTTCCATATGCCCGAAAAATAAAGGAAACTATAGTAAATGAATGTATTGCGCAAGTGGAAAGCGTGGAAAAATACTCAAAATGGTATTCAAAATGGCATACATGCAATGAGCACCGACTATTTATATTAAATTATTTCATACTCGTCCTGCTTCGAAAAAACAGTATTTGGCTAACGGAGAAGCTATGTGGCGAGAAGCTAAAAAGCAGCCGAAAACTAGAAATTATAAAATCTTAAAAAATAAAAATCTAAGAAGCCTTATTAATCGCAGAATCGTCAAAGCCAAGTTTGTCAGTCCGTATATGTGGAGTAACGTAAACAAACACAAATAATTAGATTAGGTGGGGAACATGGAGATTTACAAATAATCTCAAGTCGACTCGAAGGTCATTTGATGACCCCATTGCACTTGCAATGGCCTCCTCGTGGTGTTCCCTGGATACCGATCAAGTAAATTTACTTAATTGGTAACTAATTCGAGCGGCGAAAAACAATAATAACAACTGGCGCGTGCCAATCACTTGTAGTTGCAACAACAACTCTTGCAATGTGTATACACATACACACGGGAAAGCACACATGCATACAACCCACCCCAATTCTAGACAGTTTGGCATTTATAATTAGATAATATTTCTGAAATAAATAATAATTGTTTTCATCGGCTAATAATTAAAAAAAAGTATAATTTTGTATATATTTTCTGAAAAAATATTGTTTTTATTTTTATATTTTGTAATATTGTGACGCACCATACTGCGCCACAAAAATAAATAATCGTTGCGATAACATATGTACCAGTGTTTTCTCTTATACTTGGTCACTCACCCAGCTGTGCTGAGTTAACAGCGCAACGCAAAGAGAGTTCACAGAGCATGCGCAGCGCAAAAATGAGCAAAGCGAGTTCACAGAGCATGCGCAGCGCAAAAATGAGCAAACAAGTTGACAGCGCGTGCGCAGCGCAAAAATGAGCAAGCAAGTTAACAGCGCAAGTGCAACGCAGAGCGAGTTAACAGCACAAGTGCAACGCAAAAGCGAGTCAACAGCGCATGCGCAAATTTAGGTCAAGAAAGTACAAAGCGAGTTGGCAGAGCCAAGACCTTGACCTAGATAAAAAGGCGAGAGTAGGAGGAGCGGCTCTCTCACTCTCTGATAAGAATTCGTAGTGCGTAACACGTAAACCCGCGAGTGACAAAACCTAAGTACCACGTGCCGAGTACGCGCCCAGCAATAAAAACACGCAAGACATTTGGATATTAAAAGGTACGTTCAAGCTAAATGCTTGATACACTTTAATTACTCCCTTTGCTCCCCGTTCAACACATGCGATTACGCATAGCCTGTAGCATAGTCATTTGTATTAACCCCCATCGAGTGCGACAACGCACAGACACCACCACACTAACGATACACATTGTTTTTCTTTTCGCCGCGTCTTTCGCTCGTCGTTGTCTAGCTTTTTCACACAGACGCACACATTTTTCCCCGTTCGCTGTAGTAGTGTGATTACAGATTACTACAGTCGACGCTGAAAAAGGGTGTATAGTGTGACTGTGCCAGTGTGATAACACGCCAGCATTTGTCTCACTAATACTGTGTGCCTCGTTTTCTCCCGTAGTGATTGTGTAAAACAAAGTGCCCCCCTTCGCGGAACAGTATTACAGTCGACGCTGTAATAGTGTGTATGGTGCGACCGTGTCAGTGTGATTACACACCAATACTCGCCTCACCCCGTACGTCTCGGTTACGATTCTCCGCGAGGTATACCTAGCTCCCGCCAGCCGTAATAGTGTGACTACAACTATTACAGTCGGCGCCGGAATAGTGTGTACGGTGTGAATTTGGCCAGTGTGATTACACACTCTCAACCACTTCACCCACGCCGCGCGCTACGTTTCATACAATTCGTCCGAACCCCCGTTTTCTTCCCGGTTAGCTGTAGTAGTGTGACTACAAACTACTACAGTCGACGCCGGAACAGCGTGTACAGTGTAATTGGGCCAGTGTGATTACACACTCTCAACCACTCCGCCCACGCCGCGTGCTACGATTCCTACAACTCGTCCGAACCCCGTTTCTTCCCGTTAGCTGTAGTAGTGTGACTACAAATTACTACAGTCGACGCCGGAACAGCGTGTACAGTGTAAGTGGGCCAGTGTGATTACACACTCGCAACCAGTTCACCCACGCCTCGTGGCCCGTTTTCCGTATTCTTCGCACGAACCACAACTCTTCCCGTTTTAGCTGTAGTAGGGTGACTACAACCACTACAGTCGACGCCGAAAAGTGTGTACAGTGCTGCATAGTCGGTGTACTTCACACTGACTACCGTGACAACTTCCCCGTGTAACAATCCTATCGACGTTGGACCCGAGAACAACCCCAGAAGCAGAAATATTCACATCATTGTTAACAAATCCGTTTCCAGAATAATAACAAATAAAAATAAACAACGTTGCAACTTGAAAAACTCCTGTCTTTTCTTTACGATTTTGATCTCCCTTCGCCCACAAAGACCGTCTCACACCTTGAGATACTCGACTTGTAGGGTTTCAGCAAACATAAATTTCTTATTTCGATCCCTGGACAGCGCTAGCTACCTCGGCGTTGTGACGGTTCGTTACAAGTGGCGCCCGAGCAGGGACCCTACAAGTCAAGTGGAACTTATTTTCCGAGTGGCATAAAAACCCACTAGCAAGGTGTGATATTGTAGTTTAAGTCGTTAAATTCCCGCGAGTGCTTCTAAGAAAAAAAAAAGATAATGAGTGATCACGAGAGCGACAGCGACGCATGCTCACAGGAGATACCCAACCCTGGAGTTGGCGTGAAATGGATATACTACCGTCGGCGCGATGAGCTGGAAGCATTGGCGCAAGAATTTAAATTCTCAGTCGAAGGCAAGGTCGAGGACATGCGGAAGGCGTTCGCATCTCTAATTGCCAAAAGTAGGCTTGGAAGGAAAGTCTGGGCTCGACTTGCCGAATTAGAGATGATATACACGCGGCCACGCACTCCACAACCCGACGCGCAAGCCACCACCTCGGGCTTAAGCCAACAGTTTTTGCACGCCCCGCCGGTTACTCTACCCAAGACGGAAGCACGTACGACGTCTCACGTCCCGTTGCTGTCCTCTACCCCCGCCACGTCAAGCCTACACATGCCAGTTCCCCCGGCACTCGTCGGCGAATCCCAGCCGAACCCGATCACCGCCAACCCAAGCCCTTGGCCATACGGCACTCACCTGGATCGAATTAGGAAATGGGGAATCCAATTCGACGGCCAGGGTGATCCGCTGGCTTTCGTCGAGGCATTGGAGGAACGGGCTCAGGCATACGGGATCTCGGTCGATGCATTGCCAAGGAGTATGGCCGAAGGCTTGGTGGATCGTGCCGCGCGTTGGTTCCGAACCAGTGGGCTGAGCGCAGTCCCTTGGTCGGAGTTCCGTAAGGAATTTCTCGCGTTTTTCTTGCCCACGCGGTATTTTGAACGATTAGAAGATACCATCCGTGAGCGTAAACAGCGAGAAAACGAATCCTTCAAGGATTTCGTGACGGAAATTCGGTTCCTCATGCACCATGCTGACTACAGCACGACGCGAGAGTTGGACCGAATCTATGACAACGCCCGCCCCGAATACCAGTACTACGCCCGCCGACACGAGGTCACAAGTCTGCCCCAACTGATCCAGTTGGCCACGGAGTTCGAATACATACAGGATCGAATCCAGCCACGGACCTCACTGGCGACGGCGACTGCCATTTCACCCCCGGCACCGGCCCGCCGCGAGGCATACCCGCCAACACAGACTCCACCGACGTGGCATAACCCGTTCCGAGGACCACCCGAGGACAGGCCCCGCCAACCACCAGTTCGGAACACTCCCACAGGACAAACTTCAGTGCCGGATGTAGCCCGGGTTTGCCGACGATGCGCGCAACCAGGACATGTACAGGCAGCATGCCAGAATCCTGCCGTGATGTTTTGTTGGGACTGCGGCAAACGAGACATACGTACGATCCATTGCTGTCGGAACAACGGGACGGGAAACGGTCATCGCCCTCTACCCCGGCGGGAGGAGTAGAGGACGATAGACACCACGACCCGCCAGTAATCCCCACGATGCATCTAACCGGTGGGAGAATCGTGGCCAAGATCCAGATCGAAGGCATGCCCACCGAGGGAACTGTGGATACCGGTGCCACCACGAGTTTCATCAACGAAGAATTGGCCGCACGACTTAGCACCCCCGAGAACACATTGGTTAGGGATTCGCGAATTCGTCTCGCTGACGGCTCCGTTCGGGAGGTCACGAAGACGCTCACAGCGCGTGTCCGACTGGAGAATCGAGAAGTTCGCGTAGCCTTCTTAGTCTTGCCACATATCCTTGAGCCCGTGATACTGGGCCTGGATTTCCTCTGTTCCATAGAGACAACGATTTGCTGCGGCACAGCCCAGATTCGTTTAGAGACCTCGTTAGCACCAATGAAAACACCTTTGTGCCATCAAGCTTCGCACCCCGGGCCTACCCTGGCGACACCCCCTCCTCCAGTTCCACGGAAACGAACATGCGTAGAAACAGTTCAAATGCCCCGACCGACTCCGAGACCCCGTCCCCGGCTTACAAGGCACAACCCTGCTGCTCCAATTCCGCTCCCGGTCACCTTGTCCAGTGTCACTCCTGCCGTCCCAGACACAAGGGGACCGAGTGTCTATGACACGACCCATCTCCAGGACCTTCGACTTCAAACGTCCTCTCCAGCCCTCGAGATGGGGTCCGACACAGACGAACAAGGACCTTCCCCATGGCCTGCAGACATTGCGCCAAACATTCAAGGATTCCTACAAGAGGAACTCCCCAAGTTTGACGGGATGACCGGAGTAACATCAATCGCGGAACACACTATAACGCTGCGCGACGAGCGGCCTATCAAACAGCGTTATTTTCCCAAGAACCCAGCCATGCGAAGGATCATCGACGAACAGGTCGATCAATTGCTGGAGGATGGGCTAATCGAGCCTTCCTACAGTCCCCACAGTGCCCCAATCGTACTAGTGAAAAAGAAGAATGGACAATGGCGGATGTGCGTGGACTACCGACAGCTCAATGAGCGATCAGTTCCTGATGCATACCCCCTTCCGAGGATTACCTACATCCTGGAACGCCTACGACACGCGAAATTCATATCCACGCTGGACCTTAAGAACGGCTACTGGCAGATACCGATGGCTACGGGAAGTCGAGAGGCCACCGCTTTCACCGTACCAGGACGCGGCCTGTATCAATGGCGAGTGATGCCATTTGGACTACATTCGGCCCCGGCGACATTCCAGCGTACCTTGGACTCCGTGATCGGAGTCGACATGGAACCTTTCGCCTTCGCATACTTGGACGATATTGTGGTGGTCGGGAACTCCCTAGAGGAACACACAAAGCACCTTAGAGAAGTGTTCAAAAGGCTCCGGCGGGCGAACCTACGGATAAACCACGAAAAATGCGCATTCTTCCAGCGAAAAATAACCTACTTAGGACATGTGATCAGTGAGGAGGGGATTCACACGGATCCTAGCAAGGTGGCAGCTGTCCGCGAGTTAACTCCCCCGTCGAACCTGAAAGAATTACGCCAGTGTATCGGCATGGCGTCTTGGTACCGCCGATTTGTCCCTAACTTTGCTACGGTGGTGCAACCCATGTCACAACTCCTCAAAAAGGGGCGAAAGTGGACATGGGGCGAAGAGCAGCAAGTCGCGTTCAACGAATTAAAAACTCTTTTGACCACCGCCCCTGTGCTAGCATGCCCGGACTTCCACGTGCAGTTCGTGCTACAAACTGACGCTAGCAACGTAGGAATCGGAGCAGTCCTGACCCAAGAAATCGACGGTCAAGAGCGCGTGATATCTTATGTTAGTCGACGGCTCAACAAAGCGGAGGAGAACTACTCCGCCACCGAGAAGGAATGTCTCGCAGTGATCTGGGCCATCAGGAAACTTCGCTGCTATCTGGAGGGCTATCGATTCGAGGTCGTCACCGACCATCTGGCACTCAAGTGGTTGAATTCACTAGAATCACCACATGGACGTGTGGCACGTTGGGCTTTAGAGCTGCAACAATACCAATACGACGTGCGATATCGACCCGGAAAACAGAACGTAGTCGCCGACGCTCTTTCCCGACAACCCCTTACCAGGCTGGCTATGTTAAAGGAGGAGGCCCAACCTTGTTCGTGGCTATCCCGGCGCATACGACAGGTGAGTGAGGAACCACAACGCTACCCGGATTATACCATCAGGGACGGGCAACTGTTCCGGCACATCGTGCATCGGTCCGATGACTTCGACGACGTGACGTGGAAGTTGTGCGTACCCCGGGCCATGCGACCTCGCGTTCTTCACGAGTGTCATGACCAACCAGCTGCCGGCCACTTAGGAGTACGTAAGACTATTCTTCGAATTAGTCAGCGGTACTACTGGCCAGGTATGCATCGGGACGTCAAGAAACACGTCCGGCAATGCCTGAGCTGTCAAAAATTCAAGACATCACAGCAGAAGCCTGCCGGACCCATGCATACCCGGCCCGCAGAAGAACCCTTCGCCGTCATTGGAGCTGATTTCGTCGGCCCACTTCCTCGTTCCAAGCAAGGTAACACAATGCTCCTCGTTTTCTTTGACTTGTTTTCCAAATGGGTAGAACTAGTGCCACTACGACGTGCCACTACTGCGAGCCTTCAGCGTGCGTTCCGAGAGCGAATCCTCGCTCATTTCGGGGTTCCGCGACGTTTCGTGTGCGACAATGGGACGCAATTCACTAGTCGGTCTTTCAAGGCATTTCTAAAAATCGCCGGGGTCGAAATACAACACACTGCTCCCTATTCGCCCCATGAAAATCCAACGGAACGAGCCAACCGGACGATTAAAACCATGATCTCGCAACTAATCGACGGACAGCAGAACCAATGGGATGAGTTACTCCCAGAGATCACACTAGCTATCAATTCCAGCGTCTCCGAGTCCACCGGCTACAGTCCAGCTTTCCTAGTACAGGGTAGGGAGCCACGACTTCCCGGAGGATTATATGACGAGGTGACACCAGAGGCCCCCGGCGAACTAGAAGACCCCGGAAATAAGGCAAAAAGACTGCAGGAGATCTTTACCATCGTACGCGGAAACCTGAATCAAGCGAGCCATGACCAGAGTCGACATTACAACCTACGCCGGAGGCAATGGCGACCTACTTTGGGCGGAAAGGTGCTTTTGCGGCAGCACCATCTCTCCAACGCTGCCGACGGTTTCGCAGCAAAACTAGCTCCGAAATTCGATGGCCCGTACATAGTAAAGAATTTCATTGCAGCAAACATCGTCCGCTTACAACACACTACGACCAACCAAAGAAGAGTGGCTAACATTGCCGATCTCCGGGAGTTCCAGGAGCAGAGGCCTGACTCCGAGGCCGAAGACTACGAAAGCGACACGTCGGGAACCGCGATCAAACCCTGATCCTATCCCTCCGACCACAATTTCCTCAGTCGCCAGTCCATTTCCTCAGTTCCACCAGTCAGTTACTAATAATCTCACGACTTTTCTCAATCATTACAGTACATGGAACCTATCGATCTCACCTGTTCTTCTCCGCCACGCGACTACGCTGGCGATGCACCCCCAATGACGCCGGATCATGCGGAGCAGCTCTATTCCTCGTACCCTGAGGATGCACCCCGTAAGTCGCCTGAAAGGGGGGAGTCATTATACACCCCGTGGGACAAGGATGACCCGTTCTACTTGGCTGGCCTACCAGCCAGATACGACTTCACCAGCGAGGGGGAATCGGAGGAGAGGCCATATGAGGAGGACGAGGAGTCCAAACAGGAGGAGAGCAGCGAGGCGGAAGAGCCCCGGTTTCGACTCCCACCAGGCGCCTGGTCACCCAGGCCCGGGCAACGCCGCGACCCACGACTAGGGCATGGGCTGTATGCTCGACCCCCGTCGCCGACCGAGACGGAGGTGCAACGGTACCGGCCTCCACCCACTGAGGATAGCGACACGGATGAACCATTTTTCGTCGAGGAGGTAGGCCGTACGGTAACCTACGAGCCGGCCATCCGCCCATGGGGAATGCGGGTAACCCGTATTGACCGGGCGGTGGTGGATGTTATCCTCCCTCCAGGGGAAACCCCCACATCCTACTTCGAGCTGCCAGAGCACTGGAACTATCGGGGGCCAGCGATCGCTGACCGCCCGGTGCCACCACCCTACTTCCCGCCAGCCTTTCGGCGCCCGATGACGCCCGTATTACGCCGACTGGAGGAAATGGATATGTCCGACCCCGACGGGTTCCCCCTCCCTATGCCTTCCTACGACCCACCGCAAGAGGGTCCACGTTGGGAGTCCGCGTCGTCGGACGACGAGCCGGACGGGCCTCGGTTCCGCCGGCAGTACCCAAGGACATCCCCAGCCAACGAGGAGTCCGACCCTCTCGCCGACCTGCTGGAGGTCTTGGGGCAGGACTTGGTTCCGTTGCAGGAGGAGGAGGAGAAACCCCTGATGACTGAGGTAGCCCAGGAAAGCGAGCTGGTGGAAGCTCCCGCCGAGTGGAAGGTGGAAACGCCTCAACGCCAACTACCCCGGGGCCTAGTCGAGGAGGTCCGCTGCAGCGAGGGACGCGGAACTAGGACTAGGTTCACGCATACCTTCCTCGATACCACCTACCAGGTGAATCGAACAAAAACCGGACGTATCCGGATTTTCATTCGCCCTGCGGGAAAGGGGGGAGTGTGACGCACCATACTGCGCCACAAAAATAAATAATCGTTGCGATAACATATGTACCAGTGTTTTCTCTTATACTTGGTCACTCACCCAGCTGTGCTGAGTTAACAGCGCAACGCAAAGAGAGTTCACAGAGCATGCGCAGCGCAAAAATGAGCAAAGCGAGTTCACAGAGCATGCGCAGCGCAAAAATGAGCAAACAAGTTGACAGCGCGTGCGCAGCGCAAAAATGAGCAAGCAAGTTAACAGCGCAAGTGCAACGCAGAGCGAGTTAACAGCACAAGTGCAACGCAAAAGCGAGTCAACAGCGCATGCGCAAATTTAGGTCAAGAAAGTACAAAGCGAGTTGGCAGAGCCAAGACCTTGACCTAGATAAAAAGGCGAGAGTAGGAGGAGCGGCTCTCTCACTCTCTGATAAGAATTCGTAGTGCGTAACACGTAAACCCGCGAGTGACAAAACCTAAGTACCACGTGCCGAGTACGCGCCCAGCAATAAAAACACGCAAGACATTTGGATATTAAAAGGTACGTTCAAGCTAAATGCTTGATACACTTTAATTACTCCCTTTGCTCCCCGTTCAACACATGCGATTACGCATAGCCTGTAGCATAGTCATTTGTATTAACCCCCATCGAGTGCGACAACGCACAGACACCACCACACTAACGATACACATTGTTTTTCTTTTCGCCGCGTCTTTCGCTCGTCGTTGTCTAGCTTTTTCACACAGACGCACACATTTTTCCCCGTTCGCTGTAGTAGTGTGATTACAGATTACTACAGTCGACGCTGAAAAAGGGTGTATAGTGTGACTGTGCCAGTGTGATAACACGCCAGCATTTGTCTCACTAATACTGTGTGCCTCGTTTTCTCCCGTAGTGATTGTGTAAAACAAAGTGCCCCCCTTCGCGGAACAGTATTACAGTCGACGCTGTAATAGTGTGTATGGTGCGACCGTGTCAGTGTGATTACACACCAATACTCGCCTCACCCCGTACGTCTCGGTTACGATTCTCCGCGAGGTATACCTAGCTCCCGCCAGCCGTAATAGTGTGACTACAACTATTACAGTCGGCGCCGGAATAGTGTGTACGGTGTGAATTTGGCCAGTGTGATTACACACTCTCAACCACTTCACCCACGCCGCGCGCTACGTTTCATACAATTCGTCCGAACCCCCGTTTTCTTCCCGGTTAGCTGTAGTAGTGTGACTACAAACTACTACAGTCGACGCCGGAACAGCGTGTACAGTGTAATTGGGCCAGTGTGATTACACACTCTCAACCACTCCGCCCACGCCGCGTGCTACGATTCCTACAACTCGTCCGAACCCCGTTTCTTCCCGTTAGCTGTAGTAGTGTGACTACAAATTACTACAGTCGACGCCGGAACAGCGTGTACAGTGTAAGTGGGCCAGTGTGATTACACACTCGCAACCAGTTCACCCACGCCTCGTGGCCCGTTTTCCGTATTCTTCGCACGAACCACAACTCTTCCCGTTTTAGCTGTAGTAGGGTGACTACAACCACTACAGTCGACGCCGAAAAGTGTGTACAGTGCTGCATAGTCGGTGTACTTCACACTGACTACCGTGACAACTTCCCCGTGTAACAATCCTATCGACGTTGGACCCGAGAACAACCCCAGAAGCAGAAATATTCACATCATTGTTAACAAATCCGTTTCCAGAATAATAACAAATAAAAATAAACAACGTTGCAACTTGAAAAACTCCTGTCTTTTCTTTACGATTTTGATCTCCCTTCGCCCACAAAGACCGTCTCACACCTTGAGATACTCGACTTGTAGGGTTTCAGCAAACATAAATTTCTTATTTCGATCCCTGGACAGCGCTAGCTACCTCGGCGTTGTGACGGTTCGTTACAATATTTTAGTTAGTAAAAAATTGTATCAAAAGTTTTGATAAAAAAAATAAAGAATTTATAAATGAATATTTAATTTTTTTAATTTGTAAAAAATGAAAATATAAATAAAAAATGAAAATAAAATATAAATAAAAAAAGACGGGATTTGAACCCAAGCACTTTTCCACACCCGCCAACACATTACCAGTAAAGCCAACGCACTTTGAATTTCGCCGGCGGTAAATTGCCAGTATATAGGCACGAAGAGTCGAAGGCACGAACAGTCACTCGACTTCATCTTCGAGACTTTCGTCGCGGCAAAACAAAATTGACGTGCGCTAGCTGCTTGTCAGTGAGGCAACTGCACGTTGCAAAACTTCACATGCATACCCATACTGACATAGGTGAGCATGTAGATACATGCACGCATACATAGAAGCGAGAGCAGAGCGCAACGAAATGCGCCCGTGCTCATCGCTCCGCATTTGATCTGCGACTGAACTCAACGCTGCGCGCTGCGTTAGCACTTCGAATTTTCGAATGAGCCGAAGAGGCTCGGTGTTCGAATCGCAGCGCACGGCCCGACTGGGGTCGCAATAATACTGTTTTTGATGATACAACAAATTGTTCTGCGTGAAGCATCTATGTATTGTATGGTTAGTGCTGTCAACTTGCTAGGCTCTGTTTTGCGTTGCACATGCGCTGTTAACTTGCTAGGCTCTGTTTTGCGTTGCACATGCGCTGTTAACTTGCTAGGCTCTGTTTTGCGTTGCACATGCGCTGTTAACTTGCTAGGCTCTGTTTGCGTTGCACATGTGCTGTTAACTCAGCACAACTGGGTGAGTGACCGTACGTGAGAGGAAAACTCTGGTATATGTATATGTTTTTGGGCTATTGTTTTTATTCTTGAGGCGCAGTATGGTGCGTCACAATCTGAAGAAGTTAAAAGACACGCTTTGAAGTATCAGAAGAGATTGAATCAACATTGTAACCCGCTGGCCATTAACCTGCTTGATAATAGCCAACATCGCCGACAGCTGAAAAGGCACCACCCCCTTGATCTCCCCTTGAGACCACCCAAAGGGTGGTAGTAAATAAAGTTTTGTAAATAATCTCGTAAATACACGTAAAAAATTAAAAGTTTTCTGTCATTCTATTTGTCATATAATTTACTTATTATCTTTAGATAGATAGATTGTAAATAAATAAAGAATATATATAAAAAAAAAAAGTTTTTGGGGGTAGTTTTGACCGCTTTTATAGAGTAAGAAATTGCAACTAATTCCTGCCGGCATTTCGCTCAGCTAGCGCCGAGCCCTTTGCAAAGTTCGATTTTGCGGTGGAAAGTTACAGGAGAGAGAAGCTGAGAGGACTGGGAATTAAGAGTGTTTGCTTGTATGTGAGCGAAAAGCATTGAGTGCTCTTCGATCGGCGGAACGGAGAGAGTGCCACTCACTTACAATGCGGTCGTCTGAACATTCTCCCCTCTTGCAATATTTCAATTGCAAAAGAAATTAGGCGCAAGTGTCCGATATGGGGACATATGCGTCCCTATGGGGAATCCTTGACTTGGGAGGATACCCGGCAGGGCTGTCTCCGGACACACGTCAGCCCCCTAGACCACAGACATCGAGACTACTTAGGTGCTCTACCTCCACAAATTTGGAGTTTGTTCGACGGACAGTCGAGACAAACAAATAAAAAAAATAGAAAATCTAACGGTATTTTCTGAAAATAGCTTTGCAATCATCAACACGTGTTCATTTTGAGAACGGAATTGCACTGAGCAAGTTGCTTCTCTAGTTCAAATCGCCCTTTAAACCGATCACACGTTAGCTGAAGTGCTCCGAATTTAATTATTTTAAATTAATTTTGAAATTGAAGGTACTTTCTTTAAATTGATATATTAATAGTTAACTTTCCTGCCAAAGTTTTTTCATAAAACTAATTTGATAATTATTTCTGTAATTTGTGAAAATCTATTTTATGTTTAGTTAAAGTTTTAGTTGTGTTCCAAAAAATTCCAGAAATTGGTATGTACATATGTAATTATATTTTCTTTTGAATCATATTTGATTTTGGTAGATGCATCGCAAAAGTGTGTGTTATACATCTCCATATTTGTAATATGTGGTGCATAGAATAGAAAATGGAACCAACGCTGAAAAATTGAAGAAGTTGATGTCCGAAGTGCATGCGAACATTGAAAACAACAGTTACATCATTCCAAAGTTGAACGAAGTATCAAAAAAAGTTGAGAACCTCTGCAAAACAATTGCCTCTTTATGGAAAAATTACAAACGCAAAAAATCTTCAGTTATTGAATATCAATCAGGATAGCTTAATAAAAAAGAATCTGTGTCAATAAAACGACCCCATCATCAAATTAAATAGAGGAAAGTTCTCATCGGTGCCGTCCTAAATTTGATTTTGAGGAGACTTCAAAGAAAACAAAGGGACGAGGTGTAGATAAGCTGATCAAAATAGAGAAGTCTACTGTTTCTGCTCTACGCAATGATAATCAAAATATCTCCGCGCGACATATCTCCCCTCGGTATAATTTTCGAGCAGAATTATGTCGTTTTTTTTTTTTGGCGGAGCTATGTTGTTCTCAAAACGTCATATGTATCTCCGCGCTGTACAATTATGGAATGAGCAAGAACACTGTCAATCAAAACAGACAATACTACCCTACTCACTCACACCAAAATATACTGTGCAGAAATAAGAGTGTGCCCACTTTTAGAATAAATGACTCATTTGACTTTTGGATGCATTCACCGACTGGATATCATTTATGGCACCACAACTATTTCATCATCATCGTTACATTGCATTTCGGACAGCCCCTTAACTTTAAACTAAACATATTTAGATCAGTAATTCTTCGACACATACATAGTTTAAAATAAATACAACAAATTTTATATCGAGAACGGGGATACAAAAATGGAGACCAATAACATTGGAGGGAATGGGATGTTGTTGACTCAGGTAAATACATCGGTATCCCTGTGCCCTGCCCTGTGCTTATGGGTAGTGCGCCGCTACATACATATACTAAGCAGAAAAAGTCTGCGTACAAAGTTAACGCGCAACTTTGATATTAAATAAAACTAGTTGTATTGAAGATATTGACTTATTTTTTTTTAAATGAAAGTCTTATCTATTATTAAAAATTATATCCAGTCTTCATTTATTTTAATTCACAACTTATTTAATTAAAATTAAAAAACAAAAAGTACACATGTTTTTGAGTCAGAAAAAGTCTGCGTACAAATTTCAATTAATGAGAAAACAAACATTTTCTGGTCAGGCATTACTGAAATTAGTAGGAAGTAGGATACCCCTTCCTAGCTATTGTCTCATTCAAGCGTTTTGGCATTGAATTAACCAATTTTTCGGTGAATCCAGGTGGTATTTTGTTCCATTCATCCAAAATAACCTCCTTCAGCGTATTCTTCGACATTATTGTTCAAAGGCGAATCCTGCGCTCCAGGCTGATGTTTGGTGTTATAAAGCAACCATTGCTTCACATTATGCGCAGTATGCTTGGGGTCATTATCCTGTTGAAACCAAAAATCATCTGCCAGACCCAATTTTGATGCGCTTTGGTGCAAGTTGTCCTTAAGGATATTCATATAGGCCTTGTGGTCCATTGTGGAGTCAATAAAGACCAGGTTGCCAACTCCACTTGCCGCCATACAGCCCCACCCCATCACACTGCCACCACCGTGCTTAACTGTTGGCGCAAGGTTTTGCACATCAAGGGCTGTGCCGGGTTTGCGCCACACAAGTTTTCGACCTTTTATTCCAAATATGCAGAATTTGCTCTCATCACTAAAAATAACCTTGTTCCAAAAGGCTAAAGGCTCTAGGATAAATTTTTTTAGCAAAATCCACGCGCTTATTCTTATTGATGGACGATATGAGAGGCTTCTTCCGCGCAACACAGGCATGAAAGTCCTCCTTCTTCAAAATTTTACGGACTGTGTCATCATGTAAATCCTTCTTATATTTATCCTTTATATCCTGGTTAATTTTTGCGGCCGTTAACCTAGGATTACGCCTCACCGCCTTCACAACGTCCCGCTTCTCTCGATCGGTCAGCTTTGGCGGCCTACCAGAACGTGGCTTTGACTTAACGGTACCGGTTGCATCAAAATTTTTTAGGACTCTTTGTACTGTTGAATGAGTTCTGAAAACATGTTCGCCAATTTCCCGCAGAGTTTTCCACTCACGGCGTGAATTGACGATCAGTTCCCTCACATCGGGAGTAATTTCCTTCCGCTTCTTGTCCATGGCGATGTATTAAATGCAGTGACGAAATTCATTAAAAGAAAAAAGCATCACGAACTTGTAAAGCTTTTATCACCGTTATTTATGATCTATCGGTACCTAAAGCTGCATAAAGAGCTTCTGCACGCTGATTAAAAACTTTGTATGCAGACTTTTTCTGACTCAAAAAGTCAATATCTTCAATACAACTAGTTTTATTTAATGTCAAAGTTGCGCGTTAAGTTTGTACGCAGACTTTTTCTGCTTAGTGTATGTATGTATGTGCACGTTTTCTTGTGTCTGTGTTAGTAAACGCACTGCCATGAGACGAATTTGAGCACCCCTGCCTTATATAGTATTTATATGTTTGTAAATATCTTATCTTTTGATTGTAATGAAGCTAGATATTTTATATATATTTAATACACACTTATATATATTTTTTGTTGTTTCCTCTAATTACTTAGCTGGAACAGAAGGAAGAGACTGAAAAAATGGCGGCTACATTTAAAGAAGTAATGCACCGGAAGAATAACGAATTGAATGTAACTAAAATGAAACTGACGCAACTTGAGCAGCAAAACAAGCAGCTGCAAACCGATCTTAAGGCGTAAGAAGTCAAGCTGGTACGAATAAAGCTTAATACATTCCGATGTTAATAAATTCGTTCAATACTAATTTTAATCATGTTGAGCTATCAGTATTAAAAACGAATACAGCTGAAGAACAACTTTTTTGCAAAGGTCAAGGACTGTGCACTATGCGAAGATAAAGTAGCCGAGTGGAAATTGATGCTGCGTCCGACGGTAGTATTTAAAATACAGCAATTACTACAGGGCCATCATCCTCATCAACGGCACCGGCTGGAGAACTTGCTAGCCGGGAAGTCCATGTGTCCCATCTACCAAACAAGCGGATCGCTTCCGAAATACAATCATGTGTATGTCTTTTGCCAGAAGTAGCTGGAGATGGAGTAAACCAGTTGGGTGGAACACTATGCGCGTCACACCGGCGAATTAATGTCCTATCGAGAGTCCTATCCAGCTTCCGTCCAGAATCACTTGAGAATTGCAACAGGCGAAAAAAAAAATTTGCTCTTTACCTTTTTAGTTTATGTAAACAAACCTGCAATTAAGCCATACAAATTTGTAATTGGAGAACGAAATATTGCATACTTTTAAGCTGATCATTCAAGAACATAAAAAACAAGAAGCACTAACCATGCAATATATAGATGCTTCATCCCATACAAATTTTTGTATCATTAAAAACTGAATTATGGCGACCCCAGTCGGGCCGAGCGCTGCGATTGGAACACCAGAAAATTCAAAGTTCTAACGCAGCGCGCAGCGTTCAGTTCAGTCGCGGAGCGATGAGCACGGGTGTATTTCGTGCGCTCTGCTTTCGTTTCTATGTATGCGTGTTTGTATCTAAATGCTCGCCTATATTAGTATGTATATGCATATGAAGTTTTGAAGAGGACAACAACAATTGCTCGCATTCTAGATGTTTGCAGTTAAATGGCCTGCAGAAGGACCGCGTTGGCTCTGCTGGTGGTTTGCAATCCCGACATGTTGTGGGCCCGGGTTCAACTCCCGATCGAGAATATATGCATATTTTATTTTTTTTTATTGTACAATTTTCCAATGAAACCATTTTTTTTCTCAGCATAGCAGGAGCACCATCTGTGCATACGGCTGATAGCTTCTTTACTTCTTTTTTCAACTCCAACCGTTCGCATACCGCTTTAAATATATCTATTCCCCTTGTATTTTCAAGAAGTGCAATAAGTGCGATAATTTCTTCGGTGATATTGAAGTCAAAATCAACCATTCGTGTTGCTAACATTAATTGACTTATGTTACAATTATCGCATGACTCATCAAGGGCTATGGAAAAGTAAGAACAATTGTTTAGCTTATCTTCTAAAATTGTATCCAAATAGATTTTAAGCTTTTCAAGCCTACGGGTCACAGTACATCTTGACAAGGAAACTTTATCAATTAATTCAGCTGACTGAATTCCGTCAGGACCAAAGCAGTTCAACATGTCTTGGCATACCATTTTAATAAAGGGGCCATCGGAAAACGGTTTGCACTGCTTGGCAATAGCTAAGCTGGCTACATATGACGCTTTAATTGCCGCTTTCTCATACATATATTTTTGAATTAAATTCAATCTTAGTTTCTTGCTCATTTAATTCTTTTTGATTAAATTGTATATATTTTAGAATTTCCGTTGCATCAAATATATAAAATTGTTTTAGAAGGTTTTTATAGTCCGGAACTAGACCTTCAAATAAATCTCTCTTATGGGCGGTTTGAAAATGCCTATTACGATTGTATTTGGTGTTTACCTCCAGAACTACTAAGCATATTACGCATTGTACTTCGCATTTAAAGTTTATGCTAAAAAAAGTGCTCTCTAATTCATCACTCATTTTGATCCGCCAAAAAATTTAACATAACACTTACGATGGTCCACCACGAAATAAATCAAAAGCCAACGCAGACAGAAAAATAAGTTTCAGTGCATGTGTTCGAGGAAAAAACAAAAACAAAAACAAAAACAAAATACATTGCGTTCAGCGAAGCGTGACGATGGATAGAGATGTAATGAAGAAACAAGCAAAATTGTTTTTGTTTCGCATGCAAATCGAAGCCCATATGCACGGTGCTTATGAGCGCACTACCCATAAGCACAGAGCATCTACAAAAACAAAAGTGCACTCAGTGTATAGGCGTTGAGCACCGCTGATTTAGGCGTTTTTGAAAAACGATCCAATTAGAAAAATGTTAATGTCAATGCATTAACAGAACATCAAACTGTTATGGCTCATACCATAAACAGTTCTTTTGAGCATAACAGCTGTAAAGTCAGCATATTGACTTTTTCTGCATTTTTCCGCACAATTGGCGCAATTTTGCGCTAATTTTCTCAAAATATGCGGAATTTACTGCAAAATTACTAAAAATATGCCGAATTGTATATTTGGTATATCGATATAGTACCGCATTCAAAATATACCATAGACGGCACAATATACCAGATTGTCAGCCAAAGCAACTAAGTCCCCTAGTAAGTAGACGTTTTTGCCCATACAAAAGTATTTCTTTAATAACTTCCACAATAGGTGTTCATACGGACAGACGGAGAGACGGACATGGCTAGATCGTCTCGGCTGTTGACGCTGATCAAGAATATATATACTTTATAGGGTCGGAGATGCCTCCTTCTACCTGTTACATACATTTCCTGCCGGCACAAAGTTATAATACCCTTCTACCCTATGGGTAGCGGGTATAAAAATAATATACGTTAACCGAATACAATAATAATAAAGTAAAATTAACATGAAAACTTAGTTCTGAATACATGTAGTTTACCGGTCAACCTCCAATACAACATATCTCAAAGACAAGACGCTATCTATCTATAAATACAAGTTTCACTAAATTTTAATATTATAAATAAATATATACATACATACATATATATTTTCATTTTGTCAGCAAAGTTTCCATTGGTGGTCATGTTGAGGAAGACGACAAAACGCCTTTCCAGCAGTTTTGTGTTTGGTATTTTAATGGCTTGATATTTGTAACTGCGTCAAAGTCGGCATGTAGTGGATGTCGATGAGATGCTGACCCTTAATTTTTGCCTTTGGTTGTTTAAGTAATTTGTTAGTAATAAACCCACATATGGGCATATACAGGATCGCATGTATGATATTCAAAAATCTGTAAACGAAAAAAATTGTGTTAAAAATATACATTCTGCAAAATGTTGCAAAAATTTTGAAAATAAGACTAGTCTCCAATAGCTGTCGTTTTCGAATTATTAATAAAAACACGTGACGAAAAACGCTAGTCATATTTGACTTAGTCTTAAAAAATGTGTAAGTCGGCGAAATGTAGTAATGTATGTATATGAAAACAAAAATATTATAAAACATAACATAGATAATATATATGTATATGTATATGTACATACGTATGAAAATACACAATGTGTATATTTTTGTTGACATAATTATACATGTGTATTGCATATGTATGTATAATTATGTCAACAAAAATATATGTATATACGCAGCAAAATAATATTCTCCGGTGAGAGTTTTGAACAGCAGAGACAGCGACCTTATAACCTATAAGTTATGTATATAGAAGCATTTATAAAGCGAAGATCAGAGAAAATTTTTCGCACACGCCAATTCCGTTATTTCTATTACATTGAACAAATTTCTATAAATACACTGCCGCTCATCAACTCAGTGGTAGACATTTATCTATAATTCCTAATCCAGTTTTCCGATTTACATAATTTTTTTTCTTTAATTCTTAAATCATATTAAAATTAAAATCTGAAAAAGTTTTTTTCAAAAACATATTTATTCCTTATCTATTTTTTTTTTTTGAAATCTTAACAAAATCAATGATTTTTTTCGTTCATCTGTATAGGTTCAACCTAAAAAAATTCAAATTATATACATAAGTAACTTAAGATACTTTCATATTTTTGGTACTCGACTTATACTTAAGTACATTTCTAATGTGATTTTTAATAAGTTTAATAATGAGTGAAACCGCCGTTTTTCGATATATGTATGTAACTTCATATAAACGATCAGGAAGTGAGCTATACAAATTTTGCAGTATTTGCAGCGAAAATGTTGTCCAGGCCGTTTTAATTGCCGCAACTAAAGTTGTTTTGCTATCAAATTGCCTACTTCATATACCCTGCGCGATAGCAACCCCTATACGTTTTCCATTGTATAATATTAAGAACAGGTGAAAATGGGGGCAATTCGAGCAAGTCCACATTTTGATCCTTAATCCATTCTGTTACCACTCTAGCTGTATGAATAGGAGCGTTATCTTGCTGGTAAGTCTATTTAAAAACGTGAAAAATATTGGAGTAATAAGGAAGCGCTGTCTGTATTATAGATTTGTAGGTTTCTGCCCTCATTTTGGAAGTAACAAATTGCAGATCACAAGTGCCAAAGACTAATACCGACCCCCAAACCATTACGCCTCCTTCACAGCTATGGCGACGGTTCAGGGAATGCTCTTCCTTTCGAAGATCATGATAGTAATAATTGTATCCATCGGGGCCGTCCAAATTAAATTTTTTTCGTCGGCCATTCGCTCGTCCAGCTCATGTGCTTACGCGCAAAGAGCAGTCGTGAAGCTTTATGTGCATCATTTAACGGTGGTTTTTTTTTAAGTTTCACTCGTTTTAGATGATCAGCCGACAAAATCACTCTTTTAACTGTTGACACACTAGCTTTAATTTTGGGTGCTGAGAAATGCAAGTTGGACGCAGCTCGCAAAATATGCCTCCTGTTTGCCGCAGATGTGGTGTGTTTGACTCCGCCTTTCATGTTTGTGCCATATTCTGATTTGCTGCTCATAAAATTACTCGCAACATTTTGGCTTCTTCCAATTTTTTGTGCGATTTTGCGATGGCTAAGACCACTTTCATGATAGGCTTCAATTTGGCCTCTTTCATACCCCGATAATTGTTCTTCGCGTCACATTTTTTCAATTAATTTAAAGAAAATATTGTTATTTACTCCAAGTGGCCAACAAATAAACAATTAAAATCGATTGATATTGCATATGTGTGCCGTTTTAAGGATTGTAAAGCACGGGTTTATTTAAGTGCAATCCTGAGAAAATAAAGCATATTCATGGACCACAAGACCATGAAATTGAAAAAACCGATGTGCTGTCGGAAATAAAATTGAAGTGCCAAACCAATTCCGACGGCACCAAAAAAATATTTAATGATGTTCTCGCGGGGTAAGTACGCATACAAGTACGCATACATGCAATCATTAGTATACATATGTATGTATATTTATTCAAAAACATGACGGTGTGCGTGTATGTATTATTCAGCAATTGATATACATATTTCAATTTAATATTTTTTGTTTCATTTTATAATAATTTAGAAAAACAAATGGAGAAGGGGATATAGAAATAAGTTATGATATGGTGAAACGCACTCTACAAAGAAAAGACAACCCTTTCTTCCAAAATCACCAATTACTCCAGAGGATGTGCGCGATGCTTTTAATGATGAAAATATCATGAACCGTTTTGGCATGACGAAAGAATATCTTGCGAAAGTTTTTTTTAAGAAATTATATGCATCAAGTTCATTTGCTTATTGTGTATTTGCGTCTGACAAGGTCATCACTTTGATGCAAGCCAATATTGACGAGCAGAATAGGCATTTCTTAATAGACGCCACATTTAAAGTTTGCCCTTTCGGGGACTTTAAGCAACTGCTTATTATTTATGTTAAACACATGCAAAAGGTGATAATTTTATTGTTTGTTTAATTTTATATTTTATTTGACATTATTATTTATTTTTTAGATAACACCTTTCCTATTTGTTTTGATGACACGTAAAACGGAGCTCTGTTATCAAAACCTTTACATATATCGACTCAAACATTTGCTGTCTTAATGGTGCATCATTTATATCCGATTATGAGAAGGCGATGCGCAATGCTTTGAAAAATTTGCATCCAAATATGAATTTCTATGCTTGCTGGTTCCATTTTACGCAAGCATTAAAATAAACGCAATCAAAACTATTGGTTTGGAGAAAATGCTTTCGTGCAATAAACATGCGTATAAGCTGTTTATGAAATTTCTATATTTACATCTTTTACCGGAATGCAAGATGGTTGAAGCATTTAGCTCAAGCCACAGCCTTAGATAAGATGTTTTCGCCTTTTTTAAAATATTTTAAGAAGCAGTGGCTTAAGAAGGTATCTACATATTTCATCATTTTAAATATATGCTCTATATATGTATATCTTTTAATTTTAATAGAAAGGACCTAAAAATATATCGGTATACAAACGATCCACAAGAACCACGGGCTCAGTTGAAGCATATATGTACCTTAAATCTGGTAATATAATTCGAGCAAAGGGACACTTTTTCGGAGTATGAAAAATGGTGGATAGGTAATTCAACACAACCAAAACCTATACGTGTAAGTATATACGAAATTTAATTAAAGCCATTAAAATATAATAAGAGTTTAATTTCAGCATCGCGCTCAAAAAATTATGGATGCAATGGATTTGTTTGACAAGGGAGAAATTGACATACAGTGTTTTTTGACACGTACTGTTTTGCTAAATGACCGTTTCAAAAAACAGGACTTGTTCGACAGTGTGCATATGGACTTCAATTTGTCGGGAATGCTATCTGAAATGAAGGCATCAACATCATCGCTTTCGTCGAGTGACTCAAACACTAGTAAATATCCGATTCATCTATATTTCAAATGAATCCCTGCAATGTATGCCTCATCGAAACAAAATCGGTTTTATTGCACCCCTGTAATCATGTGAATGTTTGTGCAGCATGTTGCGATCAAATTCTGGCTCATAATCAATAACAGAACAATGTCCTGATGTGGTGAACCAAAATTTCCAACGTGTCAACAAGTTGTTAAAGAAGCTATCCGTAATGTTTATATATATAAATATAAAATTAAAATTATAAACTAAGTTTCATGCACATTAAATAAATGTATGTAATATGGTCAATTCTCTGACAGAATTTGTGCGATCGTCTTTACAGTGACATGTAGCGACTTGCAGAATCGAAAGCAGCAGCAAAGAAAAATCAAAAATTTTCAAACGGCGACTGCTGCTGCTGGCGACTTGCAGAAGTCGAGCAGTCGCTGCTGATTCGACTTGCAGAAGTCAAGCAGTCGCTGCTGCTTCGACTTGCGTTGCTTCGCGAAAGCAGCAGCAAAGCAAAATCAAAATTTTTTACACGGCGTCTGCTGCTGCTGATTCGCTTTTCGTTTGCGATCGTTTTCTGCTTTTGCTTCGACTGCGACTTCTGATTTTTTCAGAAGCAGAAGCAGAAGAAACTGTTCATTCTCGGAAGTCGCCCGCAGTCGAAGCAGTGAAAAGCAAAAATATTGCGACTTCTGCTACTTCGACTGCAGTTTTTTATACCCGCTACCCATAGGGTAGAAGGGTATTATAACTTTGTGCCGGCAGGAAATGTATGTAACAGGTAGGAGGCATATCCGACCCTATAAAGTATATATATTCTTGATCAGCGTCAACAGCCGAGACGATATAGCCATGTCCGTCTGTGTGTCTGTCCGTCTGTCCGTATGAACACCTAGATCTCAGAGACTATAAGAGATAGAGCTATAATTTTTTTTCGATAGCATTTGTTATGTTTGCACGCAGATCAAGTTTGTTTCAAATTTTTGCCACGCCCACTTCCGCCCCCGCGAATCAAAAAAATCGAATAACAAGCGTAAATTTAAAGCTATGTATGTACAATAATAACTATAGTAGTTATGATTCCTGAAAATTTGGTTACGATCAGATAAAAATTGTGGAAGTTATTAAAGAAATACTTTTGTATGGGCAAAAGCGCCTACTTACTAGGGTCTGAGTTGCTTTGGCCGACAATCTGGTACATTGTGCCGTCTATGGTATATTTTGAATGGTGAACTATATCGATATACCAAATATACCATTTGGTATATTTTTAGTATTTTTGCAGTATATTCGGTATATTTTGAAAATGATACCGCAATATTTTGCTTTTCTTTAAAATGGGTAGCGGGTATCTCACAGTCGAGCACACTCGACTGTAGCTTTCTTACTTGTTAAACACTGATTCCAATAAAATGCTTCATCAGGGGTAAGTGGAATAATCACCTGAGATTTCAAAGTTCCAGTCGCGTTGTCTGTCTGTTATTCCCTGACGTCTTTCAATGCATTAAGCAAATCATCCCCTCTAGCCCTCTTCGCTGAAACAAAAGCCTCATGTAATAAGTGATCTATTGAATCTATTTCCGATGAAAGATAGTTTGCTAACTCTTGTTTCAAATGCATTCATAACTAAGTTTTGGCCTTCCCATTTTAAATGGAGATAGATTCGTAAGCTGTTGCTCAATGGTTATAATAATTGCCTCCGAAAGCCATGCTGAGTGCTGAACCTTAAACGTTGACAACATTCGGTTGCATTTAGGCAAATATTTTTTGATGTGTGATATGAATGTGTTAACTTTTTCCTCGATTTCATTAACCTGTGACATTAAATTTTTCTAAAATCCACTTATTTAAGGCAGAGGCGTCGTTTTGTCCCAAATCTCCTGCAATGTTAAGCTGCGAAACTCATATTCGACTGCAACATGTCATTTTTCGAAAAGGGGAAAAAACGGCAAAGGAAATTTTTAACGCCCTAATCTATGTATTTTTACGAAGAACATACCAGTTTTAGTTGCTAGCAGGAGCGCGCGGCAAAAAAGTTACACTTCACGGAATACAGCTACAGTTGTTAAATTTTAGGTATAAAAATACACCAACAACAATTGAACACACACAACAAAACACATAGAACATCAATGTAACTACCACGTAAAGTTTTCAATATTTCCACATTGTTTTCACATTTACGAAAAAGCCACAACATAATTGCAAAATTTATAAATTTTCTCAAGCTAGCAACCAATCAGCAGATTATATGGCCTCCACCATGCTTTACCGTTTGCTTAACGTAGTGTCGTTGGATTGATTCACCGGGCCGGCGCCAGCAATTTTGTTTTCCATCTGATTGGAAACTATTAAATTTCGTTTCATCTGACCAAATTACCCGCTTCAAGTCATCTGTAGACCAATTTCGGTGCTGTCTGGCAAAACTTAAATGTGCCTTCACATACCCAATTTTTTTGAAGTGGTCTTGGAACTGTCCATCCACTTACACCTTTATTAATTTCTAAAGAAGCCATCTTTGGCGTTAAAATCTTGTCCTTTCTCATATTAGACATAATATGATGAGAAACTTTGTGTCTTTTTTGGACGCGTATGACCGGGACGAACACCCTTTCTCGGTAAGAGTTATTATAGAATTCTCAACGTCCTGACTAATAAGAATCTCTCTTAACTTCCAACGTAACCACGTCGATAATTGAAATTATAATAAGCACATTACAATAAGTCTAATAAACAAATCAAAAGGGAAGGTTCTTGCTGGTCTGAATGCTAACGTTGCACATAGGCTCTTTGCAGTTCTGAGCACTAGTTCGTTGCTGGTGAAATAAGCACTTACCAGCAGACCACCACTACTTACAAAGTGGCGTCTAACAATGCGTTTTTAATTTCCGTTTTTGTATGAAATGTCTGAAAATAGGGTCAATCACCACCGCCTCGATTACTCACGAACTAGTGAAATAGTGCAACATATTAGGGTCTTTAAGGAAAGTACTTACATTAGACCCCATGGAACGGCCGGTAAAATAAGTGCTTACATCGGCCCCATTGAAGGGTCGGTAAAATAATTGCTTACAGCGGACCCCATTGAAGGGTCGGTGAAGTAAGTACTTATATTGGACCCCATGGAGAAGCCTGCCATTATAAATTAAAAAACATGTACAATTGCAATTACAGTTTTTATTTAATTTAAATTTGTCTTTATTCTAACGGGTCTTGTTCTTTCATTATTTTTAGGCAGCTCGAGTTTTAAAAATATCTCTTTTTTTGGAGCTGCAAGGGTTTCTCAATTGGTCCTCAGATGGGCCAATACCGCCGACTGCAGTTATTGAATCTAGAAATAAAAAGGATTAAACAAGTTTTAATAGATTGAAGTGGATAATGATTATTAAATAATTATCTTTTAAAATACTCACCGATCATAATACCAAAGAAATTGTCTTCTTTTATTAGGGCCGCTTTCCCCTGAACGCCATCCTCATTATACGGCAAGACCACTTCATTGGCTAAAATATTTTTTAAGTTTTTTAATATCCCGCCACTTGATATTAAATTTTTTATTGCATCGATCTGTGAACGAAATAGATTTTTAACTAAAAGAAAATTTTTTATGTGCTTAGAGCTCTCGTTTAGCGATGTTTATATTCGAATTAACCTCAATTAGATCTACGGCCTGAATGGGAAATTGGCATGCCAACTTTTGCCTCTGTCCATGGTCCTTGGTCATCTTTTTAATGGAGGCTGTTTGGTCCGAAGAAGCTTCTACAAGGATCTCTATTTTTTTTCCTTCACTTTTTGTTCAGCTGAATATAAATATATAAATATACCTCAGTAAAATTGATATTTGTGCATCATATTTTGTTGGTTTTTTTTTTAACTTTTACTTGACGCATTTTTTATCAATATTTTTTTTTAATAGGTAGTTGGTATTGAAATTTGAAAAACATGATTTTTATTAAATTATCAAATGTTTAATACATAAAAAATTTAAATGAAAAAATTGTTCATAGAAAGTTGATATATGTGCAAAATTGAAAAAAACGCAAATTATTAAGGAACTAAGTAACAAAATGACTTAAAATTAGTATTTTAGTATGGTATTGAGTCTCCGTTTGCTTTGTTGACCAATTCTAAACGTTGGGGCATGGAGTTCACCAAGGTTTGGAGCGTGGTTGGGTCGATGGCATCCCATTCTTTCACAATCGCTTCCTTCAAGCCCTTCAACGACTCAAACTGTCTTCCACCCTTATAAACTTTGGCTGACAGGATGCCCCAAAGGTTCTCAATTGGGTTTAGGTCCGGACTTATTGCTGGCCACTGCAATAGGGGTATATTTTTCGATTCCAGGAACGACATCGTATACCTCGCAACGTGTATAGGAGCGTTATCCTGTTGGAATATCCAGTCCTCGCCATGCAACTCTTCTGCAAATGGTATAAGTTCACTTTCTAGGAGATTCGTATACATTTGCGCATTTATCCGTCCAGGTACAAAGCATATAGGAGACTTTCCTTTAGCACTAAAAGCGGCCCAAACCATAAGTGAGCCACCACCGTGGTTTCGTTTATGGCAAGTCTGTCTTGGATGCCTAGGATCCCTCCAATACTTTTGGTTACCGTCTGGGCCGTCCAAATTAAACTTTTTCTCATCGCTAAAAATCACTTTATCAAATTCATTTTCCCAAAATTTATACTTTTCGTAAAATGCAAGCCTGGCCTTCTTATGTCTTGGTAAGAGCTTTGGTTTGTGCACCTTTGCATCATACTGCAAGTTCAAATCTTTTTTGCAAATCTGTTGCACTCTTTGTCTGCTTATTGGCAACTGCAATTCCGCTTTTATTTGTGCACAACTCATTGTCTTAGCTGTTGCCAAGGCTCGAATGTGCCGTTTAGTGCGCGCGTCTATTTTCGAAACGGCTCCCTTGCGGTTGTTTTGCGCATATTTCTCTGGGGTTTTTAAATAATTTCCAATTGTATTGCGATGCCTATTAATTCTTTTGGCAATTTCGCCAAGTTTAACGCCACACTCAGCCATTGTTTCAATTTGAGTCTTCTCTTTTTCACTTAATTCGAGTGCACGCGGCATTTTTAATCAAAAATGTTAGAAATCTCGCGAAAAAGATCAAAAATAGCAACAATATAAACTTTTTACATTAAGAAATGAACAATTTCTTAAATTAAACCACTTTTTGCTGAAGGTCAGTTGACGTGTCGAGCTCAAAATCTAAATGCAGAATTTTGCACAAATATCAACTTTCTACTAAACGCATGACTTTGTCTTCTTCTAAATCCTAACGGGACCATAGATTAAAAGCAGATAAGAAATAAATGCATAGAAACACAAGACAAAGCATACGAGAAAAAATGTGTATACTCGAAATTTTAATACAGTTATTCGAATAACCGTTACATCAAAAATAAGTTTTGCACAAATATCAATTTTACTGAGGTATAAATATAATATAATATAATAATGAATATAAAAATTAAAAAATCAGTAATCATTCAAACATACTCATACCTTTTAAGGTCCTCACTTCATCCACAACTTTTTCGAGAGCCTCTTTTGTTTCGACTGCAAATAAAAAGCCAATTCAAATTGGCCGAATTTAAAAAATAACTTAGACACTCACCACGAGAGGAATTAACTTGTTCGGTGTGATCCGAAAAAATCTTCTCAAGGCGCTCAATAGTCTCTCCACATTTGCACGATTTCTTATCTAAAAAACAAAAGTTTTAATACATAATTTGCTACAGCTGTCTTAAATATTTATTTAAACTTACCGGTGTTAAGAAACTCCAATCGCTGAATTTTTCTGGCTGGGCTGTCCGACATCGTCTTTACACAACTCGTTTGTTGATTCTTGGGGCTTTTATATAATATATATGACCTAATTTAGGGTTAAACAGATAAAAGTACGACAATATCCTCAATCATCAATATGCTAAACGGCATTATAATCATATCCTTTAAATATGGTATTGCGACTGCTTTACAAATCAACTGGATTAATTAAAAAATTTCTTCAGAAGATAAGGGCTCCGCATCTACTAGGTAAATACCCAAGTCAGAGGATTTTATAGGCTCCGTATAAAAGTTCCGCACATTCTTGAATCGTCTTCCTCTAAATGTATCCATTCTATTCTAATCGGAATATCTCCATCGATGTAACAATAATTGTTTGGGTTCTTCTGGATATTATTATATTATTAAATTTTTTCTTTTTTCGGTCTCTAATCTTTCTTGGAGAGGTAAATTCTGTTCTTCGTTAATTCTCCGGTGAATTTGCTCTAAAATGTTTGTTGGCTTTCTGACAAAATTTTTCAAATGTTGCAAATAATTTTCAAAGGCATAAGCAGAGCCTTTAACTGGATCGCCAACCTGTTCCACCGTTTCTTTTACATGTAGTAAGCTATGTATGTTATATGGAACACTATATTCTCCAAATATAATTGGAAAATTTGAAACAAATAGGTTCAACACTCGCTGACAGGTTTCCAAATTAATTTTTCGCTGATATGGGTAGCAAAGCATCCTATACGCACAATGCAATAACAAAAACACATAATATTGATCGTCAGATAAATTATTTTTGAGTACGAATATTCCCGTATACAGTAAAAATTTTCTAAATTCCATAGCTTTTCAGTTATATAGTTCACTTAAGGGTCTTGGCTTTCTTGCGAATTCTTTAGGCATCTTTTTGCGTATGTCAATTAATTTTTGAGATATTTTAGATTTTTTGTCGTTCGTCAAATTATTATAATTCTTATTTGTCGTCAATCGATTTACGGTTTCAAAGGGTGTCATTTTTGGCAAATATTGTTTTAAGTGATGATCGGAATATTTCCTACTTTTCAAGTCGTCGTCGGTCTTCACTCTTTGTTGTGTATGTTAAAACACTATTTATTTTTTTTTCCCGACTTGTATGCATTTTGAGCATCCATGCGAAGATGTATGTCCGGGAGTCCCACTGATGTAAGCCCTAGCTGGGGTATCACAAACAATAGCCCTTAATTTTAATTGTATATTTCTTTCGTCTGTGTCAATTCCATTTTGAAGAAGATCTTTTAGCTCACAAGTAAATTGGCTTAGAAATTCGTCAATTCGGCTTAGATTTTCCCAAAAATATTCCAACAGGGACAACAGGGGAGTTTTTAATATTTGTCACATTTATCAAAATTGGCCATAGTTGCGAATTTGAACTTTTGAATAGAGGAATTCCATTAATGTTTATGTCAATAGTTATGTCGTCACTAAAATTAATTATATTCAAGAGCTTAGCAATCTGAGTTTTAATGCCAATGTGCAAATAACGGCCACCACTCATTTACATTATTTCAGCTTTTTTAGGCGCACTGTATTTGTAAAATGGTCCGACATCTAAACTATTTTTTTTTTTGGTATTCGAACTAAATCAATTGCACAGTCACGTGTTGGCCTATGCTTTAGAAACCATTTTTTAAGATCGTCATTTAAGTTATTGTTACCGTCCTTTCTTTTCGTCTTTAGTTTATTGTGAATATTGTCTTCATAAATTATTTCCTTCAAAAAATTCGCTTAACTGTCACTATTTCCATAATGTAAGTTTTCTCTAATAATTTCCACTTCTTCTTTAGGCACATTTTCGTTCTCCACTGTGGAAATTAACTTTTCTTTATATTTTTCTTTTTGCTGCTGCTTTAGCCTTCTTATATGTCGTCCACTATACATTATCGTAACTGCTTGTCGTACTTTTATTGTTTATTTAATATTAACACATTAGGACACATACATATAATACAAACATATATTATTTTTTAAGTCACTCACCTAATAATCGATTGATCCGCTTTGCACTTCTCAACTCAAATGCTTGCAAAAATTTCGTCAGACAGCAACACAGCGTTTAAGCAAAAGAGTAGCACAAAATAAAACAAACGGTTCTTTCTGGACAATTGTTTTTGTAAGCGGTGCACCGAAGACGCGTAAACAAACATCGATGTAAAGAGTAATCGAAGTTGTCTTTAATCTTGTGTATGCTCAAAATAACAAAAACAAAAGCGATGCTTGCCGTTATTTTCTACTTATGCTTTAATGCGCATACATTTATTAACTTGGTGGTTCGACGTTCGTTTACTATAGGGTCGCTTTAGTAAGTACCCATGTAGTGATCGACGACGAAGAGGACACTGTGGGAGAAAATCCTTGGCTACAAACTTGGTGAAAAGTCCAAGCTTTGCGAAACCCATTTTGATTCTTCGCAATGGAAGTCGGCATCAAACAAAGGAAATATTTTCAAAAGAATTAATTAATGATGCTGTCCCTCACAAAGAGATATAGATCGTGCACTAGCTTTGGAGAATGAGAACCATCGAAAATTGATTCGTATATTGGAGTAGGATGTTGATTGTTTGCGCCAGCAAATTGAACAATATAAGGAACTGGAAAAATCTCTTGGCAAAATTTTTACCGAGACACAAATTAATATGTTGAAGAATGGAGAAAAGAGGACCTTATTTAAGTCAACAGACATGTCTTCTGCTGTTTGTCTTCATGCCGCAGGACCTCGTGCATACAGTCATCTTTATAGAAAAGGATTCCCTTTGCCAAGTCGGACAACAATGTACAGATGGTTGGCAGAAGTTCAAATTAATACAGGTCCTCTTGATGTTGTAATAGACCTCATGGAAAATGACGTTTCAGAAGTCAGTAAGCTATGCATTTTGTCCTTTGATGAAATGAAGGTGGCTGAAGCTTTTGAATATGACAGCACAGCAGATGTTATATATGAGCCTAGCAACTATGTGCAACTGTTCGAGGCCTTAAGAAATCGTGGAAACAGCCAGCATATTTCGATTTTAATACTCGAATGGACATGCAGACTTTACATTCAATTGTAACCGAACTCTACAAACGAGGATATCCCGTAGTGGCTATTATTTCTGATTCTGGCCCTGGAAATCAAAGATTGTGGAAAGAACTTGGCATATCGGAGAGTAAGTTGTATATAAAAAACAATACAGAAGAGAAATTGAACTTTTTTTTTTTTAGCAAAGACGTGGTTTAGCCATCCAGCTGATGGAAATTTGAAAATATTCGTTTTCTCGGATACACCACACCTGATAAAGTTAGTTCGTAACCATTATGTCGGCTCCGGGCTAGTGGTCATCGGGAAAACATTGACTAAGACGACAGTCCGGCAGACAATTGGCCACTGCTCCAAATTAGATGTATCGATATTATTTAAGATCACTGATAACCACCTTAACGTTGGATCACTCGCGAAACAAAAGGTCAAATTCGCCACGCAACTATTTTCAAATACTACCGTCAGCGCTATTATAAGATGTTATGCGTTGGGTAAGGATGTAGATAATGCTTGCGAGACCGCTGATCTTTTCCAACTTTTCAATGACTGGTTCGGTGAATTCAACTCGAAATTGTCTACGGCAAATTCAATTGAAACCACTAAACCATATGGACAGGAGATCGATAAACAAAGAGGAATTTTGGCTAGAATGACAGAGCTCATGCGCATAAATATAATCGGCAAAACCCATAAAGTGCCCTTACAAAAAGGCATTTTATATAATAATGCATCCCTAGACGGCTTGTATGAATATTTGTCAGACAAATACGATATACTTTATATCTTAACAAGTCGTCTAAATCTTTGGTGCGATGCGTTCGAAAGGTGAACAATATGACCACCCGACACCACTCCAGTTTAAGTATAGATTAAGAAAGTAGATGACAGGTATGATAAAATAAAATAATACAAAAAATAAATTAACTTAATAAAACTAATTTTTAATGCTTAGCTCTAAGTTTGAGCAAAGTTTGAATAAAATAAAAATACAAATAAAATAACTTAATAATACTAATCTTTTAATGTTTATCTCTATATTCCAGCAAAGTTTAGATCGTGATTGTTTGTAGCTCTTAGCTGTATTCGCTTTTTATTACCTTCACTTTTTATCCTTAGTTTTTTTTTAATTAATAATCTTTATTTTTATTTAGCCAAAAATACTGAAATGTTGTCAAACAATCAAAATGTTGATGAAGACAACACCGATACGTGATTGAACTTAAATATAAAATCGCAATCAGATTAATGTGCAGACACAGTGTAGAACGAGTTTGAGGATTTTGATAAACGCATACCAGCTGCTATAGATGAGATTAATGAGTTAACGGAGGATGCCATAGAGTATAAAGCAGGCAATGTTATTAAATAAATGCGCCTCTACAATGAAATTACCGAGAAGTCATCATTTACTTATGTAGACGAAGTTTCGCATGGAGGACTTTTAAAACCTTAACAAGAGTTCATGAGCAAAATTAAACAACTGGAAATTATTTTATCCAATATAGTTTCAAATTATTTTAATTTAAAAAAAAAAATATAAAGGAACAATTGTTATTAGCTGCTAGGGATAAAAGCACGACTGCCAATTCTATCGCACTCACTAGGCGTAGTCGTTTCACTCGCACTTATGTATGGTACAGTTAACGGACAGCTTTTGCCGACGAGACCACCTTGTATAATTGTATCATGATTGCGCCTCGCTGCTTTAGAAGTACTTGGCTATTCGCTATCTATCACGATCACCTTCTTGGGATGCAATAACTAAAACTAAATTTCAGAAGAACCTACCAGAGATCTAGTGAACTCAATTAAAGAGTTGTATATTAATAACAATATTAGTGTCCAGGCCTCAGCAGAAAAGCATACTTATAACAGCAGGCGATGTAGTTGCCAAACGTTTTATGATGACGACAGTGCGTAATGCATATGAGCTCTTCAAAATGAACATCCCACCGATAAAATTGGTAAGGTGTAAAACTATTATTGCAAACTACTATTGCAAACAGATGAAATTGACAAAAATATTTTTATACCCGCTACCCATAGGGTAGAAGGGTATTATAACTTTGTGCCGGCAGGAAATGTATGTAACAGGTAGAAGGAGGCCTCTCCGACCGCAAATCAAAAAAATCGAATAACAAGCCTAATTTAAAAGCTAGAGTTGCGTATTTTGGTATATACAATAATAACTATAGTAGTTATGATTCCTGCGATCAGATAAAAATTGTGGAAGTTATTAAAGAAATTCTTTTGTATGAGCAAAAACGCCTATTTACTGGGGGTCTTACTTGCTTTGGCCGACAATCTGGTACATTGTGCCGTCTATGGTATATTTTGAATGGTGTACTATATCGATATTCCAAATATACCATTTGGTATATTTTTAGTATTTTTGCAGTATATTCGGTATACTTTGAAAATGATACCGTAATATTTTGCTTTTATTAAAAATGGGTAGCGGGTATCTCACAGTCGAGCACACTCGACTGTAGCTTTCTTACTTGTTAAATATAACTTAGACGAAAAATAGAAAGAGGTAAGAAGTATACCGGTATATCTAAGTTCCATTTTTTTTCTTCGACTGTTAACGAGGTAAAAGCAGCGATGACTGCTTATTCCTTGCAAGAAACTATTGTTTGTATTAAATAAATTCATTATTATTAAAATAACATAAATAATATATTAATCCATCAATCTATATTAATATTAATTTTATGTAAATAACATTGGAGTTGAATTTTTTCGATTTAAAAAAAAAAATAAACAAAATAAATAAGATCACTATTTTTGTTAATTTAAAAAAAGTTTTCGATGGGTTTTTTATAAATATTTCCCAACAACAGCAATGACAATAACATAAAAATAGTGGCGGTAAATGTGTCCCGTGCGAATTTACTTTAAATTGAATTAAAATAAAAAAGTTATAACCCTTTTAAAGAGGCATGAATGCACAAAAGTTTAAAATTAGGTTCATTAAAATATTGCCTCTGGATTCGTTGAAATTGGCGTTCTGCAATTATCTTCTAAATGCTAAAATACCCAACATCAATCTTTGCACCAATGAAAGAGATAATTAAATGCTCTACATTAAGCGTTAATGATTTTGGAAATTCTCAAATATACTTTAGACCAACTGAAGTTCGTTACCGATCGAGGCCCAAATATCGTTAAAGCTTTGCAGAACAATATTAGTTTAAACTGCAGCAGCCATTTGCTTGCCAACGTTTTGGAGAATTCGTTTAAGGAATCGATAGAAGTTTGTGGAAATTGGTAGACCTACATACGTAGCGATTATGAAATAATTTTTAAGAAGCTTCAATTCTGTTAAACAGTTCTCCATCCCTGTGTTTTGTTATACCGTACATTGAAAAAATGCAGCATACTTGCGCGCCACAAGTGGAAGGTGTACCGGCCTTAGTAACATTAAAAGAGAAAATTCGCAATAATGTTGATGGAATTTGGATTGCAAATATTTGTGTGTGGCATAAAGCTGCTTGTTTTTTTATTCCACCTGCGCTACAAATGCAGCCTAACGATCAAGACGCAATAAAAAAATTTTGTATTTCACAAATTAAGTACTTGGACGTTCCATTAACAAGTTATGCTCAAATTAGCCCAAGCACACCAAACTGCGATTCTACAGTATTTTCATTTGAAAGCTCAACTTTTTCCACAAGTACAAAAGTAGACAAAGATCAAACTGTTTCTTTTTTTTCCCCAACCTATTTAAAAAGTCCACATGAGTAAAATCATACGAGCTGATTTTTGTGAGTTGAGTGCTATTCTTGTTAAAACAAGTAAGAAAGCTACAGTCGACTGAACTCGACTGTGAGATACCCGCTACCCATTTTGAATAAACGAAATATACTTTGCGGTATTTTCTCAAAATATACCGAATATACTACAATACTAAAAATATACCAAATGGTATATTTGGTATATCGATATAGTACCGCATTCAAAATATACCAGACGGCACAATATAACAAATTGTCAGCCAAAGCAAGTAAGACCCCCAGTAAATAGGCGTTTTTGCTCATACAAAAGTATTTCTTTAATAACTTCCACAATTTTTATCTGATTGCAGGAATCATAACTACTATAGTAATTATTGTATATACCAAAACTCGAAACTCTAGCTTTAAAATTACGCTTGTTATTCGATTTTATTGATTTGCGGGGGCGGAAGTGCGCGTGGCAAAAATTTGAAACAAACTTGATCTGCGTGCAAACATAACAAATGTTGTCAAAAAAAATTATAGCTCGATCTCTTATAGTCTCTGAGATCGAGGTGTTCATACGGACAGACACACAGACGGACAGACGGACATGGCTATATCGTCTCGGCTGTTGACGCTGATCAAGAATATATATACTTTATATATTATATCGGAGATGCCTCCTTCTACCTGTTACATACATTTACAAAAGAGTAGCACAAAATAATACAAATGGTTCTTTCTGGACAATTGTTTTTGTAAGCGGTGCACCGAAGACGCGTAAACAAACATCGATGTAAAGCGTAATCGAAGTTTTGTCTTTAATTTTGTGTATGCTCTTTCCACAAAATAACAAAAACAAAAGCGATGCTTGCTGTTATTTTCTACTTATGCTTTAATGCGCATACATTTATTAACTAGGTGGTTCGACGTTCGTTTACTATAGGGTCGCTTTAGTAAGTACCCATGTAGTGATCGACGACGAAGAGGACACTGTGGGAGAAAATCCTTGGCTACAAACTTGGTGAAAAGTCCAAGCCTTGCGAAACCCATTTTGATTCTTCGCAATGGAAGTCGGCATCAAACAAAGGAAATATTTTCAAAAGAATTAATTAATGATGCTGTCCCTCACAAAGAGACGGAGCTCAATCCAAAATGTTAAAATTAGGCTACTCGGAGTCTGCAACGCAGAGTAAGTTTACTGTATCAAAATAAATAAGTATATGCCAAAACTTAATTATTTAAAATATAGGGACAAAGATATAGATCGTGCACTAGCTTTGGAGAATGAGAACCATCGAAAATTGATTCGTATATTGGAGTAGGATGTTGATTGTTTGCGCCAGCAAATTGAACAATATAAGGAACTGGAAAAATCTCTTGGCAAAATTTTTACCGAGACACAAGTTAATATGTTGAAGAATGGAGAAAAGAGGACCTTATTTAAGTCAACAGACATGTCTTCTGCTGTTTGTCTTCATGCCGCAGGACCTCGTGCATACAGTCATCTTTATAGAAAAGGATTCCCTTTGCCAAGTCGGACAACAATGTACAGATGGTTGGCAGAAGTTCAAATTAATACAGGTCCTCTTGATGTTGTAATAGACCTCATGGAAAATGACGTTTCAGAAGTCAGTAAGCTATGCATTTTGTCCTTTGATGAAATGAAGGTGGCTGAAGCTTTTGAATATGACAGCACAGCAGATGTTATATATGAGCCTAGCAACTATGTGCAACTGTTCGAGGCCTTAAGAAATCGTGGAAACAGCCAGCATATTTCGATTTTAATACTCGAATGGACATGCAGACTTTACATTCAATTGTAACCGAACTCTACAAACGAGGATATCCCGTAGTGGCTATTATTTCTGATTCTGGCCCTGGAAATCAAAGATTGTGGAAAGAACTTGGCATATCGGAGAGTAAGTTGTATATAAAAAACAATACAGAAGAGAAATTGAACTTTTTTTTTTTTAGCAAAGACGTGGTTTAGCCATCCAGCTGATGGAAATTTGAAAATATTCGTTTTCTCGGATACACCACACCTGATAAAGTTAGTTCGTAACCATTATGTCGGCTCCGGGCTAGTGGTCATCGGGAAAACATTGACTAAGACGACAGTCCGGCAGACAATTGGCCACTGCTCCAAATTAGATGTATCGATATTATTTAAGATCACTGATAACCACCTTAACGTTGGATCACTCGCGAAACAAAAGGTCAAATTCGCCACGCAACTATTTTCAAATACTACCGTCAGCGCTATTATAAGATGTTATGCGTTGGGTAAGGATGTAGATAATGCTTGCGAGACCGCTGATCTTTTCCAACTTTTCAATGACTGGTTCGGTGAATTCAACTCGAAATTGTCTACGGCAAATTCAATTGAAACCACTAAACCATATGGACAGGAGATCGATAAACAAAGAGGAATTTTGGCTAGAATGACAGAGCTCATGCGCATAAATATAATCGGCAAAACCCATAAAGTGCCCTTACAAAAAGGCATTTTATATAATAATGCATCCCTAGACGGCTTGTATGAATATTTGTCAGACAAATACGATATACTTTATATCTTAACAAGTCGTCTAAATCTTTGGTGCGATGCGTTCGAAAGGTGAACAATATGACCACCCGACACCACTCCAGTTTAAGTATAGATTAAGAAAGTAGATGACAGGTATGATAAAATAAAATAATACAAAAAATAAATTAACTTAATAAAACTAATTTTTAATGCTTAGCTCTAAGTTTGAGCAAAGTTTGAATAAAATAAAAATACAAATAAAATAACTTAATAATACTAATCTTTTAATGTTTATCTCTATATTCCAGCAAAGTTTAGATCGTGATTGTTTGTAGCTCTTAGCTGTATTCGCTTTTTATTACCTTCACTTTTTATCCTTAGTTTTTTTTTAATTAATAATCTTTATTTTTATTTAGCCAAAAATACTGAAATGTTGTCAAACAATCAAAATGTTGATGAAGACAACACCGATACGTGATTGAACTTAGATATAAAATCGCAATCAGATTAATGTGCAGACACAGTGTAGAACGAGTTTGAGGATTTTGATAAACGCATACCAGCTGCTATAGATGAGATTAATGAGTTAACGGAGGATGCCATAGAGTATAAAGCAGGCAATGTTATTAAATAAATGCGCCTCTACAATGAAATTACCGAGAAGTCATCATTTACTTATGTAGACGAAGTTTCGCATGGAGGACTTTTAAAACCTTAACAAGAGTTCATGAGCAAAATTAAACAACTGGAAATTATTTTATCCAATATAGTTTCAAATTATTTTAATTTAAAAAAAAAATATAAAGGAACAATTGTTATTAGCTGCTAGGGATAAAAGCACGACTGCCAATTCTATCGCACTCACTAGGCGTAATCGTTTCACTCGCACTTATGTATGGTACAGTTAACGGACAGCTTTTGCCGACGAGACCACCTTGTATAATTGTATCATGATTGCGCCTCGCTGCTTTAGAAGTACTTGGCTATTCGCTATCTATCACGATCACCTTCTTGGGATGCAATAACTAAAACTAAATTTCAGAAGAACCTACCAGAGATCTAGTCAACTCAATTAAAGAGTTGTATATTAATAACAATATTAGTGTCCAGGCCTCAGCAGAAAAGCATACTTATAACAGCAGGCGATGTAGTTGCCAAACGTTTTATGATGACGACAGTGCGTAATGCATATGAGCTCTTCAAAATGAACATCCCATCGATAAAATTGGTAAGGTGTAAAACTATTATTGCAAACTACTATTGCAAACAGATGAAATTGACAAAGATATTTTTATACCCGCTACCCATAGGGTAGAAGGGTATTATAACTTTGTGCCGGCAGGAAATGTATGTAACAGGTAGAAGGAGGCCTCTCCGACCGCAAATCAAAAAAATCGAATAACAAGCCTAATTTGAAAGCTAGTGTTGCGTATTTTGGTATATACAATAATAACTATAGTAGTTATGATTCCTGCGATCAGATAAAAATGGTCGAAGTTATTAAAGAAATTCTTTTGTATGGGCAAAAACGCCTACTTACTGGGGGTCTTAGTTACTTTGTCTTACAATCTGGTATATTGTGCCGTCTATGGTATATTTTGAATGCGGTACTATATCGATATACCACATATACCATTTGGTATATTTTTTTAGTATTTTGTAGTATATTTGGTATATTTTGAGAAATATACCTCAAAATATAATGCTTTTATTCAAAATGGGTAGCGGGTATCTCACAGTCGAGTACACTCGACTGTAGCTTTCTTACTTGTTATATTTGGAAACAGGTATTTTCCCGCAGCGTTTTTCAGACGAAGCTAGATAAATAAGTTTGAAATTCACGCACAAACAAATCTTTCATTAAGTAAGGTTATTCATTATTTTACTTACCGTAGGATTATCTTTGTTTGTATTTTGACTTTGACCTTTTAACAACCATTTATCCATATTTGCACAAAACAAACTCGTATCGTTACTTCGCGACAGAAATAACATAAACATATCGAACTCAGCTAAGAAAATGATGAAGACAGCGCGCATAACATGTAGGCGTTTAAGAAAGAGAAAAACGGGAATCCCCTGATCATAAACAAAACAACTGTCAATCTACTTGTAGTTTGAAACTAGAGATGTGCTATACATAATATTTTTAAAAAAAGGTCGATGTCGTGTCGATAATGAATGATGAAATATTTACCGACGAGAAAAAGATTTCAAAAAATGTAAAAATCCCCGCATTTTCCCCACATAATGCCAATCCCCAATAAATCCCCAAACAACTTAAAATTCCTCGCACTTTGGGGAATTCCCCACAAATTGGCAACGCTGATCACAAATGACAAAATGACTGTTGGCTTCTGCCACAAAGTGTGTTGCTTGTGTCTTCCGTAGTCGTATGTTATGACACACCAGCATGTAACCGAACGAGTTTTTTCTTAAATCATTAATACAGATTTGTTTTCTAATTAATAATTAAATTTAAAATACTTAAAAACTCCATGAATTAATAATTAATACTTTTAAAATACGTTATGTATCATTATATTAAATGGACTGTGCTCCATACCATTTCCTTAATAATTTCGATTTGGGTAGTAGCCGATAAAAGCCGTACGAAACGTCCCAAAACACAAATATCGGCTGGTCAGGTTTGGGATGCATATGGGATTTTGTTTATAGACTGGAGAAAGGTATAACAATCAACAGCGAATAATATATGAAGCTGCTGGATCGACTGGACCAAGATACCAAGAAAAAACCTCCACATATGGCAAATAAACCGTTGTTTCATCAGGATAATGCACCGAGCTAGAAGTCTATGGCAATAATGCTGAAATTGAGCAAATTGAAGTTCGAACTACTGCCACACACACCCTACTCTCCAGAACAGAGCTTGCAAATAACTGTCGACCGTTTCTCGTTGTTCGCAAATATGTGCCTCTCTCTGACTCTTTACGAAAAGACTCAGAGAGCAACCGTTTCGTGGGTTCTCGAATGAGCTCGCTCAGAGCGAAACCGTTTTTTTCTATTCTGTTTTGTTTCGGTTGTTCCAAGACCGTTTTGTCGTGTTCAGTGAAGAAAAAGTTCTTTTGCGTATGTATTGGTACACATTCACACGCATAGGTAAGCACATCTTTAAACGTTTAATTGCGATCGTGAATTGAGTGTGTGAAGTTGCGAAAGAATTGTTGTTGTAAAAATTATTTAATTAATTAAATTAAAATTAAAATAAATTTGGACGAGAGCAAATCAATTTGTAATGCTTGCGGTATTAAATTGTCCGGTAATCATTCCACAAATTTAAGACGGCACTTAACAACCAAGCATAGGGACATTTTCAATGAGTGGAATAATTGTGGATATACAAAGTTAACACAATGCGAAGAAAAAAGAAGAATATCATATCAAACGAGTGAAAAAGCAATTGTTTCTTCTTTGAACAAAATTGTAACCACAGACGGAATTTTGTGTCAGTCAAAGAGCAGTTTTTCAAGGCACTTGCGAAGGGAAAGCTGGTGTCGCTGAAAATCGATGTTGCCACGAGAATAGATAAAGCTATTCTGGGAATCAATTTGCAAATGATCCACGCAAGCCTGGCTAAAACCGAGATTGTTGTGAAAACCTTGGGCATGATTGAGCTCGGGGAATCTCACACTTACACACATCTTAGATGATTATGGCATATCACTTGATCAGATCTACAGGTAGAGATTGAATTACATACAATTTTTAAAATATTAGATTTTTTTTTTAAATTTCATGTTCATCTACACAGCATTACGTCTGATAATGGGCGAAACATAATAAAAGCCGTCCAGGTATTAAATGATGCGACAGAGGAATCCCTTTATGAAGAAAACATAGAAAGTGAGAATCTTCTGAATCAACTGGATTCTATTGAACTGGCTAATATACACCTAGTGGGATGTGCAGCACACACTGCAACTATGCGTATTTGATGTACATAAATAAAACAAATGAGATCGCCGATAAAATAAGTGCCTGTCGCACATTATGCAAATTGTTGCGCACAGAAACATATAGGTAATATATAAGTTATACATATATAAAAATTTCTTTATTTATATATACATAATATTTATAAAATCTATGCAGACGTGTCTTAATTGAAAATGAAAAAAACATACCATCGCTCGACGTTGCTACAAAGTGGAATTCAACATGCTAAAAAAATTATTGGACTTAAAGGATTTCCTGGCAACGCAGTCTAATATTTGTGTAGAGGCCGATTGGGATTGGATCGAGACGTACATTGACGCTTTCAGTGACACATACCAGGCAACCCTAAAGCTACAAGACAAAGATTTAGTTTATAGTGAGTTCTTCGTAGTATGGATGGAACTTAAATTGAAATGCGAGAATAGCTACAATTTAATTTAAAAAAAACTATCGGCACAGATAAAAATAAGAGAGACAAAATTGTTAGAAAATGATGCATTGTTGGCAGCGATTTACATGGATCCTCATTTAAATTGTATGTTGTCGAACTATCAGAAATCGTTAGCAAAGGCTAATTTGAAAAAAAAAAAACAACTTTTCGTTTATATGAGTTGAAATAAGTAAGCTGTATGTCGTAGAATGTTTGAAATTTGGGTCCTGTTTTGTTTATGTTATAGTTTTGAGAAACTAATTAAAATTGTCTTCGTCAAAAACTAATACTTGTACTAAACTAAAATCCAAAAAACATTTCATACTTATTATGGCTTTATTATTTAAGGCACAAACACGAAATGTTCCAGCGCGAGACTCCTGTACATGAAGAGATGTTTGCTTCCCCTGTCTCGCCAGTTCTTTCAACCGCATCCTCATCTGAAGAGAAGTCGCTGCTCTCGGCATTTTTGGACGATTTGCAGACAGTTTCAGAAAGCAAAAAAGATCCTGTTTCTACAAAACTTGCCAAAATTTATGCTGACATCGAAAACTTCGACGTAACATTTGGTCGCTTGCCATTAAAATCAAATATATTGGATTTTTTTTAATTATTTGAAACTTAAGATTCCGCATATATGTAAGTGCACTAGCGCAGGTTATGCTGGCTACACCTGCAACGCAGGTGTCCGTCATTCTCAGCCCTACACTTTATATTAAGTGAACGAAGAAGTTCGATTAGTGCAGAAAATCTAAACTCCTTACTAGTTGTAAAGCATAACACATAATATGTTACCAAAAATATAAATATAATATATATAAAAATACAAAAAAATAAAAAATTAAAAACAACATTGTCTGAAAATTTTTTTTTCTTTTTAATAGAATTTTGTTATATGGAATATGGAATCTAAATGAAACTTGTTAACAAAAATATTTGAAAATAAAATTAAATTGTTCTATTAATCAAATTGTATTATTTCTTTGCATATGTATTGGTATACATTCACAAGCGTTCGTTTTGCATACGAAATATATTAATTGCAACAACAACGAAAGTAAATGTGAAGACCGTTTTGCGTTGAGTTTTTTGGTCAATCGGTCTTCTGCTGACTCCCTTTGTGCGAGCGTTTCTCGTTCCGCTCTTTACGCACGGCTCATTGAACGAACGACCAGTTATTTGCAAGCTATGCTCCAGAATGTTTTTTTTCGCTTAAAAAGCACCTTCAAGGCAAGATATATCGTTCAAATGTTGAGGTGATTGCCGATACTGAGGCCTATAGTCGATATATCGATAGTTTTTTTTCGATATTTCTTAATATCATCGTGCGATATTTTTTAACAGCAAAGGATGTCTGCGGTCAAATTTTTATACCCGCTACCCATAGGGTAGAAGGGTATTATAACTTTGTGCTGGCAGGAAATGTATGTAACAGGTAGAAAGAGGCATCTCCGACCCTATAAAGTATATATATTCTTGATCAGGATCAACATCCGAGTCGATCTATCATGCCCGTCTGTGTGTCTGTCCGTATAAAACACTGATCTCAGAGACTATAAGAGATAGAGCTTTAATTTTTTTCGACAGCATTTGTTATGTCTGCACGCAGATCAAGTCTGCCCCCGCAAATAAAAAAAAAATCGAATAACAAGCGTAATTTTAAAACTGGAGCTGCGAATTTTGTCATATACAATAATAACAACAGTAGTTGTTATTCCTGAAAATTTGCGATCAGATAAAAATTGTGGAAGTTATTAAAGAAATACTTTTGTATGGGCAAAAACTTCTACTTATGTTACTAGGGCTCTTAGTTGCTTTGGCCGACAATCTGGTACATTGTGCCGTCTATGGTATATTTTGAATTTGGTACTATATCGGTATACCAAATATAATATTAGGTATATTTTTAGTATTTTTGTAGTATTTTCGGTATATTTTGAAAATAATACCGCAATGTTTTGCTCTTATACAAAATGGGTAGCGGGTATCTCACAGTCGAGCACACTAGACATTAGTTTTTTTAATTGTTGCTCATACTCGAGTACTGATTCAGTACTCTTTTTGATTTATTCCGTTTGCTTCGGGTATACGTATTGATCGTATACGCATTTAAGATCGTTCATCGCAAAGGCAGCCAGAACATTGTTCCCGACGCTTTATCACGTGTGCACACTGAAGATTTGTCATCATTAGGTGTGGATACCTTGATAAATTTGCAGTCTGAGCAGTTCGAGTCAAAAGAGTACCAAGAGCTTAAGGACAAAATAAAAACAAACCCGACTCAGCTACCTGTCGTTAAAGTCATCGATAAATATATTTATCGTCGTGCAGAGCACGCGTCCGGCGATCAAGTCGCTGATGATTTGCACTGGAAGTTGTGGGTTCCAAAAGCTCTTGTGATAGAGGTATTAAAACAAAGTCATGAGCCTCCTTTAGCGTCTCATTGTGGAATCAATAAAATGTTGGAAAAAATTCGGCGATATTATTATTGGCCAAATTTAGTGTGTGATGTCAAGTCATTTGTAAACGGTTGTGTGGTGTGCAAATGTACCAAACATCCCAATCGTTCGTTACGTCCACCATTAGCTCCAGTAAAGGAAACGCAGCGAGTATTTCAAAAGATTTTTATTGATTTCTTGGGACCCTATCCTCGAAGTAAGTCCGGAAATGTTGGTATTTTCGTAGTGTTAGACCATTTGTCCAAATACCCATTTTAAAACCTGTAAAAAAAATTCACCACTGATGCTATTCTTCGCTTCATGGAAGAGGATATATTTCATTGTTTTGGTGTACCTGAAACCATTGTATCAGATAACGGTGTCCAATTTAAGTCACATAAATTCAAGGCTTTACTCAACAAATATAATGTGCAACATTTTTATACGGCTGTACAAGCTTCGCAAGCTAATGCGTCAGAGCGCGTAAATCGATCAGTAATTGCTGCAATCAAGGCTTACGTTAGACCCGATCAAACAAATTGGGATGAGCAACTTAGCCATATCAGTTGCGCATTACGGTCCAGCAGACATTCAGCAATTAATGACAGTCCCTATCGTGTTGCTTTTGGACGACACATGATAGTTAATGGTAATACCTATCCTCTTCTACGAAATTTAGAACTTCTAGAGGACCGTACAGTTAGTTTTGATCGAGAAGATTCCTTTGATATAATAAGGAAAAATGCACAACAGAGTATACATCGGCAGCACGAACAAAACGAAAAGCAGTACAATCTTAGAAGTCGAGAAGTAGATTTTAGAGTTGGTCAAGAAGTTTATAGGCGTTATTTTCAGCAATAATTTTGCAAAAGGCTTTAATGCAAAACTGGCCCCAACTTTTGTAAAATCTCGTATTAAGCGTAAGCTTGGCAATAGTTATTACGAGTTAGTAGATACCCAAGGGCGATTCATTGGAAAATATCATGCTAAAGATATAAAACAATAAATCGGGTAGCCAGGAAATTCGTCGAAGCGAGTATCACTCTTTGGAGTGATGACCCCAAAGTATGATTTTGGCAGGGGGGATTGTAGTGGTCGCTTGGACCGCCAACATTTATTTGTTGGGCCTAAAAGTAGGCAAAGTTTTTTGTTATTGGAAAACGTCAGCGCCACGGCTCTATTTGTAGAAAAAATAGTTAATGTAATATAGTTGTTAAATTTATGTTTATATATGTTAAAAAATTCTATTTTTGTTAGTTATATGTTAAATGTATAATAATTGTTTAATGTTAGTATAAACTTTTAGGATAACTGTATTTTGTTGGCACAAATTTATTAGCGCCATCTGTGTGTGGGGCTTGGCAACATCGCAAAAAGATTTTCGCGATAGATGCATCTTGAGGCAGTGAATGTCAAAGAATGGGAACATAAGAATGCATCAAAGTTTAACGCCCTATTGACAAGCCAGTTTTTTTTCTCATTCGCGCTGGTCATGCAATCTGGCAAGTCATTATCTGAATTGGTCGTGACAAGTCGCACCAGGTGAAAAAAATATATATAAATTGAGAAATAAGTGCGACGGTCGTTAACGAAACGACGAAATATAAATATTCAGTTAAATAAAAAGTGCATAATAACGAAATTGTGTGAAAACACCCCCCTTTTTCGGTCAGTAGCCTATAGACAACAGGCGGAGACAAAATTTGGAGTTTTTTCGGTGCCGTCCAAAAAGGCAGGGTAACTATTGCACACGGCAGATATAAAGTTTACATGTATTCATGATCTGATTTTTCTTTCAAAATCAGACGGCACGTAGTTTCATATTGTTCTTTTGGATGTTGTTGGTTCTTACGGAGTTAAGCCACCAAGCAAAGCTCATCCACTCCGCTTCGACCAGTGTTGCCAGAGTCGCTTTTTTCCCGTCAAAACTGGCTTTTTTAAAATGCCATTTGCTAGAAAAAATTGCAAACAGCGGGCAGCGGGAATTCTGGCTTTTTTTTACTTAAATGCTTTTTTCAGATTTTTTTCTACATGCCCAAAAATATGGAACAATATTAGCCGAAGCTGTTTTGACGATGCTTGCCAACACTTTTAGTGACAAATCGATTGTATATTGTTGTAAAGCAACCTCAAAGAACATCGATAAACCAATTCTGATCGTAGCGTCACTAACGGCAATAATGAATTGAGGGAATGAAGTTCAGTATGTTTTTATTGTTTTAAAATATGCCAAAAAACTACAAACAAAAATGTCGGGACGCTTGGCTAACAAGCGATGAGTTTAAGACATGGGCACGTAGGGACGACACGGATGAAAGAAGTGTTTTGTGCAGTTACTGCAAATGCACAATCACCGTAAAACTATCTGATTTGCGAACCCATGCCTTGACCAAAAAGCATAAAAGTGCTACGGGCGGCTTTATGCAAACCAACAAAATAGATTTTGTAACTTTGCAGGTTAAGACGATGGAACAAGAAGCAGCGCTATGCCTTTTTGTGGCCGAGCATGCATCGACCTAAGTATTAAATACTTTGAAGATGACAGCACTAGTCGCATACGTCTACACAAAGTGCACCAACATGCCTCATAAATTCCTAAAAATGATAGGAACCGGATTAACGTATGAGAATAAAAATGAGGAGAATGAGGACAGTATTGACGAAATTTTGAAAATATTGTAAAGATCAGAGCAGCTGCTGTTCAAATTCTATATAAAATGTTTTAACTGAACTGATTTCGTGTGCTCCCCCTGTGCCTATCAGAAAAATATAAAGAATATAATGAATTGAAAAACCCGCTTTTTTAACTTTTATTTCTAATTTTTCAGCTTTTTTGCAACGTTCTTACCGTCAAGAACAGCTTTTTTTCTCGACAAACTTTGGCAACACTGGCTTCGACAGTCGGCAGAACAAAGCTTGTACTAAAGCTTTGAAAGCTTCTGCACGACCGCTGCGAAAGCTGCAGCAGATCAGCTGATAGCTGCAAGCGGGAAAGCAAGGAGAACGCCAACATTACCCCAGATGTGGTATATGTGCAAGTGACCGTGCGACCACCTGAAGAAATGTCACCGAAGCTGATGACCGTGCCATAGATGATTGTGTTGTTTAGTATATGTATCTCGACATTGTTCATTTTGGGCCTTCTGCCACTTAATTAGTGCTTCTTTGTATTCTATTTTGTTCATGTAAAGTCTTGTTTGCGTTCATATATATATGTTGAATGGAAGAAAAACTGTGATGTAAATTTACATATGATTTCGTGGTATAATATACCAGGTATCAGATGTAAATAAACTTCATTAGTCATTTGGTCGTCCTACATATATCTTGTTCGTAAATACTTTTGTTTTCTGTCAAGAATTTGCAATCTTAAAATTACATTTATAATTGTTTACAAAGTAAACAATGGAACATCTGGCATAAAAGCTCAGATCACCATTTGAGTAGAAACCTTTTGGTTAGGGCTTTAAATTTTTGCTCCACAGCTGCAACCACAACAACATAACAACACACACACACACATATCACCGGCTGTGAAAGATCTTTCGTCGCTGGTGAATGATGTAAGTGAGCTTTTTGTTTATACCTACGTAGCTTTTTCTCATATTGTTCGCTACAGAGCTTTTTTGTATTGTATCTGTTGAATGCAAAATTTATAGACCAAACGAAGTTTATTTTTTATTTGTTTTGCTGGCAGCTTCATTTCGCTGCGCCGGAGGAACCTTAAGTTTCTTTGCGTTGAGCATTTGCCGTTGGTCCATTTCCCTACTATTATATGGGTCATTAATTAAATAGTTTTTTTATATCGTATAAAAACTATGAGTTAATTAGCGCAACATATTTAAAAAAAAAATTGCAAAATGAAATTTTGGCTATTTATTCCTATTATTCATATATATTTTATTTATCTATTTAATTGGTTTTTAAGTATTTATGAAATAGACTTAATTTAGCTTTAATATTTCAACGTCGTTATTCCATATTCCATTCATGTTTTCTTTTGTTGCCTTATTTTCCTTTTCTTTATGTTTCTTAATTTAAATAAATTTGTTACAATGTTTAGTATGTGTGAGTAATTTTTCAAATTTGGAACCATGCAGCGTTTGTATGAGGAGGGTTGAGTAACGAGGAGCATCTCTAAGGGATCCTGTCATTTAAATTGATTTTTACATTGGCTTTGCAGGATCATGGTAGGGTGGGCGTCTGCACCAATGAGTGCACCGTAAAGGAGAAGTGCTCCAAGTCGAAGGTAGATCCCTAACTTGTCTTTCCTCCAGTTTTTTTTCTAACTCTTTACCTCTTTTGTTTACTGTCCTTGTATGTCCCTTTTCTTTTTTCCCCCCTCCATCTTAAGTACGCGAATTTTTTTAATAATATAGTTAATCCATGGAAGCACGTAGCGGAAAGGATATTTTTCTTGCCCACACCCATCCGACCAGACAACAGCCGTAGCGATCGCGTACGCCTTTCATGGCGCTACATTTACACCAGTTTCCTTCAGCGAACTTGCTTCGTTACACGTTACAACCCTTTCTATATCGTCTCTGAATTCGAATTCCTGCATTACTTCTACTATTTTATTGAATGCTTCTTTCAGTTCTGATGCCGTTGGAACCAGTTCCAATTGAACTTTTTTGCCTTTGCATCTTCGAATGAAGCGGAACACATTAGCGAACACTTTCAACAGACTTGTGTGCGACGAAAAACTTTCGATCGAGTCCTTTAGATCTGACTTTACCACTATAGCTGTCAGTCCAACAGCTGTTTTGCGCGTCTCTTCAGAGACGAAATTGTGGTTAACTGGCCATACGTCGTGTGGTTCCATCAAGAATGACGGACCACTAAACCACATTGACGCGCACAGTTCAGTCACATCGCAACCTCTCGATACAATGTCTGCGGGGTTCTGCTTAGTTGGAACATGACGCCATTCCACGCTCTCTGACCACTCTTGAATCTCGGCCACTCGATTCGACACGAATGTCGCGAGAGTGGAAGGATGTGACCGGATCCAATGAAGAGTGACTTCCGAATCTGACCAAAGAACCGTCCGTTCAATTGGTGATTGGATCAGCCTTCGGATGCGGTGGCAGAGTTCTGCAAGAAGGTGAGCTGCACACAACTCAAGTCTAGGAAGAGTCTTAGTCTTGAGGGGAGCTACTTTTGATTTTGAGGTTAGTAATGATACTTTACAACCTTCGCAAGTTCAAACCCTGCTCCTAGCAGTATCTGCGACACTTCAGACTTAATTGTCTTCAGGTCCTCGACGCATGCGGCACCAGTCAACATAGAAGTCTTGCCTGATAACCTCAGCTGCCATGGGGTGCGAGGATTTCGCAATCTCGCTCAGCTGGATCAAACACCGTCTGGCCAAGAATGGCGTTGGCGCAGTGCCATATGTTACAGTATTTAATCTGAATAATCTCAACGAGTCTGATGGATCTTTTCTCCACACTATGAGCTGATAGTTTCGATCTGCCTCGTGCACCATAACTTGGCGGTACATCTTTTTGATGTCGGCCGTTAATGCATATTTATGCAATCAAAAATCGAAGCAGAGTCGAAAACAGCTCTTATTGAATGGTCGGCCCGACCATAAGAATGTCATTCAACGCCTTTTGTGTCGAAGTGTGACACGAAGCATCAAATACGACCCTCAGCTTTGTCGAAGTGATTTAGGGCCGTAATACACATTGGTGCGGAATAACATAGTGTGGTGTACTTGGAAGGATGTGACTCACTTCGGACATGTGGCCCATCTCTACATATTCTTCCATAAATTCCAAGTACATTCGCTTTAACTCGGGATCTCGAGTTAAGCGTTTTTCAAGCGACAAAAACCGCCGTTTAGCAACTTCAAATGAGCACCCAAGCTGGTGCGAATCTGATTTGAACGGCAGTCTTACTTCGAAACGACCAGACGGCAATCTTCTCACATTATTTGTGAAATGATCTTCACAACTTTGTTGTTCAGCGGAAAAGACTTTGGAGGGAGAGCGCACATCTTCGACAGTCCAAAACTTCAGGAAGGTCTTGTCAATCGAACTCAAACACTCTTCCTGATAGCTCAGATTGACAGTCATCTTCTGGTGAGATTTTTCACCAGGAGTGTACCGCCCCGAGACAATCCACCCAAGGCTTGTCTTTTGGAGGATTGGACACTCTGGACCTTGCTTGATTTGGCCAACGGACAATAGGTCAAAGAATGTTTTAGCGCCGATAAGAATATCAATTTTCTGCGGTTTGAAGAAATAGGGATCCGCTAGCTGAATATTGTCAGGTATCTTCCAGCCACTGACATTTACAGTGTGATCTGGCTGATAACCTGAGATCGATTTGAGGATCCATAAATCGATCGCGTATTCATTGCAGCCAATTCGCGACATCACCACAGTGTGTATCTTTTTCTTAACTTGAGAAAATCTCTTGTAATTCGCACCGATACTCGTCATATTCGTCAAATGTCTCAATTCTGCTTTGATATTTGAGAGCATTTTCAATGTGCGACAACATCTCAAGCCTACACTCTAGCTCTGTCAAATCTCGACCGATAGTGTCATCGAGAATTTGATCATGAATTCTACTAATGCTCTTTACGCAAATAGCAAGTTTCTTTCTAGAGCCTTCAAGTGTTTCTTTCGAATTCATTTTTGTTTAACTTATTAAAAGAGACGAAAAAAAATAAAAAAATAAAAATACAAAATAAATCTTGTTGCTACAAACAATAACAAAAAAGAAAATTAAAATTTTTTTTTTTTTTTTTTAAATTATTATTTTGAATTATTTTTTATTTCTACTTAATTTTTTTTTTTTTTGTATTATTATTTTTAAATTGTCCTAGCAACCACTAAGCTATCTCGGACAATAATAGAGGAGTTCACAATTCGAGGGAGCAAACGAGATATCGTACTGATATGCTCAACCAACGAATGTAGGGGAGCGAGTTCTGAGCGCTGCAAAGCGCGCGACAATGCACTGTGCAGATGCTGGCTTGCTAACGTATGTATGTGTGTATGTGCGCTGTTTCTAAGCGCGCGAAACGAAAACGAAAATGCCAGCAACAACAACACGGAGCCGAAATGCACCGGTGCAGTGTTGGCTTGCGGGTATATATTATATGTATGTATATACGTACATATGTGCGCTTAGCAACAGCACACAACTTACAGCGGCTACGAATCTGTTGACAAAGGGGGCGACGACAGCGAAACTAAGAGAAGAAGTTCGATGCAATGGAAACTGAAATTTTCCCTAGTCACTTTCACTTAGAAAACAAAAAACAAATGTTCTGCCTAAGCGGTTCACTATTTCATTTTAAATATAAAATTTAAATGCAAATGTTCTACTTTACGTATGTGCCAAGAATTGAAAGCGTCACTATAATTTTGCAACTTGGCAACCAATTGTTTGCTTTCAATTTTTCGAACAGTACCTGGAATTGGCGATCTTTAATGATCCCAGCCACTTGTGTGTTTTCTGCAGGTGCAGGGTATCCTCCAGCGATGATGCAAAGAAATCCACCGATGACACAAACACAAGTAGATCACAGCACTGGCACAGTCAATTGTTTGCTTATATTATATTTTATTTATTTTTATTTAGCGACCGGCGCGAATTTGTTTTGTTTTTATTTTGTTTTCTGTTTTAGATCAATCACTCGCGTTCAACAACAATTAAAGTCCACCCGGGGGCGCCATGAAAAATCACAAGAGTTTTTATGATTATTAATTCCGCTTTATTCGCGAACACAAAGCATAGACCTAATTGTTGTTGGTACAACGAAAACGAAAAGATAACGAGTGATGACGCGCTGATGAGTTCTTGATTTCAACTGTCTTTATAATTCTATGCTAAGTTACATTAAGCCTAACTTAACTAGAGCGGCGAAGCGAGGCGAATTCGCTCAGAGAGCAACAAACGAAAGCTTTATTGCGCTCTCGCTTCGCCCTAATTCTAACAACTTCATTTGGTACTTCATGCTCTTAACTAATATCATTCAAATGCGCCAACAATAAATACTATAGTTATTATTGTATATACCAAAATTCGCAATTCTAGCTTTACAATTACGTTTGTTATTCGATTTTTTTGATTTGCGCAGGCGGGAGTGGGCGTGGCAAAAATTTGAAACAAACTTGATCTGCGTGCAAACATAACAAATGTTGTCGAAAAAAAATATAGCTCTATCTCTTATAGTCTCTGAGATCCAGTGTTTCATACGGACGGACGGACAGACACACAGACCGACAGAGACACAGACGGACATGGCTAGATCGTCTAGGCTATTGATGTTGATCAAGAATATATATACTTTATAGGGTCGGAGATGCCTCCTTCTACCTGTTACATACATTTCCTGTCGGCACAAAGTTATAATACTCTTCTACCCTATGGGTAGCGGTTGTAAAAATCGAGTAACAAGCGTAATTTTAAAGCTAGATTTGCGAATTTTGGTATATACAACAATAACTATAGTAGTTATGATGATTTGGTTGCGATCAGATAAAAATTGTCGAAGTTATTAAAGAAATACTTTTGTATGGGCAAAAGCGCCTACTTACTAGGGGTCTTAGTTGCTTTGGCTGACAATCTGGTATATTGTGCCGTCTGGTATATTTTGAATGCTGCACTATATCGATATACCACATATACCATTCGGTATATTTTTAGTATTTTTTGTAGTATATTTGGTATATTTTGAGAATAATACAGTCTCACAGTCGAGTACACTCGACTGTAGCTTTCTTACTTGTTATTTTTTATAGCATTTTCATCAATATCTTCACCACCAATTTCGTCAATTACTTTAATTGACTCAATCTGGTATATTTTGCGCGCTTTGAATTTCGTTTTGACACAGTAGCCTATAATTTTTAGCGAAATCAATTTGTATGGCAAGTTCACCAGGCTTGATATTTTTTCCAGTGGATTCAACATATTTTTGTTGAGCTCGCTTTATAAAGAAGTGTGTTTTAATTCATGGAATGCATCTAAAAGCGGAGCAACAGAATACGTCAGTGTTATTCTATCTTCAACTTTCCTCCATTGTTTCCATTTCACGATTTTATGCAATTTTTTCAAATATTATAATGGAACAATAGATTCTGCATCTGTTTCACAATTATCATATGTGTTGGTCATATAGTTTTCTTAATATTGCAACAAGTTAATTCCAAAAAACTTTCGAACGAAGAGTCTTGATAACAGTTGCACAAGCATTCATTAGAAAATTAAAGTTGGCATGATAGACACATACACACATGTTATGCTGCATTTTAGTTGAAGGTTGGACATGTTTAGGTCGATTTTCGAAAAATGCTGTCCGGCTTAGGCTTCGGCCACGCATTGAGCGATGAGCGACTGAGCGACGCCCTCTCGAGCGACGTAAAATATTAAAGCTTATGAGAGAGCATCGGAGTGGCCACGTAGCCGCTGAGCGACGAGCGAAGTTCTTAAGCGTCAGAGCGACGTCGCTCAGCGCTAGAATTGGTTTTAATTTTTAGTGCATCGCTCAGCGACAAAATGCAAACAATGCAAAAAATATGCGCGGAAAGTTTAATTTCGGCTGTTCAAAGCCGAACCGTTTTATGGAACGACATTCATAAAGAGTACAAAAATAGAAATACTACTGATAAGGAATGGAATGAAGTAGGAGTTATTTGTAACTGTACAGGTAAGCTTTTATTTAACGTTATGTATAATATACAATAGCAACGTAAGTAAAGTTATATTTAATATGTGTATATGAATATATATATTTATTTAAAGTGTCATTATTTAATCAAATGACTTAATATCGGAAATCCCAAAAAAAATCTGTTAAAGAATTTCTAACATTCATTGCTGACTGACTGCTTCTATTGCAATGTGAATGTTCTTCAAGAATATCCACATTTCTTGAAGCAACTATTCCGTTATTAATTTCTGCTGTCGTATTTATGTAGTCCAGATCACTGTCACCATCACGTTCTCTTACATAATTATGTAAAATGCAAGCACATTTTATAATGTGAACTGTATGTAGTCCAGATCACTGTCACCATCACGTTCTCTTACATAATTATGTAAAATGCAAGCACATTTTATAATGTGAACTGCTGTGCTAGGTTTCGTCTCAATATCTTTTTGTAAAATTCGCCATTTCTTAGTTAAAATACCAAAAGCACATTCAATGCACTTCCTGGCGATTGATAATCTTTCATTGTAGTTTTCAGTTTTGGCATTTAACTTTTTTCGAGGATATGGTCTCATTAAATAATTTTTCAGTGGGTAGGCTTCATCTCCAATTAAAAAGTTTGGCAAAATGATATTTGAGCCTGGTAGTGCTTGTGGTGGTGGAACATTGAATTTGCCTGCTTCCAGCAATCTAAACAAAGTGGATCCACAAAATGTGCCACCATCGCTTTGCTTTCCTCTGCCACCCACTTCAATTGTTATAAATTTTTTGTCAGCATCTGCTACTCCTTGCAAAACAATTGAAAAATAATGCAAATAATTGAAATAATGTGATCCAGTATGAGCTGAGCACTTAATTTGGCAATGTTTTCCGTCAATGCTACCCAGACAGTTTGGAAACTTCCAACGCCTATAATAATCTTGCGTAACTTTTTGAAGTGTATCAGTTGTTGGTGTTGGCATATATTCCTTTACGAGTGATTTCCAAATTATAATGCTTGTTTCGAATATAATGTTGCTAACAGTGCTTCTTCCCAATCGAAAAGCAAATGCCAAGTCACGAAATGAATGACCTGTAGCAAGGTACCTAAAAATAAAAATATGTGCTTAACAAAATAAAACTAATATAAAATAAAATATAATTATTAATAAAAACTAATTGTTATGAACAATATGCATATTTATAAAATCTAATTTTTAGGAGCTGCAGCAAAGGCCAAATGGAAAAATTTAAAGGATACATATAGAAGGACATTGCAAAAACTACCACGCCTACCATCAGGATCCGAAGCTCAAACATTTAATGTTAAATGGCCATACTTGGAGCTGATGTCTTTTTTAAAAAAGACAGTTGCTCCAGATCCGACTGAGGGCAATTTGCAGCAGGACGATGAAAGCATGAATGACATGCTTTCAGATATGCTTCATGAAGATGAAAGCAATATGTCTATGATGTCAACAACATCTACAAGTATGGTCGCAAAATCTACGCCCAGAAAAAGAAAAATTAATATGGAAACCGAATTCTTGGAGATAGAAAAAGAGCGACTGGAAATGTTGAGAAATCAAATCGGAAAAGAAAAAGAAACAGATGAAGAAAACAAAAACGAAGATTTATTATTTTTTAAATCACTTTTGCCTTTTTTTCAAAAATTTACTGACATCGAAAAGTTGGAGATTAGAAATGAAATACAAAATATATTAATTGTTAAGATTAAAAATAAGGAATAAATATTACATTAAACTACAATTTATGTTATCATCAGTATTATAATATAATTATTTACTTAAAAACACTTACATACACTTACCTTAATAATAAAACCAATCGTTCTTCAGCAGAAATTGTTGATCTCGGTTTACTTATTTCATTTTCATTTGTACTTAACAGCAAGTCAAATGAATCGATTGACATGCGTAAGTATTGCCAAAATCGATCTGGATGGTTTCGTAGATTTCTGTATAAGTGATGAAACTCGCCATACTCATTTCTCAATCGATTTATGGGATGAACGCCAAACCCACGCCTTTGTATTCTTTTTAATTGCCTATATTTACCATAACGGCTTTCAAACAGATTTCGTAGAACCTCTCTAGAATAAGGCATTTTTACAACTAATCAACTCAAATGATGTCGCTCAGTGCGTGGCCACCTCACTCAAAGCGATCGCTCATTAACGTCGCTCGAGAGAGCGTCGCTCAGTCGCTCATCGCTCAAGCCGAAGCCTTACGCGTTCTACGATTAACTCTTTTTTGTACGTTTCGTAGGCTTCCGCGTTAGCAACATAAAACGTTTAGCAACTATTTCTCCATTAACAATGATTGTGTCCTTCTTGGCTGGCGACTGAACACTAACGCCGAAATGAATGTCCGAAATAAATTTTCACCTTTTTCCCCAATCCAAGTTAACTTTTTTGGCGTTGCTGTTATTCACATTTTCTGGCTTGACATACTTATTCAAAAATGCTTTAATAATCTCAATTTTTTTGTTTGAATCGGTGGGCAATGCTCTTTCAGCCTTTTTTATAGCCTTTCCCATAGTTTGCTTACAATGATACTGTTTCAGTTCTTCGTTGTTTTGAGCTTCTCTTTTCTTCTTTTCTCTATAATCTTTCAGCCTTTCACGTTCTTCTTCTTGCATCTGTCTCAAAACAATGGGATTTTTGTTGTTTGCCAATGTTGAGCGGCGTTTTCTCATTCTATCAGCTGCTTTTTCACGCAATTCTTTAAACTTCTGTGGATAATTTTTAACTTTATTTATCGGGCACGTTGTTCACTTGTTTTATCCATCTAAGAATTTGTATATGCTTATTAAACATATAAAAGAAAAAATTAAAAAAAAAATACTTACGGTCGCAAACGTACGTAATTTTGAAAATCGATAAAAAAAAAAGATTGGTTAGAGTAACCTTAACGATTTTTTTTATTTAATATATTTATCCCAAAATCACTTAACACGCGAAGTATTATCCACCTGCTTGCACTTATTTCGGAGCAATTACAATAAAATGATATCTTCGGTCGCGAACGTACGATAAGATAGATAAGAAGCAAAATTGAAATTAACAGTTAATTGAACATTTGTTCGCTCTCTTTGCATTTTTCTCTTCTTATTGGATTGCAATAAAGAGATTTTGTAGAAAAAGAGCAAATACATTAATATACAAAAATTATGAATTATAGTATATTTAATATATCGTCAATATTATCTGCATCATCTCTGACTGTTTGCTTGTAGGTTTCCTTGGCATCGTCAATTTGTTTTAGCGCAAGCGAATTTCACAATGTTAGTGATAGAAGACACTCCAATTTGGGTGCGAACTTTTGAGGGAAGTTTATTAATAACTATTATTTATAAATAACTACAAAAGTAACTTTGCGTGACCTTAGGGGTCTGCTTTAATTTGATATTTTAAATTGCCGCGAAAATAAAGCTTATATACTTGCCAATATTATAAATATAGCATTAATATGAAATTATTTAGATGCAAAAAAAATTTCAAGCTGATATCTCTTTGGAAGTATTTTTGGCCGCCTTCTCCATACAAGACCGTCCACTGTGCAATGCCGTCGAGTATCTGTACAAAAAGAAGCAGCCCGGCTATCAGGAATTATTGAAAATCTTGCGACGCGTTAATCCCTCGCTTCGGCCAACTTGCGCTTGATACGCACCACGGACAAGTTTGCTATTGTTGCTTGCCTTGTTACCTTTTGATAAAGCTAGATGGATCTATGGCTTTATTTTTGGAAAACTTTTATTTTTTATAGCTTCATCAATATCTTCACCACCAATTTCGTCAATTACTTTAATTGACTCAATCTGGTATATTTTGCACTCAATGGTATATTTTGACTATAATGCTATATCAATGTACCTAAAATAGCCTTTGGTAAATTTCCAGTATTTTTGCGGTTATTTTGGTGTATTTAAAAATTAATACCGCTATATTTTGACTTTCTTCAAAATGAGTAGCGGGGGGTCTCAGAGTTGAGCACACTTGACTGTAGCCTTCTTGTTTTTTATGTTCTTCGCATGATCAGCTTAGAAGTATGCAATATTTCGTTCTCCAATTACAAATTTGTATGGCATAATTGCAGGTATGTTTACATAAATTAAAAACGTAAACAGTAAATTTTACTTTTTCGCCTGTTGCAATTCTCAAGTGGTTCTGGACGGCGGCTAGACATTATCACTGTCAATGCGGGATGGCGTCGCAACCGCTTGTCCGTCGTCCAATTCATAGGGTTTTCATGGATAATTCGACGTTCCATGCGACTAGCCTCCATAAGTGGCGTACGGTTGTCCTCCGTCATGTGCTCCAGATTAGCGCCATATGAGAGGAGCACACTAGCCGCAACCAGTGGTGTCATTTCCGCATTTTTCCCGTCAGATTTGGATTTTTTTGAAAACAGCGGGCAGCGGGAATTCTGGCTTGGGCACAACGGTGGCAAAGATGCTCAAAGAATGCTTTGGCTTGTCGTATGAGCCGCAAGATGGCGCCGCAGCACGTTTGCCACAGCAAATTTGCATGGCTTGTTTGCCATTGGCGAAGGAAGCATACATTTTAAAGCGCACGGCTATCGAAGCCGACGAACTTTTGCCTTTGGGCCTCGACAACAACAGTTGAGGCCTCAGTATCCATAAGCGGCCCAATTATTAATAAATTGAAATATTCTTATACATAGACGCAATGGAAGCAGTTACTAGAGATGGGCGCGTGTCTAAAATTTTCAACACGACACAACACGAACACGAAAAATTTTTTTTTGTGTAACACGAACACGCACGGTCGATTTTGGTCCAACACGAACACGCACGAAACACGCACGAACAACACGAAATTTTTTTTTCATATTTATTTCAATTTTGTATCATATTACATTACAATGTAATGATTATTTTGAGTCAGTGAGCTTTTATTAACAATAACCTTTGTTGGAGCCCGGATAAATAAAAAGACGCGCTAAATTTCTTATTAAAAGTAATGGTACTTTATTCACTTTTTATTACATTAAAGGTAAATGCGCATGGCGAAAGTTAACATAAAAAACATTAAAATTAATTCATATTTTTGTATAAAAATACCAGTTTATCCAAATTGCTGCTGAGCAATCTTGTTCTGCGCTCGCACAGAACCATGCCAGACGTTGAGAACACTCTTTCGCTCGTAGCTGAGCTGATTGGTATATTTAAAATTTGCTTTGCCAGTTTTTGAAGACACTTAAGGTTATTAGCGTTTCTCCAAAACTCTAAAACATTGTTTTCATTTTCTTTGCCGCATTTGTAATAGTTATCTATTTCAATGTCGACAGCGCTGCGCACTAATTTAACCTTTTTAGCATTGGTTTCATCTCTAAATTCAAAAAAATCCTGGGCTTCATTAGCCGATGTGCTTTTCTCAGGACTGGTATTTTCAATTGAATATTCAGATAATATGCCTTTGATCGTAGCAAAAGTGTCATTTCTTTCCGTTTCTGTTAAAAAATTAAGCTGCCTAAACGGCGGGTTTAAAAAAAGACCGACGTAATGCAGGTTGGTTGGCTTAAGACGCTTATCAAGTTGTAAGAGAGTATTAGTTTTAAGTTGAGATATAACAAATGAATCTAACATTTTTTGATTACAGTGTGACCGGTTCCGGTCTTCGGCGTGTATGCGAATACAACTTTGCACTTTTTGCAGCACACAAAGTTTAGGATCTCACCACAGCATTCAATTAAATTAAACGTCTGCCAAATAAGACTTTTGGCTTTCGAATTGTTAATTAATTTGTATTTTTCGTCCCCTTTGGCAATCGCTTCTTGAATTTGAATGCGCCTCTCCATTTTTATCTTTCTAGCATCCAGCTCAAAGAAACAATGTGATCGTATGTGGTCTACAGTGTGGCCAATTCTTGCTGAGGAAATATACTAAAAAATAGTGCAGTCGAGCAATATTGCCAATAAGGCAAAAAAAATCAAATTTTTTGCTTCGTGTTGTCGTGTTGTTTCGTGTTGTCGTGTTGGAGTGCGCAGCACGAGCACGCACGAACACGCGAATTTTGATTGCGTGCAACACGAACACGCGTGTTGAGTCGTGTCACGATGTGACACGAGAATTAACACGACACGCGCCCAACTCTAGCAGTTACTTTGAATGGTTTTGGTCGGCGATCGGGTCAGTGCACGAGTGCAGCCGAAGCTCCAAAAGTTGTCATCAGCAGCAGCGTCAAGCGCAAATACAAAAACAAAAGCTTTAGCAAAATCAAATCAAAATGCACAGGTGCGCAAAACCCAAATGGCGGTCAAGCAAAATGTAAACAAAGGCAAAAGCAGAACAACTGCAGTTGTCGACGCATCGACTAACAAAATAAAAAATAAAAATTTTAAATCAAAATTAAATAATATTATCTGCCAAAATAGAAAATTTTAAAATAAAAATTAAATAATATTAACTGCCGCAATTGTCGGCCAAAAACAACTAACCAATCAATTAATTATTTAATAAATAAATAAAATTAATAATTAATGTTAAATTAAACTAAATAAACTAAATAAAATAGCAATAAAACAACAAACTATAGTAGTCACAAACTAAAATATCAAACTGCCGCTAAATTCGCCCAAATACTAAAACAACTAAGAATAACTTACTAACGCAAGGCTTAGCGAAATACACAACTGAAATATCCAGTTACTGTACGAGCATCCTGCCTTAACATAAAACTGTCACCAAGCTGACAAACATGAATAATAAATAAATAAAGAAATAAATGAATAAATTACTTATCAATACTAAAATATTGGTGGCGCTTCGATTGTAGCCTGCTGCTGCTGTTATCCTTAGCTCTATCCCTCTCTGGGCAGTCGCACTTGCCACCTCATTTCCTCTGCAGCTGCCCTCTCCTGTATGCGCCCCTGTGAAATGTCTTCATAGCATATACATATATATAGACATATATGCATGCGCAAGGACCTAATTGCCCCGATCTAACTCACACACACTGTATAATCTTTTTCAAACCAACTTACCTGTTATATAACAATTAAAAAAAAAAAAAAAACACCGTTTTTTGTTTTTTTTTTGCTTTACCCTATTGTCTGAACAGAATAATAAAAAAAAGATGCCAAATTAAACCGATGATAAATCAACCATTATCAGTAACATCCTAGTTACCCCCAAAAACAATAACCCAAATCCTGATGAAGTCCTCCAAGAAGTTAAGGAACAAGCCAGGAAGTTCCTGGCCAATAAATTGGAATTAAAGGAAATTAAAACCGAATCAGATAAGGCTAATAGTGACATGGAGGGAGTCAAGGCTGGAATGACCAAAAAACAGCAAAGGCCAACCAAGAATAATAGTCCTAAAGAGTATATTGTGGACATTGAGAGCGTCAGCGAGGGAGAGGATGACTGCAATACTCAACAGGAGACTAAGTGGGCAAAGGAAAACAAAGCCCCCGTCGTTCTGGAACCCCAAAGCAATATTAGCAATGAAAATGCTAATAGTGTTCGGGACACGGAGGGAGTCAAGGCTGGGATGTCCAAGAAGCGTAGCACTGAGAGAGCCTCCACTCTCAAAAAGAGATCTATCTCTCGCAACCTACTTCCAAAAATCCCCAAAAAACAGCAAGGGCCAATCAAGAATAATAATCCTAAAGAGCATATTGTGGACATTGAGAGCATCAGTGAGGGGGAGGATGACTGCGGTACTCAACAGGAGTCTAAGTGGACAATGGTGCATGAAGCCCCCGCCGTTCTGGGTCTGCAACCAGAAATAAGCAACGACAACAATGATGAAAACAAACCGCTAAAAATAATCATCCCCTACATCGCCGACGTGACAGTTCTTATAAGCAAAGCCGCACAGCTGTTTGGAAATAAGTTCCAAATCAGAGCAAATACGGGACTTGGCCTTGAGATCCAAGCCTCAGACTCTGTCACTCATGTTGGGCTCCAGAAACTTTGCTTTGATGAAAGAATTAAGTACAAAATAACAAACAGCAACGACCTACAAAGGTATAGTATAATTATAAAAGGACTATAAACATGCGCGCCTATTGCGGGCATGAGTTTAAACGGCCACTAAGGATTTAAACTTTCATTTGGTAAATTCAAGTAATGGGGAAAGTCCTTTGCAGTTACTCATAAATGCCATCTAGTGGTTCACGTGAGATACGGATCTTCTGTTGCCGGTGACTTGTAAGCGTAAGGCCTCTTTTTGGGCAGCCGACCAATTCTTGCAGCAGTAGTAAATTTGAGCCAATAATTGCGGCATTTGGATAGCTTTTAGGCCTAAGATTGCGGCGATCTATTCATAGATTGGCCAATATTGTGGCAGTTAGAACTTAACTTTGTGTTCTGAAGGATCAGTATCCTTTTAGTCTGTGAAAGTCGTACGCAAGTGAATTTCTTTTCTTTGCCTGTGGTTTCACAAAACGGTTACTGAACTTATAAGCATGTTTTTTGGTCGAAAGTTACGGCGATCGATTAAATCATATAATAAGAATAAGCAGCAGCAGCAGCGGTAACGGGAGCAATATAGCGATGTAACTATCAACAACGAAAGTCGTGCCGTCGACTAGCCAATAGTGTTGTGTAAATACTGCTCTTTTAGGTGAACATGTTCACTTGTTCTTTTTTTTCAAAAGAGTCAACTCACTCATATTGCTCACTGTTCACTGCTCAGTTGCTCATTGCTCAGTTGCTCACTGGTTGTTCAGTGCATTACCAAGCCAATGAGCACTGCATCTCAACGACTTTTCAAAAATAAATTATGTTTCATAATTAATTTTCAAACTTACCGATATTTTTACATTTTAATTTGTTGCAAAACTTTTGCTCCCTTCATTGAGCATTTAAAAATAGTTAAACGAAATCCTTCATGGATAATTGAATTTTCAAATAAATATAATATGCTACAAGCAATGAAATCATTATTATTATTAAAATTTAACATGTTTAATTTTTAAACTTACCGATATCTCTGCATTTTAATTTGTTGCAAAACTTTTGCTCCCTTCATTGGGCATTTAAAAATAGTTAAATAAGTTCCTTTATGGATGAATGAGCTCGCGCTATAATGAGAAGAACGTTTATCAATATGCACTTTTCGGAAATTTAATTATACATACCTTATTGCTTACAAATTGGTATGCAAAAACATAAGATTTTCCACATTAGATGATTTAAGCAGTGAACGTCTATTTCGAACTGTTTCGCCTGCACCTGAAAATATACGTTCACATGGCACAGATGTGGCTATTATACAAAGCCGCTTCAGCATATATGTGTATAACAGCGAATATTGGGATTTCCGCTGATCCCACCAGACCAATGGATCATCTGTTCTCAGGATGTACTCCACGGCTAGATATTTATCTATTTCCCTTATAGCTGCGGCCGTACTGTTGGAGGGCTTACTGACTTTTTGGAAAGCGTTATCATAATCTTTCCAGATGTCGTTGTCATTTTCATTAGCCTTTACTTGGCAGGCATTATCCATCCGAACAGATTCAGTATGAGGAGTTGCTGAATGAAATGATATCAGTTTTGTTTTTAAATCATGAACTGCTTTTTTGTATGCTTCTTCAGATTTAAAAACTCTTCCTTTGAATCTGGGATCTAAAATGGTGCTTTCAGCATACAAAACATTCGATTCATAATCTTGAAATCGTGTATGCATATCAGTTTGTATGCATTTTACGAATTCGACAATCGTTGTATTTGTATCAAATTTCAAGTTATCCAATATGCTTGTAATTTTTTTTTTTTGCAAAATTCCAGATTGCACAATTATCTTTGACAGTGTCACTTTCTTCTCTGCTGAGATTTCCGTAGTTATTTGGCTAAATGGCTGCAGTACTGGAATCACTCCCTCAATTACCTCCCAATCCTCCGCTGATAACATTAAGTCGATCCGCAGGTTCGATAACGTAGCCATAACTGCCTCTTTTAAAAGTAGGAGACGCTCGAACATTTTGAGAGTTGAATTCCATCGTGTTGGAACGTTTTGCTTAATTTTAAGCTCAGGCAATTTCGACAATATTTGCATGTCTTCCAATTTCTTTAATCCAGTTGAGCTACTGTTAAAATATTGAGCTATTGATTTTGCTTTTTCCCTCACATTGCCAATTCCGTCTAGAGCCTTCTGGACAATTAGATTTAAAGTATGAGCAAAGCACCCACTTGCCTAGTTGAATGGCTCTAACAATATTCGCTGCATTGTCTGAAGCTATTGCCGCCACTTTGTTTTTGATATTCCATTCTGAAATGATGGTCTGCAAAAATCGGTAAAGATTTTCAGATGTGATCGGAAATGATCGGCAAGCTAACATATGTATACGAATTGAGGCTTGTTGACTCCTTGTCAATAAAGTGAACGGTGACGGCCATATAGCTCTCATTTGTTAAAGATGTCCATCCATCTGTGGTCAAACAAACCGCTTGCGCTTCTAGAAGCTTCTCAGTTATTGTTCCTTTGAGTTCATCTCGAAGTTTTGGAATTAAAGCATTGGTTAAAGTTTTTCTTGTGGGCAGCTTGTAACCAGGGCAGTTCGACACGTCAGAAATAAGCATTTTAAACTCCGGCTCATCTACCAATCGCAAAGTGTGTTGACCTTTGGCAATCATACGAACCACTTGCTTGTCGAGGCATTGCAATTTATTTTGCGAAACAGGCCTGTGCACAAATGTGGAGATCTTTGGCTGGGCATTTTGCACAGCAACCACACTGTCGTCATCGATTTGGCGTGCAACGGGCTCAAGTGCTGCTGGATGCTTGCTCTTCAGATGTGTGGACAAATTGCTCTGAGATTTGGAGCTTAAAATGGACTTGCAAAATTTGAACTTGGTCTGCTGGTTTCCCAAATCATCGAAATGATTCCAAATGTAACTTAACTTTCTTATGCACGACATACTAATTTTTTTTAAATTATAAACAGTTTTGGCGGTAATAGAAATGTTGAAGTAAAGAAAGCACAATAAAAGTACAAAGCAGAACATCTTGCTCATTTTTGCGCAACGTCTTGCTCATTTTTGCACATTTTGGGTTTAAATTCTGTACTTATTGAATGGGAACAAAATGCGCAAAAAAGAGTAACTAAGTAACTAACAAATGAACAAGGGAGCAAGTGAACAAGTGAACAAAAATGAGCAAATTAGCAAGTGAACAAAAAGGAAGGAATATGTTCGCGAGTGAACAATTTTTTTTTCTTCACTCACTCATGAGCAACCCAACACTAATTTTCGCACACTTTGAGACACAACAATCACCGCCAAATTTAAAAGCATATGTGAAAGTTACCAACCAATACACTTGTTTAGAGCTACCATACCAGCGGAACAATTTAGTTTCGATCTGGCTCTTTTTGATTTCAGACATTAATAACTTTTAGAATTGCAAAAAAATAAAATGCAATAATAAAAAAATGAGTTTGTTTTTTTTTCCTAATTTAAAATAATTTGTATCGCTATTAGCAAAAAAGAGCCAAATTCAATAAAAATGGGCCAAAGAGCCGACGAGAAAAAAAACATAAGATTTTCAACATTGGAAGATTTAAGCAGTTAACTTCTATTTCCAACTGTTTCGCCTGTTTCAGATAATCATTGTCATTTACTCCTTTTAAACTTGCCTTTGTTGTCCTCGGTGACTTGAAACGCTCTCACTGTTCCAAGAGCCTCACCAGAGAGACATGCAATGAGATGATTGCAGATCTCAATGCGCGGAATCGAATGGTCATTGTCAATAAGAGTCACCGTTGCCAACTCTTCTGGTCATAAAAAAGCTAAAGTAACTTATGAAAAAAGCTAGAAACCGCCAGAAAGTTAGGATGATAGCCAAAATCTGAAGCTATGTTAGTAAAACAATATTTTTATAAATTTGACTTCATAATTATGGCAGCATTTGTTTTCCCGGAGTAGTCCGTATCTACAAATATAATACTTAATGTTAATAATATTAAATTTGGGTTGAACAGATAAAATACCTTATGTGTAAAATATAATTGAATGTTTAAACGGCCATTCTATTTCGCAGCTTAGTTTTGATATTGTTCATTTGGCTGAACACTCTTTCCACCTCTGCGTTCGACCATGGCAACGATAAAAGGCTTCGCTAGTGCCGAAAACCTTTTGTTTCCTGCTGCATCCACGTATGTAGTTAGACACTTCGGCTCAAAGACTTGTGGTATCCATCAAATTTGACCATTTTATAAGATAGACGTTTTTATATTGGAATAGAATGTCTTTAATATTATCCGAGTCCAGCTTAAAGTGCTCGAGGATATGCACAATTTCGGCCTTTTTTGGATATTCAATTTTGTTAACGGAAAACAATTCAATTCAAAATCGTTTTTTGAATTATCAATTATGACATTTTCGGGAATGATTTCGCTTTTTAATGATTTTATGGCAAATATAATATCATTTGAGAGTTTGCTTGAGTCTCCAGAGCTCATTTGAAAAATTTTGTTTATGTGCGCATTTGAATTAGCACTGGCTGCAAAAACAGCAGATACAAATGATTATCATCGTCAAACATTTTTCATTTGTTGCAGCAATGTTGAAGATAAGTTTCAGCTCAATCAATTGCTTTAGAATTCTTGTAACCGCAACTTCAATCGACAGCCACCTTGTGTCGCAAACTCGAGCAATTTTGAGAGGTACCTAGCAAAAATGCATGTTATTCATAAACAAAAAAGAGAACAATACCACATTACACAGACTACAGACAAACACATGTTAACAGACAAAAATGTTAAGATTGAACAATGAAAACACGTTGGTCTTTTTCCTCTTCGAAATTAATTAGCTGATAAATTGATTTGTAATCTGATTGCCCTTTCGCGCTTTTTGAAAACCAATTATATGTTAGGTTTCGTAAACAATAAGGCCTCGGATACAGTTGCAGTGAATGGCATATACATTTAATTAAAATTACGGAAGGAACTCCTTTTTTTAACTCCGTGTAAACATTTTGCTTAGAACCAACCATTACACTTGCGTTGTCCGTGCCGATTCCAATCAAATTCGCAAGGTTTAATTTCAAATTGTTCAGTTCCTGACAGAGGCTGTTCGCAATCGTTTTCGCGTCACCCTCATCGAGCGGAACCAGAAAACCATGATGCTCCGTGTTGAACTAAAATAGTGTATGGCAACACCTATGTATATAGAATATATTTAATTGTGTTGTCTTGCAGACACTTACATCAGTAGTCTCATCAAGCTACAAGCTGTACTTGGCATCACCTACATATGTCCTTCTTTGATAACGATATAAAGCTTGGAGCCAAAATATTTGTTTTAATACTGGTGCACTTTGTTCTTTGAAGCCTTATAGCCTGAAAATTAATCCCGCGCAACTATCCCAAATGAGGTCGACCGATGAATGCGTCGCAATATGCAAAGATAATGCCGCCTCTTGCCTGCAGGTTTTTTCAGAGACACACGGAACAAACCTTATATTGCTCGTCTGTGTAACGGCACATGACGAAGACTTATGTTTGTTTATCTTGGCGTGTGCGTGCAAATCAGACAGTTTCGCATCAATGCCGGATTTGCAATATTTGCAACAGTATTTTTGATCATCGGCTGCATCTAAAGTTAACCAATCCACTATAGTCCCAGTGCGGCATAAAATCGAAAAAATTATTAAACTATTTTTTGAATATGAACAAAATTTTGATTAATAGACATCCCAAATAAATATAAATAGAGATTTTTTTGAGCTTTATTGCAACCCTGTTAATTTAGCGCGGTCATTTAACCAGCTGATTCATTGCAACCCTGAAACTTGCAAATTGGCGGCAACTTTAAGGCAACTTTTAATTGTGTTACAATTGGCTTAAATTGAGTGAAAATACAAGAATAAATATGGAAAACAAAGATCAAGGTATGAAAAATCAATAAGAAAACTATTTCGTGTTATCATTATATTTGTGTCTATGTTGTCAAATGTTTTGTAAGTGTCTATTTAGCAGGAATGTGTAACAAAAGTAGTTGTGTTTTGTGGAGTGTTACTTTTTCAGCGCATATCGGCGCAAGCAACTAACCAGGTGAAGTTACTTATAAATATATAGGAATTCAAATTTAATTGGTCTTCTTTGCTTGTTTTTGCCCCTTTTTGAAATAACAATACATGTTGCAGTTGCTTATGAGTTCTCTCATGCAGCGCTGCTCAAAGTATTTCTTTAATAACTTCGACAATTTTTATCTGATCGCAACCAAATTTTCAGGAATCATAACTACTATAGTAATTATTGTATATACTGAATTGTATACACCGAATGGCAACTCTAGCTTTAAAATTACGCTTGTTGAAACAAACTTGATCTGCGTGCAAACATAACAAATGCTGCCGAAAAAAAATTATAGCTCTATCTCATATAGTCTCTGAGATACAGTGTTTCATACGGACGGTTATATGGGGGCGTGGGGAAGGCGTGGTCAAATTGACACAACATTTTTTTCGAAATTCTATCTTTCTCTCTCAGATATTTGTGCAAATTTTCAGAATCTTAGGACCATTATTAGAGAGTATGACAAAAATATGGGCTTTTGAACCATTTTGCAATCCTTAAAAGCGGGATCTTGGAAACAAGCATGACGCGGTTTATATGTACATATATCTTCGGCATTTTAACTTTAACACACGATCGCATTGATAATTGTGAAATACCCAGAAAAAACTAGTAAAAATCGATAAAAATGTAAAGATCTTTTGGCATATCGATGTTTTTTATCAATGCAAAAATACTGTAAGTTATCAATATGTGGCATCGTAAAACATAAAAATACCAGAAGGTACCAGATGTTTTTAAAAACTAAAGTTCCGTCCGTTTTGTTTTGAAAATAGCTTTAATTCCCGCTAGCCGCTAGTTTTCAATTTATCCTGCCTTTTACTTTTGAAAACCGTCAGATCTAGCGGAGAAATAGCTAAATTGGCTGTACGCTGTACACATACAAACGAAAGCACAGCGCAACGAAATACGTTCGTGCTCATTGTTCCTCATTCGATCTACGACTGAACTGAGTGTGTGACGTACGCTGTACGCTGCGTTAGAATGTTGAAAAGAGCTGAAGTGGCTCTGGGGTTCTAACCAATTATATTATTATTATATATAATATTATAATTGTATCATGGTGCAATAATGCTGTTTTGAATGACACCCTAGTCGGCATATTTATTACGACTAAACTCATACACGCTACCCATAGGGTAGAAGGGTATTATAACTTTGTGTCGACAGGAAATGTATGTAACAGGTAGAAGGAGGCATCTCCGACTCTATAAAGTATATATGTTCTTGATCAGCGTCAATAGCCGAGACGATCTAGCCGTGTCCATCTGTCCGTCCGTATGAAACACTGGATGTCAGAGACTATAAAAGATAGAGCTATAATTTTTTTCGATAGCATTTGTTATGTTTGCACGCAGATCAAGTTTGTTTCAAAATCGAAGTCGAAGTTGATAAAGAAATACTTTTGTATTTGGGCAAAAACGCCTACTTACTAGGGGTATTAGTTGCTTTGGCTGACAATCTGGTATATTTTGAATGCGGTACTATATCGATATACCACATACTATTTGGTATATTTTTAGTATTTTGCAATATATTTGGTATATTTTGAGAGTAATACCGCAAAATATATTGCTTTTATTCAAATGGGTTGCGGGTATCTCACTGTCGAGTACACTCGACTGTAGCTTTCTTACTTGTTTTGACTATTGAACTTAGCGTTGCTTGAAATCGTCAAATAATGGTGTGAAAATAAGGCGCAAAACAAAGAATTTATTTTTTGGTATGTGCACACCTTTTGCATTTTTTTTCTCTTGATAAGAATGCATGCAGACAACGGCTTTTTCGCATTTTTAATCACGCGAGAACCAAAGAACTTCTGCGATTAACTTTGAGCATTATTAAGCGTTGTTGTTTGTAGCGGCGCAGATAAGTAGGTGGAAGCTGGAGTTTCCCTTTTTCCCGCAAATAAAAACACTCGCGTTTTTTCACTAATAGTATATACATATATTTGTAAACTTTTCGGGTTATTGTAACGCACAAATTGGGTGTGTCTTAGTGACCGTGGTTGATGAGACGCAGTTAGACACTGCCCTAGTAAAAATCCCGACGGCATTTCACCGATCTATTGCCGAGCCGCGCTCAGCGGCGGAGAGTAGTGGGAGAGAGAAGCTGAGAACACTGGAGCTTAAGTGCTTTCTTACGCGTGAGCGCATTGCTGGTGAGCGAAAAGCTTTGAGTGCTTTTCGGTCGGCGGAGCGGAGGTGTGCCACTCACCTACAATGCGCTCGCATCAACATTCTCCCCCCTTGCAAAATTGGGATTGCAAAACTGTTTAGTAGCACGTGCCTGACAGAATCCAGCCCAGGGTGGAGTTCTGTGCCATAGGCAGTCCGCCTTGGCTGGGGAGGATACCCGGCAGCGGATCCGTTTTGAAGACGACCTCCCTGCTCATGGGTGACGTCTTGGAGCGCAACGTCGCCGTGCAAACTCCTTCTGCGCCCACGCGAGTGATAGCGAGGACCATGGCCACTGCCATCGACTCGCTGATGCGGCTTACTGGACAGCACGGATCCAAGAGCACTCGCGCTTCGAAGGCCGTCTTCCACGTGTCTAGCCAGACCGCCGCGGTGGGGAGAATACTCACTCCCTTGCACTAGAGTAGTGCCGTCAATGTCATGGCGTGGCTAGGCACGGGCCCACAGTGGTTCCGCCAGTATGGGAGTTGCGGCCAAAAATACTTCTAGTTGTTATATTGTTACGAAACTTTGCCCAAAATTCTATTAAAATGTTATAATTATAGAAAAAAAAATTGGACATATCGCGCGACTATTTCCTGTGGCTACCATACAAAATATCGGACCAAATTTGAAACGTGTTTCTTTTTTTTTAGTTTTTTTAACTTTTTTTTTTAACTTTTTTTTATGAAAGTATTTTTATATTTAAATAATATTTTTAGAGGAAGAAGGCGCCCACATATATTAATCACCCACATATACTAATCCCTTAGTTTTAATTATTACAAGTAAATTACAGTAAAATAAAAAAAAATATAATAATAATACGAATCTAAAATACAAATTATAGCCAAAGAAAATCAAATAAATCAAATCAATAAAAATTAAATAATAGCAAGATATATTCAGTTGAAGTCATCAAGTACTTCAAATGCTGATGCTAATAAGTGGGATTTTTTAGAATTTGGGAGCCTTCTTTGGACAGTTATATATGGATCCGAACTCAGAAGTAATATGTGCATCAAATCTATATTCGTATCAATCCGAGAAGTCTTTCGGGTGTGCTGCCTTCTAAACATTTTGATGTCTTTATTTTTAGACTCTGCAGCTTCTTCAGATAATTCACCAATCTGCAATGAGACCCATTCGTTTGCGAAAATCATTCTGCACATTGGATTTCCTTGTCAAAACTTCTTGTTTTCCTTCTGGAGTATTAACTCTCCAGCTCTTCAGATCGAGTCTATACGATACGTGCAAAAAGTATTCAAAAAAATGAATATAGGAGTGTAATGGAGATAAACCAAACTCATAGCGTGCTATGAACCTTCTTTTTCAGACAATTTTCCAAATCGTTCATCTCTGTCGGCTTCGCCTCACATATGTAGCACTTGGAAGATGACGTGTGACTTAGGGCACTACAAATTTTCCCATCAACCATGGTCAACGGCAAGCTGTGTTTAATTTTAATTTCTTTACCAGACACATTACATAGAGTGGTATCCAACGCTTCAATCTTAGCTTTGAAATACTTTTCTTCGTCTTCAGATAATTGAGCTGTTTCTTTTGCAAACTGGAATCTTAATGGTCTGCAGTATCGTGTAGATGAAGGGCGCGGATTCTTCCAAATAATTTTTTCATTTTTTTTTATTCTTTTCCATGGTTTTAAGTTGCAATGGCACATATGATGTCACAAAAAGACTGGAATCGATCAATTCCTTATTGCAGACTTTCTGTTTGTATTCTAAATGTCCAGTGCTGCCGTCAAATCCCCAAATCCCCCCTAAGAAGAACACAAAACACAAAAGACGAACACAAAGACACAGCACAACTACAATGCACAACTAAAATGCAAAACAGCTGCATCGACCTTGAAGAAAAAAAAAAAGAGACGATGTTAGTATATTGTTGATTATGTACACATCTGCCAATATATGCAGCTAGTTTTACCTTTTTTTACACCTTAATATATTAACAAATACACTGAATAAAAATTTTAACGGGGAATCTTGGGGGATCACAATTAAAACTTTACATAAACATAAAAAAACGAATACAAAAGATACTAAAAATATAACAAAGTGAAGAATTAGTTTTATAATAACGGCAACACACGTCAGCTTTTATTAATATTGAAACTTAAAAATAATACCTTTAATTTCAAAATCCATTTTAAATAATATAAATTGGGCAGCGTAATTAGTTGACTGAACACTTTGAAGTTCGCTTTTGTTGTGAAATATTCGCGATGCGTTCAGCTGCGCTTTGCAAATGAACACGTGTTCACAGCTTCAATTCTATTTTTAGAAAGAACCGTTAGATTTCCAGAAAAATCTAGTTTGTAATGAAGAAGCTTGGACATTTTAGTAACGATTTGTTTACTTTTCGTAAATTTTTGTTGTTATGACTTTTTTTATTTTTGGCCTATGGGCGGAACCACTGTGGGGCCTGGTGTGTGGGGCAGTGGGCCGGTTAATCCGGGATGAGCCTGATGGTCCTCCTCTGGAGGGTGCCGGTTGGTCGCGTCTGCCCCTCGGTTGTCACGCCAACTGCTTGGAACTCAGCTCCCGCATATGCAGCATGGTGTGGTGGTCCTGTGGCAAGTGCCCCTGGAGTGCTGATGAGCCAAGCAGTTGGGACAGTACTTATTGACAAGTACTGCCCGGAGCCGCTTCTCTGGCGTCAGCTGGGCAAAACGCGGACACTTGCGCAGTGCGTGGACACCGTGGCACACCCTACAGTGGAACGAGTTTGTGCCGGGAGGCACATACCCACCCTGCTGGGGGGTGATCCGGCGAGGCACGGAAACCCCACGCGGAGTAAGCGGTGCCACCGGTACAGGAGAGGGCTCCGTCTCCATCGGGCTACTTGTCTTGGATTCCACATCCTCTCTAAACTCTAGCTCCGCCATGGAGAGTAGCGGACCAAGTCGCTCACATCCTCTGACATAGGAGACAGAGGCCGCGAATTGAGGCACGCTTCGACCTTCGACAGGAGGGTGAAAAGTTCCTCGTACGTATATTTAACGGAGGAAACAGTTTTGTAGAAATGCGTCTTGAAACTCTGACGCCTGCTTCCCAGAGAATCCCCATGTGAGCGGCACCAGGTGGGTTGAAATGCCATGCAAGACCTTGATGGCTGTGAGTGGTGAGGATCAGATTGCGGGTGCTCTCCACAAGATCTTTGGACAGAATTGAGAAGGCTCCGACAAACGTTTTCCCGTTGTCAGAGTTCATGTGAAGAGGGCACCCACGCCGTGCCACGAATTGGGAAAAAGATTCCAAGAACTTCTCCGCTGTCAGATCGGTGGTCGCCTCAAGATGAATTGCCTTGGTGCTGAAGCAAACAAAGACACATACATAACTCTTTTTGCAGCCCCGTCCGACGTAGCTCTTGACGTCGAAGGGACCGGCGAAGTCTACTCCGGTGTTAGTGAATGGTCGCGAAAAGGTCGACCGAGCGATTGGGAGACCGCCCATTAGCTGCGACTGGAGCTTGCGGCGATGTATCAAGCTTAGGATATCACTTGACCCGTTTAAACGGTTATGGGACCGGAGGGAAGCACACTCTTTCGTGTATACCCGATTCTGAGCCTGTACTATAAGCTTCTCCTGAGCTTCTGCAAGCTCTTGAGAGCTGATCGTCTCTGGAAACGAGACCTTGGGACGGCGGCAACGCTGGGCAAACCTCCGCACATACGCAAATACTCTGAGCGCTCGATCGAACCTGGAGAAACGATCGAGGAAGTCCTCACACAGGACTTGCGCTGCATGGACCTTCACCGCTCGACACTCCAATTCAGTATCGAGCCCAATGACTGGTGAAGGCCACTGCGCTGGTGAGTGCTTTAGCCATTCAGGCCCCTGCCACCAAAGGCGACTGGCCAATAGCTCTTGCGGCGAGACGCCGCGGCTCGCCAGATTGGCTGGATTGTGTTCGGAACGAACATGTTGCCAAGTGCCATTCACCGAGTGAATCTTAGCCACTCGTTAGCCACGAAAGTAGTTCACTTGTATGGCTGCTTATCCAGCCACGCCAGAACTATAGTGGAATCTGTCGACAGGTACGTCTCAGCGTCGGGTGTGGGGAAGTGTGGTAGGAGGGCGGCGGACAACTCTGCCAACAGGAGAGCTCCGCACAGCTCAAGACGAGGTAGAGAGACCGTCTGCATAGGTGCAACTCTAGTCTTTGCTGCTAGGAGGCTCACGAACACTTGTCCACTCGTGCATATAGAGCGGCTCCATACGCGTTCTGAGAGGCGTCACAAAAACCGTGGAATTGGATTTTTGCGCCAAGTTTGAACTTAATCCACCTGGGAATGTGGATGTCTTCTAAAGATGCATAATTTTGCAAGAAACTGGTCCACTGCTCTGTGAGATCCGCCGGTTAGCAGTCGTCCCAGCCGATTTCTTGCTTCCAGATTTCCTGCATGAAAATCTTGGCCCAAATGACCACGGGAGCAAGTCGACCTGCTGGGTCGAACAACTTGGCGATCTGCGACAGCACTTCTCTCTTGGTGAAAGATGGTTTGGACACCATCTCGGCGGTGACGAAACAGAACTCGTCGGAAGTGGCCCGCCATCGAATACCTAGTGTCTTAGCGACACTAGCTTCGTCGATCTCGAGACAGTCTGCACAGAGCAAGTGTTCCTTAGAGATTATTTTCAGCACATCTTTCGAGTTCAAGGTCCACTTACGCAGAGGGAACCCAGCACTCTTGAGCGCTGCTCGAAGCTCATCTATAGCAGACACCGCAGTCTGCTTAGTGTGAGCTCCTGCTAGGACGTCATCAACGGACATATAATTGGCGATGATGTCACTCGCAAGTTGATGCAGAACGCGGATAGCCAGGTACGGAGCACAGTTCACTCCAAAGGTGATACATCTTGGTGATGTCGGTGTTGAAAACGAATTGGAAAAACCTCCATTTCAGGATTTGAATGGTTAGGTCAGATTGAAGGATCGGCCCAGTGTGGAGGATGTCGTTCAGACTCTTCCCGTTTGAAGTCGGGCTGGAGCCGTTGAATACAACGCGAAGCTTTGTGGTAGTGCTGTCGGTCTTGAGAACAACGTGATGCGGCAAATAATAGTTGCCGGAACTAGATGGGGGACTTGAGTCATATGACCCAAATCCAGATACTCCTGAATAACGGAGTCATATTTTCTTTAAATGGCTATCGTTTCTCAGCAACTGAGCGAGAGCGGTAGCCCTCGAATGACCCAGATCAACGTGACCATGATCGCGGAATGGGAGCGTGACCATGTAGCGACCAGTTAAGGTTCGCACGGTCGTGGCGTTGAAATTAGCCTCACAGACAAGGTCAGACTCTTTCGCTGGGCTAGCTGGAAGGTCCTCCACCTCCCAAAATTTGGAGAGGAGTTCCTCCAATGGCAGAGTTCGCTCGACGGACAGTCGAGCCGAAATGGACTTAGATGTGGATCCCGACACAGGGCCAGTCAGGATCCAACTGAAAATGGTCTCTTGACCAAGGAGGGTCTCACAAATGTTAGGGTGAGAGCCGCCGAGCAGAATGTACGGGAGGATATCAGCGCCTAGTAGCACATCAATCTGCGAACTCTTAAAGAACTTAGGGTCTGCCAACTGGATGCTTGGCAGATTTTCGAGGAGTGTTTGTGGGACTGTGCATGAGAGCAGATTCCCCGCTAACTGGGGAAGGACGTACGCCGACGCCTCAAACTGCAAATCTGGTCTGGCCGGGAAGCCAATTAAGAATTGGCAGTACTTTCAGGGGTGGGCTGCCATAGCTTGAGTCAGCCCAGAGACATGGACTTGCACGGATGTATACGGCATCCTCAAGCGTTTGAACAATTTCTTTGAAAGGAAGGTGGTTTCTGATCCGGAATCGATCAGAGCCCGAACTGTATAGCGGACGCCGAGATGGCATACGTGAATGAGAGCTGTGCTCAGCAGAACATCTTGTGTGTTAACTGCCATGAATGATGGGACATTAGCTGACTGGGTGGATGTGGACTGTATTGGAGATGGAGTGGGGGTTGTGACTGTCGGCGCCGGGTTCACTCGATGCAAGAGTGTATGATGACGACCCTTGCAAGTAAAGCAGCTGTGCGCACTTGTGCACTCGGCCAGGATATGACCTCGTGCGAAACAATTTAAACACAGCTTTTGTTGCTTAATATAGTTGACCCTATCGTTGATACCCATCTGAGGGAAACGAGTGCCGTCAGGCACCCTTGAATGGTGCTCTGCAACTCCTGAATAGCTGCACCCGACTCTTGCCCAATGGAGGGCAAATTGAACAGGATCCTCAGCTGACTGTTTACGAGCAACCGTTTGTTCTCGAATCGCTCAGTCAAGCTGGACCGCGCCGACTGAAACCCTTCATTGGTCAAAGGAGACTTTGACACAATGGCATGGGCTTCACCGCTGGTCTTGAAGTTGAGATGGAAAAGTTTCTCAACTTATATATAGATAGATATAGATAGCCGTGAATAAGTCCCGGAAGGTGGGCCAGCGAGTGTAATCGCCTCCGAAAACTTCGGTGTCGCACGGAGGTAAGCGACACCCTGTGGACATGAACTGTACGGCTTGTGGTTGTACGGGTGTACGGGGAGTGAGTGCCTGGGATGCATCAGTTATCTGCTCACTTAATTGAGCTGAAAACTGCTCGTAGAGAACATAGCAGTAATCGCACTTTGCCTGAATTGTAGGCAACTCTTCTGTCGTCATCTTATCCGAAGCAACAGCAAGCCTCGTACTCCTCGACCTTTTCCCACGCATCTGGTCCCTTCGGACCTGGCACGTGTACAGGGATGGGCTATCAGGCTTGTTGACTCGCGCCGCAAAGTGACTGATACGATCAGTCGCGGCGTTGAACTTTGTCAACGCAGAGTCTACTACATTGAGTGCCATTTTTCTTTGCGAACGAGTTACAATTGGCAGCCGAGGGATTGGGACGGAAGCAACCTTGGTCTTAGGATCAGACGGAAGCTGAGAAAGTAACCGGGCGTTCTAACAGTCCGACAAGGACACGGACTGTATACTATATTCTTTTGAGAACCAGAAAATAAAAAAAAATATACCAAAAAATACCAAATGGAACTTGTTTTTTTTTTTATCAGGAAAACGACCCAGATGGTAGAAACGAGACGGAAAGAACGTAGCAACCAATAAATAAAAAATACCAAAAAAATACTAGAAAAAATACCACGGGCAGTGCTGAGGTAGCTTACACCCAAATGGGTACGGGTTATTGCGGACACAGACGACGAAAGCAAATGAACGGGGTGGGGGAAATTTCCCGCGACAATCAAAACAAATGTACGTTGAAAAAGGCAAGAACAAAAAAAGAGTGCACAGAAAAAATACCAAAAAACAAGATGCTGGAAAAAACACAAATGTAGGTAAATGTGCTGGATGGAAAAACAATAAATAAATTATCACAATAACAATTATTTATATTATATATTTATAATTTATGGATGTATAAAAGCGTGTGTGTATGTCTGTGTATGTGGAACACTGGCTGGAGTAAAGCCCATACACAGACAATTGAGCTGAGTGTTGCTATTAAATACACACACAGAATATATCACTTGGAGAAAAAAAATCAAAAAAGGGTAGGGTATGCGACTACCGCTGCCCTGCCAATCTGTTACTTCACTAGCACAACAGTATGTATGTATGTATGCCTGCACTGCGCTGCCAAACGTCTAAGCAGGCGAAGTGCACGTATGTGTGTATGTAAGAGAGCGAGAGCAAGCGCGGCTGCAAGCCGATGCGAACCAGTGTTGCCAAATTGGCTATTTTCTAGCCAGATTTGGCTATTTTGCATGACCTAAAACTAGAAACCCCTCAATTTGGCAGGAGCCTGTTATGTTGGCTATTTCACAAAAAAAAATTAGCTATTTTTTAGCTATTTTACATAGTTTGTAATATTTGAATATACATATTTATTTATTTAAAGTCGACTAAAAAAAAATGGACCCTCAAATTTATTTTTCGGAAATCGTATATTGGCAATAGAGACGTTGTTTGTGGCTATCGATATATACACACCACGTTTACCGCCCAGCGTGACCGAATACACCTTTGTAGCTTTTGGGTACTTGGTATTTTCTCAACATCGTTTCGCGCTCGCAATGCTACCATCTCTACATTCAAATTAACTGATTATTGTGTTTGTGCGGTTGTTTCCTAAAATGTATAAACAAAAAGTTCGCGATGCTTGTTTGGAGGATCCCCAATTTAAAGACTGTATTGCAAAAGATTTAACTAACAAATCAAAAGCATTTTGCAAATATTGCAAATGCACATTAAATGCAAAGTTGTGGGACTTGAAATCGCACGTTGAAACCAAAAAACACAAGGCAAACCTTGAAATACGGCGAGGTAACCAAACAATAGAGTTTCCCAAAACATCTACAGAGACATCCTCAAAAGAAGCTGCTCTCTCCTTGTTTGTGGCTCAACACTGTTCAATCAGTTTGGTTGACCACCTTAATAATTTGTGCGCGCAAATCTTTAAAGAAAGCCAGTTAATAATTCAGTTATAAAAAATGTGCTGTCGCCACATTTCCAAGAATGTCTGCAAAACGACATTGGAAATTCAAAATTTTATCGATGAATCGACAGATATAAGCTTTACAAAAATACTTGGTAAGTTTACCGCATTTTTCTAATATATTGGTGTAACGTATATTTATTAAAAAAAAATTGATCTTTGCAGGAGTCGCCATTAACTATTGCAGTATCCAACAGTCGAAAATTGTATCTACATTTTCGTGCCTTATTGAACTTGAAAACGGAGATGCTGTATCTATAGCAACAGCTCTAAAAAATAAGTTAAAGGTAATGAACATGAAGATAAGTAACCTTATCGGAATAGGTACAGATAATGCGAGCGTTATGATCGGCTCTAAAAAAAGCGTTTATCAGGAGTTGAAGAAAGATGTCCCTTCGCTTGTTTTAATTAAATGTGTTTGCCACTCGGTGCAATTGGCTGTAAACCATGCATGTAAATTAACCAAATGGTTTTCCAAAAGTTCCAAGCGCCAAATGGAATACAAAAAAAATGTATTAATGTGTTAACTATGAGAAGGTTTGATTTCATTGGAATTGTATTATTTGTTATTTGTATAATCTTGTCTTCGTTGCCTTTATACAATTATAGTTTTTTTTTTTTATTTTTTTTAATGTAATTGGCTTTTGTGATCGTACTTTGTGTTTGTCAGTATGTGTTATAAGTTAATTTTGATATTCAACTAATTATGTTTTTTTTTTAATAATAGGAACCACTTAAAATCCCAAGAGTTTGTGAAACGCGTTGGTTGTCAATAGAAACTGCAGTTAGCCGAATTTTATATCAGTGGGATGTGCTTAAGTTGCATTTTGATATTGCAGCTACACAAGAAAAGTGTCATAAAGCACAAATTTTAAAGGATATGTATGCGGATAGAATTAATTATGCATATCTTCTGTTTCTACGAGCTATTTTGGAAGATGCTCAGAGAGTCAACAAAAGTTATCAGGCGATCAATCCCAATGCAACAAAACTTCTAAAGTCTAAAGTTATTCCAGCCAGTGAGGATAAACATAATGATGATGATGCATAATGAATAAAACAAAAAACTATATTATAACATACATGAAATTATTTTAAGAAATCAAAGAAAGAAAGAATCGTTTTATATTTGAAGGGTAAGTTTCGCTGCTGGTTATGGACGGATCTGAAGTTAATAACAACCGATTTATAAGGTCTTTATTAACGTAAGTGTAATAACCCGTGAATAACACTGAATATGGTTTTTATGTTAAGTATATTATTTATTATTTCTTTTAACAAATGATACAAGTATTGATATGCAATGTTCTCTCGACGATTGCTTGCGAACTACTAATCTGCATTTGAGCGCGAACCATCGTCCTTCTCTGCAGGGTCATCGTTGGCGCTCTCCGTTTCTGCTAGCACCGGTTTGTAACGAACCGTCACAACGCCGAGGTAACTAGCGCTGTCCAGGGGTCGAAATAAGAATTTTATGTTTGCTGAAATCCTACAAGCCGAGAATCACAAGGTGTGAGACAATCTTGGTAGCCAAATGGAGATCTCGATGTAAAAGAAAGACACACTAGTTTTGAATTCTTAATTTTGTTTTCTTTATTTCTTATTTCACTGGTTCCAGATAAGTCAACAATGGTATAGATATTTCCGCTTCTGGGATTGTCCTCAGGTCCAACGTCGATAGGAATGTTATGCGGGTGGTTGTCACAGTGTGAAGCACACTGACTATGTTGCGCCGTACACACTTTTTCGGTGTCGACTGTAGTGGTTGTAGTCACCCTACTACAGCTAACGGGAAAAGTTGTGGTTCGTGCGAATAGTATAAAACGTGACACGCGGCGTGGATGGAATGGTTGTGAGTGTGTAATCGCACTGGTCCAATCACACCGTACACACTGTTCCAGCGTCGACTGTAGTAGTTTGTGGTCACACTACTACAGCTAACGAGAGAGTTCGGTGTACTTCGCGAAGAGTCGTAACCGGGATGTACGGTGTAGGTGGGGCGAGTGTTGGTGTGTAATCACACCGGCACAGCCGCACTATACACACTATTCCAGCGTCGACTGTACTACTGGTAGTCTCACTGTTACAGCGAACGGGCACTTTGCTTTGCACGAGCACTACGAAAAACGAGGTACACAGTATGAGTGAAACAAATGCTGGCGTGTAATCACACTGGCACAGTCACACTGTACACACTTTTTCAGCGTCGACTGTAGTAGTCTGTAGTCACACTACTACAGTGAACGGGAAAAAAGATATGCGCGTTGTGCGAAAAGGAAAGACGAACGAAAGACGCGGCGAAAAGAACAATGTGTAGCGTATGACGTTAGTGTGGTTGTGTTAGTGCGTTGTCGCACTTGAATGGGGTTATGTAATAACAATGCTCACAGGTTATGCGTAATCGCATATGTTAAGCGGGGGAGAAACGGGGAAAAATCAATGAGCAAGTGGGTATCAAGCATCCAGCTTGAACGTACCTGTAGTATACGCGTTGGCTGCGTGATGAACTTCTAGTTGTCAAGTATACACGTTAGTTCTGCTCAAGACTTTTTATCAAAGGCACTCGCGGGTAAAAGAGTTTCGCACTGGCAACTTCTAATCAGAGAGTGAGAGCCGCTCCTACTACTCTCGCCTTTATCTAGGTCAAGGTCTTGGCTCTGCCAACTTGCTTTTTCTTTTTTTTCCCTAAATTTGCGCATGGCTCCCTTGGCTCTTTTTGCGTTGCACATGCGCTGTCAACTCGCTTGGCTCTGTTTGCGTTGCACATGCGCTGTTAACTCGCTTGGCTTTTTTTGCTTTGCACATGCGCTGTTTAATCGCTTGGCTCTGTTTGCGTTGCACATGCGCTGTTAACTCAGCACAGCTGGGTGAGTGACCGTATGTGAGAGAAAAACTCTGGTATATATATATTATTGGGCTATTGTTTTATTATGGGGCGCAGTATGGTGCGTCACAGGTTACCACAGTAAGGTTTTACTTGTATGATTGAGTCGATACTTTTTAACGTCCACAGCTTTTTATGGGAGCTCTCTAATTTAAACTAATGCGTATAGAATAACATCTGGGGCATGAATTAATATTTTGTGAATTAAAGCAGGCAAATAATACCAGCGATACTTTGATGCTAATTCTCTTGCAGTATCCAGTGCTAATTTTCGAAACTTTTCTATATTGATTTCATATGACAAGGCTTGCAGTAATGTTGTTGTTTTCATATAAATGTTGTTCAATGCCAGTTATTTCTGCCGATAAATGAGAATTATTAAAAAATGTTCTTGCAGCGTTGCCATAATTTAAATTTCCACTGCCACTTGTTCTTGGTTTATCGACAATAATAGAGACAATCCAAATGCGTGCCTTATACTGGCAAAGATAGAGCAATTTCGTCGCGTACAGATGATCCGTCATCATTTCCTTCAATGTCATTTCCATTCGTAGCCTGTATCCTCCAATTGAAAGTTATTGCTTATTGACAAATTGCATCTTCCATATATAATATGTTTTGCACAGCACAGCATACGTTAACAATTTGGCAACAAAAAATGGGCTGAAAACTTAAGCATCCTTATAAACAACGGAAACGGCTTTTAAGCACCCCAATTGTTTGTTCGATGTTTCTGGCTCCAGCATGTCTTAAATGAAATCTATGCTGATGCGTCCCGACTTCTGCACTCCTGTAGGGAGTTAAGACGAAACTCTCTTGTACGTAGCCAGAATCTGCAAAAATCTGGACAAATATTCCCTGGCACTGGAATGATTCCAAATAGAAGAATCATGACAGGATCCGGGGTGCGTAGCATCAATGGCGATGATCTCCATATTATAGTTACAAACCTGTAGGTAAAAGTAAAATCTGAACGTAACAATCACCAATTAATAATCTATTTACAACCATGGCTTTCATGCTGTTATAACCCTTTCTGATAAAAAAAAAAACAGGCATTTTTATACCCGCTACTCATAGGGTAGAAGGGTATTATAACTTTGTGCTGGCAGGAAATGTATGTAACAGGTAGAAGGAGGCATCTTCGACCCTATAAAGTATATATATTCTTGATCAGCGTCAACAGCCGAGACGATATAGCCATGTCCGTCTGTCCGTTTGTGTGTCTGTCCGTCTGTCCGTATGAACACCTAGATCTCAGAGACTATAAGAGATAGAGCTATAATTTTTTTCGACAGTATTTGTTATGTTTGCACGCAGATCAAGTTGGTTTCAAATTTTTGCCACGCCCACTTCCGCCCCGAAAATCAAAAAAATCGAATAACAAGCGTAAATTTAAAGCTAGAGTGGTGAATTTTGGTATAAACTATAACTACTATAGTAGTTATGATTCCTGAAAATTTGGTTGCGATCAGATAAAAATTGTGGAAGTTATTAAAGAAATACTTTTGTATGGGCAAAAACACCTACTTACTAGGGCTCTTAGTTGCTTTCGCCGACAATCTGGTATATTGTGCCGTCTATGGCATATTTTGAATGGTGTGCTGTATTAATATACCAAACATATCATTTGGTATATTTTTTGTTTTAGTATTTTTTAGTATTTTCGGTATATTTTGAAAAAAATACCGCAATATTTTGCCCTTATTAAAAATGGGTAGCGGGTATCTCACAGTCGAGCACATTCGACTGTAACTTTCTTACTTGTTTGTATCATTGTTTTTGTTTAGAATTTATTGTGAATAAAATAATCAAAATAAAACAAATTTTGGATTATCTTGTGTGGTTATGATTTTGTGGGTGACGAAAGTGTGAGTCGTGAACATGCACTCAATTTTGCTCGCCACTGTATATATGTATATATCTCTTTTGGCATTTTAACAAACGCTTTATTTAATTTCACAACTCCAAACGATTACGATATTCGATGACACTATTAATTAGAAATAAATTTAAGATCATGTGAAATGCACATAACCATCGGCAAAAAAGAACAAGCTCCGATATTTTCATGCCATAGAGAATATTTTTCTTTCAAAACAAACCGTTGATGTCGCAAAAACATTTAAAGCTGGAATATGCTAGATAAATTTTAAAATAAGCTATATTTCAAGCTATAAGCTAGATGCACATTTTACAAGCTTTTCCATTTTCAAATATGCTAGAACTAGCTTATAATAAGCAAACCTAGCAACACTGCCAATGTGAAACGACGAGCACGAGCCAATTTCGTTGCGCTGTGCTTTCGTTTCGTATTGAAGTCAATTAAAGACGTTTTCGAAAAAATTCAGTTTTTGTGATTATTTTACAAAATTACAAATCAATTAAATTTGGCATGGCAACGCTTAACATCTGCGAAGCTAGTACAAGGTTAGCGTCGAATTTTTGTTTTGCAAATTTTTCAACATTTTGACTATTTACATAATTGCTCAATACCTTAAAAAATAGATAATTAACATATGTATGTATTATTTCCCAATATATACTACATAACAAATTATCATAGTTTTCGAGAAAATTCAAAATACATCTACATTTTTCGATTATTCGCACTTTCAAATGGATCATTGTGTTGATCCAGATCGATTTTGGTATATATTCTTCTCCCCCTCCGAAAAAGAGGTGAGCATTCTTTAATTTAAGAAACTGCAAAATTAATTGACGTTTTTGATTTTAAAGGACTTTCGCGAAACGCAAACGAACTGTTGAAGTTCCAATTGCACAGCCACCGCCTGATAAAAAACGCAGCATTCTTTGATTCTTTAGTCTAACATTACACTACTTTCTTTTATATATATAGACAAGCCTCCATCAGTGGCGTACGTCTGCCCTCCGACTTGTGCTCCAGCTCAGCGCCATACGATAAGAGCACACGAGCCGCATCGGTACGTCCATTTTTACACGCAACCGTCAGAGCCGTGTCTCCCGTTTGCGTCTTTTCATCCACATTGGCCTTGCTCTGCAATAAGAAGCTCACCATTTCCACGTGTCCCTTGCAAGCTGCCTCCATGAGAAGCGTGTAGCCTTCAAAGTTTACCACGTTAGTATTGGCGCCGCGCTCGATGAGCAGAGTGGCAAACTCAACGTAACCACTGCTAACTGCCTATGCGAGCGGCGATTGCCATGAATCATTCGAGATATTGACTTGCGCTCCAGAGTCTAATGACAATCGCGCTACTTCGACATGGCCATTTATTGAAGCCGCTAGAAGAGCGAAGTGCACGTGATCGGCGCCGGATTGCACTCGGAAACGCACCATATCCAAATGACCCATGTAGCTAGCCAGTGACAATGCACTCTCGTTGAAATTATTCGAACGGGTGTTGATATTGGCTCCATGCTCGAGAAGTATGAGAAGTATGAGAGAGATATTTAACATTAGATTAATCAACAGATTAAAGTGTGAGAGTAGTTTATACAGTCTCTATACATGAGATATCTAATAACGAAATCATTAATTCGATTCTCGTCACTGAAGACAGTTGCAATCAAATCTCGGATTATAATCACTTGTCAATGGTCAATTTACTGCCCATGACTCGATACTAACCTCGGCTACTTTTACATGGCCGGCAAATGCGGCCTTTATCAGCGATGTAAGTCCGACCACATTGTGCTCCTCAACGTTGACGCCATGGCTTAGCAGTACATTCACTACATTCACATAACCGTGGCTGAGCAGCACCATGACAATGTCATTATGATCCGCAGAAGCCGCTTCTATCAGGGGCGTTGAATCTTTTCGTCCCTTGAATTCATTCTGTACTGCAAACATTGCCAACAAAACTTTTATTATAGAAGCAAAAATTCGAAACACAATTGTCAACAACAATACAATACATAAACAGATTTTGTTTTTTTTTTTTATTATTTCATTCATTATTATTTCTGTATTTTATTATGTATTTCTGTATTTTATTATGTATTTATGCATTTACATTTATAGACAATGTATAAATACATAATATCGTACATAAATACATACATACATAATACGTTACGCTCACAGCCTACTTACTGTTATTCATTACTATAAGTGCGGCCATTTCGGTGGAGATATAATTCGCGCTGTCGAACGGGATAAAAAATATCCTATGTCCGTTTCCTGGCTTTAAGATACCTCCCTAAAAATTTTCACTCAAATCTGCTTTGCCGTTCTTGATTTATAAGTGGTCTAACATAACACGACTTTCTTTTATATATATATATATGGGGAGCGGGTATCTCACAGTCGAGCACACTCGACTGTAGCTTTCTTACTTGTTTCTTTTGGAAACTGTCGCAATGGAAATTTATAGACCTAATCATAAATATAGCCCCCAAAAATTTTTGCCACCCACATAAAAACATAATAAGGTTTCATGTTTTCTCTCTAATTCTAGCTTATACGGGTGCTCAAAACTGGGAAACACAGCACATTGCACTATAGGAAATTTGACCACTTTCTCTGGCCAAAAGTCATTTTTTGAAAGTTGGCAGATTGAACTAATTTTAGGTGCAATGTGTTCACAATAGATCATTCATCAATGTTGCATACCAGAATTTTCGATAGATGGCGACACTCAAGAAATATCAGCTGATAAACCTAGATGTGTGAATGGCAATTCACGTGTTTTTGCATATTGCGTTTTTCTTGCAATTTTACAATTGTCAATAGTGAAAAATTAAAGCACATTGTTAAAATTTTTGAAATGAGTTCTATCCACAGTTTGTATTATGTGTTTGTGCTTGTCAAATGTGTAAAAAATTTGTGTTCTCCCCTGAATATATTATAAAAGTTAGTAACTTAAAAAATGCATATATTTGATAAAGTCTCATTTTTCAAAAGCTATGTAAAGTGCAGATGCCATTGATGAAATGTTTTTATGTTGTAGAGTATTTCATTCTTGTTCAAATGAGAGTAATTAAAAAGTTCACTTTTAACCACAATCCGTGAAATTTTAATTTTTAGAACGTAGCGTCAATGTGCCCAACATTAAATTGTTCGACAAATGGTATGAAGCAATTGGAAAAAGCGCAAAGGAGGATGCGGTTTTTAAATATATAAAAGCCGCTATACCAGGAGAGGAGCATGATGATATTGTAAAACATACTAGGCAAAAAGTTTTGTACCGCATAAATTCAATGTGGAAGTCCTGCAAAGGAAATTTAAAATACTTTCAGCGAAAGCATGGAGATTGGATGAATTCCCAAACGATCATCATTAAAAAGGAGAGCATAAAGCGTCGTGGTCGACCAACACTGCCATACAATTCGAAGAGCACTAGATCTCACAGAAGGCTAGCTGCAAGTATCGTAAAATCCCAGAAAAACAATTTAAGTTTGCTAATTTAAGCAGCAAGTTTGGCTGCACAAAAGCATATAAAATTTGACCTTGCTAATGTGCTACGGCTGCTTACAATATGCCCGAAAAAGGCGAAATGTATGTGCAAAGCAGTTAAGTCACCAATTAGAAGCGGTTACTCCTAATGAAGCGTTAGCTTTCATTTTAGATCAAAATTTTACGAAAGATCAGTACACGGCTATAAGGGATCAATAAAAAAAAAAGAAATGTGATACATATCCATTATATATGACGCTTTCTGCCCAAAAATAAATGTGCCGACCTGAAAATTTTACTGTCGACGATATGAAAGCTGAAGCCACGCTGCAGAGTCTTCTCGTCCATACAGTCGGTCGGATAGTTAATTTACAAATCTTAAGCTACGGATTTGATGGAAGCTCTGGGCATTCAAATTTTAAACAAAAGTCTTCGGGAGCACAATGTAGTGACTCAAACATATTTGCCATAACAGTCACACCCCTTAGACTAATAGATGCGTCCAGAAACGTAATATGGAACAACCGCACACCGCAGTCTATTAGATTTTGTCGGCCATTGAAATTGCAATACATAAAGGAAAGTAAAACTTTGATATTACAGGAAGATGAGTACATGAAGAAACAAATTTTTGATTTAATGACCTGCAAAATTGTATTGGAAAGCGGAAAGGTTGTATACGTGAAGCTTTAGCTGCAGTTAACAGTAATTGATGGCAAAGTGTTGAATGCATTAACGGGCACCAAATCAACACAAGCTTGCCCAATTTGCGGAGCCACTCCATCAGATTTCCTTCACAATAAGAACTTTAAGTGCGAAAAGTTCTTACCAATAATGAGCAATTTAAAATATGGCCTAAGTCCACTGCATAGCTGGATTCGATGTTTTGAGTTCATTTTGCATGCTCGCTACAAAAGTGAAGTGAAGAAGTGGAAGATTTTGGAGGAAACAGATAAGAGGTTTCTGAAAGAAAAAAAACTATTCAAGGCTTATTTTGGAATCGCCTATCCTTAAATGTGGATAAGCCAAAAGTTGGAGGATTTGGCAGTACTAATGACGGCAACACTGCACGTCGTGCATTTTCGGATCCCGAAGTCTTCTCTGAGATAACTGGCATTGAACTGGCATTGCCAATTTAAGAACTATACTAATTTGTCTTTCATGTCAGCTGCCAATATATGTAAACAAATTTAAAAACTTTTGCTTCAATACTGCAGAATTTATTATAGATAAGTACCCATGGCTACCCATGACCGCATCGGTACATAAAATTTTAATTCATGGAAGTGAAATAATAGAAAATACTGTGCTTCCTATTGGATATTTTGGAGAGGAGGGAGCTGAGTCCAGAAACAAATTTTATAAATCCGACCGCTTGCATCACGCCAGAAAGAATAGTAGACTAGTTAACTTCAAGAATGTTTTCCAAAGAGCAAACGAAGAAGTTTTATAGGTGTATATGGAAAAAATATTTCTTAAAATATATTAAAAATTGTGCTTTATTACAGGACTGCAGAAGGAAGAAATCAACTAATTTTTTTATACCCGCTACCCATAGGGTAGAAGGGTATTATAACTTTGTGCCGGCAGGAAATGTATGTAACAGGTAGAAGGAGGCATCTCCGACCCTATAAAGTATATATATTCTTGATCAGCGTCAACAGCCGAGACGATATAGCCATGTCCGTCTGTCCGTCTGTGTGTCTGTGTGTCTGTCCGTCTGTCCGTCTGTCCGTATGAAACACTGGATCTCAGAGACTATAAGAGATAGAGCTATAATTTTTTTTCGACAGCATTTGTTATGTTTGCACGCAGATCAAGTTTGTTTCAAATTTTTGCCACGCCCACTTCCGCCCCTTCAAATCAAAAAAATCGAATAACAAGCGTAATTTTAAAGCTAGAGTTCCGAATTTTAGTATATATAATAACTACTATAGTAGTTATGATTTCTGAAAATTTGGTTGCGATCAGATAAAAATTGTCGAAGTTATTAAAGAAATACTTTTGGATGGCCAAAAACGCCTAATTACTAGGGGTCTGAGTTGCTTTGGCTGACCATCTGGTATATTGTGCCGTCTGAGCTATATTTTGAATGCGGTACTACACCGATATACCACATATGCCATTTAGTATATTTTTAGTATTTTTGCAGTATATTCGGTATATTTTGAGAAAATACCGCAAAATATATTTCTTTTATTCAAAATGGGTAGCGGGTATCTCACAGTCGAGTACACTCGACTGTAGCTTTCTTACTTGTTTTTTATTAGATTAAGGCGTACCACGCCCACTATGGTTTAAAATATGTTAAATAAACATTTCTTGTATATTGAAATAGTATTTTAAACATATTCGCAAAATTGCTTAAATTTAAAAGAAGGGGCGGTGCCACACCCATTTTTTTTTTTTAATTTCAATAAATAATGGTTGTCTTAACCTAATGCAAAAAACTGATTTGAATTATCTTGCTCCGTTCTTGAGATATTAATTTTGGCCAGAGAAAGTTGTCAAATTTCCTATAGTGCATCGCCAAGCGACAACACGCGCTTCTTTCGACCACTTAAATAAGTTTTGGACTTTTGGTCCTTGGTGGATTCAAACCGGGGATGACTGGAGAGTTCGCAACTTTATGCACTGCGCCACAGCAGCTGCACTCTTTAAGTAGAGCTTATTAGGTAAATTAATATGCAGCTCCTGTAAGTATGCAACTGCAAGTCACTCAGCTGCGTACACGTCAAGCTACAGACCCTCCTGAGAGTATGCAAGTAACTTCTGCACGGTGCTCAGGGTCGGCCGTCTAGCAACGCCAGAGCGCCTAGTCAGGCTGAGCAGCTGTTAATAGTGCAGCCCTCGTTGTCAGCTGGTCGTGGACGTGCATTTGCTTTTGCTTTGTACTTCTTGTGATTTATTATACTAAATCCAACAACAATTTCTCTCGCAGCCGTCAACTCTGCCAATGCGCCTCTTGGTAACGCGGCTCCCTACGACGTCCAGCAGCAGGTGCCATGACCGTCCATAGGTAAGCAAGGCTTGGACACAGCTCAAACTCACTCTTTGTCTTTTTTTAGTGTTGCGACTTGATTTAACGATTTCCAGTGCGATCGGAAGGAGCGCCTTAAAAAAAAAACGCGACCGGCTTGTGGAAACTCGTGAACTCTGTTCTGTGTGTGTGTGTTTTTTTTTTTTTTTTTTTTTTTTTTTATTTGGTATAAACTAGATGTAATAATAAATGTACACAAACTAAAGTAATAGATAGAAGATAGAAAGAAAGGAACTGTCAAGGAGATTCTCGTGGTACTGCAGTGAGGTATTGCTTCACGAGACCTTGACGGGAGCTCACTCTCCTCCGCTTCACCTGCGGTTACGTTCCCTCTCTAGAGTCCGTAGTGCGGTGGTCACTTTTTCTGCATAGCTGCATACCGCTGACCAGTACTCTTCTTTCTCCATCATACGGTTCACAACAGAGGCCGTCGTGACTCTACATTCTAGTGCTTCTTTAAGCTCTCGTTGCTCACAAGAAAAGCGCCGACAGCACATTAAGGTGTGCTCCGCCGTTTCTTCGACTTCGGGATGACACCATAAGCACATCGGGTCACTTTCGTGTCCAAATCTATATAGATAGCTGCGGAAGCAGCCGTGCCCACACAGAATCTGTGTCCGGTGGTATTTGAAGAAGCCGAATTTCCTGCTGACCCATTTACCTATGTTTGGGATTAGAGCATGGGTCCAGCGGCCCTTGCCAGATAAGTCCCACTTTTCCTGCCACTTCTTTAGGCACTCTGCTTTAAAATTGGACGACTCGTTGAGTTCGCCTTCCAGCCGATTCTCCCTTTTATGCCTGTAGCTATTGGACCTCTCTAGCGCCAGTATGTCCAGGGGCATCATGTCAGCTAATCCTAAAGCGGCGTCATCCGAAATGGTTCTGAAGCCACTGCAGACCCGCAACGCACAGAGTCGATAGGTTGCATCTTCCTCTTGTACGCCTTCACCTCCATTGCTAATTGCATACTGGAGCGCCGTAGAGCATTGTTGCTCGAACCACATTTTGCAGAAGAAGGCGCCGACCTTGCTTGGGGCCGCGCGTATTTATCATTATTCTGCTCAAGGCCTGCCCTACGATAGCAGCTCTCTTTCCAGCATACTCCAGGTGCCCGCAAAAGCTTAGCCTCGTTTCAATAAGGACGCCTAGGTACTTAATGGCTTGGCTCGACACTATAAAGCTCCGACCAAGGTTTATGTGAGCCACTTCGGCGATTTTACGACTGCTTATAAGGAAAGCTTCGGTTTTGTGGTCAGTTAATTGCAGCCCCACAGTCGCAAGCCAGTCCTTGACAGTGGCTACTGCTGCGCCACAAAGTAGCTCAGCGTCGCCCCATTGTTTAGCTGCCACCACTTAGGCCACATCGTTTGCAAAGCCAACAATTGTTGCCCTCTCTGGAACATCAAGGCGCAGTATGGCGTCATACAAGGTGTTCCATAGTAGCGGGCTCAACACGGATCCTAGCGGAACTCCTTCAGTGATGTTAAACGCTTTTGTTCCGTTGTCCGTTCTATACATCAGGATGCGCTTCCTAAAATAGTCTTCTATTATTCCCATTAGGTAGCTCGGAGTGTTGAACCGCCTTAAGGCTTCAATAATGCAGCTCCATCTTGCAGAATTAAAGGCGTTCTTAACGTCAAGAGTCATTACTATGCAATACTCCTTAGTAATGACCAGTCTTGTGGTCATAAGTGTACTGTGATCTATTTTACGAAACATAATCATATACGTATATCCAATAATCAGATATATCTGCCTTACCATGTTTTGATGAAGAGAGCTGATTGTACAGATCACCTATCTGACTGTTAAACAGATCAGCTAGCTGTTCTTTTAAACAGACCTGGTACAGATCAGATCCGGTTCTGATAACGGACCTGTTTCTGTTAACAGACCTGTTTCAATTTCCCATACCCCATTTAAATATTATGAAATTATATTACAAATACATTTACACTGAAAAATACCCCAATTTCCCATTGCCTAATGAAAATTTCGAATATAAATTTCAATAACATTTATTTGAATTTGAAGTAACTATGTAAGTATTTCAAGTTATAAAGCTCTTTTCCAGCTTTAATTAATTTCCAGCTGAAAATTCCCCTATTTCCCATTCCCCATTTAAAAAAAAATGTTAAATTTAATATTCAATTGAATTTATTGTTTTCCTTTTTTTTTTTTTTTGTTTTATGCAATTACATTTTCATATGGAAAAAAATATTTCCATCATCCAGTTTTGTTAGAGAATAATTATTCGAATTCAAATCTTTAATTACGTCATACCGAGTCGGGAGGTAAATATAATGCTGTTACAATGGAGAGGAGAGGAGTTTGAGGTCCTCAGCATAAGGAGTATTCAGAAGAAGATTAACTTTGGAGAAGTCAATTTCCTCTCCCTTGGTCGACACCTTTGATGGGTTCATTCTGGATATGCTGTGATTTTATGTGTGTGTGCTACTCTGCATCGCGTCCAGCCGATATTCAGCTTGCCCAGCTGAGTGATTTTTGTGGCCCGTCTGGGCCATCGTCTGGTTTCGGTTCAATCTCGATCTCAAACAGATTCAGTGGTCTGCCCGTGAAACGATGCCTTATGCATTTGTATATACCTGGCTTTATAGCCCACCTCAATAAGCCTGGCTGCCAGCCAGTCATTTGGTGTGCTATGGTGCAATTGGCGGATAACAAAACGAAAGCCTTTTTCGTTGCGTCTCTGATGAGTAAATAGCTGCGTATCGATGTCATTTAGTATTGTCATTATGGCTTTCTCGCATAATATGCGGACACCATCGCCAGGCATAGTTTTGGTACGGAATTTACCAACACATGGGTTTTTCATTAGATTGTCCAGAAGTGGCATGATTGACGGCACTATAGGCAGTATTAGAGGGGGTATGTTTGCCTGGTTTGTCGTTTCATCTGTTGCTGTTGTTGTTGTTATTGGGCGTATTTGCTTTGCAACATTTGCGTTTTGTTGCCGATGTTGAGATTCAAGTTGTGGTAGGTCAGTTACGTGTTGCTGTTGCTGTTGATTTTGTGCTATTGTTTGTTTTGGTGAACTGTTCAATTTTGGTGGGCTATCTTGCTGCTGAGGGGGTGAGAATTGCAATTTACTTTTTCGTTTTTCCATATGCAATTGTGTAGCAAAATTGCTTTGAAAAACTGGAGTTGGGAAGGTTAAGAGAGATTTATCTATGTCATTGTCAGGGGCATACATGTCGGTGCATTTTCTTTTTATTGGAGTTATATGTGAATTTGGGTTTCGTACAATTGTGTTTGACGTTGATGGCAGCTCGTGTGGCAGCAGTGGTGGGACCTTGGTTAGCCAAGATTTGATCATGATCGATTTATTTTGGTTTTTGTCTGTGCTGTCGTATTCGCTGTTAACATTTGTATTAACATTTTCTGTTAACGTTTGTGCAGTATCATTGTATCTTTTCGATTTCTCTGTTAAAATAACAACTAGGACAACTGTTACCGACCAAACCAACAAGAGCCAGAAACTGCAATCTTGTTGGTTTGGTCGGTAGCAGTTGTCCTAGTTGTTATTTTAGCATCCATTTTAGTTTTGTCTTGTCTTTCGCCTTCGCTTTCGCATTTTGCGGGAGAAATTGGCGCGCATTTTGTTGTGACAGTTTTAGCTACTGTCTTGTTGCCGTGTGCGTGTGAGTGTGTGTATGGAGGGGAAATTTCCCTAGCGTTCTGCACTACTATAGTTTCTGTTACTGTTTGTGCTGCCGTCGTTCTTTCATTGTTATGTGTGTGTGTATTTACCTTAACAGTTGTTGCTAAGTCTGTCATACTTTCTACTGTTCTTTTAGAGAGATTTTGTGTCTGTATCTGCGTGCATGTAGGGGAAATTTGTGAAGATCTGTATGCGTTAGTGATAGCTGTTAGCGCTGTTGCTGTTTTTTCTATCAGGCATGCTCCGGTTTTCACTTTCGTTTTGAAAACGAAAACGAAAAAATTGGTGCTCCCATTTTCACTTTCACAAGATTTATTCGAATTCCAAAACGAGAAAATTTGTCTTGTAGAAATGAAAAGTAAATGCCTTTGTCTATATTAAATCGGATCTTATTTGCAAAAGGAAAAAAGTAGTTGACTCCTTGGTTTATTGTCGTTCTTTTAAGACCGCCAGCAGATCATTTAGGCTTGTAATTATTTTTAAAACGACTAATTTCTGACCCCACCTTAAATTTGGATATCAAATTTTGCCGTCGGCAACAACAATTTTCGTTTTGGTGAGCGACCGATAAGTCCGACACCATGAGCTATCGCCTAAGCTGCCATAGTCTTGATAGAATGAAAAAGCAAGTTAAAAAAATTTGTATAATCGGATGGCGATAAATTTGTTAAAGTTGGGTAAAATATATTTTTTAAAAATGAATTAATTTAATTTAATTAGTTATGTGCTAAAAGTGTATAAACAAAATTGTTGAAAATATCGGAATGAAATCTATTGAAAAGGTGGCATCCCCTTTATTTGTGGGAAACAGCTGATTGCCGTTCAACTGATTTTTAAAAATGTGAGTAAATAAAGTTTATTTTTGTAAAAAACAAAAATACTAATATATTGTTTGCAGGGGAAAACACAAATCAACATTTCAGGATGAAGTTATTCTTAATTTTATGCAGGCTAACGAAAGTCTGGCGCGTGGATTTGCGAAATAGAAGCTAAATGGAGCGAGCTTGCCGGTGCATTGAACGCAATTGGGCCTCCAATTAAAGATGTTGCGGGATGGAAAAAGGTATGAGTATCCCCAAAATTATGACAAACTAATATATTATATTACATTGCAGGTTTGGTGCGATTGGAAGGCCAATATTCGCAAGAAAATTGCCCAAAATAAGGCGGAGGATAGGGCTACGGGCGGGGGTCCTTACTGCCAGCAACCGCTGACAGCCATGGAGGAGGACGTGGCAAAGCTCTGTGGGCTTTTTAGATGGTCGAGGGAGTTGGTGCTGTGCATATGAAGCACCAACCACCATGATAGAAGAAGAGGTGACTAAGGAAAAAGCTGAGGAGATAGCCACAGAGGAGGAGGAACCGAGGCGAAAGCGTCGCCGCACAGCTGCTGAATTTGATTTGCAGAGTCTGTGCGTAGCTCAAGTAGATGAATTGAAAGCAATTAATTTAAAAAAGAAGCATTTCCAAAAAATGGAAAGTCTTCAACAAGAAGACTTAAATTTAAAAATGGAGCTACTTTTAAAGTTTGAACAAATTTAAAAAAAAAATGAATAAATAAATTTTAATAACTGCAATGAATAAATTGTTTATTTATTTTGTTATATTGGCAGAGATAGAGCAATTTCGTCGCGTACAGATGGTCCGTCATCATTTCCTTCAATGTCGTTATCATTTATAGCCTGTTTAATATCCTCCAATTGAAAGTTCATATGTTGTGCAAAGCACAGCATACGTTAATAATTTGGCAACAAAAAATGGGCTGATAATTTAAGCATCGTTGTAAACAACGGAAACGGCTTTTAAGAACACCAATTGTTCGTTCTTTTATGTTTCTAGCTGCAGCATGTCTTAAATTAAATCGATGCTGATGCGTCCCCATCTCTGCGTTCCTGTAGGGAGTTAAGACGAAACTCTCTTGTGCGTATCCAAAATCTGCCAAAACAAAATATTCATTTATTGTTCTCGACAAATATTCCCTGGCGCTTGAATGATTCCAAATGAAAGAATAATGACAGGATCCGGGGTGCGTCTCATCAATAGCGATAATCTCCATATTATAGTTGCAAACCTGTAGGTAAAAGTAAAATCTTAACGTAACTATAACCAATTTAGACATTCTACAACCATGGCGTTCATGCTGTAATAGCCCTTTCTGTTAAAAAAAACAGAGGCATTATTTACAGGTTTCACTATTTATACCCGCTACCCATAGGGTAGAAGGGTATTATAACTTTGTGCCGGCAGGAAATGTATGTAACAGGTAAAACGAGGCATCTCCGACCCTATAAAGTATATATATTCTTGATCAGCGTCAACAGCCGAGACGATCTAGCCATGTCCGTCTGTCTGTCTGTCCGTCTGTCTGTCTGTCCGTCTGTGTGTCTGTCCGTCTGTCCGTATGAACACCTAGATCTCAGAGACTATAAGCGATAGAGCTATAATTTTTTTTCGACAGCATTTGTTATGTTTGCACGCAGATCAAGTTTGTTTCAAATTTTTGGCACGCCCACTTCCGCCCCCGCGAATCAAAAAATCGAATAACAAACGTAATTTTAAAGCTAGAGTTACGAAGTTTGGTATATAATAATAATAATAATAATAACTATAGTAGTTATGATTCCTGAAAATTTGGTTACGATCAGATAAAAATTGTGGAAGATATTAAAGAAATACTTTTGTATGGGCAAAAGCGCCTACTTACTAGGGTCTGAGTTGCTTTGGCCGACAATCTTGTACATTTTGAATGGTGTACTATATCGATATACCAAATATACCATTTGGTATATTTTTTAGTATTTTTGCAGTATATTCGGTATATTTTGAAAATGATACCGCAATATTTTGCTTTTATTTAAAATGGGTAGCGGGTATTTCACAGTCGAGCACACTCGACTGTAGCTTTCTTACTTGTTTTTTGTTGGCCCAGCTTCCCAAAGCCGCCTCTAGGCGGTCCAAGGTTATAGTCATATAAAACTCCATCCGAGAAAAAAAAAATTGTTTGTAAAACAAACATTAACTTTTAATACATACATACTAAATCCAAAAATAATTTTTTTTTTTTTTTGGAAAAGAAAATTTGGGCACTAGAGGGTTAATTTTGCGCCAAATTTAAAAATGCATGTGTGTATGTGTGTAAGTAAATTTGCAGCTTGGATTGCAATGATTAAAAGCTTACTTTTCAGATAGTTGTCCATCCTGCATCCATCCACATTAACCAACATCACGACTAGAAACCCTATATTGAATTAAATATTTAGTTAATTATAGAAAAACAATTGAAAACTTCTCTTACTTACAATTTATTTGTTTACCGCCACCAAGCCCAGAGTTGTGTGAAAAAACATCGATGGTGGCCCACAAACCATCGATGGTTCCGATGATTGGCAAACATCGATAACATCGATGTTTCACTCGATGTTTGTGCATCTCTAATAAGTTTAAAACGCTCACGCACTAAAATTGAGCACGTGCTGTAAATGTGTTTCATTTAATTTCGCTTGTAAGTTGCAAATTGAAAAGAAGGTTTTGGCGTCTGATAATTCCGCATCCCCAAAATCAACGACAACTACGAACAAAGTAAGCCGATCACTTTGTTCGTAGTTGTCGTGATTCAATAAACTTATTGGCGACAACTTGTCTAATTTCGAAAATAACACAAACGGCGTGCTTTGAATGGTGAGTCTTGAGCTTTGTTTTGCCTAGCATGTCTTCTCAAAGGACTAAAACATTCTAGATCAACTAAAAAGCGTCGAATCGAAGAATTGGCATAATGGAACAAGAGCGCAAAGTAAAGGAGATGCTGGAAGAGCCGGAACTGTCGTTGGACATTTTTTTCGAAGATGAACCGATGGAAATGCCTTTGGACGCCGCCTTCGAAGGAAGGGTCGGCAAAAGAGTCGTCAGAAGAGCCAAAGGATGAGCAGTTGGAAATGCTTTTGGAAGTCCCTTTTGAAATGCCTTTGGAAGAGTCGATAAAAGAACCGAAAGAACCGATTGAAAGAATCGGATGAGTCGTCAGAAGAGCCAAAGGAGGAGCAGTTGGAAATGCTTTTGGAAGTCCCTTTTGAAATGCCTTTGGAAGAGTCGATGGAAGGGTCGTCAGACGATGAGCAGTTGGAAATGCTCTTAGGATTTTACTTACGAGCGGATTTGCAAACGCTGGGGCCCCGGGATGTTGTGAACCTTCCAGCTTCAAACGATAGCGACAGCGACAGCGATTCTATGAACGAAATCTTTTTGTTAGATGATAATTGGGCAGTCATGTCGCAGAGCGTGCGGCCACGTTACAGCTTTAAGTGCCAGCAATTGATCGAATGCCCGTTCACAAGGCAACCGAAAATCAATATTTTTAATGCCAGGATGCAAGGCCGTCTCCATCTGGTGGCACGTAACTTCAATTTGCTTACGGTTGTCAGCTATCCTCGTTTCGATGTCTATCGGAGATCGCATCATCAGGTTTGGAGCTACACTCCAGCAACAAATCGCTGGAAACTGGACGAGCGTTTCAAGCACAATATGCACGCGCTCCAACACATGAGGATGAAAGCATTTCTGAACACCGACGGAAATGAGCTATTGATCTACTTTGCCGACGATGAAAATCCAAGGATCGGAAATGGCTTTGTGGTGCACTCTATCGATGGCACAAATGCGATATTCCGGGCCGACGAAGGCGTTCTGCCGAGGGCAGGTTATGGTGCAGCATATGTGTCGCATCAGCATTTTATGTACGTGATTGGTGGCACATTGAACTCAATCCCCGTATGCGACGTGCATCGTTACGATTTCCACAAGAGGCTGTGGCAGGTGCTCTACAAAAGTGATCTGAACAATCTCTTCTTTCTCGACTTTCCCAAGGGATGCTTTGGCCACTAAGTGATCACCGATGGCAAGTTCATCTATTGTCTAGGCGGCGGCGACATTGATATGCAATTGCACGACTTCAAGCACATTCTCACCTTCAATCTGACCACCCACACTTGGCTTGAGCATCACACCCAGCCCGATGACCGCATGCTAGCGGAGGGCACGTCAGCTGTTTGCATGTGTGCAGCGACGTTGCTCCAACGGCGACATTGAAGCCATCATTTGTGGCGGCCAGGAGGCGGAATTCTTTAGCTACCTGTCCGACATATGGAAGCTGAATTGGTGCACCATGAAGTGGACGCATCTTCTCACCGCCCGTACGCCGTTACCCACATACATCTCACCGGCCGCCCTGATGAGGAACGCTTGCTTGTTCGTCTTCGGTGGGGTTGAGAGTAAGGGTAATTGGGCTCCGAGACCCGGTGTGATGGGACTCTACAAGATGTGGCTGACGGTGCCGAAGCTAAGTGAATTGGCCTGGGAAGCATACAGCTACTATAACGACCTCAGGGGTCGCGATCGCCAAGAGTTGATCACTTTGGGCATTCCATCGCGATTTGTTGAACGCCTGCCTCCTATCGAGCCGAGTCCCGAGTTAGCTGATCGTAGAACAAAACCAAAGATTGCAAAGCAATCATGATCAAGAATTTAACACTTTTATGTTAATCTATATAACTTGCAATCAAACAGCATTCAATGCTCAAATATATTTGTTGGAACTAACCACAAGCACAGTAGAGATTTCGATATTTTGCTTATTATACCAGCTACCACTTACTAGGGGTCTTAGTTGTTTTTTCTGAAAATCTGGTATATTGTGCCGTCTATGGTATATTTTGAATGTGGTACAATATCGATATACCAAATATACCATTTGGTATATTTTTAGTATTTTGGTATATTTTGAAAATAATACTGCAATATTTTACCTTTATTAAAAATGAGTAGCGGGTATTTCACAGTCGAGCACACTCGACTGTTACCTTTTTACTTGTTTAAATTTAAGAATAGAAATTACAAGGCCAATGCCAAGGCAAGGCAATTAGAAAATAATAAATAGAATATAAATATAATTGTTTAGTAATAAGTTAAACTAATTAGAGAACATAACTATAATTTTAAGTACTCATTGTTTTAGTTATAATAAAATTTTTCAGCGTATTTTTATTTTGCATATTCCGAACTACGCACTAGAATCTAAGCACAGATTTTCTACAAGAAACGTCGAGTACAAATTCTGTAAGCGCAGCCGAGGGAAATTTAAATTTCCCTCTGGCAGAATTTATACTCGACGTTTCTTGTAGAAAATCAGTTCCGCATATACGGCAAACTGAAGTGATAAATTCTTTTCTCATCTTGTGTCTACACATGACGAGACTGGAAAAAACTTGTATATTACTACTACTGAAACTCAATTGGGTAGTTACTACCGCCCCCGCCGCCGCCCGTCGTCACACCACCAACACCCATCTCCGTGACCGTTCTCGCGCTGGTGTTGACGCCGCTGTTGCCCGTTGCTGTTGTGGCTGTTGCCAGCGCCACAGGCACGACCACAAGGATGGAGACGGGCACCTTGGTGGGTGCCGTCACTGTGGGCAGCAGTGCTGTCATTTCCGCTTTTTTCCCCGTCAGATTTGGATTTTTTTGAAGTGTGATTGCGGGAAAATTATGAAAACAGCAGGCAGCGGGAATTCTGGCTTTTTGACCAAATTTAAGCAGCTTTTTCTTTAGTTTACTTTTACTCAAATTTTTGTGATGTTTAAATTGAATTTAACAGCTGAAATGTTAAAAATATATTTCTATCGACAAAATATCGATATTTACTTGTATCAAATAACTTCCCTCAAATGTTTGCACCTAAATTGGAGCGACTTGCATAACTAATATTGTGAAATTCGCTTGCGCTAAAACAAATTGACGATGCCAAAGGAAGTCTACAAGCTACGAATGGTTTTGGAATTTTTTTTCTGTTTTGTTTTCTTATCTGATAATTGCAAAAATTAACATTTGTTAATTCATACATTTTCGTATGCAAACCAAAAAATGAACGAATTTACATATGTATATATTTTATCATAAAACAGAAGAAGTTCCTAAAATCAATCTTAGCTCTAAATATAGTGCTCATCCAAAGCTTTAAGAATAACCTTTTCAGCTTATGTTTTTTTTTCACTGTAAAGATGGTCGCACGTGACATCTGTCAGAGAATTACCAATTATATTTTATATTACGCAATACGCATTGAACATTGCTTTATAAAAATAAGCCTTTTTCCTAACTTTTTTTCTCTGGTATTCCGCTTTTTTTTAGCTTTTTGTTTTCGCTGATACAGCTTATTTTGCTTAGAAAAAAAATGACACCACTGCTGGTGGGCAGGGCGCTGTATGCACGGTTGGCTCTTTTAAGCCAAAACTGGCTCTTTTTTTCACGTCGGCTGTTTGGCCCATTTTTATTAAATTTGACTCTTTTTTTATTCCAATTGGCTCATTTTTAATCTTTTTTTTGCTCATTCAAAATTTTTGAAGTGGCAACCGTGGTTCAGCCCTCTGCCGGCTGACGAATCAGTTACTTATCAACAAATTCTAGAACCACTTGAGAATTGCAACAGGCAAATAAGTAAAATGTACTGTTTACGTTTTCAATTTATGTAAACAAACCTGCATTTTTTTTTTTTTTTTTTTTTATTCTTTATTTATTTACAATCTATCTATCTAAAGATAATAAGTAAATTATATGACAAATAGAATGAGAGAAAACTTAATTTTTACGTGTATTTACAAGATTATTTAAAAAACTTTATTTACTACCACTCTTTGGGTTGTCTAAAGGGGTGATCAAGGGGGTGGTGCCTTTTCAGCCGTCGGCGATGTTGGCTATTGTCAAGCAGGTTAATGGCCAGCGGGTTGCAATGTTGCTCCAATCTCTCCTGATACTTCAAAGCGTACCTTTTAACTTCTTCAGATACACTCGGAGTCTCAAGGTCCTTGTGGATGACCTGGTTTCTAACATAGTAAGGTGCTTTGGCTAGTCTTCTTTTATTTTTGATGTGATCTGCCCAGGTTAGTCTTCTGTCAAGTGTTAGGCCGAGATATTTCACTTTTTTAACTACAGGCAGTGTAGTACCATTCAGTTGGACTTCTGGGCAGCTTTTAGGGCGGGTGGCGAATGTTATGTGTGCTGATTTGTTTTCGTTGACGACAACGTTCCATCTTAGCAGCCACGGTTCCAATTTTGTGAGTTGTAGTTGTAGGATTGCTGATGCTTCTACATTGTCCGTTGAGGTGGCTAAAAATGCTGTGTCGTCGGCGTATGTAGCAATAACGAGATCATCTCTTTCAAGCACTGAAATGTCTGCAGTGAAGAGGGTTTACAAAATAGGTCCTAACACGCTTCCCTGGGGTACACCTGCTTTTATTTCAAAAATTTCGGACTCATCCCACTCGCATCTAACAAAGAATAGGCGCCTATGCAGGTAAGATTTCAGCAGCAGGAAGAATGGAGCTGGTAGCATAGACTTGAGCTTGTAAAGAAAGCCTAAATGCCAGACTCGAACGCCTGTTTTACGTCTAGAAACGCTGCGGAACAGTACTTCCTGTCTTCTAATGAACTTACAATCGTTTGTGAGACTCTGTGACATTGCTCAGGGGTTCCATGTTGACTCCTAAAACCAAATTGGTGCTCTGGGATTAGGTTGCCGTCTTCCAGCACCGGCAATAGCCTGGCCAAAAATATTCTTTCGAATATTTTGGACAGAATAGCCAGTAAGCTGATGGGTCGGTAGGAGGCAGGATCCTGTTCAGGCTTCCCAGGTTTTGGTATCATTATGATCTCCGCGCACTTCCATTGTGAGGGGAAGTGATGGAGCCTAATGATGCCATTATAGATCACCGTAAGAAACGCAATTGCAGATGGAGGTAGACATTTTAAAGTTGCAGCATCGATAGCGTCGTTTTTAAGCTGGACACTATGCCTATAACTTCATCTTCCTGAATTGCTCCTCTTGGTCTCTGTGGATGCGCTGAGCTAATGTGATGCGGAGCAGTGCAGAGGTTTGCTGCATCATGGATGCTGCGCGTGAATGTTTCCACAGCTTCTTCAATGTCTTCACCCGAATTCAGTACGAAATTGGGATTCAGCCTTTCCTCTAAAGTTTCTTTGAAGCTAATTCTTAGCAGCCTAGTTGTTCGATTCTGCTTCAGTATGGGTACGTTCATTTTCAGTAGTACAGCACAGTGATCGGAAAGCAGGTCTGGATTGTTCTCAATATGTCATAGATTTCTGTTTACTCCGCAAGTCACTGCAAAATCTAAAACGTCAGGCACTTTGTTTGGGTCCGTTGGCCAGTAGGTGGGATTTCCAGACGAAAGTGTATTGAGGTGCATTGCATGAATGCAGGATAGAAGTGCATTTCCTTTCGGATTACATTGAAATCCCCTTCAATTATGAACCTGCGTCCCATTTGTGTGAAAATTTGGGTAAACATATCTGTCGTTATGTTATGCCTTGGTGGTGCGTAAGCTGCTGCCAGTACCAGACTTCCAGTTGGAGTGTCGATCGACATCACGGCTGCTTGAAACCAGTGCTCAAGAATGGGGGCACGCTCTGAGTATTTGATGTTACATTTAATGAGTAGTGCTGCACCACCTCTCGCGTTTCCACTGGGATGGTTGGCGTGAATTGTGTTATAACCGTTGATTTTAAAGTAAGATCTGTCAGTGAAGTGAGTTTCTGAGACTAGTAATACATCAATGTTGTTTCTTTTTATATACATTTCAACTTCAGGCCTACTCTTACATAGGCCGTTAGCATTCCAGAGTACCAGCTTGAGACCTATTTGCATAGAGAAGCAAGAATCGCGCTCATCATTTGCGTCATCTGCGCAAATTGTGCTTGCATAAGTTGCATCATTCACTGTATCTGGGCAACTAATGATTGATCTGACTCATTTGAAGCGTGCTTTGATTTGATACCATGCCCACCTGCTATATTAGCGTAGCTGTAGGATTCATTATTGGTTTGTGTGTTAGTGTTCGTATATGTCATGCCTGAAGGAGCAGGCCGAGCGTCGTAATTACGTACTGTGTGCTTAGGTTTTCCCTGTTCCCGCATTTGTACAGCAGCTTTGTAAATCCTGCAACCTCTATAGGAGGCGGTATGGTTGTCCCCGCAGTGGACACATTTAGCTGGATCTTTGCGAGGTTTCGTGCAGTCAGAGGTTTTGTGGTTGCTACCACATTTGACGCAACGGTATGACTTGCGGCAATAGCTTTGAGTGTGGCCGAACTCTTGACAAAATTGTAAAATCTGAAAAAATTTTGGAAAATGAAAAAAAAATGTAAAACTCGAAAAAAATTTTTGAAAATTAAAAAAATTGTAAAATTGGCAAATTTTAGAAATGTAAAAATCGACAAAATTTTGGAAATGGGAAGAAAATGTAAAAACCGAAAATTTTTGATAATTGAAAAAATGTTTTGAACATCGGTAAAATTTTGGAAATTGAAAAATCGGCAAATTTTAAAAATTAAAAAATATGTAAAAATCGGCAAAATTTTGGATATACAAAAAAATAAAAATCGCAAAATCTTGGAAATTGAAAAAATGTAAAAATCGGAAAAATTTTGGAAATTGAAAAATTATGTAAAAATCGACAAAATTGTGGAAATAGAAATAATTAAAAATAAATTGAAATAATAAAAAAAAAGCTTCATAAGAGCGGAACAAAGTTCGCCCGACAGAATCCAACCCAATGTGGAATTCTGGGCCATTGGCAAACCGTTGGTGCTCGGTAGGATGCCAGGTTGAATGATGTGAGGATCAGTGCCGAGAACCAGGGATACCATCGATGGTGTCCTGCGTCCGTCGGCGAGCGTAATGGTACGAAACTGCTCCATGTTCTCGCCATCAATAGGTCGGAGGGGGATTAACCTGCAGCAGCGCCATTCGACTGAAGTCGTATGTCCGGCAGCCGTAGATCTTGGAATTACTGGCAGTATTTGGCGGAAATCGGCAGACAGTAAAATCCAAAACTCGAGTCATTGCGTAAATCTTTTAATGTTCGGTGCTTCTAATGCACGTTTCTGCGCCATTGTGCATTCGTCCCAGATGATGATTTCCAATGCTGTTAAAACTTTGGCCATTGCATTCTTATCGCTTCGGTAGCACTTTTCTGCTGTTCCCGTTTCCTTTTGTTATTCAAGTTCTTGCTGCTGGATAAACGTTCCTCCTTCATGTTGTTTAATATTTTGGTTCTTCAATAGTGTGAAGATTTAACGGTAATTTTAATGCTGAATGCATCCCTCTAACAATGTGGCTGCTATTCCAGAAGAAGCAGCTGCAACCAGGGTGCCAGAACTGACTCTTTTTTTTTCGTTGGCAAAGAGCCAAAGAGGCCCATTTTTGTTGAGTTTGGCTCTTTTTTTTATTCAAATTGGCTCATTTTTAATTTTTTTTTAGCTCATTAAAAATTTTTGAAGTGGCAACCGTGGCTGTATGAAAGCATGGGCATGCCCCCGTTGCTGGGGGCATCACCCCCAGCTACTGATACATCGTTCATGTCAATGACAACCACTAGAAAGGCTCTAAGCAAACCGAAACTAGAACCACTTAAGAATTGTAAATGTGTGTAACAGGTAGAAGGAGGCATTTCCGAGACGATCTAGCCATGTCCGTCTGTCCATATGAACACCTATGTAAATCTCAGATACTGTATGAGATAGAGCTATAATTTTGTTTCGACAGCATTTGTTATGCCCCGCCCCCGTCAATACACAAAAAGCGTAAACTATAGTAGTTGTCATTAGAGGCGGGCACGGGCCGGGCTTTTTTCGTGGCCCACGGGTTTACACAGACCCGGAGCGGGCCCGGGCCTTAAAATTAAGATTCGTGCGGGCCCGGGGCTTAGGAAAAAGGCCCGACCCGTATAAATTCGAAATAGGCCCGTAAAAGCCTGAAATAGACTTGAAAACAATTTTGATTTAATCGAATTAGACCTGCCATTTATCGAATTTTAATTGCTTATTGATACTACTATCGATTTGCTTATACATTATTTTACTTGTTTGTATACTACTAATTCAAAATTGGCGGCCTATTGTGAAATTAACAAATTTGTGAAAAATAAAAATGTCACGACAAACCATTCAGTACGCTGTACACTGGGCCGGATTGCCGATTTGGTGGCATAACGTCCAAAATTTTATGGAAGAAAATCTTAATTTTTATTATATATGTATATGTAAACTAGATACCCTACATAGATAGAAAGTATCAATAACTATTTTTGTTAAAAATGCAACCTTGCAATTTTTATAGATTTTTAAAGTCAGGTGATTGAACAGCTGCATTTTGTGACTAAATTGGTAGGAAACTTTTGGTGACTTTATGCGCTTGGCAAATCCAAACGAAAGAAAAATTTTATATTTTGTAAAATGGATATTGATGTTTGAGGTATGTAAATTAAGAATAATAAACACAGTTTGTGTGATAATTTGTTTAACGTTATATATGTGTACTGTTTTGTGTTGTTCAAAGAAAACAAAAAGCTAACAAAAGTGTCTTCTGTAGAGAAAAAAACGGTGTTCTGTACACGCAGCGAAATTTTATATCGCTTACTGTTCACTATGTGGATGATAGCTTCCGACTGAATGTCGCTCTTTTAGCTATTAATATAAATCAACTTTTATAATATATTTGTGTGTACGATTTCATATAATGTACATATTCATACTTACATATTTATTTATTAATGTTTATAAAGCATTTAACTTACTTGTGAATCTTTTACAGGCATCATGGACTTCTTGGACGAGAAGAAAACTGGAGAAAATATTCTCAAAAATGTTCAGGACATTTTGTAGGATTTCAACACACTTGAAACAATGGATCCAGCTGCCTTCGTTACGGACAATGGTGCAAATGTCGTTGCGGCATTTAAAAGCTTCAAGCGCCTATCTTGTGCTTGTCACAATCTGAACCTTGTCATGGATGACGTCATTGAGAAAAATCCAATTGCGGAAGTAAAGGCTTTAATAGATTGCTGCAAATCATTAGTCAAATATTTTAAGCATTCACAGCTTAACCGTAAGCTCTCAAAAACGCTGAAACAGCAAGTTAAAATACGCTGGAACTCTACATTTGTATGCTCTTGAGTATATTTGATGTAATAGAGGAAATAACTCTTTTACTTAAAGAAGATGAGCTACAGTGAATGAGTAATTTAGATTTTTTATTACTTGAAAACATGTTATGCTTCTTAAAACCTTTTACGGACTGCTCTGAAGCACTTAGCTCTGAAAAATTATGTAAACTTTGCAGAACTAGCACATTTGATTCCCAAACAATAAGTGAGTTTAAAGCAATGATCATTTGGTTGGGCTTTTCTTGAACCCTCCTTATAGAGAGATGAATTTCCTCTCAGAGAAAAAAAAGAAAATGTGTTAGCTACGGTAAAAGCAATGCTCTCCGAATTTATAGATCATGAAAATTGTAGCTTTGATGGCTAATAACTTAAGCCCAAAAAATTCTTAAAATGGAATGTTTGCTGAATTTGTTGACTTAAATTATGTAAAAAAACGAGAAGTTGAGAAAAACGATATTGACATAGAGCTTAACAAATATTTGGCCTATCCAGTAGCTCCTGGCATACATATTCTAGAATTTTGGAAAAATGCAAGGGACTTAAAATACCTTCTCAAACTAGCTCTGACCATTCTGGCTATTCCAGCCAGTTCGTCTACGAGTGAAAGGCTTTTTTCAACGTCGGGCCATGTTTTAAAACAAAAACGCACTGGGCTAAAAAGCAAAAATTTAGAAAAAATTATATATATTAAATATGACTTAGTTCGTTTTTCATTAAATAAAAATATACAATATACCTTAATAAATATGCACTTATATATATGTATATGTAAATTATACGTCTTTTAAGTTTCCTTATACATATGTGTAAATAAGTTTCGTGCCGGGCCCGGGCCTTGTTAAAAAAGTTTCGTGTTCGGCCGGGCCTCTCCAAAAAGAGTTTGTTTTCGTGCGGGCCCGGGCCTCAAAATACAGGCCCGCGCCCACCTCTAGTTGCTATCCGCGAAAATTTGCTTGCGATCAGATAAAAATTGTGGAAGTTATTAAAGAAATACTTTTGTATGTGGAAAAACGCCTGTTACATGCTCGCCTACATTGGTACATATGTGGATGCATGTGTAGTTTTCTAACGCAGATAAACACGACAACAATTGCTCGTGACGTAGACGTTTAGAGTTAAATAGCGGCTTCATAAGCACTGCGATAGCTCTGGTGGTAAAGTGCAAGACCAACATGTTGTGGTGTTCGGGTCGAGTCCCGGTCGAGTTACAAACATTTTTTTTAATGGTATGTACAGTAATTACTATAGGAATTGTTGTGATCGGGCTCGAGTCCGGTCGACACTTTTTTTTTTTTTTTTTTTTTTAATTTTGAGATTTTTACCACAATATGTTGCTTGTATTCAAAATGGGTAGCGGGTAATTCACAGTCGAGCACCCTTGAATGTGGCTTCCTTACTTGTTCGTTTTAATTTTGCTTCATTTCTATTTTTAATAGTTTTAACTTATTTTTTGTTTCAAATTAGAATATAAATATATGTTTTTCACGTCACCTATAAATTTGCAATATTTTTTTAAGGCATTGTAATTTCAGTTTTCGTGTTCGATTTAATTATAAACTAGTGAGATGTTTTGAAAATGCATGTGCACATTACACAACAATTTTCTAGTTATGTTGTAAGACATTTGAACTTTTCACTGCACTATTCGATTGCTGCTTAACATTATTGGCCCCTTAGAGGGGCTCCGCTAGGTACAAGGGTCGCTAGACCGACTTTTGGTGCGCACTTCAGGAGCTCTGCTGGCCGCTGTGCGCTGAAGAGGGGTGCTCCGCTGGTTAACGGCCCGCAGTACAGTGGTCGTATTTGGTCTCGCTAGCGGCATTTAATTAATAACTTCTAAACTAAAATAGATGTCATCAGACACTGATCAATAAATAATCATAAAATTTTTTAAATTAAAAAAAATTGTTTTTTTCCTTAATTTAAATATAAAATTTTGTTTTACTTTTATATTTTTTAACTCCAATTAATGTATTTCATAAATAAACTTTATCTAAAAAAGGCTATAATGTTATTCGGAATCATCGGAATCAGAGAGAGGCATATTCAGATGCTTTATTAGAACCAAACTGTTAACATCATCGTCTATAATAATTGTTTTTGTAGAAGAAATTGCAGACCCACTTGACAGTGAAGTTATCAAAGGGTCGGAAGAAACTAATAAGGCATTTAACACATCTTCCATGGTATTTTTCCTGCAATTTTTCTTGTATTGCTCTCGTGTATCTTTCGGAAGTCCTTGTTCCTGGCTTCAAGAGTTTCCTCGTACATCATACAAATTAGAAGGTAAAAATGGCTTATAATGTCTGCTCCATTAATGAAAATTCTGTGAACAGCCAGGGAAATGATTTCACAAACAATCTGGCAGTTTCCAATGCGTAAGACCAGAATGCCTCCGAATTTATTTCGTGGCAACATGCCAGTGCTCGTAAGACTACACTGAATCGATGTATTAAATCATAGCTTACTCATGTTATACGAGCAGCCAAATTTGGTTTTCGAAAAACCTCCTTGAAGTGATTAAGTTGTTCGTACTGCCAGCAGTAGCAATCGGTATATCTACCAGCAAATGCATTTCCTCCCTCAACTTCGGCTGAATATTTATTTTATTTTCTTCAACAACATCCTTATCAACACTTGCTTGCCACTTTTGTATTGGAATTCTATATGCAATGTGCAAAACACACTAGAAAAACCTAATCCTGGCGTGAAGACTTGATAAGCCATATTCAAAGACGTTTTCATTAATAGACAATCTCTTGACCAAATTTAGACCGATCATATTTCTTGGAGTTGCGTTACAGATTCCGCAGATGACACTGAACGTTATAACATCAAGCATGGTCATATGATATTGGTTATCAATTCTAAAGCCACTCACTAATGTTGGTAAAATATTTGATATTTGGCTGTTAAAATTTTCACTTTCTCTGCGAATTTAGTCTGCCGATTCTTTTTCGCAAAGTATTTTAATGGGTCGACAATATCGAGTAGAAGAAGGTCTATTTTTTTTCAATAAAACTATACGTCCGTTCTGCACTGTTAATGGCACCAGACAAATTGAAAACAAATATTGTGACAGGACCCATAGGAGTTCGATACGCGGGCGAGTTGAAAAGGACGAGATGGTTTTAAAATTGGTTTGTAACGAAGAGCTGTCGATCCATCAGAAGGCAAAAATCAAAAAATGTGCTGGCGTATTATTTAAGCAAAATGTAAAGAAATTGTCCTTTAAAAGTCTAAGATTCTTGTTGGCATACCAAAAATCTAACGGTACTTTCTAAAAATAGCTTTGCAATCATGAACACATCTTCATTTCGAGAACGTAGTTGCACTGAGCAAGTTGCTTCTCTAGTTCAAATCGCCCTTTAAAGCGATTAGCTGGAGTGTTAGCTGGAGTGCTCCGAATTTTATTATTTTAAATTAATTTTGAAATTAAAGGTACTTTCTTTAAATCGATATATTAATAGTTAACTTTCCTGTCAAAGTTTTTTCATAAAACTAATTTGATCATTTCTTCTGTAATTTGTGAAAATCTATTTTATGTTCAGTTAAAGTTTTAGTTGTGTTTCAAAAATTTCCAAAAAAGGTATGTACATAACATATGTCATTGTATTTCCTTTTGACTCATATTTGATTTTGGTAGGTGCATGGCAAAAGTGTGTGTTTCCACATCTCTACATTTTTAATATGTGTGCATCAGAGAACTGCAAAAATCACTATTTTCTTGATTTTAGTCATACGCGAACTTTTCCAATCAACTCAACTCACTGAACAAAACACAGCGATGAATAAAAATCAACTCATTTTGCTGTACACATCATTCCGATCATCTTGAGTTTTCGGCTCAAAATTTCTCATTCAACTCAACTCACTGAATAAAAAACAGTGATGAGTGAAAATCAACTTATTTTGCCGTACGCATCATTCCGATCAAAAAAATGAGTATGTGTTGACAAAAGCATCATTCGGATCAATTCGAGTTGATCGTGTATGAGTAAACGATTAGTGACAAGATGACACGAAGTGAGCATTACAAATGCATGTATAGAAACAATTTCTATGCGCGCTTCTTGAAGTTTGTTGTTGCTTGTTTTTTTTGTCTTCCTCCTTTTTAGTCAAATTCTTCGTTTCGCTATGGCTCACATTTCATTTTTGTAATTCATAATTAGTTGCATTTTGTTATTTGATTGATATGGAGGGTATCATTGAAAAAATTCGCGCAAATTAATACCAATTGGCTGCCCGACAAAAGGGTAGAAGCAAATTTTGGAGCATATTGACAGAAATCGTTAAGGAGGATGGCGTTGTTCTGGATGGTTTTTTATATTGCCGATCTTGTCATGATCTTGTGAAATACTCACCAAAACAGACATCAAATTTAAGCCGACACAAATGCTGCAAGTTGTTGAAAGAGTCAAAATTGTTGACTGCAGCCGAACCAGAAGACAAAAAAGATGCTATTGACGCATGTGTGGAATGGGTGACACAGGATTGCCAACCCTTCTCAGCAATCAATGGCAACGGATTTAGGAGCATGGCAAAGTTTCTAGTCAATATTGGTGGAAGGTATAAGGAAGGAGTTGATCTTGATGACCTGCTGCCAGATGCAACAACCGTGTCTCGAGCCATGCAAAAGTTGGCGGATGAGAAAAAAAAAATTATTAAAGATGAGATAGCCGAAGTTGCTAATAGTGGTGGAGCAACTGCCACAGTTGACTTGTTGACGGATAGTTACGTTCATCGCAACTTTCTTGGTGTCACCTTGCACTACCAAAAGGATTTTAAATTGGTAGATCTCATCTTAGGTGTTAAGTCAATGGACTTCGAGCGTTCAACTAACACAAATGTTTTAAACAAGTTGAACACTTTGTTTGCTGAATTCGGCATAAATAATTTGGACCAAATGAAGTTCGTCACCGATCGAGGCACAAATATCGTCAAGGCTTTGCAGAATAATATTAGGTTAAACTGCAGCAGCCATTTGCTTGCAAACGTTTTGCAGAAATCATTTAAGGAATCTAAAGAAGTTTCTGAATTGGTAGAAATGTGCAAAAAAATTGTTAAATATTTTAAGAAAGCTAATTTACAGCATCATCTACAAACATCGCTGAAAAATCAATGCCCAACAAGATGGAATTCGAATTTCACAATGTTTAAGTCAATTGTGGACAATTGGTTCAACATTAATGAAATTCTTATAGAAAAACAAGAAAGTCAACGATTGTTGCTTATAAACATATCAACGCTAAAACAATTGGTAGACTTATGTAGCGATTTCGAGATAATTTTTAAGAAGCTTCAATTCTGCAGTTCTCCATCCCTTGTAACGGCGCCTGAAGCAGTTATGATTTAAATGCGTCCTAAAAGTATGCAAGTTTAATTTCAACTAAGGGCGCAGCTTTAAGTGCATCAGCTGCGCTGTAAAGCCGAGCTTTAAGTAGTGCGTCAACTGCACTGATTTGACGTTTAGCTAGTTGCACTGGAAAGCTCAGCTTTGACGTTTGCGTCACCACGCGCATGCTCAGCAAGCTTAAGCTGGGCTGGTTCCGGTCAAAGCACTTTTCTGGTGACCGGCAGCGTGCATAGACGCATATTGATTGGTGTCGAAAATTTATTCCCCAAGACACAAGAGGTTAGAATACTCTTAGTGCAATTTATACTTGGTAAGAATAGATAGTAATAGATTCTGGTAGGTGTTCTTTGCTCATTGTTGTTGTTTTCGCAGGTCGTTTTCGAAATTTTTTTCTTTTGGTTTGGCTCTTTTTGAGCGCGACAGTGCCTGAACTAGCGGCCGGCGGAGCGCTACTAAGCGCCATCTTTGTCGCCGCCCTAGCGGCCAGTAAAGCACACCAAAGTGCTCTCATTGCGCGCGTAGCGGCCAGCGGAGCTCCCTTAGCGCCACCTTTGCCGCCGCATAGCGGCCAGCGGAGCGCCCGTAGCGCCACCTTTGCCGCCGCATAGCGGCCAGCGGAGCGCCCTTAGCGCCACCTTTGCCGCCGCATAGCGGCCAGCGGAGCGCCCTCAGCGCCACCTTTGCGCGCATAGCGGCTAGCGGAGTGCCAGTGCGCGTCTTTTTGGCTACCGCGTCAGCGGCCAGCGGAGCGCCACTGAGCGCCATCTTGGCTGCCGCACTAGCGGCCAGCAAAGCACCAGCGAGCGCATCTCTGCTCGAGCCGCCAGCGCAGCACCCCTGCGACTTCTTGGCCAGCATTTGCGTCTCAACTTTAGTCATCATCTCCAGTATCTTCGCTCTTCTTATCATCACCAACTGTATCATCTCTTCATCACCAATTGGACCATCTCATCTCATCTTTACTCCTGATCATCAGCGACTAGATCGCTTATACAAATAGTGTGTGTGTGTTAAAGTCAATTTATGAGAAATTAAAACCAAATTTGAAAAGTTTAAAATGATGCGCTACATTGTTTAAAACAAAAAAATAGTGAAACAATATGATAGACTAAAAGCTCAACAGTGTAGCGCCGCTCAGCACAAGTTAAAATGAAACATGTTGAGAAAAATTTAGTATTGCAAAAATCGCAAAAATTGCACAGAAATATTAAAAATTAAAATAATTAAATTTAATTTAATTTAATTAAAATTGTTTAAAAAAAATGAATACGATAAAAAGTTAAAAGTTGAAAAATTATTTAAAAATTGAAAGTTCATTTGTTCACCAAAAATAGTTAAAATTTCAAATTAATATTAAAGCGCTACTGCAATTGCAGAATTTCAAAATTGCGCAAAGAAAATAAAAGTTAAAAGTTAAGTTAAAAAGTTAAAAGATAAAATGATTTAAAATCAAAAGGAATTAGCGCAGCTGTTTTGTTGATATAAAAAAATAAAAAGTTAAAATTAGAACATGTATTGTGCCACATTCAATTCAAAATAAAAGCGCTAAAATATTGTAAAACAACAAATTAAAAAAGGTGAAGCGCTACAAGAATTAAACAAAACAAATGTACAAATATAAATGAAATAGTTGAAATTAAATAAGAAATTGTAGAGCCATGAGAATTTAGAATTTAAAACAATTGTTGAATGTGTTGTGCACAAGTTACAAAATTTAAAATATAAAACAAAACAGCTAAAAGCTTCGAAGGCTAAATGCCTAAACGAAAATTATTATGTTGAATTAAATTAAACGAAAAAGTTATGAAAATCAGTGCCAAGTTATGAAATAGCAATATTAAAACAAAAATTAAAACGTATGCAAATTGTATTGAATAACTAGTACCAGTTTCGCGTAGGTACAATATGAAGTGTTTTGGTGAAAGTTGTATTTTTTATTTAATTTTGCACTGTTCCAGCATAACTTCGTCGGAGATCGATCGCCGCCGCAGGAGTTCTGTTGGTGAGTTTTTATTTGCGAAACACACACTTTATACTTTCACCTCGATTTACATTGTACAAACACGAAATATAAATTTATATTCATACGAAAAAAAAAATCAAACTGTTAAATATTATAAAAAAAAATGTTTGAAGATAAATTACAAAATTAAATCAAAGTTTAAAATTTGGTACATGAAATAATTCAAAGCACTGAAATTAAAATACATTTATATATTTAAAAAGAAACTATAATATTATTGCAACTAGCCTCTTATGTTATTATTATTGATAATTCGGTACTATTTTTGTTCTTAATGCCTTATTGTTTAATATTAATTAAATATTGTATACCATGAAATAATTTACTTTTTATTTAGCCGAAACAAGCCAGCGACACCACTGTCGTAGGGTTAAAAGGGATCACCAGAGCCATGCTCTGATGCAGTGATCTTAGGTTGGGAGGGGACTTCATCACTTAACAGCTGTGATGGCCTACCTCAATTCTCGCTCTCTCTTTCTCTCTCTCTCTCTCTCTCTCTCTCTCTCTCTTATTCTCTCTCACTTTCTCTCTTTGTTTTTTCTTATTTTTTGAGACATTTTTGGATTTCTCTTTCTCTTTCCGGCTAGTTTTCTAGCAATCCCTTCTTCGTCGCAGCACGCTCAATTTCTGATCTTAAATTAATAATAATGAGCAGCGAAGAAAGGGCTATTGGTATAAGCAAGACCACCACCCCCAAAGCCGACGAGCTAGAGCCGGACTCTAAAGCGTGCCCCGCAAATGCCGATAGCCCTGTCGCCTTGTGCTTCTTCTCGTTGCACGTTACACCCTATGTTTTTTGGTACCGTCAATTGAAAAAATGCGGCATATTTGCGCGCCACAAGAGGAAGAGGTACCGGCACTGGTAACATTAAAAGAAAAGATTTCTAACAATGTTAATGAAATTTGGATTCCAAATGTTTGTGTGTGGCATAAAGCTGCATGTTTATACCCGCTACCCATAGGGTAGAAGGGTATTATAACTTTGTGCCGGCAGGAAATGTATGTAACAGGTAGAAGGAGGCATCTCCGACCCTATAAAGGATATATATTCTTGATCAGCGTCAACAGCCGAGACGATATAGCCATGTCCGTCTGTCCGTCTGTCCGTCCGTCCGTATGAACACCTAGATCTCAGAGACTATAAGAGATAGAGCTATAATTTTTTTTCGACAGCATTTGTTATGCTTGCACGCAGATCAAGTTTGTTTCAAATTTTTGCCACGCCCACTTCCGCCCCCGCAAATCAAAAAAATTTTGGAGCATACTATAATTACTATAGTAGTTATGATCTCTGAAAATTTGGTTGCGATCAGATAAAAATTGTGGAAGTTATTAAGGAAATACTTTTGTATGGGCAAAAACGCCTACTTACAAGGGGTTTGAGTTGTTTTGGCCGACAATCTGGCACATTGTGCCGTCTATGGTATATTTTGAATGGTGTACTATATCGATATACCAAATATACCATTTGGTATATTTTTAGTATTTTTGCAGTATATTCGGTATATTTTGAAAATGATACCGCAATATTTTGCCTTTATTAAAACTGGGTAGCGGGTATCTCACAGTCGAGCACACTCGACTGTAGCTTTCTTACTTGTTTTTGTTTCCACCTGCGTTACAAATGCAGCCTAATGAACAAGACGCAATACACAAATTTTGCATTTCACAAATTCAGTACTTGGACGTTCCATCAACTAGTTCTGCTCAAATTAGCCCTTGCACACCAGAGAACGTCAAGGGTGTCACTTTTTGGCACCCGAATCACACTTATAAGTTTGGAAAACACACCCAAAGGCACAAATCGCTTTCTGTGTTTCGTGTTTTTTTTTGGTCGCTCGATTTCAGTTGTTAGTTGAAGCCTGAGAAGGAATTAGCAAAAAGCCTGAAACGCCGGACTCTATAACACAAAAACATAAAGGAAGAAGTGTTATGTGGAACATCTTACATTCTATTCTTAAAGAAGACGAAAGTGCCGTAGAAGGGTGGCTATTTTGCTCGACCTGTCGTAAAGTTCTAAAATTTGTGGCTGGCCACACATCAAATTTGTCTCGGCATAAATGTTGTATGACATTAAGGCAACCAAAAGAAGTGACGAAAGTGTCGGCAACAGACAAAGCAGAAGCTATTGAGAAATGCAGTCAATGGATTGTCCAAGATTGTCAGCCGGGCCCGGATATAAAAGCATGGTGCAGTTTTTTATCAAAATTGGTGCCGCCTATGGGGATCACATAGATGTGGATGACTTGCTGCCTAGTCCATCAACGTTAAGTCGAAAGGTCCACAAAGACGCTGAACAAAAAAAAAGTGCTGATATCATCGGAAATTCAAATTGCAGCAGATACTGCAGGATTAGCTGCCACCGTTGATATGTGGTCTGACCAATATTTACAACGAAACTTCTTGGGCATCACAATTCATTATCTTAAAAACAATGTTCTTTGTGATTTAACTTTGGGCCTTAAGTCAATGGAATCAGAGAAAAGCAGCGGAGAAAACATTTTAACTAAAATTAAAAAAGTATTCTCAACATTTAATATTGAAAACATTGACGAGATCATATTTGTAACAGATAGGAGCAGCAACATGAAAAAAGCTTTAGAAAACAACATCAGGCTTAACTGCAGCAGTCATCTTTTAAACAATTGTTTGGAACAATCATTTTCAGAAACAACGGATCTAATCGAAACAGTGACGACATGCAAAAAAATTGTTAGGTACTTCAAAAAAGCCAATTTGCAGCATAAGTTAAACACATCTCTAAAGAGTTCATGCCCAACAAGGTGGAACTCAAACTACGCAATGCTGAAATCTATCGACGATAATTGGGTGGCTGTCTACAATATATTAAGCGAGAAAGGGGCCGAAAGATTGATGGATGTCAATAGATCAACATTAACAAGTAAGAAAGCTACAGTCGAGTGTGCTCGACTGTGAGATACCCGCTACCCATTTTTAATAAAAGCAAAATATTGCGGTATCATTTTCAAAATATACCGATTATACTGCAAAAATACTAAAAATATACCAAATGGTATATTTGGTATATCGATATAGTACACCATTCAAAATATACCATAGACGGTATAATGTAGCAAATTGTCGGCCAAAGCAACTCAGACCCTAGTAAGTAGGCGCTTTTGCCCATACAAAAGTATTTCTTTAATAACTTCCACAATTTTTATCTGATCGTAACCAAATTTTCAGGAATCATAACTACTATAGTTATTATTGTATATATATATATTACGCTTGTTATTCGATTTTTTTGATTCGCGGGGGCGAAAGTGGGCGTGGCAAAAATTTGAAACAAACTTGATCTGCGTGCAAACATAACAAATGCTGTCGGAAAAAAATTATTGCTCTATCTCTTATAGTCTCTGAGATCTAGGTGTTCATACGGACAGACGGACAGACACACAGACGGACAGACGGACATGGCTATATCGTCTCGGCTGTTGACGCTGATCAAGAATATATATACTTTATAGGGTCGGATATGCCTCCTTATACCTGTTACATACATTTACTGCCGGCACAAATTTATAATACCCTTCTACCCTATGGGTAGCGGGTTTAAAAATGTTAGTTGAGTTGCTGGAATCCTTCGAAAGGATTTTTAAAGAACTTCAAACTTGCAGCTCGCCTTCAATTTGTTTTGAGCTGCCATCAATTACAAAAATTTGTGTGCTATGCGAGCCGAATATATCAGACACCTCATCAATTGCAACACTAAAAGAAACAATAAAAACAAAAGTTGTTGACATATAGACAGCAAATTTGACCATATGGCACAAGGTGGCGTTTTTTTTGTGTCCCCCGGCTGCACATATGCAGGATGCAGACCTGGCCGACATAAAACAGCAGTGTGTTTTAGAAATGTTAAAAATTTGTATTTTAAATTAAAGTGATACAACCCATGTTTCCACTTTATCAGAGCCGTCACCAAGCAGAACATCTGTTTCAAAACCAGAATTTTTTTTCCCAACCTTAGTTGCTGCACCATCTAATAAGAACTCTAGAGAATCCCCAATAGAAGAAATAGAACAATATTCTAGAGAAAGGGTTATGTTAAGTCATGATTTCGATGTACTGCAGTGGTGGAGAGTAAATGAAAATCGTTACCCTCTTCTGTCAAAGGTGGCATTGAAGTTTCTTTCAATACCTGCAAGTAGTGCACCGGCTGAAAGAGTATTTTCATTAGCAGGCAATGTCATTACTCAAAAGCGGAATAGGTTGGGACCAACATCTATTGACAGTTTACTATTTTGCACTCTTATTACAAGCATATTAACAAATCAGAATAAGTTATATTTACTTTTTTTATAATTCACATGCTCAATTTCATTAATTCTTTTTTTTTTTTTATTTAATACTAGTCATTGGAGACCAAATTTTATTATCATATTTTTAAGCATATTGTAAGACCTAGTCATTGAAGACTCATTCACTTGTAATAATTATAAGCATTTGTTATTTTTATATTAGTCACTGAAGATGGCAATTACTTAATTTAATTTACGACTTCTAATCTAAGATTAAAATGAATCCAAAAGGAAAACTATTAACGACTGAATTACCTGTTCCTTTATCTGTATGAACGATCTCAAATTCATATAAAATATGTAATGAAAACATAAACAACATAAACATTAAAATTAAATATGCGCAATGAAGCAGCAAAACACGGCTTTTATTTTCATCTCACATATATGTATGTATATATGCATACTTAAAAACAAATATGTATGTATGCATGCATGAAGCTAATGCAAGAATAACAACAACACACTTGTCTCTCACATATTGTTTGTCTCAAGTGTTGTGCTCTCACTTTCGCACATTCCTTTTGCTTTCGCATATGATCGGCGTCAACTCATGTATACATGCAGAAAAGAGCACGAAATCGTTTTGCGAGTGTGCGTATGAGCATGTCCGAAAATATCAGTGCAAGGCAACAACACTTATTTAAGAGTGCCGATCACACTCTAAGTGCCGTAAACGCACAAATGATTCGGGTACACTTATTGTTTGGGTGTACCCTTGCCGTTCTCTGATGCACACCAAACGGCGATTTTTCAGAATTTTCATTTGAAAGCTCAACGTTTTCAACAAGTACACAAGCAGTCAAGGATCAGAATGTTTCTTTTTTTTTTCCCCAACCTAATTAAAAAGTCTACACTGAATAGCTTCAAAACACCTGAAGATGAGCTGGAAAGCTATTGTAAAGAAATAGTTGCTATAGGAGCTGACTTCGATGTTTTAAAATGGTGGAAGAATAAAGAACACTTAAAGTCCACTCAATGCCGGCAAGTAGTGCTGCTGCAAAGCGCGGATTTTCTTTGGCTGGAAGCGTGATTACTGAAAAGAGGAACCGTCTTTGCCCAAAATCTGTCGACAGCATAATATTTTTAAACTCGTATTATAAAGCATTTGACCATTGATTATTTTTTTCGTAAAAGTAAAAAGTAAAAAGTAAACCTATTTAAAGAATATAACTTGGATAGTATATACTTTGACTAAAGTGAACCAAAAGATTTTAATTGTTTGGATGCATCCCTGAAATTTTGACAGCCCTGCAAAGTCAGCTGGGAGGTGGTCAAAAATCGCAAAAAAAAAACTTACTAACGTAATATATGGACAGACCCTTAATTTTAAACTAAACTTATTTAGATCAGTAATTCTTCGAAACATACATAGTTCAAAATAAATACAACAAATTTTATATAATTGAATAATAGCAGTCAAGGGTTTTTAGCTATTGTTTTATTTTTATTTTTATTTATTTATTTTTAAGCCGATCAGGGTTGCTTTTTTTGAATTGTCGATTGGTATATTGGAATTGAGCTTGTGGTCACGCCGACCACCGGCAGTTTTTCTCACCCGCCTTACTTGCTCACCGACGTTATGCAACTTGCTATCGTCGCTGTATTCAGTCGATTACGGTTTTTAGTTTTCAAATTCTTAAGAATAACATAAACTTATCGAACTCAGCTACGAAAATGACGAAGACAGCGCGGATAACATGTAGGCGTTCAAGAAAGAGAAAAACGGGAATCCCCTGATCATAAACAAAACAACTGTCAATCTACTTGTAGTTTGAAACTAGAGATGTGCTATACATAATATTTTTAAAAAAGGTCGATGTCGTGTCGATAATGAATGATGAAATATTAACCGACGAGAATAAAATGTCAAAAAATGTAAAAATCCCCGCATTTTCCCCACATAATGCCAATCCCCAACAAATCCCCAATCAACTTAAAATTCCCCGCACTTTGGGGAATTCCCCACAAATTGGCAACGCTGATCCTGACGCACGATTCCCTTCTCTGCTTTCTTTTTATCCGTAGGATGCCTAAGCTGTTTGGATATGCGCTTAATGGAAGAATCAATGTTGTGCGTGTCATCAACCGTGGTCACCGCTTTACTCGGCGAGGTCTGCGTCGACGAGCTACTTACGTAATTGGAGAGTTCATCCAGTGTCTCTGCGGTCGCCTGATCCACTCTCTCTACAGCCGCCAGCTTTAAACTAGATGTAATTTCAATTTGCAGATTTGATGCGTGCGAACGTATTTTTATTAGTTTTTGTGACGTGCTTCTATGAATTTTAATCTTTTTTGACACCGCTTCCCATGAGACACCAGGACTCCGATCCTCTCGGGCTCTTTTGAGCGTTGCCGCTTCTTCGACTGCATTAAAGTTAAATACTAGCTCATCCACCTTTGTTGGCGCAGATGCAGGCCCTCCGTTGGGGAGGGGGTCGATCTTGCGACTCTTGGAAGCTTGAGGAACTTTGCCAGCAACTCAGCTTCCGCCTCATTCGTCTCAATATTGCTCATGGCGAGCAATATCGGTCACTAACCCATTTGTTATGCTCAATATATTATATTACCGCTCTACCAAGCAGTCCAACGTTAGTCGAGAATTTCCTACGACTTTTGTGGGAGGAGGTTATACCGCTTCAATGTAATGCTTTGTCAGTGTATATATGTGTGTATGTGCAACAGGATTTGCAGTACAATTACAATCGAGTCGAGCACATCAATATATGGCGACTTCAGCACACATGCACATACTCTGTTGTCTGCGCGAAGAAATATAACAGTATAATCTGTAATAAAGCTTCCAGCCGAAAGCTCCATTAATCAAATAGAGCTTCCATCTTTAATATATTGCTTTAGCATTTAACTTTTCAGAACTTGATGCTTATATAGCAGAGCTTAAAGGTTACATTGGTACATGAAAGCCTTAATCTATTGACTTTTTTAAATTAAATTCGTCTACGTCTGATTGATTTTGCAGTTGCAGCTGGTGCCGTTGATGGGGATGATGATGGCCCTGTAGTAATATTTGAAATACTATCGTCGGACGCAGCATCAATTTCCACTGTATCAACAGGCTGCAGCTGCTATTGCTGGGTGACATTGGTCTTGGCTTTGTTCTCCTCTAAAAGCGTCTCCCATGTCGTCGAGGAATGGTTGCCTTTCACACTCTTGCGATATTTGTGACAAAAATTAATTATAGCTCAACCTTCAAGACATGATTAAAATTAGTATTGAACGAATTTATTAACATCGGCATATATTAAGCTTTATTCGAACCAGCTTGATTTCTTGCGCCTTTAGATCTGTTTGCAGCTGCTTGTTTTGCTGCTCAAGTTGCGTCAGTTTCATTTTAGTTACTTTTTCAGTCTCTTCCTTCTGTTCCAGCTAAGTAATTAGAGGAAACAGAAGATGGGAAGCCCATGTGTCCCATCTACCACACAAGCGGATCGCTTCCGAAATACAATCATGTGTGTGTCTTTTGCCAGAAGCAGCTGGAGATAGAGAACACCAGTTGAGTGAAACACTATGGGCGTCACACCGGCGAATTAATGTCCTATTGAGAGATAATGTCCAGCTCCCTTCCAGAACCACTTGAATTGCAACAGGCGAAAAAATAAAATTTACTGTTTACGTTTTTAATTTATGTAAACAAACCTGAAATTATGCCATACAAATTTGTAATTGGAGAACGAAATATTGCATACTTTTAAGCTGATCATTCAAGAACATAAAAAACAAGAAGGCTACAGTCAAGAGTGCTTAACTCCGAGACCCCCGCTACCCAACGGTATTGGGTATAAAGAGTCCCTCGTAAGGAGGTGTGAGACCATATATTGTGAAAACATTTTTAAGGTATGCTTAATAATTATTTTAAGGAATCATGCATGTTCCTAAAACTTAAAGCCACTGCACCATGGGGCACGCGCTCTAAGTTGTCATATTTTTTTTCAGTGAACTTTGTTATTCATTTGTTTATGTTGAAGTCATGGATAACAATTTCGCATGTTTGTACTATATGTTAAATGTAAATAATTAATAAAATTGTGTGTTTATACTAATATTTTGTAATTTTTTAAAAGCTTTTTTAGCTGTATTTCGAAAAACAATTTTCAGCTTTGGAAAGGATTTTGTTATCAATAGTTGTGTTTTTCTGCATTTTTGCGCACAATTGGCGCAATTTTTCTGTATTTTTCTCAAAACATACCGAATTTTCTGCAGAAATACTAAAAATATACCAAATGGTATATTTGGTATATCGATATAGCAACGCATTCAAAATATACCATAGACGGCACAATATACCAGATTGTCAGCCAAAGCAACTAAGACCCAAGTAAGTAGGCGTTTTTGCCCATACAAAAGTATTCCTTTAATAACTTCGACAATTTTTATCTCATCGCAACCAAATTTTCAGGAATCATAACTACTAGAGTTGTTATTGTATATACCAAAACTCGTAACTCTAGCTTTAAAATTACGCTTGTTTTTCGATTTTTTGATTTGCGGGGGCGGAAGGGGGCGTGGCAAAAATTTGAAACAAACTTGATCTGCGTGCAAACATAACAAATGCTGTCGAAAAAAAATTATAGCTCTATCTCTTATAGTCTCTGAGATCTAGGTGTTCATACGGACAGACGGACAGACAGACAGACGGACAGACACACAGACGGACAGACGGACATGGCTAGATCGTCTCGGCTGTTGACGCTGATCAAGAATATATATACTTTATTGGGTCGGAGATGCCTCCTTCTACCTGTTACATACATTTCCTGCCGGCACAAAGTTATAATACCCTTCTACCCTATGGGTAGCGGGTATAAAAATATAGTATTGCACATCGCTAAATACAAAGCGCACACGTGATAAAAGCACTTTACGTAACACGCAGAGCAAGATAAGAAGGAAGAACGAAAAACTAAGAGGAACGTGGAGAAGGTAAACTAAAAGCTTTTCTTACCGCTACGACTGGAAACTGTGAACAAGGCGATCGGTGCGAAGCAACAATTGACAAACTGTGGTTCTAAAGCATAAAACATAAATTAAAACTTTTTCTTGTCTGGGTAATTTACACATAAATAAGTTAAAAATGGATGCTACTAGTATTAATGCCTTTAATTTAACTTTGAACTGCTTGAAAAATGTATAAGACTTTGATGGCACCGATGTTAACCAATTGCCAGACTTTATTTCGCAAATTGAAGCAATTATGCCAATGCTCACCGATTACGACGATGCAACGGGAAAAATCTTATTCGGCTTTGTACGAAATAAATGTGTAGGAATATCAAGACCAGTTATTCACAGGTACGGTAAAATCGAAAATTGGGATAAACTCAAAGAAATTTTGCTGAAAAACTTCGGAGAAAAAGAAAACAGCGATAACTTAATGGACATGCTTAAAGTGTGTAGGGTAGACGGTACAATAGAACAATATGATAAAATTAACGATGTTGCAAATCGCTTGCATAATCGTATACTTACACACAACGATGAGACATACAGCACAGGCGAAGTAAACAGAATTACCTTGCGAGTATTTAGAGATAACTTGCCAGAGCCGACCAAGACTATGATTTTCGCTAGAAACCCAGAAACATTAGATGACGCTTATAAAATCATCGAGGATGCTAGACATCAGAATTATACGTTTTACGGCCCTTTCCGGAAAGCTAATAAAAATAGTAAACCAAACTATAGGTCAAATTTCAGCGATGATAATAAAATTCTAATGAGCAACTAGTACCTCAGACCGACGATTCTAATAAAGGCCAGCAAACCCACTTCAAACCTGGCAATAATAAACTCAGTACCAACTCAAGGTTCCAAGATAGCCAAAAACAGGCAAAAGACACTTCAGCTAGCGCATGCTAAAAAATGTCAACAAATAGCCGAAACAGCCAGCCCTCTGGGCAAAATAAACTGTCTTCGGAACCAATGGAAATTAATCAATCGAGTGGAAATTTTCAATCGGTAGGGTCAGAAGATTACCCTATATAGAAATTAAAACTCACGTTAGGACACTACTTTTCGTTATAGATACTGGAGCAGAGTTCAGCATCATTAACGAAAATGTCTGTAACCCAAAATGGAAAACCAATGTTGATATAAAAATACGAGCTCTAGGAAACGAAATTAAAATAAAAAAATTATGTAGATTCCCATCATTTAAGGAATTTAATATAAAAAATTATTGGTGTGAATTCCTCGAATATAATTTCCATCAAAATTTCGACGGGCTAATAGGAGGGAACCTTCTAAACGATTTAAATGCCGTCATAGATTATCCTAACAGGAAGTTAATAATTAATAACGTCACTCTAAAACTTTTTATACAAGACGACATTAATATAACACACAAACTTATAACTCTTAATAACTCAATCCAAAAAATCGATATCAATCAGGAATCAAAAGCTTTGCTAGAAGAGCTTGTATATGAATATGATTGCCTCTTTTATAGAAACTATCAAAATCTGACCTTTACTAACGAAGTCAAACATAGCATTAAAACAAGAAACGATATTCCATGTTACTCAAAAGCCTACAAATATCCTGAGATCCATACTGAGGAGGTTAACAGACAAATAGACGAGATGCTCGAGCAAAGAATAATTAGACACTCTAATAGTCCATATAATAGTCCGTTATGGGTGGTCCAGAAGAAGACAGATGCCTCAAATCTCAAGAAGTGGCGGTTAATTATCGACTACGGTAAATTAAATAAAATTACGAAAATCGAAAAATATATTTATTGTTGTTGGGAGCAAAAAAGACAAGACACTTTGAAGGCTGCTGATGCGCAAATTAAACACGTCTGTTTCGTTTGATAGTTGCAAAAGGAGAGAGCGACAATTTATTGTTTGCCGGTTATTCCGACATTAGTAGTTAAAGGAAAACAAAGATGAGCGAAAGCTTATAACTAAAATGTAACAACTGTAGCAAGGAAGAGCGCAAGATTGAGAGTAAAATGTAACTGCTCAGTTAGGCTGAGCAGGCTTACAGTGGGACAAGGCGCTTGATTTAACACCGGCCACCTTGGAATACCCGACGTGGGATTTCAAAATACTGGTAATCGTGCTAATTTGTGGATTGGGCGCTTGAATGTGCCAGTGCCCGTTCTAATTTCGGCCACCCGTATTTGGCCGTCTGTGCCTCGGGTTACGCTTGCGACCCTTCCAGTTATCCACCGCTGAGGTGGCGTGTTGTCCTCGTGAACCAGGACGAGGCATCCTACCTCCAAGCCGGGATGTGGAGACTTCCATTTGGTGCGGATTTGGAGGTTGTGGATGTAGTCCTTCGACCACGCGAGCCAAAACCGCTGTCTGAGCGTGGATAACATTTGCCACCGTCGCAAATACGTCAGCTCTTTGTTGGGCCTGTCTGGCACGGATCCTTGCGGCAGCGAACGTATGGCTTGCCCGATTAGAAGATGGCCCGGCGTTAGAGCCTCGCCATCGTTGGGATCGGAGCTGAGTGGAGTGAGAGGCCGCGAGTTGAGAATGGCCTCGACGTCTGCCAGATGAGCTCTGACCTCGCTTTCCGCCAGTGACGCGTTGGCCATTTGCCGGACGAGGAGATGTTTTGCGGATTTCACCGCGGCTTCCCACAGCCCTCCGAAATGTGGGGCTCGAGGAGGGATGAAGTGCCATTCCATCCCCATCTCCGACGCGAACAACTGCAGTTTCTCCTGCTGCTTCGAGAACTCCATCTGTAGCTCCTTGAGTAGGTTGTTCGTCCCGACGAAGTTGGTGGCGTTGTCCGAATATATCCGAAGTGGAACGCCACGCCTTGCGATGAAGCTTTTTAGGGTTAATAAAAAACAGTTAGTGGACAAGTCAGCAACCAGTTCTAGATGAACAGCCTTTGATGCAAAACACACAAATACTGCTATATACATTTTTAAAGGAGGCCGTCCCCGAATTCGCAAGGAAACATTTATGGGTCCGCAAAAATCAACGCCACAAATGTGAAATGGACGTGAAGCAATCAAGCGATCAGTTGGTAACTGCCCCATTACTTGTTCCATTAGTTTTGGCTTGTATCGAAAACAAAGAATGCAACCACGAACTATTTGTGTGCATTCTCTTCGAGCATTAATCAGCCAAATTCTTTGCCTTAAGAGCGAAATCATAGTTTTAACACCAGCATGACAGTTGGTCTGATGCAAGTCTCTTAAATACATTCTGACCAAGGGCGAATTCTTTGACATTAAGATTGGAAACTTGGCATCGTCGTCAATCGGTGCATTTAATAGTCTGCCACCTACGCGGATCAACGAAAGAGATTTTCCTGGCTCAGAGATTTTCTGAATAAATGGAGCGAGAGATTGAACATTTGGTTGAACTAATTGATTTGCTTTTAGTTTTTTAAATTCCAAGTTGAATTCTGACCGCTGAACCAATTCAAATAACTTTAACGAGGCAAAATACAACTCCTGTTTACTAAGGGCTGAAGAACAATTTTTAGTTTTTGGCCAGCAAATGAATTTGTACACATAGGCAATCACTCGAACTAACCTTTTGTACGAAGAAAAGCGAGCCAGTATAGATGACAGAAAATCAGGGTTGGTAGTTAAACAAACCTGAGCTGATTTTTTTGTTTCACTGTTTTTTAAATCGGTTGACAATGAAAAATGAGGATTCTTAGGCCACTCACACTGCTCTTCCATTAAGAATAGTGGGCCTTCTAACCATATCGAGTCGACTAATTCATCGATGTCACACCCACGAGAACAAATATCGGCAGGGTTTGACGCAGAAGGCACATGTCTCCATGTAACATCTTGTGTGAGGTCTTGTATACTGGATACACGATTCGCTACGAATGTTGCTAGCGAAGAAGGCGACATTCTAATCCAATACAGTGTGATTTCTGAATCTGTCCAAAAATGCACACTGTCGATTCCGCATTTGCCAAGCATTGGCTTGACGTACGACCACAATTGCTCCAGTAAATACGCTGCACACAACTCAAGTCTTGGGATCGACTTGGTTTTTAAAGGCGCAACTTTTGCTTTTGATGTAAGCAATTTACATTTCACTTTTCCATTCTGATTAGCTCGTATATATAAACAGCAGCCATAAGCGTGGCTGGAAGCGTCTGCAAATCCATGAATTTGGATCTTGGCTTTGCTGGAATTGGTGTATCGTGGAATCGATACTTTGTCAAGGTTTAATAGATTTTCTTTAAATCTCTGCCATCTTGTATGCATCTGCATAGGGATAGTTTCGTCCCATGCCAGATGATTTTGCCAGAGCTCTTGCAGTAAGATTCTGGCTTTAATACTGATGGGGCTCAGCAAGCCAAGTGGGTCGAACATACGAGCTGTCACAGACAAAACGTTGCGTTTTGTTGGGCTAAGATCGGTGAAGCTGGAATCCAAATGATATCGAAATATATCAGATTTTGGCGTCCACCGCATACCCAATGTTTTGGTCGAATCTGTGTCGTTGAAACTGAGAACTTTATCAGTTTCATTCCCATTGATTAAAGTAGGGTGGTTGGAGTACCATTTGGCCAATTGGAGACCACCGGAGCTTAGGATATCTGACACTTGGACACAAATCTCCTTCAGCGTGTCAGCATCGTCAGCTCCAGTAAGCATGTCATCGACGTAGAAGTCATTGCAGACGACTTTAGCTCCAAGAGGATGTGTTTCCTTATGACGAACACCAAGTTCGTGAAGGCTTCGTATGGCCAGAAAAGGAGCAGACGCAGTGCCATAAGTAACTGTATTCAGTTGGTAAATTCGAAGCTTTTCTGACGGATTTTCACGCCAGACAATAAGTTGAAACATCCGATCCTTTGGAGACACGCTTACTTGTCTATACATTTTAGTGATATCTGCCGTGAGGGCAAACCGACTAAGTCGAAAGCGAATTAGCGACGAGAAGAGTTCCCTCTGTATAGTTGGCCCCACCATTAGAATATCATTCAATGAATAATTTGAAGTCGTTTTGCACGAAGCATCGAAAACAACTCGAAGTTTGGTGGTGGCACTATCAGGCCTCAGGACGCACTGATGTGGTATAAAATAGTGTGGTCCTGGTGGAAAATCAACGGGAGACATATGACCAAGTTCTATATATTCTTTCATGAAACTGACATACATTTCCTTTAATGTTGCGTTTCTTGAAACCTTGCGTTCAAGAGAAAGAAACCGACGTTTTGCCGTTTCGAAGGACGAACCAAGTATTTTTGGGTCTGTTTTAAAAGGAAGACTAACTTCTAATCGCCCTGTCGATAGAGTTGTCACTCGGTCAATAAAGTCCTGTTCGCAGGCTCTTTGCTCTGACGAGTATTTAGCGACGTTCGATAAATCTGGAACTTTTTCTAACTCCCATAGCCTTTCTACCAGCGAGTCAAGTTGTATATCTTCCGACGAGTACGTCGTTGCACCACATAATGGGTTCTGACTCGGAAGACCTTTGCAACGCCCTGACACAATCCACCCTAGCAGAGTTTTTTGTAACAGAGGGCCACTGTCGTTCAATTTAATTTGGCCTGTGCACAAAAGGTCGAAAAATGAATCGGCTCCTAATAGCAAGTCGATTCTCTGCGGCTTGTAGAAATAAGGATCAGCCAGTTCCACGTTAGCCGGTATTTGTAATTGCCTGACTGGAATCAAGCTGTCTGGCTGCTGGTTCGAAATTGATTTCAGCACCCAAAAATCGGCGTCAAACTGATGTTTGTTAACACGAGATGATATCGTTGTCGACACTTCATGTCGGGCTACCAAGTTTGACGTTCCTATGGCCGTAACTGTCAGACACTTGTTGGCTCGCGACAACCTTAGAGCTTGGGCAAATTCTTCAGTCATGAAATTGACCTGAGACCCAGAGTCCAACAAAGCCCTGGCCAACTGGAATTGACCGAACCTATCGCGAATTTTCACAACAGCGGTAGCCAGAATGACATGGTCAACTTCTGCTGTTGGCTTGGCTACGTGCGCTGGATGTGACGATGCTTGGCCGCTCGAGCTACCAGGCTGTTGATTTTGACGCTGGCTTATGCTCGTGGTCTGAGGCTGAGCTGTCGCATCGAATCTATGCAGCAATGTATTGTGCGATTTAGAACACACTCTGCATTTTGAAGATGTGCAGCTGGATATTCTATGCCCAGACTGCAAGCAGTTTAAACAAAGGTTCTGGGTCTTGGCGAAACTGAATCGTTCTGTAACCGGCAGTGCACTGAAGCCTTGGCAACTGCTTATAAAATGATTCGCGTTACAGAACTGACAACTAGGGTTGCTGGACTTAGACGCTGAATACGACGCTTTGGTAGTCCGTTTGGGACTCGGTTCTGGCTTAGGGCTCGTTCTATATTTCGAGCTTTCCTCAGCTGAAATATGCTGATAGCGCCTATTCAACACATCGACACAATCAGACCATTGTGGAAGCCTGTTATAGTCGAGCTGTTCTTCATACTTTGATTTGGTTGTATGGTCAACCTTTGACAATACAATATGTATGAGAATCGCGTTGGTGATATCTCGTTCATCACCTAGTGACAACAAATTTTCAAAAGTTGCCGAAACCGTATCTATAATGGCCCTCAACCCAGATGCCGAAGGTTTATTCATTGGCGAGATATGAAACAATTGTGCGATCGTTTCGAAGAATATAAGACATTTGTTGTCGTATACACGCCTCAAGTTTTCTAACGCTTTTGGGTAATTTACACCCGAAACTTGGAACGCCTTTATTGTTCCTAATGCCTCATCAGACAGACATGAAATTAAGTGATTGAACTTTTCAATATTTGATAGCGACCGGTCAGAATCTACAAGACTTTCGAAAAGGCTTATGAACTGCTTGTATTCTGAGTGCTTGCCATTGAACTTTGGTAAGTTCATTTTAGGCAAGTGAGATCTATACGACGCTGGCTGAGCCACTCGGTCCGAATCGGGCTCCTTCAAACTAATCAGATACAACGACCTTGTCTTAATGCATAATTCTTCTAAGGAAGCACGGCTAGAATTATCCGGGTCAATGCAATCAATTTCAGATTGCAACTCCATGGCATCTGCAATGTATTTATTTAAGATATCCAAACGACATTGGATCTCAATTTTGTTCATGGAACCTGTTTCATTTAACACTGTTAATCTAAGCCTCTCAATACTTTCTTCTAGCTTCGATAATCTAGAAAATAACAGCGTTAATTTTGCACTATGGCAATTTTCAATCACGGTTTGATTTAATTCAGTCTTTCCTTTATCTTTCGACATTGCGACTTGGTGTATGTTTCTGGGTTGTGCAAGTTAAGCAAAGAGAAAACACACTCTACTATTAAGAGAAACACCAATGCAAGAACTCAAGAGAAAGTTTCTAATGTCAAACTCAACAGTGAGCGTAGCTTCAATGTTAGTTTGAGCGGCGCCGAACAAGCAAAGCGAAAACGATCGAACACAACGAGAGCGAAGATGATCGAACAAAGCGAGAGCAAAACTTAAAGCAAGCGAGAGCGAAGATGAACAAGCAAAGCGAGAGCGCAACTTTTTAAGCGAGCGAGAGCGAAGATTACCAAATAAAGAGAGCGAAAAATAACTGAAATTATGCGCGGGTGTTATTATTGTAACTCAATGTAATAAAGAACCTGAAAGCATAATCATAATGTTGCGAGGGGTGTTTTCAATGTTTTGGCACTTGGATTTCACTTATGTGTGTTGCATCAATTAATTGTTCACTACAATTCAATAATCAGTGTCAGGCAACTGGACTCTTGTTTAATACAAGATATAACAGTCTGAACTGGGAAACAATCACAATGAATGTCACCAGGTCCAAAGTTATTAACAAAGTTTTCCAGTTGTTGACACTGTTACCTGTTCATCAGAAGAGCTGTTGACTTCTGATTGATCCATAAATCCAAAAGGCCAGCAACGAAACAACGCAAACGAATGTGTTTATAATTATATGCACTCAGCTGCCAACAAGGTGTGAAATTAATTAAACTTATCAATTGCAATAATTGAATTTTCTTTATGCTTAATTAACAAATCAACAAAGTCTTTTTTGTAGTCCCTGCTCGGGCGCCATGTAAAATTACGAAAATCGAAAAATATATTTATTGTTGTTGGGAGCAAAAAAGACAAGACACTTTGAAGGCTGCTGATGCGCAAATTAAACACGTCTGTTTCGTTTGATAGTTGCAAAAGGAGAGAGCGACAATTTATTGTTTGCCGGTTATTCCGACATTAGTAGTTAAAGGAAAACAAAGATGAGCGAAAGCTTATAACTAAAATGTAACAACTGTAGCAAAGAAGAGCGCAAGATTGAGAGTAAAATGTAACTGCTCAGTTAGGCTGAGCAGACTTACAGTGGGACAAGGCGCTTGATTTAACACTGCGCAAGTGTACCGCGAGCACACATATTTGCATGCGCATGACACACACATATTTGCAAATGACTTGTAAAAAAAATGAAGAAAACAAAATGGCCGTCACGTAAAGTGGTTATTGTATTCGTAAAATGTGAAACAAAACCTGTGTTTCGAGTAAAACGCGTTCAAAGTTTTGATTTGCCATTAACGATCCCAACAAAAAAGTCTAATTGAGGGTACGAATTATATGTACATTTGTATGTGTGTATGTATATACATACATACGTAAATACAATATGTAGCCCATGTGTGCATGCAAAATGGCGACACTCCAAAAATAGTATGAAATGTGAGGTTAAGTTCAGGCAGGCTTTGATGTTCTATTAATTTCAATTTAATTTATAAGATTATTATTATTATTATTAATTATTATTATTATTAATTTTGCATCGCAGAGAATAATGAGTCATCGCTATCGCCACCGGATGAACTGGAGCAAGGACAAATATTTTTAAAAGAACTAAATCGCCGAATTATTCAAGCGCGCATTGCCCAAACGATCGTTTCGCTCAAAAAAAATATGAATCCCCTGGGTCGCTGCGAACCTTGGCCGATATCTTGAATGAAAACAAAATAACGTCGGAACTGTCACACATTTTTTTTTTTATTTGACTTCCTTTCGCCACTACCACAGCAGCAGCAGCAGGAACAGCAGCCGGCGGTTGGTTGGCTGGAGCAACACATAGCCAATGCACCCGATGCAGTCTTGGCACACATCGATAATAAACTGAACACGTTGCAGAAGGAGCTGCTAACAAGAAATAACTTTTTGACAGGTGCTCAGCAGCAGCAGCAACCATTGGACACGAAGAACTACGTTGTATACGCTCTGACTGACAATGAAGAGTACATTCAAAATATGCTGCTTGCGGCAGAAATGAACGGAGTTAAGGCATTCTTGGTACACAGAGATTAAACACAACAACCACACAATCCAATTGTCAGTTTAAAAATAAAAAAACATGTTTAGATTTTGTTTTGAAATTCAATTTATTTAGGGATTGCGCTTTTGATGCACATGTGCTATAACCAATCGAAACACGTTTCGATTCTTGGCAATATAAAAAAGGCATTGGAAAATAATATCCGATTAAATTTTAGCAGCCACCTACTTGCCAATGTGTTGGAGAAATCTTTTGACGAAGCAACGGAGCTAGAGCAGACAATTACATCATGCCGTAAAATTGTTAAGTATTTTAAAAAATCAAATTTGCAACACAAACTCCACACAACTAGGTGGAACTCCAATTATACCATCCTGTCCTGATGGATATGAAGACAATTTCATTATTGAAATAGAGAATCGCCATAAATATACGAGCAATATGGGAACAAAATTTAACTATATGGCACAAGGTGGTGTTTTTCCTGTTTTCGCCAGCAGTACATCTGCAGGAAAATGAAATTATTGATATACAGTGTTTCTGCGTATCTGAGAAAGATAAATTTGATATATTTTCAGATCATCCTACGGAGTATGCGTCGAGTCCATCCACTTCAAGCCATTGTAGCACCACCCAGCCAGACTGTGTCAGAAACAGCATTTTTCTTTTCAAAATTGGTTGCTACTCCAAATCGCAGTGCCGTAGAAACTCCCTTTGATGAAATTCTACGGTATTGCAAAGAAAGAGTAGCGTTAACTGAAGATTTTGATGTGATACAATAGTGGAAGGGGAATGAAGATACCTAAACCTATCGAAGCTGGCATTTCATATTTTATCAATACCTGTCAGTAGTGCTGCATCTGAACGAGTCTTTTCTTTAGCTGGAAATGTCATTACAAAAAAACCTTATTGGGACCTGAATCTGTAGATAGATACAAATAAAACTGATTAGGTATATTTTGACTTGAACTTTAAAAAAGTTATGTTTTTATACCCGCTACCCATAGGGTAGAAGGGTATTATAATTTTGTGCCGGCAGGAAATGTATGTAACAGGTAGAAGGAGGCTTCTCCGACCCTATAAAGTATATATATTCTTGATCAGCTGTCTCTCCGTCGGTCCGTATGAACACCTAGATCTCAGAGACTATAAGAGATAGAGCTATAATTTTTTTTCGACAGCATTTATGTTTGCACGCAGATCAAGTTTGTTTCAAATTTTTGCCACGCCCCTTCCGCCCCAGCAAATCAAAAAAGTCGAATAACAAGCGTAATTTTAAAGCTAGAGTTACGCATTTGGGTACATACAAAACAACTAGAGTGAAAATTTGGTTGCGATCAGATAAAAATTGTCGAAGTTATTAAAGAAATACTTTTGTATGGGCAAAAACGCCTACTTACTAGGGGTCTTAGTTGCTTTGGCTGACAATCTGGAATATTGTGCCGTCTATGGTATATTTTGAATGCGGTACTATATCGATATACCACATATACCAATTGGTATATTTTTTTTAGTATTTTTGGTATATTTTGAGAATAATACCGCAAAATATATTGCTTTTATTCAAAATGGGTAGCGGGTATCTCACAGTCGAATACACTCGACTGTAGCTTTCTTACTTGTTTTATTTGTTTTTGTTCCTTACAAACATATAAAAATTCTTTAAGATGTAATTTTTATTAATTATATAAGTCATAAAATAAATACACAAGAAAAAGCAAAATAAAAAAAATAGTTTTATAATTAAAATTTTAGAGAAATAAAAAGACTTCAAAAGCGTACCAGCAATAACAAGAACAACTCACTAAGCCGACGGCATTTCTTGCATCTCAACATATGATCGTGCCGGTCCACTCATAATTTTTGTGTTTGTGACTACCGGATACACACATTCATAACCACCGGCACCAACTTTACCCGAGTGCGTAAAATCAGATCACAAAAATGTTGACTTTGTTGAATAACTTTCGAAATCAAGTTTGTTTAAACAAATTGTAAAATTAAAAAAATATTATTAAACAAAATTGTAAAAATCAATTTTACAATACACAATCAAATACTTTTAAAACCATACTACAAATAAAATAAACTTTATTACATTCAACCAACAAAATAAAAAAAGAAACAAACAAAAACATCAACATGAATCCCGAGAACATCAACAACTTCAACAACACCATCAATGGAGAGTATTGCTATTCCTGCCAGCATTACCTACCTGCAGGTATGCAATGGCATTTCCACGCTCGCACCGAGTTACATAAATGCAACTCTATCCGTCCGGTGGACGGAAGAATCAAGCAGATTGTGAATGGATACAAGGGACGTATTCTCCAATACATGTTTGAGAACGAGGGAGCGGATGTAAGGATGCCTATTGAATTCGTAAATGAGGCTGGATTAGCACTGATCCCTCACTTGGAATGCATGATGACTACCCACCTATCATCCAAATGCAATTTTGAGTTGTTTGCTGAGTACATACTAATAAAAGAGCATGATATTCAACAAGAAATAAAATCGTTCCAGAGCCCAATGTCTCTGGTTACAACTGGATCCAACTTCCTTCGCTTCTTTGAATCGCATAAAAATGTGATAGACGCAACAATGAGTGAGTTTCAGGAAAAGGACAGCGGATGGACCTTGACACGAATCATTAGGCTGGAGCTTAATGTTTACAAATGTGATCCGACAAAAGGCTCTAATCATTTTGAGCTTCCGCTTAAATTAAAAAATAGAAGGGCAGTTGTTAATGTACATAACAAAGATGCCTTCTGTTTTAAGTGGGCAATTATATCAGCCCTCAAACCAATAAATAGATAATACCATTGCAATAGTTATGGTGTTGAGATCACGTCCCCAATAATTGAGGTGAATAACGTAAAGATTGACTTCAATGGATTAACATTCCCGATGGAAATTCGAAAAATAAAAGAGTTCACTCAACGAAACCTTCACATCAGTTTAAATGTTTTCGGGTATGATGAGGGATCTGATAAAATAATAGAGTGGAAATAAGAATCCACATTAATTTATTATTCGTCGACGGACCAACTGGGTATTCATGGACACTATGTGTGGATTAAAAATATTTCATCGTAAGTACATTCAATAAATTTGATTTTGGATTTTTTTTTTATTTCTTTACCTATAAAACAATAAAATCATAAAAAATATATGCACTGTCACCAAACAGAGGTATTGTTTTATCTCGATTTCAATCCTTGTGATCGGTTGTGAAAAAAGTCATTAACATTGTCAGTCTTAAAACGTGATTTTCATTACAAATAAATAAATTAAACAATTTCTTACGTGTTGTGAACAATTTGCAAGTGATAGTTTGTGAAAAGAAGTGAAAAAACTATTAATATAAACAGTCCTAAAAGTGATTTTCATTGCGGATAATTAATAATTGGTTTACTTGTTTTGAGCAATTTGTCGTTCTTCAATTAAAATAAAAAAAATATGGCAGAAACATCCGAGTGCATTAAAAACAAAGTTGACAGTGGAGCATACCATCTCTCCAATATACACAATGGAAAAAGTTTAATTTGGAACATTTGGATATTTTAAAAGACGATGAAACCGTAGTCGAAGGATGGGTTTTCTGTGAAAAGTGTCGTAGTGTTCTTAGGCATAAGAAGAATCAGTCATCAAATTTGTCTCGGCATAAATGCTGTATTGCATTAAAACAACCAAAGGATGGTGCAAAGTTGTCAGACCACGACAAGAAGGAAGCGTTGGAGAAATGCACTGAAGGGGTTGTGAGAGATTGCCAACCATTTTCACCAATTAATGGACATGGTTTTAAGGCGATGGTCCAATATTTTATAAAGATTGGTGCTACGTATGGGGAAAACGTCGATGTTGATGATTTACTTCCCAGTCCATCTAAGCTATGCTGCAAAGCGCAAAAAGATGCGGAGGATAAGAGGAAGGATATTGCAGTGGAAATAAAAGAATCAAGTAAAAACGGAGGAGCTGCTACTGTGGACATGTGGACAGACCAGTACGCCCAAAGAAATTTTCTGGGCGTCACTCTTAACTATTATAATAAAAGCCTTCTATGCGATATTATTTTGGGCCTCAAATCGATGGATTTTCAAAAGTCAACGGGGTCCAATATTTTGGACAAAATAAAAAGTTTATTCCTTAACGTTGAGTTGGAAACCATTGATAATATACAATTTGTCACGGATAGAAAGCCTTGGAAACTGCTTATAAAATGATTCGCGTTACAGAACTGACAACTAGGTTTGCTGGATTTAGACGCTGAATACGACGCTTTGGTAGTCCGTTTGGGACTCGGTTCTGGCTTAGGGCTCGTTCTATGTTTCGAGCTTTCCTCAGCTGAAATATGCTGGTAGCGCCTATTCAACACATCGACACAATCAGACCATTGTGGAAGCCTGTTATAGTCGAGCTGTTCTTCATACTTTGATTTGGTTGTATGGTCAACCTTTAACAATACAATATGTATGAGAATCGAGTTGGTGATATCTCGTTCATCACCTAGTGACAACAAATTTTCAAAAATTGCCGAAACCGTATCTATAATGGTCCTCAACCCAGATGCCGAAGGTTTATTCATTGGCGAGATATGAAACAATTGTGCGATCGTTTCGAAGAATATAAGACATTTGTTGTCGTATACACGCCTCAAGTTTTCTAACGCTTTTGGGTAATTTACACCCGAAACTTGGAACGCCTTTATTGTTCCTAATGCCTCATCAGACAGACATGAAAATAAGTGATTGAACTTTTCAATATTTGATAGTGACCGGTCAGAATCTACAAGACTTTCGAAAAGGCTTATGAACTGCTTGTATTCTGAGTGCTTACCATTGAACTTTGGTAAGTTCATTTTGGGCAAGTGAGACCTATACGATGCTGGCTGAGCAACTCGGTCCGAATCGGGCTCCTTCAAACTAATCAGATACAACGACCTTGTCTTAATGCACAATTCTTCTAAGGAAGCACGGCTAGAATTATCCGGGTCAATGCAATCAATTTCAGATTGCAACTCCATGGCATCTGCAATGTATTTATTTAGTATATCCAAACGACATTGGATCTCAATTTTATTCATGGAACCTGTTTCATTTAACACTGTTAATCTAAGCCTCTCAATACTTTCTTCTAGCTTCGATAATCTAGAAAATAACAGCGTTAATTTGCACTATGGCAATTTTCAATCACGGTTTGATTTAATTCAGTCTTCCCTTTATCTTTCGACATTGCGACTTGGTGTATGTTTCTGGGTTGTGCAATTTAAGCAAAGAGAAAACACACTCTACTATTAAAAGAAACACCAATGCAAGAACTCAAGAGAAAGTTTCTAATGTCAAACTCAACAGTGAGCGTAGCTTCAATGTTAGTTTGAGCGGTGCCGAACAAGCAAAGCAAGAGCGAAAACGATCGAACACAACGAGAGCAAAACTTATTAAGCAAGCGAGAGCGAAGATGAACAAGCAAAGCGAGAGCGAAACTTATTAGGCAAGCGAGAGCGAAGATTACCAAATAAAGAGAGCGAAAAATAACTGAAATTATGCGCGGGTGTTATTATTGTAACTCAATGTAATATAAAGAACCTGAAAGCATAATCATAAAGTTTCGAGGGGGGTTCGAATGTTTCGGCACTTGGATTTATTCCACTTATGTGTGTTGCATCAATTGTTCACTACAATTCAATAATCAGTGTCAGGCAACTGGAATCTTGTTTAATACAAGATATAACAGTCTGAACTGGGAAACAATCACAATGAATGTCACCAGGTCCAAAGTTATTAACAAAGTTTTCCAGTTGTTGACACTGTTACCTGTTCATCAGAAGAGCTGTTGACTTCTGATTGATCCATAAATCCAAAAGGCCAGCAACGAAACAACGCAAACGAATGTGTTTATAATTATATGCACTCAGCTGCCAACAAGGTGTGAAATTAATTAAACTTATCAATTGCAATAATTGAATTTTCTTTATGTTTAATTAACAATCAACAAAGTCTTTTTTGTAGTCCCTGCTCGGGCGCCATGTAAAATTACGAAAATCGAAAAATATATTTATTGTTGTTGGGAGCAAAAAAGACAAGACACTTTGAAGGCTGCTGATGCGCAAATTAAACACGTCTGTTTCGTTTGATAGTTGCAAAAGGAGAGAGCGACAATTTATTGTTTGCCGGTTATTCCGACATTAGTAGTTAAAGGAAAACAAAGATGAGCGAAAGCTTATAACTAAAATGTAACAACTGTAGCAAAGAAGAGCGCAAGATTGAGAGTAAAATGTAACTGCTCAGTTAGCCTGAGCAGGCTTACAGTGGGACAAGGCGCTTGATTTAACAGAGACAATCGAGGATCGTTTTCCTATACCCAATATTGACGAGATTTTTGACAAATTAGGTTGATGTAAGTTTTTCACAAGCTTAGATCTCGCTAAAGGGTTTTACCAAATCGAGATGGATCTAGATGACATATGTATATAAGACAGCATTTTCTACATCCAGTGGGCACTACGAATTCTTGCGTATGCCATTCGGATTAAGAAACGCTCCGTCCACATTCCAACGCCTTATGAATAACGTACTTAGGCCATTCATAGGAAATATATGTTTGGTATATATGGACGATGTTCTCATTTTTTCTAAGAGCATAGAAGAACATGTTGAACATATCAAGGCCATATTTGATTGTCTATTGAAATCAAACCTAAAACTCCAGATTGACAAGTGTCAATTTGCAAAACAAAAAATCGAGTTTCTAGGGCACATAGTGAATCAAGAAGGGCTAAAACCTTCTAAAACCAAAATCGAAGCAATTAACAAAATCAAACTACCATCAAATCAAAAAGAGATTAAAAGTTTCTTGGGCATGGCAGGGTATTTAAGACGGTACATAAAAGATTATTCAAAAATTGCACAGCCCCTTATAAAATATTTGAAGAAAAATTCGAGAGTAAACTTAGAAGATGAAGACTTCGTAGAGGCATTTGATAAACTTAAATTACTAATCACAAGCGAACCAATTGTAGTATACCCCGACTTTAAGAAACTATTTACTCTCGTCACGGACGCAAGCAACTATGCGTTAGGAGCCGTCTTAATGCAAGACGATAAAGTCATTTACTATGCGAGTCGAATGCTCAAAACTCACGAACTAAACTGTAGTACGATCGAGAAAGAGCTCCTAGCTATTTACTGGGCAACCAGATATTTTAAGCATTACCTGTACGGAAGGAAATTTGTGATAAAAACAGACCATAAACCTTTGGTTTGGCTAAACAATTTAAAAGAGCCAAACCAAAAACTTCAACGTTGGAAAATTCAGTTAAATGAGTTTGATTTCGATATAAGCTTTATCAAAGGAAAAGAAAACGCTCTGGCGGATGGCCTCAGTAGAATCCAAGCTCCAATAGCGCAAAAGCAGACGAAGACAGCCTCGAGATAGATAGCGAAGATATTTTTTTGGCCGAAATAGAAAACAATCTCCGCATCAACGTCTTAAACGTCGTAGATGAAAATCAGGATTTCTCCGAACAGCTAATAAAATTATTTAATAGCGAGTTGGACGACATTGAAACCATCCACACTGCAATATAGAACGATCGAAACTTTATCCCAATTACCGAAAAATGTCTAAATATTTTTAAAATTCAAATAACATTGGTGAAAAGGATTCACGATCCACAAAGATCTTGTACAAAAAGAAAGTTAGACACATTGTTAAAACTAAAGGCGATGCCGAAAAATTGTTAAAAGTCATGTAAGAAATAATACCCGAAAAAGGACTAGTTGTAATTTATTGCGAAGACACAAAATTATATTTAATGTTACAAGAAAACTATAGACAATATTTCTCCAACAATACAAATTTAAGAGTACTGAAATCATGTATACTATTAAAAGACGTTACAGATAGAGAAAAAATGTTAAAAATTATAGAAAATGAACACTTAAAAAACAACCACAGGGGCATAAATGAAATTTTGTTAGAAATTAAGCAATTATATTATTACCCTAATTTGTTAAAAAAAAATTCAAAAGTATATTAATAACTGCAATATATGCAGCACAGCTAAATATGATCGCCGCCCAATCAGATATAATTATTGTATAACCAAATCATCTAAAAAACTGAATGATATAATTCATATGGATATATGGTTTCCACAACGAAATATCATGTACCTTACTATAATCGATAAATTAAGTAAATATGCAACAACACATTTTTTAAAAGACCGATCATGGATTTCTCTGCTTAACGCAATTAAACTAAGACTCCAATATCTAGGAAAACCTAAGAAAATTGTTACGGACAATGAATTTAATATACTAACAATTAAGGAATACCTCTAGGACTATGATGTCCAGATCCATTTCACGACCCCATACAAAACAAGTAAGAAAGCTACAGTCGAGTGTGCTCGACTGTGAGATACCCGCTACCCATTTTTAATAAAAGCAAAATATTGCGGTATCATTTTCAAAATATACCGAATATACTGCAAAAATACTAAAAATATACCAAATGGTATATTTGGTATATCGATATAGTACACCATTCAAAATATACCATAGAAGGCTCAATATACCAGATTGTCAGCCAAAGCAACTAAGACCCCTAGTAAGTAGGCGCTTTTGCCCATACAAAAGTATTTCTTTAATAACTTCCACAATTTTTATCTGATCGTAACCAAATTTTCAGGAATCATAACTACTATAGTTATTATCGTATATACCAAAATTCGTAACTCTAGCTTTAAAATTACGCTTGTTATTTTTTTGATTCGCGGGGGCGGAAGTGGGCGTGGCATAAATTTGAAACAAACTTGATCTGCGTGCAAACATAACAAATGCTGTCGAAAAAAAATTATAGCTCTATCTCTTATAGTCTCTGAGATCTAGGTGTTCATACGGACAGACGGACAGACGGACATGGCTATATCGTCTCGGCTGTTGACGCTGATCAAGAATATATATACTTTATAGGGTCGGAGATGCCTCCTTCTACCTGTTACATACATTTCCTGCCGGCACAAAGTTATAATACCCTTCTACCCTATGGGTAGCGGGTATAAAAACTTATTGGCATAGGAACAGACAATGCCAGCATGATGACAGGGTCAAGAAATAGTGTCTACAGAACTAAAAAAGGATTTTCCGTCTATGGTTTTAATTAAGTGCGTCTGTCACTCCATTCAACTAGCAGTAAGCCGTTAGAATTTCTTGTTCACGGTACATATTCGTGGTTCGCGGAAAGCTCTATTCGGCAAATTAATTAATCCCACTGTTTCTGATACCAGATGGCTGTCAATAGAAGCAGCTGTTACATGGATTTTGGATCAGTGGACCGAGCTGAAATTACATTTTGCTCTACAAGCCACAAGTTGTCACAAGGCGAAACTTTTGCATGCATTTTATTGCAATGACAACTTGTTATATTTGATATTTTTAAAACCTATATTGATAGATATGCAATCCCTAAATAAGGTGTTTCAGGGTAATAATGTTAATTCCTCAAAATTTTTGGACAATTTAATACTTTGCATTAACTCCTTGAAAACTAAAATAATTCCGCCTAATGTAAAAACAGATATTTTAGTGGATGATTTTGAAAACGTGGTGGAACATGATTTAGTTTTAGGCTATGAATTTAAGAAGAAAATCAAAGAATGTTTATTTAAATCCAGTCAACAAACTATTCGCAAAAATTAAATAAATTTCGTCATTAAATTAATCACGCAGTTAAGAGAACAGTAACAATAGAATATGGTTAATTATTTATTTAAGACTAAGCTTACTTTTGTGTGCTTTCAGATTACCAGAGAACATTAATGTTCTAAGGCAATTAAACATTTTCTCTGTTGATATCATGCTGCGGACGGAAAACCAGACGTTTTCGAGGTATTGGAATACTTCAATTAGAAAAATATTGAAGCTATTAGGTTGTGTTTTGAGAAAATTCATTTTGTAAAATGGAAAAATACCAATAACACAATAAAGGTTTGGGGTAAAGTTTTAGAGTACAGAGACGTCGGAGGAGTCAACACACTTTGCCGTGAAAATAATGAGTTTACCTTAGTCGAACGCAGAGGTGGAACGCGTATTTAGCCAAGTGCAACTAGTTAAAAGTAAAATGAGAAATAGAAATTAATAACTACAATTCTAAGAATTATACTGATAAAAGGAATGTTCATTTACATATATTGACTCAAAAGTGGGATGCGTTGTTTTAACTACACATTGCCAACAAAATATTTGAAAATCATATCTGAATCAGATAAATACAAAGATTCGGTTGAGGATACCATCGATATTGACAACATTTCTGTTTTATTTTAATAAAAAACATTTAAAAGTAACACACAAAAATTAGCTTGTTTTTAGCAGTTTTATATTTTTTGTTTAGCCTTTTTCTAGCATATTTTATCTATCTTTTTCAACCCATGAACGTCTGGCAACACTGATAGTAATTGTGCTGTGCGAGTTCGAGTCCTGGCCGGGAATACATTTCGCATTGATTTCTGATGATTGTCTGCATCTCAGAGACTATAAGAGATAGCTATAATTTTTTTTCAACAGCATATTTTTATGTTTGCAAGCAGATCAAATTTGTTTCAAATTTTTGCCACGCCCACTTCCGCCCCGCAAATCAATAAAAATCAAATAACAAGCGTAATATTAAAGCTAGACGCTAGACGTATATACAATAAAATTCCTTATCCTTAATTGTCAAAGTCATTAAATTGTCAAAGTTTGTATGTATGCGTCTATGTTTCTACATGCTCGTCTATATTGGTGTGTGTATGCATGTGAAGTTTTGCAACGAAGATGAACAATTGCTCTTAGATGTTTAGAGTTAAATAGCGTCTTCATAAATATTGCGATAGTTCTGCTGGTAGTGTGTTGTTTTTTTTTTTATACCCGCTACCTATAGGGTAGAAGGGTATTATAACTTTGTGCCGGCAGGAAATGTATGTAACAGGTAGAAGGAGGCATTTCCGACCCTATAAAGTATATATATTCTTGATCAGCGTCAACAGCCGAGACGATATAGCCATGTCCGTCCGTCCGTATGAAACACTGGATCTCAGAGACAATAAGAGATAGAGCTATAATTTTTTTTCGACAGCATTTGTTATGTTTGCACGCAGATCAAGTTTGTTTCAAATTTTTGCCACGCCCACTTCCGCCCCCGCAAATCAAAAAAATCGAATAAAAAGCGTAAGTTTTAAGCTAGAGTTGCAAATTTTGGTATAATATAATAATAACTATAGTAGTTCTGATTCCTGAAAATTTGGTCGCGATCAGATAAAAATTGTCGAAGTTATTAAAGAAATACTTTTGTATGGGCAAAAACGCCTACTTACTAGGGTTCTTAGTTACTTTGGCTGACAATCTGGTATATTGTCCCGCCTATGGTATATTTTGAATGGTGTACTATATCGATATACCAAGTATACCATTCGGTATACTTTTAGTATTTTTGCAGTATATTTTGTATATTTTGAAAATGATACTGCAATATTTTGCCTTAATTAAAAATGGGTAGCGGGTATCTCACAGTCGAGCACACTCGACTGTAGCTTTCTTACTTGTTCCTTCTAAGCTCATCTCGCAAATCACCGAGGTGTCAGGATTCTAAGTACTCAGTGGATACAGGAGTAGCAGGCTCAGTTTCCTCTGTGCGATGTCACATTCACTGGTGAGATTGCCGAGACAATTTTAGTTCTTATAGGCTGTTTTTGTTATTTTCAACCAGCCGCCATTGATAGAAGCTCGATCGAATGGTGAGCATTCCATAGTCGATCTCCACTGAAGAATCTAAAATCCCGAGTCGTGTGCCGCGATATGCATCCACTCCGGATAAATATTCTCAAGCGCATAATGTTGATCCTTACTGAACGTATAGCGAATGAGTTCCGTGTAATTTCCCATGATGAAAGCGCCCCACTTTCAGCGATGATATTATTGTCGTCTCAACTATCTTCTCATACTGAAAATTGTAAACTTTTAGTTTAATTACAAAGTGCAATATGTCATTTTTTGGATACTCTTAATACTAGATACAGATATTGTTGGAATTTGATCCAACGATGAGATCGCAGTAATGTAAGTAAAAAGACAAGAGTTGATTTCGCGGAAATTATAATAAAAGTTTATTAGACAGACAATTCGTTTGCTGTGTTCTTTTCAACTTCACGGCTCAAAGCAAACTACTTCATTTCGCAATATATGCATACATATGATGAAATTCAATACAAGGATGCCACATCAATTAATGCTTAACTTAGAGTTACCAGATTATCATTTAGTTTCTTACGCTAATTCGTTAATTTCAAACATATATTACATAATTTCCAGATTATTAATTCTTTAATGACTTTTCCATATATTTTATTTATTTTCCCATATCATATCATATCATATCGTAAATTATTACTTTATTTCTTTAACTTCTATAATTCAAAATTTTTTGTTAGTTTAGTCTTTTATTTTAAATTGTCCTTATGGACCACCCTCCCACGGTTGCCATTCCAAAAAAATGTTTTGTACCAAAATTTTGAAAAAATGCACCAATTTTAGCAAAAATGTACCACAAATTTTTTTCGGTATATTTTAATACTATATTTTGTTAACGTTTTTTTAAATTATCTTTTATTATTTCAAATTTCATTTTTTTCTTCTATATAAAAAAAACTTTTTCTTACTTTACTTTTCAAACATTATTATTATTATTAGGTGGCACTACAACCCATTTCGGGTTTTGGCCGAGTCTCCCTCCAGGCGCCTCTGCTCTTCGCGCGCCTCCTCCAATGAGAAATTCCCAGCAGATTAAGGTCCTGCTCTACTTGGTCCTTCCATCGAAGATTTGGTCGTCCCCTTCGTCGTCGCCCGTAGTCGACTCTCGCTTCGAATACCTTCTGAGCTGGAGATTCTTCATCCATACGCACAACGTGGCCGAGCCAGCGCAGACGTTGTATCGTGATGCGCCAGACCACGTCCACGTCGTCGTACAACTCGTACAGCTCGTGGTTCATCCGAATGCGAAAGTCGTCCCCAATCCGAACGGGACCGAAGATCTTGCGAAGAATTTTCCTCTCGAACACTCCAAGCGCTGCTGCATCTGTCATTGACACTACCCATGCTTCTGCGCCATATAAGAGCACGGGTAGGATGAGTGTCTTGTAGAGTGCTAATTTTGTTCGGCGAGAGAGGTCCCTATTGCACATTTGCCTACTCAGACCAAAGTAGCACCTATTGGCAAGTGTGATTCTTCGCTTGATCTCCAGGCTGACGTCATTTTTGGTGTTAATGGCAGTGCCAAGGTATGTGAACTCCTTGACCACTTCGAACGTATAGTTGTCTGCTACCACCTGGGAGTCTAGACGCCGCGCCTCCCTGCTTGTAGACAGCATATACTTCGTCTTGCCCTCGTTTACCGCCAAACCCACATTTGCTGACTCTTTTTCGAAAGCGGAAAATGCAGCAGTGACATCACGCTTGCTGCGGCCAATGATGTCAATGTCATCGGCGTAAGCAAGGAGCTGGACACTTTTATAAAAAATAGTGCCAGCTCGATGCACACCGGCTTTCCGCAAGACCCCTTCCATCACAAAGTTGAAGAGGTTGCACGACAGGGGGTCACCTTGTCTGAAACCTCGAACGGTATTGAAAGGTTCGGAGAGGTTCGTTCCTACCTTTACAGAGCTGATGGTGCTGCTCAATGTCATCCTGCAAAGACGTATCAGCTTTGCAGGGATACCGAACTCAGACATGGTGGCATATAGGCATTCTCGTGTCGGACTATCGAATGCAGCTTTGTAATCGACAAAGAGATGGTGTGTGTCAATTCCATTTTCGTGGGTTTTCTCCAGGATTTGGCGCAATGTGAAGATCTGGTCTATGGTGGATTTGCCAGGTCTGAAGCCGCACTGATAAGGTCCGATCAGTGTGCTGGTATACGGCTTCAGTCGTTCACATATTACGCTCGATAGGACCTTATATGAGATGGCAATCAGGCTAATTCCCCGGTAGTTGGTGCATATCGTCGGGTCGCCTTTTTTTAGCACAGGACAAAGGACGCTGAGATTCCAATCGTTGGGCATGCTTTCTTCTAGCCATATTTTGCAGAAGAGCTGATGCATGCACCTTATCAGCTCTTCGCACCCGGCCTTAAACAACTCTGCAGGCAGTCCATCAGCACCGGCTGCTTTGTTGTTTTTGAGTCGCATAATAGCAACTCGGACCTCGTCATGGCTAGGTAGTGGTATATCCACATTGTCGTCGATTGGTGGTATCGGTCTGCTTCCTCCAATGGCGGGATTGGTGCCGTCATCGCCTGCTAGTAGCTTGGAGAAATGCGCCCTCCATAACCTCAGCGTGCACTGCGTATCTGTAACCAGATTCCCGTTTTCATCTCGACAGTTAGATGCTCCGGTCTTGAAACCATGTGTCAGACGGTTGACTTGTTGGTAAAATTTTCGAGCATCATTTCTGTCCTGCAACACCTCGAGTTCCTCGCACTCTCGCTTTTCTTTCTCCCGTTTTTTCCGTCTAAAAAGCCGCCTCTCTTCCTTCCTTTTCTCCCTGTAACGTTCACACGTAGCTCGCGTTGCGCCAGACTGCAGCGTTCTTCTGTAGGCGGCGTTTTTTGCCGCAGCTGCGACGCGACACTCCTCGTCATACCATTGGTTCCGTGTGGGTGGGCGCTTGAACCCAATGGCTGTTTCAGCGGCAGCTCGCATGGAGTGGGATATGTGCGCCCAGAGTCCGCCGGCGTCAACAGGAAGAGGGGTTGGTTGGTGGAGCAGTTCCGAGAGGTGAGTGGAGTAGGCTGTTGCTGTCCGTTGTGATCGCAGCCTAGTGACGTCAAGCTTTCGTTGCGTGATGGGACGTACGTTTTTCGCTCGGCATAGCCGCATGCGTATCTTGGCTGCGACAAGATAGTGGTCCGAGTCTATGTTGACTCCACGAAACGTACGCACGTCCATCACGCTTGAGGCATGCCTTCCGTCTATCACAACATGATTAATCTGGTTGCGCGTTTTTTGATCAGGGGACAGCCATGTGGCCTTGTGGATGTCGAGGTGCCGAAATCTGGTGCTACTCACTACCATGTTTCGCGCCGCGGCGAAGTCAATCAGCCTGAAACCGTTGTTCGAAGTGGTCTCGTGGAGGCTGAATTGACCGACGGTGCGGTCAAAGATGCGTTCGCGCCCAACCTTTGCGTTGAAGTCCCCGAGGATGATCTTCACGTCGTGGTTTGGGCAGCGGTCGTATGTGTCCTCGAGTCTCGCGTAGAATGCATCCTTAGCAGCATCGTCCTTCTCCTCCGTCGGGGCGTGCGCGCAGATTATGCTAAGCTTGAAAAATCTAGCTTTGACGCGGATTGTAGCCAGCCGTTCACTCACTGGGGTGAAATTGGAGACGTGGTGGCGAAGTCTCCGGCTTACTACAAATCCGCATCAAAATTCGCGCCTCTCCGCATGGCAGCTGTAGTAAATATCGCAGTTTGCTCGCTTGGAGCAACCTTGTCCTGTCCATCTCAATTCCTGGATGGCGGTAATGTCAGCCTTTAATTTCTCGAGGGCATCCGCCAGTTGGATAGAGGCACCTTCCCAATTAAGGGTTCGGACATTCCAGGTGCATATCCTTAAATCGTAGTCCTTTTTCATTTTGCGGTGGTCGTCAACATAAGGGGGGATCCCTTCCGAGGCTTTCGCTTTGGTTTTCCTTGGGCTTCTTTTTTCCGAGGCGGGTTCCAAACCCTGCGCTCAACCATTTACCGTCCGGATGACTCGCTGCACACATTAGCTCGCTATCTAGCGGATGCTAGGATAGATATCCAGGAGGTGCCACGAGGAGGCTGTGTGTCAACTTGCAATCATTCGTAGACAGAGATCGCACTGGCGGCCACCAAGTTGACCGCAATCAGAAACTTTACTCTGTACGAATGAAAGCCATCCCATCCCTTTTCAAACATAAAGAAATCAAAAACAGCCAACTGTCCGCACGACAGTAGGAAGCGCCCGTCGGCCATTGATTTTGCCATCACCAGTGGCATTAATGGCAAAATCACAAACATCTCGTCCAGCACAGACCTGAGCTCTGACCATTTGCCGCTTATGATTGAACTCTGTGATAGTGTAAATACAAATTTGCGCTGTCACAGAGTCAATTCCAGGCTACTGGCCAGAGGCGCTGATATCAGATGCTTTCAGTTGTCTCTTGAAAACTCCATTCACCTGACAACTGAGATCAACGTGGCCACTGATATTGACGATGCTGTAAGTATATTATTGCGAAATATACAAACAGCGGCAGATGCCGCGTCGACGCGAGCAAGACCACCAAATGTTGGCAACGGACAGCGAAACAGCCAGAGACAGCGACATGACCAAAACCTGGAACTAGATGACGACGTTAGAGCACTTTTGAATGAGAAGAAAAGATGCAAACGTTACTTACTTTTGACTCACACTCCTGAGGCCAAAAAAAACTATCGGGCTGCAAAAAATCGCCTCAAAAAAGCGTTGGAAAAAAAAAGAAACAAAAACATTAACAAACTATTCGGGGGCATAAATACTCAGGATCCATATGCAATACAGAAATTACGAAAACTGACAAATAAGATCAAAAAGCAGCCGCAAACAAATCACCCATTAAAATACTCTACAAGCACTATTGACGCGGCCTTCAATTCCACTGACAAAATTATATGGACGAAAACGACGGATGAGAAAGCTGAGGTATTTGTCTCCCAGCTGAAAGACAGATTTACACCAGCTCTCTCAAACACGGAGGATGAACGCATGGCCATCAGTGATGACTGGCGTAAGCGACACCAGCATTTGCAACAAAGCCAAGCACTGAACTTCAAGCCTATAACATTGACGGAAGTAAAAATGGAAATTGACGCACTACAGCCGGCCAAAGCACCTGGATATGATAAAATTGGAAACAAATTAATAAAATTGCTACCGCAGAAGGCGCTGCTATATTTAACACTTATTTATAATTCCATTTTGCGCATAGGATACTTCCCCAAACTGTGGAAATATGCCGAGATCACGATGTGCCTCAAGCCTGGCAAATCCCCAGAAGATGTGGCATCCTACCGGCCAATCAGCCTCATATCCGGTCTCGCAAAGCTCTTTGAAAAACTTCTGCTCAAACGGTTGTTTGAGCACAAAGACTTTGCCACTGCAGTGCCCAGCCACCAATTTGGCTTTCGACGTGAGCACGGCACGGAACATCAGCTGGCCAGAGTTACACAGCATATATTAAGAGCCTATGAAGAACGTCAATACTGCTCAGCCATATACATCGACATATCGGAGGCGTTCGATAGAGTGTGGCATGAGGGCCTGCTAAGCAAAATCATTAAAATACTGCCACTAAATTTATATACAATCATATAAAGTTACCTGACTGATCGCACTTTTGCAGTCAAATGCAACGACGGAGTAACATCCAGAGTCGGTTGCATATCAGCTGGTGTCCCACAGGGCAGCGTCTTGGGACCGATCTTATACACAATTTACTCGTCAGATATGCCGCTGCCTTTGCTCACTCAAAATCGACGCCTCCTTGAGCCAAACGAAAGGTCGATGCTGCTGTCAACATATGCGGATGTCAAAGTCATCATGTGCTCTGCTGATCATCCGGCCAATGCAATAAGCGAGACACAGCAGTACCTGCACCACTACATTAAATGGTCAAAGAAATGGTGCTTCAAATTAAATACGACAAAGACAGCACATGTTATATACACGCTGCGTGACCTAAACGAACGAGATAGGACGAGAACGATTACAATAAACGGTCATGAAATTAAAATGCAATCCAAACACACTTACCTGGGCGTCACACTTGACCGTAAATTAACACTGGCCACACACGTGACAAGACTGTGCGTTAAAACCAGAGCAAGAGCCATGAAGTTGGGCTGGCTCCTTGGGCGAAACAGCAAATTGGCAAAGGACTGCAAAATGCTACTGGTTAAGCAGCTCATCATGCCAATTTGGAAATACGCTCTTTCTATCTGGGGCGCGCTCACCTCAAACTGCCAGATCAATCGTTTGCAGCGGCTGCAAAATAAAATAATTCGTAAATCGCTAAATGTATCTTGGACAATAAGAAACGAGTGCATTAGAAATACATACCAGTTGTGCACAATTGATGAAGCGTTTCACGTGGCCAGTGAACGCATGGCGAAATCACTGGCGGCACACCCTAATCCAGAGGCTACAAAGCTGATTAGAGAGCCATTGATCGTGCAACGCCTGCAAAGGCCCAGATACATGGAACAGCTTAACAAATTCATAAGGCCGTTAAGCGCAGCGCTAAATGCAAATGGAACAAATCCAACGCATTTGCAGCAGATGCAAGGCGAGCACCTGCGCACTGAACTGCAACAGACAAACGACCAATAAAATTTGAGAAGGCAGATTCGGCCTTTTCTGCCGACGCTGATCCGTATCCATGAGGAGTACGATGAAGCCAAAGCGAACGAGCAACGCGAACGCGAACAGGCACAGCGGCAGCAACAAACTGGCACAAAGACAGATGCGAGATTAAAGGAAAGAGAAATAAATCAACTGAGACGGAAATTTGCACAAGGAATACTCACCAGAGACGCGATTATGAAGCACATATGTGGCCAGCCATTACAAATTCAAAAATTAGTACTGCCGGATATCACAGCAGAAGAGCAGCAAAAGCTACGCATAAAGCCGCCAGAACGTTTCTGCGAGTCAACTATAAATACGCTCCGCAAACGTTTTAGAGATGGTCTTCTTACCAGATACGACGCGCTGGAGGACAGCCACCTGGAATTAAAAGAATTATAGTACCTGATTTAACCATGGACGAGCATTTGGCGCATCTCGAATGCACAATGCAAACAAATGACGAGCTACAGACGGAGCAGCAGTAAATACAAATCCCAGCAGTGGCGGCAGCAAGCCTCCTAATCCTAGGATGGGCCGCCACTGCCAGCCTTGTAAGTATGCCTGCACTGGCCTCACTGCGAGTTCCTCTTTTTCAGACGCGACGACGGCTGCACACACCAGCAGACAGATGCTCCATTCGCTGCTCAAACTGCTGCTCTCAGCCAAGACGATGGCCAAGCAGACTCTTTGAAGCCCGGCAATCCACTGTGAGGCCATTATGGGAGCCTCATAGCATCCAGAGAGACGACCACTGGGCCACTGCCAGCGTCCAAACGCTGAACGATGACCCGCCAGCAACTCGTCCGTGGCACCTGTTGCGCCCTAGAGAGCGCACTGCAACCCAATCCAGACGCGAGGCGGCCACCAGACGGCCGCCCTGAGGACAATTCCGGATGCAGACAACTCCAGCCACTACTAAAAGAAGGAAGAAAATCAGAAATTATATTATGCTAAATATATACTGATTGACAGTTACCGGCAACTCATTCTGCAAACACCAATTTACATCCAATTGGTGAATGCAGAGTCCACGAGAGGCGATGCACCAGTGGAGGCGACCATGCTGGATGCCCCCCTGCACCTTTTGGATTTTTTCCTGGAAAATTAGATTTTTAATTTAAGTTTTTGTAAATTACCTGTTGTCATGTTTATATTTTCTTCTTCTTATGTATGTTCGTACATGTCACAGGGTGACTCAATGTTTGTACGCAAAAAGACTCGTGTAAAATAAGTGTAAAGTATCTATCTTGTCTCGATTAATCGTTTGTGAGCCCGCGAAGGCAGCGCCATTTAAAATATGTATTTAAACTAAATGTAAATGTATCAAATTAACAGCCCAATGTTAGCCATTCAAATTTATACGTTGCTATGTAAAGTAAAGTAAAGTAAAATAAAGGCCCTCCAGTAGCCGTGATCAGTTGCTGGAGGCGAGTCATGCGCCTACGCGCCAACTATTCAAACCGAAAAAAAAAAAAAAACTTAGATTAATTATATATTGCTAAGTCTAGTCAAACTACCTTAACGCCTAAACTAAATCTGTTACTCATGTCCAATACTTAAATCAAACTATAGCTTCAAAAGCGCCAATTGTACCTAAACCTAGCTTACGAGAAACATCAATTACTCCAAAACTGTATTTGTTTAGGAACATTGCTCCTAAACCCTAGTAATGTAACTGACAACTTATCTAGCTTAATCTAAATGTTAATGTGAAGTCAATTCTAGCAGGCAACATTTTTCTGTAAACATTATCCCTAAGCCAAAAAATTGTAAAAGTTGCTTTAAGAGTAATAGTACAATAAAGAATACCATCAGTTGCTACTGACTGGAGGGACATTACCACTTAAAATCAAAAAAAAAAAAAAAAAAACAAAAAAAAAAATACCACTTCAAAAAAAAAAAAAAAATAAAAACTTTAAACTCGAAAAATGCTTAGCATCAGCAATAATAAAAAGAAATATAAAAAGAAAGCAGTGCGTTCATCAGTGAAAACCACAGTGAATCTTGACTTAATGTCGTCCGCCGCGAGTGTAGAGAGTTTATACGACTCTGACGGCACCACATGCCCACAGATCCACTCTTCTCCAGAAATGGAAATGGCCAGCTCCGACGACGAATACTTCTTCAAAGTAATCTCACCTAATCAGACAATCCTAAGGAGAGAAAACAAAATTCAGAATACAACGACACCCATTACAAACACAACGACAAGTGCCGGCAACATAGGCACACATATTAAAACTCAACAACAACTAAACGATGATACACAGAAAAAACAGCAACAAAACTCAACCATCATGGCTTCTGCAGCCAACTCCTCCGCCAGCAACATCAGCTTAGCAACATACAACTACAAACAACAGACAGACAACACAGGAAACCAGCAACAAAAACTAAGCAATATGGCGCCTCCAGTCGACACCTCCGTTGGCAACATTAAGCCAGTTAACTACAAAAACATCCATCAGGCAACCACTTCAAATCCACAACAACAAAAACCGACGCCAAATCTCGCGCCATCTCCAGCACACACACCGACGAAAGCCAGCAACACAAAGCGCAGCTTGATACACACAATTGCTAACATATGTACAAGTGACGGGTCCAGTGACTCCTAAACTACCAACTACAGCCACCACTCTTATCGATGACGACCTCTTGACACCATCCAAGCGCAAGCGGATAGAACTTGACTCCAGCGACGACAATATAAGCCGAAAGCCAGCAAAATACACAACAGCTCCGACAAAGTTTCATTGACCACCAGAACAAAAACAAACGAGATTCTGATCGCAATGTTGGAGAAATACCTCCTTTATTCATTCCTAATGTTGATGCCATTCTTCCTCTACTGGAAAAATTAAAAAATACGCCAGGCATAGGCAGCTACGTGGTGAAGTGTGCATCCAACGGTGTCCGCATTATCAGCAGCTGCCTAAGTACTTACAACTCCATCCTCAACACCTTAAATGAAGCTGGAACACATCTGTACTCACACCAAATGAGGAAAGACAGGGGCCTGCGCGTCGTCATCAGGTATTTGCATCACACCACGCCTGCTGAATGGATCGCTGCTGAGCTCGCTGAAATTGGCTTTAAAACCAGAATACCGGGAATAATGGCCGGGAATACATTTCGCATTGATTTCTGATGATTGTCTGGATCTCAGAGACTATAAGAGATAGCTATAATTTTTTTTCAACAGCATATTTTTATGTTTGCAAGCAGATCAAATTTGTTTCAAATTTTTGCCACGCCCACTTCCGCCCCGCAAATCAAAAAAATCGAATAAAAAGCGTAAGTTTTAAGCTAGAGTTGCAAATTTTGGTATAATATAATAATAACTATAGTAGTTCTGATTCCTGAAAATTTGGTCGCGATCAGATAAAAATTGTCGAAGTTATTAAAGAAATACTTTTGTATGGGCAAAAACGCCTACTTACTAGGGTTCTTAGTTACTTTGGCTGACAATCTGGTATATTGTCCCGCCTATGGTATATTTTGAATGGTGTACTATATCGATATACCAAGTATACCATTCGGTATACTTTTAGTATTTTTGCAGTATATTTTGTATATTTTGAAAATGATACTGCGATATTTTGCCTTAATTAAAAATGGGTAGCGGGTATCTCACAGTCGAGCACACTCGACTGTAGCTTTCTTACTTGTTCCTTCTAAGCTCATCTCGCAAATCACCGAGGTGTCAGGATTCTAAGTACTCAGTGGATACAGGAGTAGCAGGCTCAGTTTCCTCTGTGCGATGTCACATTCACTGGTGAGATTGCCGAGACAATTTTAGTTCTTATAGGCTGTTTTTGTTATTTTCAACCAGCCGCCATTGATAGAAGCTCGATCGAATGGTGAGCATTCCATAGTCGATCTCCACTGAAGAATCTAAAATCCCGAGTCGTGTGCCGCGATATGCATCCACTCCGGATAAATATTCTCAAGCGCATAATGTTGATCCTTACTGAACGTATAGCGAATGAGTTCCGTGTAATTTCCCATGATGAAAGCGCCCCACTTTCAGCGATGATATTATTGTCGTCTCAACTATCTTCTCATACTGAAAATTGTAAACTTTTAGTTTAATTACAAAGTGCAATATGTCATTTTTTGGATACTCTTAATACTAGATACAGATATTGTTGGAATTTGATCCAACGATGAGATCGCAGTAATGTAAGTAAAAAGACAAGAGTTGATTTCGCGGAAATTATAATAAAAGTTTATTAGACAGACAATTCGTTTGCTGTGTTCTTTTCAACTTCACGGCTCAAAGCAAACTACTTCATTTCGCAATATATGCATACATATGATGAAATTCAATACAAGGATGCCACATCAATTAATGCTTAACTTAGAGTTACCAGATTATCATTTAGTTTCTTACGCTAATTCGTTAATTTCAAACATATATTACATAATTTCCAGATTATTAATTCTTTAATGACTTTTCCATATATTTTATTTATTTTTCCATATCATATCATATCATATCGTAAATTATTACTTTATTTCTTTAACTTCTATAATTCAAAATTTTTTGTTAGTTTAGTCTTTTATTTTAAATTGTCCTTATGGACCACCCTCCCACGGTTGCCATTCCAAAAAAATGTTTTGTACCAAAATTTTGAAAAAATGCACCAATTTTAGCAAAAATGTACCACAAATTTTTTTCGGTATATTTTAATACTATATTTTGTTAACGTTTTTTTAAATTATCTTTTATTATTTCAAATTTCATTTTTTTCTTCTATATAAAAAAAACTTTTTCTTACTTTACTTTTCAAACATTATTATTATTATTAGGTGGCACTACAACCCATTTCGGGTTTTGGCCGAGTCTCCCTCCAGGCGCCTCTGCTCTTCGCGCGCCTCCTCCAATGAGAAATTCCCAGCAGATTAAGGTCCTGCTCTACTTGGTCCTTCCATCGAAGATTTGGTCGTCCCCTTCGTCGTCGCCCGTAGTCGACTCTCGCTTCGAATACCTTCTGAGCTGGAGATTCTTCATCCATACGCACAACGTGGCCGAGCCAGCGCAGACGTTGTATCGTGATGCGCCAGACCACGTCCACGTCGTCGTACAACTCGTACAGCTCGTGGTTCATCCGAATGCGAAAGTCGTCCCCAATCCGAACGGGACCGAAGATCTTGCGAAGAATTTTCCTCTCGAACACTCCAAGCGCTGCTGCATCTGTCATTGACACTACCCATGCTTCTGCGCCATATAAGAGCACGGGTAGGATGAGTGTCTTGTAGAGTGCTAATTTTGTTCGGCGAGAGAGGTCCCTATTGCACATTTGCCTACTCAGACCAAAGTAGCACCTATTGGCAAGTGTGATTCTTCGCTTGATCTCCAGGCTGACGTCATTTTTGGTGTTAATGGCAGTGCCAAGGTATGTGAACTCCTTGACCACTTCGAACGTATAGTTGTCTGCTACCACCTGGGAGTCTAGACGCCGCGCCTCCCTGCTTGTAGACAGCATATACTTCGTCTTGCCCTCGTTTACCGCCAAACCCACATTTGCTGACTCTTTTTCGAAAGCGGAAAATGCAGCAGTGACATCACGCTTGCTGCGGCCAATGATGTCAATGTCATCGGCGTAAGCAAGGAGCTGGACACTTTTATAAAAAATAGTGCCAGCTCGATGCACACCGGCTTTCCGCAAGACCCCTTCCATCACAAAGTTGAAGAGGTTGCACGACAGGGGGTCACCTTGTCTGAAACCTCGAACGGTATTGAAAGGTTCGGAGAGGTTCGTTCCTACCTTTACAGAGCTGATGGTGCTGCTCAATGTCATCCTGCAAAGACGTATCAGCTTTGCAGGGATACCGAACTCAGACATGGTGGCATATAGGCATTCTCGTGTCGGACTATCGAATGCAGCTTTGTAATCGACAAAGAGATGGTGTGTGTCAATTCCATTTTCGTGGGTTTTCTCCAGGATTTGGCGCAATGTGAAGATCTGGTCTATGGTGGATTTGCCAGGTCTGAAGCCGCACTGATAAGGTCCGATCAGTGTGCTGGTATACGGCTTCAGTCGTTCACATATTACGCTCGATAGGACCTTATATGAGATGGCAATCAGGCTAATTCGCCGGTAGTTGGTGCATATCGTCGGGTCGCCTTTCTTCAGCACAGGACAAAGGACGCTGAGATTCCAATCGTTGGGCATGCTTTCTTCTAGCCATATTTTGCAGAAGAGCTGATGCATGCACCTTATCAGCTCTTCGCCGCCGGCCTTAAACAACTCTGCAGGCAGTCCATCAGCACCGGCTGCTTTGTTGTTCGTAAATCGCTAAATGTATCTTTGACAATAAGAAACGAGTGCATTAGAAATACATACCAGTTGTGCACAATTGATGGCGCCTTTCACGTGGCCAGTGAACGCATGGCGAAATCACTGGCGGCACACCCTAATCCAGAGGCTACAAAGCTGATTAGAGAGCCATTGATCGTGCAACGCCTGCAAAGGCCCAGATACATGGAACAGCTTAACAAATTCATAAGGCCGTTGAGCGCAGCGCTAAATGCAAATGGAACAAATCCAACGCATTTGCAGCAGATGCAAGGCGAGCACCTGCGCACTGAACTGCAACAGACAAACGACCAATAAAATTTGAGAAGGCAGATTCGGCCTTTTCTGCCGACGCTGATCCGTATCCAGGAGGAGTACGATGAAGCCAAAGCGAACGAGCAACGCGAACGCGAACAGGCACAGCGGCAGCAACAAACTGGCACAAAGACAGCTGCGAGATTAAAGGAAAGAGAAATAAATCAACTGAGACGGAAATTTGCACAAGGAATACTCACCAGAGAAGCGATTATGGAGCACATATGTGGCCAGCCATTACAAATTCAAAAATTAGTACTGCCGGATATCACAGCAGAAGAGCAGCAAAAGCTACGCATAAAGCCGCCAGAACGTTTCTGCGAGTCAACTATAAATACGCTCCGCAAACGTTTTTGAGATGGTCTTCTTACCAGATACGACGCGCTGGAGATCACGAGAGGACAGCCACCTGGAATTAAAAGAATTATAGTACCTGATTTAACCATGGACGAGCATTTGGCGCATCTCGAATGCACAATGCAAACAAATGACGAGCTACAGACGGAGCAGCAGCAAATACAAATCATCTGCATTGAAGATTCGCCACCACAGACTAATTCTCAACCACATTATTCACTTACCCAACACGAGGCGACAGGTCCAAATTTGGTGCCGGCAACTCCAGACGAGACGCTTGACAATGGCTTAGAGCAGACGGCTGGAGCGCCTTCTGGACGAAGAAGATCCGCCTGCTGAGGCATCGCAAGCAGCGCTAACTGCCAACAAAAAATCCAGATGCAAACACACAAAGCCCAGCAGTGGCGGCAGCAAGCCTCCTAATCCTAGGATGGGCCGCCACTGCCAGCCTTGTAAGTATGCCTGCACTGGCCTCACAGCGAGTTTCTCTTTTTCAGACGCGACGACGGCTGCGCACACCAGCAGACAGATGCTCCATTCGCTGCTCAAACTGCTGCTCTCAGCCAAGACGATGGCCAAGCAGACTCTTTGAAGCCCGGCAATCCACTGTGAGGCCATTATGGGAGCCTCATAGCATTCAGAGAGACGACCACTGGGCCACTGCCAGCGTCCAAACGCTGAACGATGACCCGCCAGCAACTCGTCCGTGGCACCTGTTGCGCCCTAGAGAGCGCACTGCAACCCAATCCAGACGCGAGGCGGCCACCAGACGGCCGCCCTGAGGACAATTCCGGATGCAGACAACTCCAGCCACTACTAAAAGAAGGAAGAAAATCAGAAATTATATTATGCTAAATATATACTGATTGACAGTTACCGGCAACTCATTCTGCAAACACCAATTTACATCCAATTGGTGAATGCAGAGTCCACGAGAGGCGATGCACCAGTGGAGGCGACCATGCTGGATGCCCCCCTGCACCTTTTGGATTTTTTCCTGGAAAATTAGATTTTTAATTTAAGTTTTTGTAAATTACCTGTTGTCATGTTTATATTTTCTTCTTCTTATGTATGTTCGTACATGTCACAGGGTGACTCAATGTTTGTACGCAAAAAGACTCGTGTAAAATAAGTGTAAAGTATCTATCTTGTCTCGATTAATCGTTTGTGAGCCCGCGAAGGCAGCGCCATTTAAAATATGTATTTAAACTAAATGTAAATGTATCAAATTAACAGCCCAATGTTAGCCATTCAAATTTATACGTTGCTATGTAAAGTAAAGTAAAGTAAAATAAAGGCCCTCCAGTAGCCGTGATCAGTTGCTGGAGGCGAGTCATGCGCCTACGCGCCAACTATTCAAACCGAAAAAAAAAAAAAAACTTAGATTAATTATATATTGCTAAGTCTAGTCAAACTACCTTAACGCCTAAACTAAATCTGTTACTCATGTCCAATACTTAAATCAAACTATAGCTTCAAAAGCGCCAATTGTACCTAAACCTAGCTTACGAGAAACATCAATTACTCCAAAACTGTATTTGTTTAGGAACATTGCTCCTAAACCCTAGTAATGTAACTGACAACTTATCTAGCTTAATCTAAATGTTAATGTGAAGTCAATTCTAGCAGGCAACATTTTTCTGTAAACATTATCCCTAAGCCAAAAAATTGTAAAAGTTGCTTTAAGAGTAATAGTACAATAAAGAATACCATCAGTTGCTACTGACTGGCGGGACATTACCACTTAAAATCAAATCAAAAAAAAAAAAAAAAAAAAATACCACTTCAAAAAAAAAAAAAAAATAAAAACTTTAAACTCGAAAAATGCTTAGCATCAGCAATAATAAAAAGAAATATAAAAAGAAAGCAGTGCGTTCATCAGCGAAAACCACAGTGAATCTTGACTTAATGTCGTCCGCCGCGAGTGTAGAGAGTTTATACGACTCTGACGGCACCACATGCCCACAGATCCACTCTTCTCCAGAAATGGAAATGGCCAGCTCCGACGACGAATACTTCTTGAAAGTAATCTCACCTAATCAGACAATCCTAAGGAGAGAAAACAAAATTCAGAATACAACGACACCCATTACAAACACAACGACAAGTGCCGGCAACATAGGCACACATATTAAAACTCAACAACAACTAAACGATGATACACAGAAAAAACAGCAACAAAACTCAACCATCATGGCTTCTGCAGCCAACTCCTCCGCCAGCAACATCAGCTTAGCAACATACAACTACAAACAACAGACAGCCAACACAGGAAACCAGCAACAAAAACTAAGCAATATGGCGCCTCCAGTCGAAACCTCCGTTGGCAACATTAAGCCAGTTAACTACAAAAACATCCATCAGGCAACCACTTCAAATCCACAACAACAAAAACCGACGCCAAATCTCGCGCCATCTCCAGCACACACACCGACGAAAGCCAGCAACACAAAGCGCAGCTTGATACACACAATTGCTAACATATGTACAAGTGACGGGTCCAGTGACTCCTAAACTACCAACTACAGCCACCACTCTTATCGATGACGACCTCTTGACACCATCCAAGCGCAAGCGGATAGAACTTGACTCCAGCGACGACAATATAAGCCGAAAGCCAGCAAAATACACAACAGCTCCGACAAAGTTTCATTGACCACCAGAACAAAAACAAACGAGATTCTGATCGCAATGTTGGAGAAATACCTCCATTATTGATTCCTAATGTTGATGCCATTCTTCCTCTACTGGAAAAATTAAAAAATACGCCAGGCATAGGCAGCTACGTGGTGAAGTGTGCATCCAACGGTGTCCGCATTATCAGCAGCTGCCTAAGTACTTACAACTCCATCCTCAACACCTTAAATGAAGCTGGAACACATCTGTACTCACACCAAATGAGGAAAGACAGGGGCCTGCGCGTCGTCATCAGGCATTTGCATCACACCACGCCTGCTGAATGGATCGCTGCTGAGCTCGCTGAAATTGGCTTTAAAACCAGAATACCGGGAATAATGGCCGGGAATACATTTCGCATTGATTTCTGATGATTGTCTGGATCTCAGAGACTATAAGAGATAGCTATAATTTTTTTTCAACAGCATATTTTTATGTTTGCAAGGAGATCAAATTTGTTTCAAATTTTTGCCACGCCCACTTCCGCCCCGCAAATCAATAAAAATCAAATAACAAGCGTAATATTAAAGCTAGACGCTAGACGTATATACAATAAAATTCCTTATCCTTAATTGTCGAAGTCATTAAATTGTCAAAGTTTGTATGTATGCGTCTATGTTTCTACATGCTCGTCTATATTGGTGTGTGTATGCATGTGAAGTTTTGCAACGAAGATGAACAATTGCTCTTAGATGTTTAGAGTTAAATAGCGTCTTCATAAAGATTGCGATAGTTCTGCTGGTAGTGTGTTGTTTTTTTTTTTTTTTTTTTTTTTGTAAATGGTATATTAGATAATGTAATTATGTTTTAATTATTTATTTTTTCATTTGATGTGGTTCTTGCTTTTGAGAGCTTGAGCTTCAGATTTAATCTAACTGGCATAACTCAAAACTAATCTCACGAAGCTCTGCACTCTCAGCTTTCAAGCTCTAGATCGGCGATTGAGAGCATTTAGGCCGCAGTCGACGCTCACCAAAGCTCCATATGCACCTCTCTTTCGACGAATCGCAAGTCAGTGTCCCAAGCCTGACTGTTTGTCACGTCAGTATTGTTTGGCACGTTAACTCCTCCCCCCGTTAAGTAAGGGCCACCCTCGGTACTCTTCGGAACGATGGTTCAATTCGGTGCTCGATGTTGGTGGTTAAAGGCGTCAATAAGCCGAATAACTAAACAGCAACAGAATGGAAAGTTGACTGCTTTAATACTGCTCCAGACAGAGTTTTTATACCCGCTACCTATAGGGTAGATGGGTATTATAACTTTGTGCCGGCAGGAAATGTATGTAACAGGTAGAAGGAGGCATTTCCGACCCTATAAAGTATATATATTCTTGATCAGCGTCAACAGCCGAGACGATATAGCCATGTCCGTCCGTCCGTATGAAACACTGGATCTCAGAGACAATAAGAGATAGAGCTATAATTTTTTTTCGACAGCATTTGTTATGTTTGCACGCAGATCAAGTTTGTTTCAAATTTTTGCCACGCCCACTTCCGCCCCCGCAAATCAAAAAAATCGAATAAAAAGCGTAAGTTTTAAGCTAGAGTTGCAAATTTTGGTATAATATAATAATAACTATAGTAGTTCTGATTCCTGAAAATTTGGTTGCGATCAGATAAAAATTGTCGAAGTTATTAAAGAAATACTTTTGTATGGGCAAAAACGCCTACTTACTAGGGGTCTTAGTTACTTTGGCTGACAGTCTGGTATATTGTCCCGCCTATGGTATAATTTGAATGGTGTACTATATCGATATACCAAGTATACCATTCGGTATACTTTTAGTATTTTTGCAGTATATTTTGTATATTTTGAAAATGATACTGCAATATTTTGCCTTAATTAAAAATGGGTAGCGGGTATCTCACAGTCGAGCACACTCGACTGTAGCTTTCTTACTTGTTCCTTCTAAGCTCATCTCGCAAATCACCGAGGTGTCAGGATTCTAAGTACTCAGTGGATACAGGAGTAGCAGGCTCAGTTTCCTCTGTGCGATGTCACATTCACTGGTGAGATTTCCGAGACAATTTTAGTTCTTATAGGCTGTTTTTGTTATTTTCAACCAGCCGCCATTGATAGAAGCTCGATCGAATGGTGAGCATTCCATAATCGGTCTCCACTGAAGAATCTAAAATCCCGAGTCGTGTGCCGCGATATGCATCCACTCCCGATAAATATTCTCAAGAGCATAATGTTGATCCTTACTGAACGAATAGCGGATGAGTTCCGTGTAATTTCCCATGATGAAAGCGCCCCACTTTCAGCGATGATATTATTGTCGTCTCAACTATCTTCTCATACTGAAAATTGTAAACTTTTAGTTTAATTACAAAGTGCAATATGTCATTTTTTGGATACTCTTAATACTAGATACAGATATTGTTGGAATTTGATCCAACGATCAGATAGCAGTAATGTAAGTAAAAAGACAAGAGTTGATTTCGCGGAAATTATAATAAAAGTTTATTAGACAGACAATTCGTTTGCTGTGTTCTTTTCAACTTCACGGCTCAAAGCAAACTACTTCATTTCGCAATATATGCATACATATGATGAAATTCAATACAAGGATGCCACATCAATTAATGCTTAACTTAGAGTTACCAGATTATCATTTAGTTTCTTACGCTAATTCGTTAATTTCAAACATATATTACATAATTTCCAGATTATTAATTCTTTAATGACTTTTCCATATATTTTATTTATTTTTCCATATCATATCATATCATATCGTAATTTATTACTTTATTTCTTTAATTTCTATAATTCAAAATTTTTTGTTAGTTTAGTCTTTTATTTTAAATTGTCCTTATGGACCACCCTCCCACGGTTGCCATTCCAAAAAAATGTTTTGTACCAAAATTTTGAAAAAATGCACCAATTTTAGCAAAAATGTACCACAAATTTTTTTCGGTATATTTTAATACTATATTTTGTTAACGTTTTTTTAAATTATCTTTTATTATTTCAAATTTCATTTTTTTCTTCTATATAAAAAAAAACTTTTTCTTACTTTACTTTTCAAACATTATTATTATTATTAGGTGGCACTACAACCCATTTCGGGTTTTGGCCGAGTCTCCCTCCAGGCGCCTCTGCTCTTCGCGCGGCTCCTCCAATTAGAAATTCCCAGCAGATTAAGGTCCTGCTCTACTTGCTCCTTCCATCGAAGATTTGGTCGTCCCCTTCGTCGTCGCCCGTAGTCGACTCTCGCTTCGAATACCTTCTGAGCTGGAGATTCTTCATCCATACGCACAACGTGGCCGAGCCAGCGCAGACGTTGTATCGTGATGCGCGAGACCACGTCCACGTCGTCGTACAACTCGTACAGCTCGTGGTTCATCCGAATGCGAAAGTCGTCCCCAATCCGAACGGGACCGAAGATCTTGCGAAGAATTTTCCTCTCGAACACTCCAAGCGCTGCTGCATCTGTCATTGACACTACCCATGCTTCTGCGCCATATAAGAGCACGGGTAGGATGAGTGTCTTGTAGAGTGCTAATTTTGTTCGGCGAGAGAGGTCCCTATTGCACATTTGCCTACTCAGACCAAAGTAGCACCTATTGGCAAGTGTGATTCTTCGCTTGATCTCCAGGCTGACGTCATTTTTGGTGTTAATGGCAGTGCCAAGGTATGTGAACTCCTTGACCACTTCGAACGTATAGTTGTCTGCTACCACCTGGGAGTCTAGACGCCGCGCCTCCCTGCTCCCTGCATATACTTCGTCTTGCCCTCGTTTACCGCCAAACCCACATTTGCTGACTCTTTTTCGATAGCGGAAAATGCAGCAGTGACATCATGCTTGCTGCGGCCAATGATGTCAATGTCATCGGCGTAAGCAAGGAGCTGGACACTTTTATAAAAAATAGTGCCAGCTCGATGCACACCGGCTTTCCGCAAGACTCCTTCCATCACAAAGTTGAAGAGGTTGCACGACAGGGGGTCACCTTGTCTGAAACCTCGAACGGTATTGAAAGGTTCGGAGAGGTTCGTTCCTACCTTTACAGAGCTGATGGTGCTGCTCAATGTCATCCTGCAAAGACGTATCAGCTTTGCAGGGATACCGAACTCAGACATGGTGGCATATAGGCATTCTCGTGTCGGACTATCGAATGCAGCTTTGTAATCGACAAAGAGATGGTGTGTGTCAATTCCATTTTCGTGGGTTTTCTCCAGGATTTGGCGCAATGTGAAGATCTGGTCTATGGTGGATTTGCCAGGTCTGAAGCCGCACTGATAAGGTCCGATCAGTGTGCTGGTATACGGCTTCAGTCGTTCACATATTACGCTCGATAGGACCTTATATGAGATGGCAATCAGGCTAATTCGCCGGTAGTTGGTGCATATCGTCGGGTCGCCTTTCTTCAGCACAGGACAAAGGACGCTGAGATTCCAATCGTTGGGCATGCTTTCTTCTAGCCATATTTTGCAGAAGAGCTGATGCATGCACCTTATCAGCTCTTCGCCGCCGGCCTTAAACAACTCTGCAGGCAGTCCATCAGCACCGGCTGCTTTGTTGTTTTTGAGTCGCATAATAGCAACTCGGACCTCGTCATGGCTAGGTAGTGGTATATCCACATTGTCGTCGATTGGTAGTATCGGGCTGCTTCCTCCAATGGCGGGATTGGTGCCGTCATCGCCTGCTAGCAGCTTGGAGAAATGCGCCCTCCATAACTTCAGCGTGCACTGCGTATCTGTAACCAGATTCCCGTTTTCATCTCGACAGTTAGATGCTCCGGTCTTGAAACCATGTGTCAGACGGTTGACTTGTTGGTAAAATTTTCGAGCATCATTTCTGTCCTGCAACACCTCGAGTTCCTCGCACTCTCGCTTTTCTTTCTCCCGTTTTTTCCGTCTAAAAAGCCGCCTCTCTTCCTTCCTTTTCTCCCTGTAACGTTCACACGTAGCTCGCGTTGCGCCAGACTGCAGCGTTCTTCTGTAGGCGGCGTTTTTTGCCGCAGCTGCGACGCGACACTCCTCGTCATACCATTGGTTCCGTGTGGGTGGGCGCTTGAACCCAATGGCTGTTTCAGCGGCAGCTCGCATGGAGTGGGATATGTGCGCCCAGAGTCCGCCGGCGTCAACAGGAAGAGGGGTTGGTTGGTGGAGCAGTTCCGAGAGGTGAGTGGAGTAGGCTGTTGCTGTCCGTTGTGATCGCAGCCTAGTGACGTCAAGCTTTCGTTGCGTGATGGGGCGTACGTTTTTTGCTCGGCATAGCCGCATGCGTATCTTGGCTGCGACAAGATAGTGGTCCGAGTCTATGTTGACTCCACGAAACGTACGCACGTCCATCACGCTTGAGGCATGCCTTCCGTCTATCACAACATGATCAATCTGGTTGCGCGTTTTTTGATCAGGGGACAGCCATGTGGCCTTGTGGATGTCGAGGTGCCGAAATCTGGTGCTACTCACTACCATGTTTCGCGCCGCGGCAAAGTCAATCAGCCTGAAACCGTTGTTCGAAGTGGTCTCGTGGAGGCTGAATTGACCGACGGTGCGGTCAAAGATGCTTTCGCGCCCAACCTTTGCGTTGAAGTCCCCGAGGATGATCTTCACGTCGTGGTTTGGGCAGCGGTCGTGTGTGTCCTCGAGTCTCGCGTAGAATGCATCCTTGCATCGTCCTTCTCCTCCGTCGGGGCGTGCGCGCAAATTATGCTAAGATTGAAAAATCTAGCTTTGACGCGGATTGTAGCCAGCCGTTCACTCACTGGGGTGAAATTGGAGACGTGGTGGCGAAGTCTCCGGCTTACTACAAATCCGCATCCAAATTCGCGCCTCTCCGCATGGCAGCTGTAGTAAATATCGCAGTTTGCTCGCTTGGAGCAACCTTGTCCTGTCCATCTCATTTCCTGGATGGCGGTAATGTCAGCCTTTAATTTCTCGAGGGCATCCGCCATTTGGATAGAGGCACCTACCCAATTAAGGGTTCGGACATTCCAGGTGCATATCCTTAAACCGTAGTCCTTTTTCATTTTGCGGTGGTCGTCAACATAAGGGGGGATCCCTTCCGAGGCTTTCGCTTTGGTTTTCCTTGGGCTTCTTTTTTCCGAGGCGGGTTCCAAACCCTGCGCTCAACCATTTACCGGATGACTCGCTGCACACATTAGCTCGCTATCTAGCGAATGCTAGGATAGCTACCCAGGAGGTGCCACGAGGAGGCTGTGTGTCAACTTGCAATCATTCGTAGACAGAGATCGCACTGGCGGCCACCAAGTTGACCGCAATCAGAAACTTTACTCTGTACGAATAAAAGCCATCCCATCCCTTTTCAAACATAAAGAAATCAAAAACAGCCAACTGTCCGCACGACAGTAGGAAGCGCCCGTCGGCCATTGATTTTGCCATCACCAGTGGCATTAATGGCAAAATCACAAACATCTCGTCCAGCACTGACCTGAGCTCTGACCATTTGCCGCTTATGATTGAACTCTGTGATAGTGTAAATGCAAATTTGCGCTGTCACAGAGTCAATTCCAGGCTACTGGCCAGAGGCGCTGATATCAGATGCTTTCAGTTGTCTCTTGAAAACTCCATTCACCTGACAACTGAGATCAACGTGGCCACTGATATTGACGATGCTGTGAGTATATTATTGCGAAATATACAAACAGCGGCAGATGCCGCGTCGACGCGAGCAATACCACCAAATGTTGGCAACGGACAGCGAAACAGCCAGAGACAGCGACATGACCAAAACCTGGAACTAGATGACGACGTTAGAGCACTTTTGAATGAGAAGAAAAGATGCAAACGTTACTTACTTTTGACTCACACTCCTGAGGCCAAAAAAACTATCGGGCTGCAAAAAATCGCCTCAAAAAAGCGCTGGAAAAAAGAAGAAACAAAAACATTAACAAACTATTCGAGGGCATAAATACTCAGGATCCATATGCAATACAGAAATTACGAAAACTGACAAATAAGATCAAAAAGCAGCCGCAAACAAATCACCCATTAAAATACTCTACAAGCACTATTGACGCGGCCTTCAATTCCACTGACAAAATTATATGGACGAAAACGACGGATGAGAAAGCTGAGGTATTTGTCTCCCAGCTGAAAGACAGATTTACACCAGCTCTCTCAAACACGGAGGATGAACGCATGGCCATCAGTGATGACTGGCGTAAGCGACACCAGCATTTGCAACAAAGCCAAGCACTGAACTTCAAGCCTATAACATTGACGGAAGTAAAAATGGAAATTGACGCACTACAGCCGGCCAAAGCACCTGGATATGATAAAATTGAAAACAAATTAATAAAATTGCTACCGCAGAAGGAGCTGCTATATTTAACACTTATTTATAATTCCATTTTGCGCATAGGATACTTCCCCAAACTGTGGAAATATGCCGAGATCACGATGTGCCTCAAGCCTGGCAAATCCCCAGAAGATGTGGCATCCTACCGGCCAATCAGCCTCATATCCGGTCTCGCAAAGCTCTTTGAAAAACTTCTGCTCAAACGGTTGTTTGAGCACAAAGACTTTGCCACTGCAGTGCCCAGCCACCAATTTGGCTTTCGACGTGAGCACGGCACGGAACATCAGCTGGCCAGAGTCACACAGCATATATTAAGAGCTTATGAAGAACGTCAATACTGCTCAGCCATATACATCGACATATCGGAGGCGTTCGATAGAGTGTGGCATGAGGGCCTGCTAAGCAAAATCATTAAAATACTGCCACTAAATTTATATACAATCATATAAAGTTACCTGACTGATCGCACTTTTGCAGTCAAATGCAACGACGGAGTAACATCCAGAGTCGGTTGCATATCAGCTGGTGTCCCACAGGGCAGCGTCTTGGGACCGATCTTATACACAATTTACTCGTCAGATATGCCGCTGCCTTTGCTCACTCAAAATCGACGCCTCCTTGAGCCAAACGAAAGGTCGATGCTGCTGTCAACATATGCGGATGACACAGTCATCATGTGCTCTGCTGATCATCCGGCCAATGCAATAAGCGAGACACAGCAGTACCTGCACCACTACATTAAATGGTCAAAGAAAGGGTGCTTCAAATTAAATACGACAAAGACAGCACATGTTATATACACGCTGCGTGACCTAAACGAACGAGATAGGACGAGAACGATTACAATAAACGGTCATGAAATTAAAATGCAATCCAAACACACTTACCTGGGCGTCACACTTGACCGTAAATTAACACTGGCCACACACGTGACAAGACTGTGCGTTAAAACCAGAGCAAGAGCCATGAAGTTGGGCTGGCTCCTTGGGCGAAACAGCAAATTGGCAAAGGACTGCAAAATGCTACTGGTTAAGCAGCTCATCATGCCAATTTGGAAATACGCTCTTTCTATCTGGGGCGCGCTCACCTCAAACTGCCAGATCAATCGTTTGCAGCGGCTGCAAAATAAAATAATTCGTAAATCGCTAAATGTATCTTGGACAATAAGAAACGAGTGCATTAGAAATACATACCAGTTGTGCACAATTGATGGCGCGTTTCACGTGGCCAGTGAACGCATGGCGAAATCACTGGCGGCACACCCTAATCCAGAGGCTACAAAGCTGATTAGAGAGCCATTGATCGTGCAACGCCTGCAAAGGCCCAGATACATGGAACAGCTTAACAAATTCATAAGGCCGTTAAGCGCAGCGCTAAATGCAAATGGAACAAATCCAACGCATTTGCAGCAGGTGCAAGGCGAGCACCTGCGCACTGAACTGCAACAGACAAACGACCAATAAAATTTGAGAAGGCAGATTCGGCCTTTTCTGCCGACGCTGATCCGCATCCAGGATGAGTACGATGAAGCCAAAGCAAACGAGCAACGCGAACGCGAACAGGCACAGCGGCAGCAACAAACTGGCACAAAGACAGCTGCGAGATTAAAGGAAAGAGAAATAAATCAACTGAGACGGAAATTTGCACAAGGAATACTCACCAGAGAAGCGATTATGGAGCACATATGTGGCCAGCCATTACAAATTCAAAAATTAGTACTGCCGGATATCACAGCAGAAGAGCAGCAAAAGCTACGCATAAAGCCGCCAGAACGTTTCTGCGAGTCAACTATAAATACGCTCCGCAAACGTTTTAGAGATGGTCTTCTTACCAGATACGACGCGCTGGAGATCACGAGAGGACAGCCACCTGGAATTAAAAGAATTATAGTACCTGATTTAACCATGGACGAGCATTTGGCGCATCTCGAATGCACAATGCAAATAAATGACGAGCTACAGACGGAGCAGCAGCAAATACAAATCATCTGCATTGAAGATTCGCCACCACAGACTAATTCTCAACCACATTATTCACTTACCCAACACGAGGCGACAGGTCCAAATTTGGTGCCGGCAACTCCAGACGAGACGCTTGACAATGGCTCAGAGCAGACGGCTGGAGCGCCTTCTGGACGAAGAAGATCCGCCTGCTGAGGCATCGCAAGCAGCGCTAACTGCCAACAAAAAATCCAGATGCAAGCAGAAAGGCCAACGTAACACACAAAGCCCAGCAGTGGCGGCAGCAAGCCTCCTAATCCTAGGATGGGCCGCCACTGCCAGCCTTGTAAGTATGCCTGCACTGGCCTCACTGCGAGTTTCTCTTTTTCAGACGCGACGACGGCTGCGCACACCAGCAGACAGATGCTCCATTCGCTGCTCAAACTGCTGCTCTCAGCCAAGACGATGGCCAAGCAGACTCTTTGAAGCCCGGCAATCCACTGTGAGGCCATTATGGGAGCCTCATAGCATCCAGACAGACGACCACTGGGCCACTGTCAGCGTCCAAACGCTGAACGATGACCCGCCAGCAACTCGTCCGTGGCACCTGTTGCGCCCTAGAGAGCGCAGTGCAACCCAATCCAGACGCGAGGCGGCCACCAGACGGCCGCCCTGAGGACAATTCCGGATGCAGACAACTCCAGCCACTACTAAAAGAAGGAAGAAAATCAGAAATTATATTATGCTAAATATATACTGATTGACAGTTACCGGCAACTCATTCTGCAAACACCAATTTACATCCAATTGGTGAATGCAGAGTCCACGAGTGGAGGCGACCATGCTGGATGCCCCCCGGCACCTTTTGGATTTTTTCCTGGAAAATTAGATTTTTAATTTAAGTTTTTGTAAATTACCTGTTGTCATGTTTATATTTTCTTCTTCTTATGTCACAGGGTGACTCAATGTTTGTACGCAAAAAGTCTCGTGTAAAATAAGTGTAAAGTACCTATCTTGTCTCGATTAATCGTTTGTGAGCCCGCGAAGGCAGCGCCATTTAAAATATGTATTTAAACTAAATGTAAATGTATCAAATTAACAGCCCAATGTTAGCCATTCAAATTTATACGTTGCTATGTAAAGTAATACAGATAAATTGTAAAATAAAGGCCCTCCAGTAGCCGTGATCAGTTGCTGGAGGCGAGTCGTGCGCCTACGCGCCCAACTATTCGAACCGAAAAAAAAAAAAAACTTAGATTAATTATATATTGCTAAGTCTAGTCAAACTACTTTAACGCCTAAACTAAATCTGTTACTCATGTCCAATACTTAAATCAAACTATAGCTTCATAAGCGCCAATTGTACCTAAACCTAGCTTACGAGAAACATCAATTACTCCAAAACTGTATTTGTTTAGGAACATTGCTCCTAAACCCTAGTTATGTAACTGACAACTTATCTAGCTTAATCTAAATGTTAATGTAAAGTCAATTCTAGCAGGCAACATTTTCCTGTAAACATTATCCCTAAGCCAAAAAATTGTAAAAGTTGCTTTAAGAGTAATAGTACAATAAATAATACCATCAGTTGCTACTGACTGGCGGGACATTACCACTTAAAATCAAAAAAAAAAAAAAAAAAAAAAATATTCCCCCTAAAAAAAAAAAAAAAAATAAAAACTTTAAACTCGAAAAATGCTTAGCATCACCAATAATAAAAAGAAATATAAAAAGAAAGCAGTGCGTTCATCAGTGAAAACCACAGTGAATCTTGACTTAATGTCGTCCGCCGCGAGTGTAGTGAGTTTATACGACTCTGACGGCACCACATGCCCACAGATCCACTCTTCTCCAGAAATGGAAATGGCCAGCTCCGACGACGAATACTTCTTGAAAGTAATCTCACCTAATCAGACAATCCTAAGGAGAGAAGCATCGAAAAACAAAATTCAGAATACAACGACACCCATACAAACACAACGACAAGTGCCGGCAACATAGGCACACATGGCTTCTGCAGCAACATCAGCTTAGCAACATACAACTACAAACAACAGACAGCCAACACAGGAAACCAGCAACAAAAACTAAGCAATATGGCGCCTCCAGTCGACACCTCCGTTGGCAACATTAAGCCAGTTAACTACAAAAACATCCATCAGGCAACCACTTCAAATCCACAACAACAAAAACCGACGCCAAATCTCGCGCCATCTACAGCACACACACCGACGAAAGCCAGCAACACAAAGCGCAGCTTGATACACACAATTGCTAACATATGTACAAGTGACGGGACCAGTGACTCCTAAACTACCAACTACAGCCACCACTCTTATCGATGACGACCTCTTGACACCATCCAAGCGCAAGCGGATAGAACTTGACTCCAGCGACGACAATATAAACCGAAAGCCAGCAAAATACACAACAGCTCCGACAAAGTTTCATTGACCACCAGAACGAAAACAAACGAGATTATGATCGCAATGTTGGAGAAATACCTCCTTTATTCATTCCTAATGTTGATGCCATTCTTCCTCTACTGGAAAAATTAAAAAATACGCCAGGCATAGGCAGCTACGTGGTGAAGTGTGCATCCAACGGTGTCCGCATTATCAGCAGCTGCCTAAGTACTTACAACTCCATCCTCAACACCTTAAATGAAGCTGGAACACATCTGTACTCACACCAAATGAGGAAAGACAGGGGCCTGCGCGTCGTCATCAGGTATTTGCATCACACCACGCCTGCTGAATGGATCGCTGCTGAGCTCGCTGAAATTGGCTTTAAAACCAGAATACCGGGAATAAAGGCCGGGAATACATTTCGCATTGATTTCTGATGATTGTCTGGATCTCAGAGACTATAAGAGATAGCTATAATTTTTTTTCAACAGCATATTTTTATGTTTGCAAGCAGATCAAATTTGTTTCAAATTTTTGCCACGCCCACTTCCGCCCCGCAAATCAATAAAAATCAAATAACAAGCGTAATATTAAAGCTAGACGCTAGACGTATATACAATAAAATTCCTTATCCTTAATTGTCGAAGTCATTAAATTGTCAAAGTTTGTATGTATGCGTCTATGTTTCTACATGCTCGTCTATATTGGTGTGTGTATGCATGTGAAGTTTTGCAACGAAGATGAACAATTGCTCTTAGATGTTTAGAGTTAAATAGCGTCTTCATAAAGATTGCGATAGTTCTGCTGGTAGTGTGTTGTTTTTTTTTTTTTTTTTTTTTGTAAATGGTATATTAGATAATGTAATTATGTTTTAATTATTTATTTTTTCATTTGATGTGGTTCTTGCTTTTGAGAGCTTGAGCTTCAGATTTAATCTAACTGGCATAACTCAAAACTAATCTCACGAAGCTCTGCACTCTCAGCTTTCAAGCTCTAGATCGGCGATTGAGAGCATTTAGGCCGCAGTCGACGCTCACCAAAGCTCCATATGCACCTCTCTTTCGACGACTCGCAAGTCAGTGTCCCAAGCCTGACTGTTTGTCACGTCAGTATTGTTTGGCACGTTAACTCCTCCCCCCGTTAAGTGAGGGCCACCCTCGGTACTCTTCGGAACGATGGTTCAATTCGGTGCTCGATGTTGGTGGTTAAAGGCGTCAATAAGCCGAATAACTAAACAGCAACAGAATGAAACGTTGACTGCTTTAATACTGCTCCAGACAGAGTTTTTATACCCGCTACCTATAGGGTAGAAGGGTATTATAACTTTGTGCCGGCAGGAAATGTATGTAACAGGTAGAAGGAGGCATTTCCGACCCTATAAAGTATATATATTCTTGATCAGCGTCAACAGCCGAGACGATATAGCCATGTCCGTCCGTCCGTATGAAACACTGGATCTCAGAGACAATAAGAGATAGAGCTATAATTTTTTTTCGACAGCATTTGTTATGTTTGCACGCAGATCAAGTTTGTTTCAAATTTTTGCCACGCCCACTTCCGCCCCCGCGAATCAAAAAAATCGAATAACAAGCGTAAGTTTTAAGCTAGAGTTGCAAATTTTGGTATAATATAATAATAACTATAGTAGTTCTGATTCCTGAAAATTTGGTTGCGATCAGATAAAAATTGTCGAAGTTATTAAAGAAATACTTTTGTATGGGCAAAAACGCCTACTTACTAGGGGTCTTAGTTACTTTGGCTGACAATCTGGTATATTGTCCCGCCTATGGTATATTTTGAATGGTGTACTATATCGATATACCAAGTATACCATTCGGTATACTTTTAGTATTTTTGCAGTATATTTTGTATATTTTGAAAATGATACTGCAATATTTTGCCTTAATTAAAAATGGGTAGCGGGTATCTCACAGTGGAGCACACTCGACTGTAGCTTTCTTACTTGTTCCTTCTAAGCTCATCTCGCAAATCACCGAGGTGTCAGGATTCTAAGTACTCAGTGGATACAGGAGTAGCAGGCTCAGTTTCCTCTGTGCGATGTCACATTCACTGGTGAGATTGCCGAGACAATTTTAGTTCTTATAGGCTGTTTTTGTTATTTTCAACCAGCCGCCATTGATAGAAGCTCGATCGAATGGTGAGCATTCCATAGTCGATCTCCACTGTAGAATCTAAAATCCCGAGTCGTGTGCCGCGATATGCCTCCACTCCGGATAAATATTCTCAAGCGCATAATGTTGATCCTTACTGAACGTATAGCGGATGAGTTCCGTGTAATTTCCCATGATGAAAGTGCTTGCCCCACTTTCAGCGATGATATTATTGTCGTCTCAACTATCTTCTCATACTGAAAATTGTAAACTTTTAGTTTAATTACAAAGTGCAATATGTCATTTTTTGGATACTCTTAATACTAGATACAGATATTGTTGGAATTTGATCCAACGATCAGATCGCAGTAATGTAAGTAAAAAGACAAGAGTTGATTTCGCGGAAATTATAATAAAAGTTTATTAGACAGACAATTCGTTTGCTGTGTTCTTTTCAACTTCACGGCTCAAAGCAAACTACTTCATTTCGCAATATATGCATACATATGATGAAATTCAATACAAGGATGCCACATCAATTAATGCTTAACTTAGAGTTACCAGATTATCATTTAGTTTCTTACGCTAATTCGTTAATTTCAAACATATATTACATAATTTCCAGATTATTAATTCTTTAATGACTTTTCCATATATTTTATTTATTTTTCCATATCATATCATATCATATCGTAAATTATTACTTTATTTCTTTAACTTCTATAATTCAAAATTTTTTGTTAGTTTAGTCTTTTATTTTAAATTGTGCTTATGAACCACCCTCCCACGGTTGCCATTCCAAAAAAAATGTTTTGTACCAAAATTTTGAAAAAATTCACCAATTTTAGCAAAAATGTACCACAAATTTTTTTCGGTATATTTTAATACTATATTTTGTTAACGTTTTTTTAAATTATCTTTTATTATTTCAAATTTCTTTTTTTTCTTCTATATAAAAAAAAACTTTTTCTTACTTTACTTTTCAAACATTATTATTATTATTAGGTGGCACTACAACCCATTTCGGGTTTTGGCCGAGTCTCCCTCCAGGCGCCTCTGCTCTTCGCACGCCACCTCCAATTAGAAATTCCCAGCAGATTAAGGTCCTGCTCTACTTGCTCCTTCCATCGAAGATTTGGTCGTCCCCTTCGTCGTCGCCCGTAGTCGACTCTCGCTTCGAATACCTTCTGAGCTGGAGATTCTTCATCCATACGCACAACGTGGCCGAGCCAGCGCAGACGTTGTATCGTGATGCGTCAGACCACGTCCACGTCGTCGTACAACTCGTACAGCTCGTGGTTCATCCGAATGCGAAAGTCGTCCCCAATCCGAACGGGACCGAAGATCTTGCGAAGAATTTTCCTCTCGAACACTCCAAGCGCTGCTGCATCTGTCATTGACACTACCCATGCTTCTGCGCCATATAAGAGCACGGGTAGGATGAGTGTCTTGTAGAGTGCTAAATTTGTTCGGCGAGAGAGGTCCCTATTGCACATTTGCCTACTCAGACCAAAGTAGCACCTATTGGCAAGTGTGATTCTTCGCTTGATCTCCAGGCTGACGTCATTTTTGGTGTTAATGGCAGTGCCAAGGTATGTGAACTCCTTGACCACTTCGAACGTATAGTTGTCTGCTACCACCTGGGAGTCTAGACGCCGCGCCTCCTTGCTTGTAGACAGCATATACTTCGTCTTGCCCTCGTTTACCGCCAAACCCACATTTGCTGACTCTTTTTCGAAAGCGGAAAATGCAGCAGTGACATCACGCTTGCTGCGGCCAATGATGTCAATGTCATCGGCGTAAGCAAGGAGCTGGACACTTTTATAAAAAATAGTGCCAGCTCGATGCACACCGGCTTTCCGCAAGACCCCTTCCATCACAAAGTTGAAGAGGTTGCACGACAGGGGGTCACCTTGTCTGAAACCTCGAACGGTATTGAAAGGTTCGGAGAGGTTCGTTCCTACCTTTACAGAGCTGATGGTGCTGCTCAATGTCATCCTGCAAAGACGTATCAGCTTTGCAGGGATACCGAACTCAGACATGGTGGCATATAGGCATTCTCGTGTCGGACTATCGAATGCAGCTTTGTAATCGACAAAGAGATGGTGTGTGTCAATTCCATTTTCGTGGGTTTTCTCCAGGATTTGGCGCAATGTGAAGATCTGGTCTATGTTGGATTTGCCAGGTCTGAAGCCGCACTGATAAGGTCCGATCAGTGTGCTGGTATACGGCTTCAGTCGTTCACATATTACGCTCGATAGGACCTTATATGAGATGGCAATCAGGCTAATTCCCCGGTAGTTGGTGCATATCGTCGGGTCGCCTTTCTTCAGCACAGGACAAAGGACGATGAGATTCCAATCGTTGGGCATGCTTTCTTCTAGCCATATTTTGCAGAAGAGCTGATGCATGCACCTTATAAGCTCTTCGCCGCCGGCCTTAAACAACTCTGCAGGCAGTCCATCAGCACCGGCTGCTTTGTTGTTTTTGAGTCGCATAATAGCAACTCGGACCTCGTCATGGCTAGGTAGTGGTATATCCACTGCTTCCTCCAATGGCGGCATTGGTGCCGTCATCGCCTGCTAGCAGCTTGGAGAAATGCGCCCTCCATAACCTCAGCGTGCACTGCGTATCTGTAACCAGATTCCCGTCTTTATCTCGACAGTTAGATGCTCCGGTCTTGAAACCATGTATCAGACGGTTGACTTGTTGGTAAAATTTTCGAGCATCATTTCTGTCCTGCAACACCTCGAGTTCCTCGCACTCTCGCTTTTCTTTCTCCCGTTTTTTCCGTCTAAAAAGCCGCCTCTCTTCCTTCCTTTTCTCCCTGTAACGTTCACACGTAGCTCGCGTTGCGCCAGACTGCAGCGTTCTTCTGTAGGCGGCGTTTTTTGCCGCAGCTGCGACGCGACACTCCTCGTCATACCATTGGTTCCGTGTGGGTGGGCGCTTGAACCCAATGGCTGTTTCAGCGGCAGCTCGCATGGAGTGGGATATGTGCGCCCAGAGTCCGCCGGCGTCAACAGGAAGAGGGGTTGGTTGGTGGAGCAGTTCCGAGAGGTGAGTGGAGTAGGCTGTTGCTGTCCGTTGTGATCGCAGCCTAGTGACGTCAAGCTTTCGTTGCGTGATGGGACGTACGTTTTTCGCTCGGCATAGCCGCATGCGTATCTTGGCTGCGACAAGATAGTGGTCCGAGTCTATGTTGACTCCACGAAACGTACGCACGTCCATCACGCTTGAGGCATGCCTTCCGTCTATCACAACATGATTAATCTGGTTGCGCGTTTTTTGATCAGGGGACAGCCATGTGGCCTTGTGGATGTCGAGGTGCCGAAATCTGGTGCTACTCACTACCATGTTTCGCGCCGCGGCGAAGTCAATCAGCCTGAAACCGTTGTTCGAAGTGGTCTCGTGGAGGCTGAATTGACCGACGGTGCGGTCAAAGATGCTTTCGCGCCCAACCTTTGCGTTGAAGTCCCCGAGGATGATCTTCACGTCGTGGTTTGGGCAGCGGTCGTGTGTGTCCTCGAGTCTCGCGTAGAATGCATCCTTGCATCGTCCTTCTCCTCCGTCGGGGCGTGCGCGCAATTTATGCTAAGATTGAAAAATCTAGCTTTGACGCGGATTGTAGCCAGCCGTTCACTCACTGGGGTGAAATTGGAGACGTGGTGGCGAAGTCTCCGGCTTACTACAAATCCGCATCCAAAATCGCGCCTCTCCGCATGGCAGCTGTAGTAAATATCGCAGTTTGCTCGCTTGGAGCAACCTTGTCCTGTCCATCTCATTTCCTGGATGGCGGTAATGTCAGCCTTTAATTTCTCGAGGGCATCCGCCAGTTGGATAGAGGCACCTTCCCAATTAAGGGTTCGGACATTCCAGGTGCATATCCTTAAATCGTAGTCCTTTTTCATTTTGCGGTGGTCGTCAACATAATGGGGGATCCCTTCCGAGGCTCTCGCTTTGGTTTTTCTTGGGCTTCTTTTTTCCGAGGCGGGTTCCAAACCCTGCGCTCAACCATTTACCGTCCGGATGACTCGCTGCACACATTAGCTCGCTATCTAGCGGATGCTAGGATAGGTACCCAGGAGGTGCCACGAGGAGGCTGTGTGTCAACTTGCAATCATTCGTAGACAGAGATCGCACTGGCGGCCACCAAGTTGACCGCAATCAGAAACTTTACTCTGTACGAATAAAAGCCATCCCATCCCTTTTCAAACATAAAGAAATCAAAAACAGCCAACTGTCCGCACGACAGTAGGAAGCGCCCGTCGGAAATTGATTTTGCCATCACCAGTGGCATTAATGGCAAAATCACAAACATCTCGTCCAGCACTGACCTGAGCTCTGACCATTTGCCGCTTATGATTGAACTCTGTGATAGTGTAAATGCAAATTTGCGCTGTCACAGAGTCAATTCCAGGCTACTGGCCAGAGGCGCTGATATCAGATGCTTTCAGTTGTCTCTTGAAAACTCCATTCACCTGACAACTGAGATCAACGTGGCCACTGATATTGACGATGCTGTGAGTATATTATTGCGAAATATACAAACAGCGGCAGATGCCGCGTCGACGCGAGCAATACCACCAAATGTTGGCAACGGACAGCGAAACAGCCAGAGACAGCGACATGACCAAAACCTGGAACTAGATGACGACGTTAGAGCACTTTTGAATGAGAAGAAAAGATGCAAACGTTACTTACTTTTGACTCACACTCCTGAGGCGAAAAAAAACTATCGGGCTGCAAAAAATCGCCTCAAAAAAGCGCTGGAAAAAAGAAGAAACAAAAACATTAACAAACTATTCGAGGGCATAAGTACTCAGGATCCATATGCAATACAGAAATTATGAAAACTGACAAATAAGATCAAAAAGCAGCCGCAAACAAATCACCCATTAAAATACTCTACAAGCACTATTGACGCGGCCTTCAATTCCACTGACAAAATTATATGGACGAAAACGACGGATGAGAAAGCTGAGGTATTTGTCTCCCAGCTGAAAGACAGATTTACACCAGCTCTCTCAAACACGGAGGATGAACGCATGGCCATCAGTGATGACTGGCGTAAGCGACACCAGCATTTGCAACAAAGCCAAGCACTGAACATCAAGCCTATAACATTGACGGAAGTAAAAATGGAAATTGACGCACTACAGCCGGCCAAAGCACCTGGATATGATAAAATTGAAAACAAATTAATAAAATTGCTACCGCAGAAGGAGCTGCTATATTTAACACTTATTTATAATTCCATTTTGCGCATAGGATACTTCCCCAAACTGTGGAAATATGCCGAGATCACGATGTGCCTCAAGCCTGGCAAATCCCCAGAAGATGTGGCATCCTACCGGCCAATCAGCCTCATATCCGGTCTCGCAAAGCTCTTTGAAAAACTTCTGCTCAAACGGTTGTTTGAGCACAAAGACTTTGCCACTGCAGTGCCCAGCCACCAATTTGGCTTTCGACGTGAGCACGGCACGGAACATCAGCTGGCCAGAGTCACACAGCATATATTAAGAGCTTATGAAGAACGTCAATACTGCTCAGCCATATACATCGACATATCGGAGGCGTTCGATAGAGTGTGGCATGAGGGCCTGCTAAGCAAAATCATTAAAATACTGCCACTAAATTTATATACAATCATATAAAGTTACCTGACTGATCGCACTTTTGCAGTCAAATGCAACGACGGAGTAACATCCAGAGTCGGTTGCATATCAGCTGGTGTCCCACAGGGCAGCGTCTTGGGACCGATCTTATACACAATTTACTCGTCAGATATGCCGCTGCCTTTGCTCACTCAAAATCGACGCCTCCTTGAGCCAAACGAAAGGTCGATGCTGCTGTCAACATATGCGGATGACACAGTCATCATGTGCTCTGCTGATCATCCGGCCAATGCAATAAGCGAGACACAGCAGTACCTGCACCACTACATTAAATGGTCAAAGAAAGGGTGCTTCAAATTAAATACGACAAAGACAGCACATGTTATATACACGCTGCGTGACCTAAACGAACGAGATAGGACGAGAACGATTACAATAAACGGTCATGAAATTAAAATGCAATCCAAACACACTTACCTGGGCGTCACACTTGACCGTAAATTAACACTGGCCACACACGTGACAAGACTGTGCGTTAAAACCAGAGCAAGAGCCATGAAGTTGGGCTGGCTCCTTGGGCGAAACAGCAAATTGGCAAAGGACTGCAAAATGCTACTGGTTAAGCAGCTCATCATGCCAATTTGGAAATACGCTCTTTCTATCTGGGGCGCGCTCACCTCAAACTGCCAGATCAATCGTTTGCAGCGGCTGCAAAATAAAATAATTCGTAAATCGCTAAATGTATCTTGGACAATAAGAAACGAGTGCATTAGAAATACATACCAGTTGTGCACAATTGATGAAGCGTTTCACGTGGCCAGTGAACGCATGGCGAAATCACTGGCGGCACACCCTAATCCAGAGGCTACAAAGCTGATTAGAGAGCCATTGATCGTGCAACGCCTGCAAAGGCCCAGATACATGGAACAGCTTAACAAATTCATAAGGCCGTTAAGCGCAGCGCTAAATGCAAATGGAACAAATCCAACGCATTTGCAGCAGGTGCAAGGCGAGCACCTGCGCACTGAACTGCAACAGACAAACGACCAATAAAATTTGAGAAGGCAGATTCGGCCTTTTCTGCCGACGCTGATCCGCATCCAGGATGAGTACGATGAAGCCAAAGCGAACGAGCAACGCGAACGCGAACAGGCACAGCGGCAGCAACAAACTGGCACAAAGACAGCTGCGAGATTAAAGGAAAGAGAAATAAATCAACTGAGACGGAAATTTGCACAAGGAATACTCACCAGAGAAGCGATTATGGAGCACATATGTGGCCAGCCATTACAAATTCAAAAATTAGTACTGCCGGATATCACAGCAGAAGAGCAGCAAAAGCTACGCATAAAGCCGCCAGAACGTTTCTGCGAGTCAACTATAAATACGCTCCGCAAACGTTTTAGAGATGGTCTTCTTACCAGATACGACGCGCTGGAGATCACGAGAGGACAGCCACCTGGAATTAAAAGAATTATAGTACCTGATTTAACCATGGACGAGCATTTGGCGCATCTCGAATGCACAATGCAAATAAATGACGAGCTACAGACGGAGCAGCAGCAAATACAAATCATCTGCATTGAAGATTCGCCACCACAGACTAATTCTCAACCACATTATTCACTTACCCAACACGAGGCGACAGGTCCAAATTTGGTGCCGGCAACTCCAGACGAGACGCTTGACAATGGCTCAGAGCAGACGGCTGGAGCGCCTTCTGGACGAAGAAGATCCGCCTGCTGAGGCATCGCAAGCAGCGCTAACTGCCAACAAAAAATCCAGATGCAAGCAGAAAGGCCAACGTAACACACAAAGCCCAGCAGTGGCGGCAGCAAGCCTCCTAATCCTAGGATGGGCCGCCACTGCCAGCCTTGTAAGTATGCCTGCACTGGCCTCACTGCGAGTTTCTCTTTTTCAGACGCGACGACGGCTGCGCACACCAGCAGACAGATGCTCCATTCGCTGCTCAAACTGCTGCTCTCAGCCAAGACGATGGCCAAGCAGACTCTTTGAAGCCCGGCAATCCACTGTGAGGCCATTATGGGAGCCTCATAGCATCCAGAGAGACGAGACAAGCCCAGAGAGACACTGGGCCACTGCCAGCGTCCAAACGCTGAACGATGACCCGCCAGCAACTCGTCCGTGGCACCTGTTGCGCCCTAGAGAGCGCACTGCAACCCAATCCAGACGCGAGGCGGCCACCAGACGGCCGCCCTGAGGACAATTCCGGATGCAGACAACTCCAGCCACTACTAAAAGAAGGAAGAAAATCAGAAATTATATTATGCTAAATATATACTGATTGACAGTTACCGGCAACTCATTCTGCAATAACCAATTTACATCCAATTGGTGAATGCAGAGTCCACGAGAGGCGATGTACCAGTGGAGGCGACCATGCTGGATGCCCCCCGGCACCTTTTGGATTTTTTCCTGGAAAATTAGATTTTTAATTTAAGTTTTTGTAAATTACCTGTTGTCATGTTTATATTTTCTTCTTCTTATGTATGTTCGTACATGTCACAGGGTGACTCAATGTTTGTACGCAACAAGTTTTTTTTAAGTTTTTGTAAATTACCTGTTGTCATGTTTATATTTTCTTCTTCTTATGTATGTTCGTACATGTCACAGGGTGACTCAATGTTTGTTCGCAAAAAGACTCGTGTAAAATAAGTGTAAAGTACCTATCTTGTCTCGATTAATCGTTTGTGAGCCAGCGAAGGCAGCGCCATTTAAAATATGTATTTAAACTAAATGTAAATGTATCAAATTAACAGTCCAATGTTAGCCATTCAAATTTATACGTTGCTATGTAAAGTAATACAGATAAATTGTAAAATAAAGGCCCTCCAGTAGCCGTGATCAGTTGCTGGAGGCGAGTCGTGCGCCTACGCGCCCAACTATTCGAACCGAAAAAAAAAAAAACTTAGATTAATTATATATTGCTAAGTCTAGTCAAACTACCTTAACGCCTAAACTAAATCTGTTACTCATGTCCAATACTTAAATCAAACTATAGCTTCATAAGCGCCAATTGTACCTAAACCTAGCTTACGAGAAACATCAATTACTCCAAAACTGTATTTGTTTAGGAACATTGCTCCTAAACCCTAGTAATGTAACTGACAACTTATCTAGCTTAATCTAAATGTTAATGTAAAGTCAATTCTAGCAGGCAACATTTTCCTGTAAACATTATCCCTAAGCCAAAAAATTGTAAAAGTTGCTTTAAGAGTAGTAGTACAATAAAGAATACCATCAGTTGCTACTGACTGGCGGGACATTACCACTTAAAATCAAAAAAACAAAAAAAAAATACCACTTCAAAAAAAAAAAAAAAAATAAAAACTTTAAACTCGAAAAATGCTTAGCATCACCAATAATAAAAAGAAATATAAAAAGAAAGCAGTGCGTTCATCAGTGAAAACCACAGTGAATCTTGACTTAATGTCGTCAGTCGCGAGTGTAGTGAGTTTATACGACTCTGACGGCACCACATGCCCACAGATCCACTCTTCTCCAGAAATGGAAATGGCCAGCTCCGACGACGAATACTTCTTGAAAGTAATCTCACCTAATCAGGCAATCCTAAGGAGAGAAGCATCGAAAAAAAAAATTCAGAATACAACGACACCCATTACAAACACAACGACAAGTGCCGGCAACATAGGCACACATATTAAAACTCAACAACAACTAAACGATGATACACAGAAAAAACAGCAACAAAACTCAACCATCATGGCTTCTGCAGCCAACTCCTCCGCCAGCAACATCAGCTTAGCAACATACAACTTTAAACAACAGACAGCCAACACAGGAAACCAGCAACAAAAACTAAGCAATATGGCGCCTCCAGTCGACACCTCCGTTGGCAACATTAAGCCAGTTAACTACAAAAACATCCATCAGGCAACCACTTCAAATCCACAACAACAAAAACCGACGCCAAATCTCGCGCCAGCACACACACCGACGAAAGCCAGCAACACAAAGCGCAGCTTGATACACACAATTGCTAACATACAAGTGAGGGGTCCAGTGACTCCTACCAACTACCAACTACAGCCACCACTCTTATCGATGACGACCTCTTGACACCATCCAAGCGCAAGCGGATAGAACTTGACTCCAGCGACGACAATATAAGCCTGTTTGAGTGTATTAAAACACCTGCTTTTAAAAGTGACTCAGCCAAATTTATACAGCAAGCCAGAAGAAACTCCCAATCATTGACCACCAGAACAAAAACAAACGAGATTCTGATCGCAATGTTGGAGAAATACCTCCTTTATTCATTCCTAATGTTGATGCCATTCTTCCTCTACTGGAAAAATTAAAAAATACGCCAGGCATAGGCAGCTACGTGGTGAAGTGTGCATCCAACGGTGTCCGCATTATCAGCAGCTGCCTAAGTACTTACAACTCCATCCTCAACACCTTAAATGAAGCTGGAACACATCTGTACTCACACCAAATGAGGAAAGACAGGGGCCTGCGCGTCGTCATCAGGCATTTGCATCACACCACGCCTGCTGAATGGATCGCTGCTGAGCTCGCTGAAATTGGCTTCAAAACCAGAATACCGGGAATACAGGCCGGGAATACATTTCGCATTGATTTCTGATGATAGTCTGGATCTCAGAGACTATAAGAGATAGCTATAATTTTTTTTCAACAGCATATTTTTATGTTTGCAAGCAGATCAAATTTGTTTCAAATTTTTGCCACGCCCACTTCCGCCCCGCAAATCAATAAAAATCAAATAACAAGCGTAATATTAAAGCTAGACGCTAGACGTATAGATTGAGTGCATTTAGGCCGCAGTCGACGCTCACCAAAGCTCCATATGCACCTCTCTTTCGACGACTCGCAAGTCACTGTCCCAAACCTGACTGTTTGTGACGTCAGTATTGTTCGGGATGTTAACTTATACAATAAATACTATTCTAATTGTGGTGCGCGAGTTCGAGTCCCTGTCGGGAATACATAGCGCATTGATTTTTTCAAAATGGGTAGCGGGTATCTCACAGTCGAGCACACTTGACTGTAACTTTCTTACTTGAGTGTACTCGACTGTGAGATATCCGCTACCCCTTTTGAATAAAAGCAATATGTTTTGTAATTATATATTTACATATACATATACAGTGGATCACATGATTAGAGAAGCTTACAGCTCTAACAATAATGCGTGTGTTTTATTCGTTAAGAAGTTAAGAATTAACAAATTACATTTTGTTGCGTATGGTTATTTTAAGGATCCATCTTGCAATAGCTTTATATTTAAAAGTCTTTTGATGGGGTGGTTAAAGTACTAACAAGTAGTCTTAAAATAACACATACTAGATATTTAAAAAAAAACAAACATAGTGTAGGGCTGTGCACAAATTAATGGAAAGAGCCTCCATAAAAAAATGTACTGTGTTTGAATATAGAGTTAAAAAAATTAACAAGTTAAATATGACTAGACCTTTAGTTTGTAATGACCAGATGACAAATGTGAAACTGCCTTTTTATAGAAATTTAATATCAGAAAACAACGGCAAATTTGATTTCGACAAGGATCCTTTTGTCGATGCTTACGGAATGATTTCTAAAGGGCATTCTCATTTTATTCAGTATTTATCAACCAACTTGAAGTCTTTTTATGGGACAAAGAACATATTAATATGTTATTGACCCATATAAAACAAGGAACTTTACATATGGATGCCACAGGAAATGTTGTGCAGCCTTTGCACTTAGGTTAGGTTAGGTAGGACCGGCTGCCCCTGTACGGGGCACAGCATAGAGGTCCGTAGCTGTACCGGTAGCTTATCTACGTCTCAGAAATCGCGCAGTATGGATGCATTTTTGGCAAAAGCCAGCAGCATCCTAGGAGGTAGCCGTGAAACGTCCCGAAGATCGTTGTGGCACGGCGAATTAAGGTATTTCAACCGGAGTCGGGATTACGCTGGGCATCTACAGAGAAGATGCTCGAGTGTTTCCTTGACCCCGGGCACGTTGCATTTTCTGCACTGATCACTGTTCGTGATACCCAGCTTTACAGTATGGACAGCCGACAGACAGTGACCAGTTAAAATGCCTCGCATTAGCCTGCAGTCTTTCCTTGAAAGCTGCGTGACGAATTTGGTTAGGGTTTTGTTAGTAGAGGCACACATCAACCTTGCAGTTTTGCACGAGTTGGCATTGCGCCAGCTCGCGTCCCACTGAAGTCTAGAGCGCACCTCAATTTCCCTGCCTAGAGTTCGCAGGGATATCATAACATTGCACATGTTGCCGACATCGAGCCCCACTCCCTCTTTGGCGAGAGAGTCTGCGATCTCGTTGCCATCGATGCCCTTGTGGCTTGGGATCCAATAGATACTCACGACCGCAGATGCGTTCAGCGACTCTATTGCTCTTCTGCTGTCCACTTTGTAGAGAAGAGAATATTTTTGTATTCATTAGTAGCCCATATCCCTAAGCTCCATATTGTATTCCCAGTAGCTCATGTAATACTTTCGAATCATACATCGTATGACATTGGAAGATTTTTATTCGAGTTACGGAAGTCTTGTTTAAAAAATCAATACAAATGTAGAATAATAACTGATGTTAGTGTTGCTATTATTGGGGCCATTTTAAAAGAGTTTAATAATCTAGACATTGTAAATTATAATGAAATTTGTTTTAATTATGTATATAATAATAGTTCTATTTTTCCTAATGTTTGTGTTCAGTTTTGTACAAGTCTCTATTGCAAAATTATGTGCCGTAATATTGATGAAATAATTGGCTTGTACAACATTGAATTAAGAACATTTTTAAGAAATTGCTTAGGTTACCCCTATTCGATTAACAACGTGCTAGAATTAGAAAAATGGTTCAAGAATCTTGCAATCATTCTTCTTTCTTAATTTATTAATAAGATAGTTGATAACGCCAAAGCATATTTTATAAAATACCATAACGATACATTTTTTTTTAAATTTTAATGAACAATTTTTTGCCCAAACACCATTAAATGATAAAGTAACTGATATAACACTAAATTCAATAACCTTGGCAAGTCCGTTTCGTAAATATATTTGAAACCATTAACATTGAAGTCATTTAATAATTTTAATTAATTAATTTAAATAAATTTAATACATCTTACGCGAACAATATTTTTCACTGTCCGAAAATGTTAGAGTTAATTTTAAAAAAGTATATTGTATATGTTCCCTTCTGGACTAATATTATTGGAATATTTATTGATTCATCTGGCAAAAAACCAAGCAATGGTACAATTGAATCGTTTTTTAAAGTAGTTAAGCATAGTATTATTAAACCGAACAAAAAGAAGGGGTTAAAATTTGGGCCGCTTTATTCGGAAAATGGAGCCACGCTCCGTTTCCGTCATTAAACAGCTTCAACTTTCTCTCCCTTCACACGACTAACAAACGTAAATATCATTAGACCAAAAACGAATAAACTTAGAATTAAGGAAAGTAAATATTTAGATGAAATTGCTGATAAGCGAAAACTCTCTCGACATATTGAAAAATGGCAAAAGCCAGCTTTGAACAAGCTTAAAGTGAGAATGTTTAAAAATGATTTCTACAATTTTGAAAAATTCCATGACTCTAAAGTCAAAGATTGTAAAAAGGAGGTTGAAAAAATTGTTGAACAGGGCTACTCGAATTCAGCCATTTCAACTAAATTTGATATGGAAGATAACCAAAAACAATTAATTATTAGATTAAAATCTCAAACTAACAACCTAAATTTAAATCAACAAATAATAATATTAAACTTTGAGTCTCTTTTCAGGAAAGTTCATGGCTACTTGGATAGCCAACAATTTGTTTTTAAAATTTGTGTGGACGATTTGTTTTCGTTAATCGATCAGCGCTGGCTAACAAACTTTATCGTTGATGTTAGCCTCACTGTTCTGTTATACGAAAACAGAATCGAAACCATCATAAATTTGCCTTGTCAATTAGGACAATTTTGTTTTAATAATGGTAAATTAATTGGCAAATATATTTAAATTACTTATAAGTCCCCATTGCTTTGAAAATCATTTTTTTATTTTGTTTATTAACAAGTCGAGTAAAAAAATAATATTTTTAGACCCCTTCAGAAATTTGGGGAAAACTTCTCTTTTTGAAAATTATTATCTAAAATTGTTAAAACATATAGAGCCCAACGTAACTTATACCATATTTAAAATACTACATGATACCCAATTTGATAGCTACAATTGTGGCATTTTTATTTTGCAATACGCTGAAAGATTTTTACCAAAAATTTCGCTTAATAATTTAAAATCGCATGATTTATTTAGGAGCGAATTGTTTGATAAACTTCTTCGGTATGGAGATTCTCTAGATGGTTTTTGTTTACACTGCTGTGCTGAGCAGAAGTAACCTTCCGAATCTTAGTGTATTTTTTGTGATCGACCTATATGCAATGATTGCAAACGAGTTTATGATGGTGATACACAGAATTATATAATTTGCAAATTATGTCAAATCTCCGACGGGTAAATGTCTTTTACAAATACATACAAATATAGTTGTGGAAATGTAGCATCAAACTGGATGCAAAAACAGTATATACATATGTTATCGTAACATCTCATCACTAATATATTAAATCGGTATATATTATATATCGAATATCGGTTGATGTTTGGCCTTACATGGTCTCACTTTTTCTTAATCTCCCTCTCTTTCGTCGTTGACCATCTTAGAGTAAAGACTTGTCCGTTTTTCAACATAATCCTACTTACACGATTTTTTCCTTGTTTTTTTTTTTGGGTGTTATTTTTGTTTATAAAATATGTAAGTATTATTTTCTGATAATCGAAAGTCTCTTACAGTCGAGCACAAACGACTTTAATAGTCTTACTTGCTCGTTTTTTTCTTTTTTTTTCTGTTGTTTTTGTTAAGCCTTTGAGCCGGGACATCGCTGGCGGCCATTTATAATTTGTTTGGGCTTTCAGCGCGGCCGTCCAAAGCAATTACCGTGCTCAAGGTGCATTTGCCCTCCCACTTACCACTTCATCTATTCATTCAAAACACTCGACGTTCAAGTCCACACCTCCTTCGCATCCATATTTACTACGTTCACGTCCGACACCTACACAGCCAAGCAATTCGGCTTGACTTGAGGCGAACTTTTGCCGGTTGCCCTGGTGTTTGGGGCCGCCATCGTCATCGTCATCTTATCGGGTTCACTTACTGGGTCAACTTTGTCTTGTCGCCGTGATTTATTATTATGCCCAGCCCCTTGTTGCTGTTGCTGTGTTGCTATTGCTGCTGCGGCTATTTTTTTTGGCACGTTCGCGCTGTGAAAACAGACGCCTCGCATGGCGAAGCTCATGCTTTTTTTTTTTTTTTGGACGTTCACGCACCGCAGTACGTTCAAGTGGTCAGAGGGAGGGTTCGGCCTTTATCGGCCCTCTTCTGAGTTGTCTGAGATTCGTGCTCTCTCTTCTCTTCTTAGCTGCTTCATTACTGCCTCTGCCATCGTGTTCACCGCCACCCATTTCTCCTTCGAGCTTATCATATGCTCGAATACGGACTCCGTCTCGACACGCCCCTCAAGGCGGACTTCTAGTTCTTCACTAGCACCTGCGAAGCGTCCGCAGTGCAAAAAGACGTGCTCTGCATCCTCCACCACCAGCGACTCGCAGTGGGCGCAGTAAGAGTCTGATGCATGGCCGAAACGGTGCAGGTATCCTTTGAAACACCCGTGACCACTTAGTAATTGTGTTAGGTAAAAGTTCATCTCTCCGTGACCTCTGTCTAACCACCTTGAAACGTCCGGTATCAGGCGATGTGTCCACCGACCTTTCGTGCCGCTGTTCCACCTTGCTTGCCACTCCTGGATAATGCTGGCTCTATCCCTGGCCTTCGCGCGCTCTGCTGCCTGTAGATCGAATGGCGATATTCCCGCAAGGACCATTGCAGCTTCTCCCGATACCGTCCGGAATTCGCAGCACATTCTGAGCGCGCAGATCCTGTGCACCGAGTTCATCTGCCTCAAGAAGGTGCCGCTCTCCGTTCCCTTTAGCCAGATCGGGGCTGCGTAAAGGCTGATGGACCTGACCACGTTCGTGAGCAGTAGCCTTTTTTTCTGCCTAGGGCCCCATGTGTTCGGCATTATTCGAGCTAAGGCCGTGGATGCGGTTGCTGCCTTACTCGCCGCGTACATGAGGTGTGCTCGAAAGTTGAGTCTGTTGTCCACCTTGACTCCGAGATAGGTCATAGTGGCCTGCGAACTTATCGTTGTATCCCCAACTACGATGTTAACAAACTCCAGCTTTTTCCTTGAAGTAACCAACACGGCCTCGGTTTTATGCTCCGCCAGTCGGAGCCCTACTTCATCCAGCCAATCCCGTACTGCTTTGACTGCAGTATTCGTCGTTGCCTCTATGTCCGTCAGGTGCTTCGCAACCGTTACGATCGCTAAGGTAACTTGCGATTATCCGGGTGAGATAGTTCGGGATATTAAAGTGCTGCAACGCCAACTGGCAGAATTAAAGGCAAGTGCGGTGATGAGGCAGTACTCCTTACTGCCCCAGAGCCAGCGCTCCCCCGCGATTGCCTTCTCCGCCTTGTCCATAATTTGGCTGATAGTCTGAATCCCTTCCGGAAACCAAACTGCCATGGTGATAGGCCCCCTGCTCGGTTTATCGCGACCTCCAGGCGCTCCCGTACTAGCGTTTCTAGCGCTTTGCCCGCCGTGTCTAGTAAGCTGATCGGTCGGTACGAAGAAGGCTCCTCCGGAAGTTTCCCCCCATTCGGGATTAGCACGAGCGACTGCTTTTTCCATCGGGCAGGGAACATTCCTTCCTCTAGGCACCTATTGTACAGCCTCATCAGGTCCTCCGGATAATTCTCCAGGGCGGCTTTGATGGCCAGACCAGGGATACCATCGGGGCCGGGCGACTTGTTCACCTTGATGCCTCTAGCAACCTCCCGGAGCTCTTCCCGAGTAACTGCCGGGAAGCTGATACGGTGTCCTTGCAGTAACGTTTTTGGCCTTCCTACTCTACTCTGCAGTGGGAATAGTTCGCGCACAATCCTGCCAAGGAGGGTTGGGCAGGATGGACAGGGAGTCCTAAACGCTTTCAGCCTCTTCATCGTCAGCTTGTAGGCCATACCCCACGGGTCGTTGTCCGCCTCGTTCACCAGATGCTGGAAGGACGCCCTCTTGCTTTCCTTGATAAGGTTCGCCAGAATCCGTCTCTTGGTTTTGTGTACTCCTCTCAGATACTCGTATGCGGAGCCAGGGGCAGCACGCTGGTAGTTCCTCCTAGCTCGGAGGCACTCTCTCCTTGCGTCCGCTATCCCGTCGTTCCACCAGTGGACTTGCGGAAGACGACTTCCTCCCTGCACTCTCCTGGACATTGAAGCATCGCAAGTACTCGCTATCCTTGCCACTACCTTGCTGGCCATAACCTCCGCCGTGCCATCGAGCTCTGTTCCTCTGATCATATAGTTGAAGACCTCACTATCGAAGGACCTCGTATTGTATGAGAGTCTCCTGGGAGTGTTTCTCCGTAGCAGGTTTACTCCAATCTCCGTAATAATCGCAGAGTGATCGCTATGCGTGTAATCACTGCATACCTTCCAGGATGCTCTGCGTGAAAGGCTGCCACTTACGAAAGTAACATCGATGGTGGATCCCATACTACCCCTACTGAACGTGTACTGGTTGCCAGAATTTAGCAGCACTACATCCAGGATTGCCAGCGCCTCCAGCAGAGCTCGACCTTTGTCGTTGGTCCTCGCACTCCCCCACTCCGTGGCCCAAGCGTTAAAGTCCCCTGCAATAAGGCAGGGCGTCTTTGTCCTCGCGTCATCCGCAAGTTCGTCCGTAGCCGCCCGGAAGCTTTGTAGATCTATGGATGGAGGCAGATAGCAACTATAGAAGTAAATCGGGCCTATCCTGGCTCGAACAAAAAAGCTACCGCTTTTTACTTCTGACACCATCGCCGGGTTTCCCCCGCAACTCCACACCGCTGCCTTACCGTTTCTGGGGGGATTTCGTGTGTGACAGTGTGTGTGTGTGTGCCACACAGTAACCAGGCGTGTTGACCCGTTCGACACCGATTAATATGCACAGATTCACACGGCTCAAGAATTCTCTCGTCGCTGTTGCTATACTTTTATTAATGTTAATTCGACCAAGTTTAGCTACTCACTACTTGAACTTGAACTGGAACTCTCTGTGGCCATAATTCTACTGTGTATCATAATTTGAGCATAATCATTTATCAAAGTGCGTTCATTTACCTCGCAAGTTATCGTTAGTGTTTGCCTCTTTGTCTTGAGCAAAATCGTTTTATTTGAATTTGAAATTTAAATAGAGTTCGATTAAAGTTGCTGCAATTTCTGTTGCTGGTTACTGCAATGTTGCATTAAATATAAATTAAAATTGCTGATAGGTTCTGGCATGCATTCGCCACTTACATATGCGTATAATTAAAATATTTGAAATCACTAAAGGGCAACGTTGCATTAAATATAAATTAAAATCGCTATTATTTGTTTATTGTATTTTTTTTTTTTTTTATTTGGTCAAACATGAATTTGCTATTTGTTATTAACAAAAATGTTAGCGAATGGACTGCTAGAAAAGCGCTGCAAGACATCGGATTTATTGCAGGATATCGGCATTATCCGATAGAAATGTTAAAGCGCGATTGAAATTTGCAAGGGCACACAAAAATTGGCCTGTTGACGATTGGAATCGTGTTGTCTGGTTAGACGAGCCAAATCTTAACTTTCAGCAATACTGCTGGCGTAAATCCGGAGAACGAATCCAGAGACACCATGTAAAACAAACTGCATAACATGGTGATGGAAATATTATGGTCTGGGGATGCTTCACATGTTGGCATGTTAGTTCTCTACACTTAATAGACGGTATTAATAGCCAAAGAAGCACCCTTTGGTGTTCCTTCTCATCTAAGACATCATTAGTCGAGCATCTGACTGCTTAAATAATTTTTTAACGACCTGCGACTTTTTTGAACAAGATATCCCCCATACCGAAACACTTTGCGAAAATTGTTAAGGAATGGATTGGAAAGCAAAAGTTTAAATTAATGGAGTAGCCAGCACAAAGTCCCGACCTCAATCCGATTGAAAAGACGGCTCGGGTAGTACGAAGTAGCTCCATCAAACATGGGCAAACTTTGGGAGCGTGTGTTGAAGCAGAATAGAGTCTTATTCCTAAAAATGAATCTCAAAATTTGGTAGAAAGCATTCCGGACAATGTACAGGAAGTCAATATAATGGTGAATCTTACCGATTTATGCTGACAAGAGAAGTTAGAAAGAGTTGTGCTTTAGAATATATCGTTGTGTGTGTGTCTTGCAAATAAAATACACTTTGAGTTTTAAATTGTTGCTTTTCCAATTACATTTTTAGAGAACAATGACCAGCAACGTGGAATCTCGTCAAACCAAGTCCAACTTGCCATTGGGCCAAACTAATGCGGCCAATTGCACAGTATGTGATGCTCCGTTTAAGACACTGCAAGAGTGTTTGGCCCACGAATTACTCAAGCACCTAATCAAGCTGCCCAAATGCCTCGGTGCCGTCTCCAAACTCTCTGCCAGCGAAGAAACCCAATGCGAACGACGTCTACTGGAGGAATTGCTCGTCCTGTCACCACCTGGACAGCAACTGCAAGACGTATTGTCATTCTATGCTGGCAATAGTGCTACATTGTTGCAATGCTTTAAGGAAGTGCGCAAGAACATACAGGATCATCTGCATGGCGAAGTTACGGTCTATCCATATGGCTCGCTAGTCACCGGTTTGGCTCTGAGGGGTATGCAAGACATTACACTATTAATATCAATATATAATCAATGTCACTTTCTCTTTGCAGATAGCGATATTGATTTGTATTGGAAATCCATTGACGGCAATTCGAATGCAATGTCGCATAGTCAATTGTACGAGAAAATCAACCTCCTTTTGCGTCACACGGGTTGCTTTTCAGATGTGATTGCCATACGAGATGCTCGAGTTCCAATCATTCGTTTCAAGCATATGGCGAGCGGCTTGCGTCTCGACATCAACATATCCCATCCGAATAGCGTCCATAATTCTTGCTTTGTGGCCGAACTGTTGAATCGAGATGTACGCCTGCATGAGCTGTTCTTGTTCGTAAAGATTTGGGCCAAGAAACTGATGATTATTGGCAAAGTCATGACAAGCTATTGCCTGATTACGCTATTTATCAGCTGCAACAGCAACGACTCTTGTCCTCGATAAAGAAGCTGCATGCTGGCATTCCTGTCTTCGATATTGGAGGCATTAACTATGCGTATAGCTTTGAGCATGTGCCAGCTTTTAATCTTTGTTTTGCCTTCTGATTCTTTATTGCCAAATTGTTTTTATACCCGGGTAGAAGGGTATTATAACTTTGTGCCGGCAGGAAATGTAGAAATTTTTGCCACGCCCACTTCCGCCCCCGCAAATCAAAAAAATCGAATAACAAGCGTAATTGTAAAGCTAGAATTGCGAATTTTTGTATATACAATAATAACTACTGAACGTGTACTGGTTGCCAGAATTTAGCAGCACTACATCCAGGGTTGCCAGCGCCTCCAGCAGAGCTCGACCTTTGTCGTTGGTCCTCGCACTCCCCCCCCCACTCCGGCAGATAGCAACTATAGAAGTAAATCGGGCCTATCCTGGCTCAAACAAAAAAGCTACCGCTTTTTACTTCTGACACCATCGCCGGGTTTCCCCCGCAACTCCACACCGCTGCCTTACCGTTTCTGGGGGGATTTCGTGTGTGACAGTGTGTGTGTGTGTGTGCAACACAGTAACCAGGCGTGTTGACCCGTTCGACACCGATTAATATGCACAGATTCACACGGCTGAAGAATTCTCTCGTCGCTGTTGCTGATACTTTTATTAATGTTAATTCGACCAAGTTTAGCTACTCACTACTTGAACTTGAACTGGAACTCTCTGTGGCCATAATTCTACTGTGTATCATGATTTGAGCATAATTATTTATCAAAGTGCGTTCATTTACCTCGCAAGTTATCGTTAGTGTTTGTTTGCCTTTTTGTCTTGAGTAAAATCGTTTTATTTGAATTTGAAATTTAAATAGAGTTCGATTAAAGTATTAATAGCCAAAGAAGCACCCTTTGGTGTCAAGTTTGTTTCAAATTTTTGCCACGCCCACTTCCGCCCCCGCAAATCAAAAAAAATCGAATAACAAGCGTAATTGTAAAGCTAGAATTGCGAATTTTTGTATATACAATAATAATTATAGCATTTATGATTGCCGAAAATTTGGTTGCGTTCAGATAATAATTGTAGAAGTTATTATAGAAATAGTTTTGTATGGGCAAAAACGCTTTCTATGTATGTGTTGTATGTATGTATATACGTGCGTATATACATGCTCGCCTCTATATTTGTATATATATGCAAGAGGCACTGCGATAGCTCAATTGGTAGAGTGCAAGCATATTACTGTTGCGGTAGTCGGGGGACTCGGGTTCGAGTCCGCTCGGGGTACAAAAATTTTTTTTTTTTTAATCGTATATACAACAATTATAAATAAAAATTGTGGATTTTATTAAAGAAATATTTGGTATGAGCAAAACCGCCTGCTATGTATGTATTGTATGTATGCGTATACGTATATACCCGCGCATGTTGTGGTGCCCAGGTTCGAACCCGCTCGAAGTACAAACTTTTTTTTTTTAACCACCCGGTCAGTGGTGCTCGAGTTCAAATTCCGATTGAAAATACATGCATATTTATTTTTAATGTTTTGAGATTATTACCGTAATATTTAGCTTTTATTCAAAATGGGTAGCGGGTATTTCACAGTCGAGCACACTCGACTGTAGCTTTCTTACTTGTTCATTATTATTGTTGTCCTAAGAACTCGAATTTATAATAATTACTTTAATTTCATTTCAGGTACTTAAAAAACAAGCTTCAACTTGGTGTTCATATGAACCACTTGAATGTACTGTGTACAATGTACACAATAATAATATTTTCTAAATTCTTTTTTTTGTAATAAATACATTTAAAACGAAAATTCAAATTTATTTTTTAATCGGACATACATACACACGAGAACTATATATGTGTGTATGTATCAGTCATGAAGATTCACTCACTGTACAGTAAGTAAACTGCACACCAAAAGACTGTACAGTATGTTGACTGCTGCACACCAATTTTGCTGTACTCATTAACAGCTGTACAACTATGGAATGAGTGAGAACACTGTCAATCAAAACAGACAATACTACCCTACTCACTCACACCCAAATATACTGTGCAGAAATAAGAGTGTGCCCACATTTAGAATAAATGATTCATTTGTCGTTTTGGATGCATTCATGCAGAAGTCTACTTCGCACATACTATTAACCTGCTGGTCCAGGAAGTGCTGAAGCACCCAATGGTGTCTCCGTCCATAACAAAATGTAAGCGTATAGTGGCTTTTTTTATAAGCAGCACGATTGCTTATGAAAAGTTTAAGCAGTCTCAAGGTTTTTCTAAAAAAGCATATAGCTTAATCCAAGAAGTTCCCACTTTGCTAACATCTTGGAGCCTTTTGAGCACGCTACTCGGTCTATTTCCCAAGAAAATAACGCTTCAATATCGATATTAATTCCTCTCATATGTGAATTAAACAAAAAGATGGTTGATATTAACCCTCTAATGCCACTTACATACTATGTAAGTCTGTTTCACTCTTACTAATTGATAATATATACATATGAGTTAGAGCTTTTGGGCATCTCACCATAGTGCTGCTACAGCTACTACTGAAGTTCCAGCGGTCAATGACCTTGTAAGGCTAGCCATATACAGGCCTGCATTGAGTGACAGTCATCAGCTGATGACTAAAATTGCTTGCTCAGAGCTTTTCTCTTTAAAAGGTAGATCATGTTTGCCTATATTCATTGTGCTTTCCATCATTCTCAATGAAGTCATTTTTAATTGCAACATTCTTAAATTATCAGTAATTTTCAAAACCAAAAATAATTATTTATATTATATTTAGGCTAGATCATATTTTATATTTCTAGGTTAATTATTTTTAGTCTTTATTTATTTATTCTTTCCTTTTTTTTTGCCTTATTTAATTAATTTCCGCCTCATAGACACTTACCATGTTAGTCCGTTAAATTATTTATTTGATTATTTTTCTTGTCTTTGCGTTAGTAATGTTGTTAAAATTCAAATCACTTTTTTCATATGTTAATAAATTAAGTATTTCCGCTTAATTGTTTAATTTTATTTGGAACCATGCAGAACCAAGCAGGAGTAGATTAGCCGAACCACTTTGCTTTTAGGGATCCTGCCATCTTTTAGTTTTTGGCATTTGAATGCAGGATCATGGTAGGGTGGGCGTCTGCACACAATAACAGCTGTGTTGCATTAGAGAGTGGCTCCGTCTTCTTTGTTAACCTACCTTCCTCTCCTTCCGTTACACTCCTTTCCATTACACTTTTTCTTCTCTGTCTTCCTATATGTACGCAAATTTTAATGTATTATTATTATAAGCGGTGCGTCTTATTAGTTGGCCCTTTTCTTGAACCCCATGCTAACTGAGCAAAGCCCGGAGAAGCCAGCGCGCGGAGCGTGGAGACGCCACACTAATAATCCTTCCACCAGCATCAGACGAATACTACACTACAATAATTATGTCTAGATATAGGATTTCTTCCGCAAACGTTGGGAACGGGGTGCTGGCAATATTTTGTTTTTGTGGTTGTCTATTATATTTAGCAACAGTTATCAGCAGTTATCAGCAATCTCCATTGCAAGACGAGACATTTTTGGAAAGAAATAGTCGCAAAGGATTTGATTCACGTTTTCCTGGGCTGCACGGTGTGCTCGATTATGCTCAGCTATGACAGTTTCTTTTTGTTCCGTATCGTTTAGGACGTCAATTATTAAGTCTTTCGAATATCGAAACGTTGTAGAAGGAAATGCCTCGACTAGCCTATGTTGAATAAAAGCCAATACTGGCAGTGTGCATAGCGTTGACAACACTTCCATTTACTGCATCCACAAGTATCTCGTGAAGTTCTTTCCTTTCGAAAACCTCTATGATGTGCCTGATCTTATCTCAAAATAAAATTCTTGGTTTTACTGAGGTCGTTTCATTTTCTTCAATAACTATTTGGTTTTTGAAACAATTGACTGGTTTGTCAGTTACTTCGATCGTGTAAGTTAGAGATTCCTCACTATGGATGGTCGCAACATCTGATTCTGGGTCATTGTCCACTGCATTCAAATGCTGCCGTGACAGTGCATCAGTTATCATCAGTGATTTTCTCTGCCAGGTTTATGATCAACTTCGCTCCGTGCTCGTCGATAAATTGCTTTCCAGCGCTTTATCTTTGCGTTTGGGTTCTTATCGGATACCGCAAACGACCACGCACAGTTTTTGGGCTTGTCTGAAGCCGCGGGCAAAAATATTTCCCGTGGAGATATTGTTATGAAATTTTCCCCACAAATTTAAAAAAAAATATTTTCTATATACAGTAAAAAAATTGGATACATCGGAGGACTATATCCTATAGCTCCCATACAACCTTTTTATGGCTTATATGCCTATTGTGCGCCAAATTTCTTCCGGTGGAGTTACAGTGATAAAATTTCATATTAACCAAGATATCCAAGATATACTATATAAGTATTTAAATTAGCGAAAAAAGAATATGTTAAATTCACCACAAACACAAAAGAAACATCACAAAAGCAAAGGAAAAGCTGCAGATTGCGTCGCAAATTTGAATTTGATAACAGTAAGATAGCTTGAGTTTATTAATGATTACGCAATAAATCTGCAAGTATCAGCAGCTACATTTAACGTTTTGATTACCTTTAAACAGTGACAAATACACAGATAACACTCATAAAGTGGGGATCGGGGGCAACATATTTAAAAATCTATTTTAACATGAAAATGACGTACACATAATACATAAAAAAAAGTATAATTAATCAAACATACACAACAAATAATAAATTGATCAAATTAATTTCCCAAGAAGATTTTATTAAAGTTAATGCCTTAAATATTAAAGTTAATTTTAAATGATTGAATTTAGACATCTCTTGCGAATGTTGGACCACTATGAAATTCAATTTTGTTTTGGTCTAATTTGGTCTAATTTAACGCAGCTGCGCTACAAAATTGAATACGTTTTCACCAAACATTAAAAACATATAAACGTGAGAATAAACACCTATAGAAAGAACCTATTAAAGTTTAAAGCAAGGGAATAAACAAAAAATTAATCCAAACTATTAATAAGTGAAAAACTATTAATAAACACAAACTCAAAAGACGAAGACAGGGCAACAGCACAACAAGCACACGAGCGAAAACAAATTTTTGTAGTGCAAAACTGACCCTGAAAATGTTATGGTGTTAGAATTTTTACGATTGTAAACACATCTGCAAATTTCTCCAAAAATTACCTTTAGAGCCAGGCAAACACATTGGTATACAAATGGGCAAATGTAGTCATGTGGTTCCAAATGACTTCCGGCCCTTCAGCCTAACCTCTTTCCTGCTAAAAACATTGGAAAAGCTACTTGATTTGCACATCAGAAGCAACTCAATGCATCTGTTGTCCCCAAATCAGCATGCGTATACAAAGGGCAAGTCCATTGAGACAACTCTCCATGCTCTAGTAGCCTCCATTGAAAAAGCAGACCATTATAAAGAATATGCCTTGGGTGCATTTCTTGACATTTCAGGCGCCTTCAATAACGTCACCACTGACGCTATTATGAAGGGCCTTACCTCAGTTAACACGGCACCAGCGATCCACAGGTGGGTCAACCGCCTTCTTTGCAACAGGCGGGTGGTGCCTACGTGGGGCGATGCGGCCATTACAAAGGTAGTGCGAGGTGGCACTCCCCAGGGTGGGGTTCTCTCGCCTCTCCTTTGGAATTTGGTCGTAAATAGCCTACTTCTAAAATGTACTAGACGGGCCCCCAAGTTAATTGCCTATGCTGACGACATAAGCATTTTGATAACTGGGAAATGCCCAACCACCCTTAGTTCCGTAATGGAACTTACTTTGCGGGAAGTTAAAGCATGGGCCGAATCAGCCGGGCTCAGCATTAACGCGGACAAAACGGACCTTATCCTCTTCACGAAGAGGTATAAGGTACCTGCGTGGTCCCCCCAAAAATAGGCTGCACTATGCTAAAGCCGAGCCTAGCAGTAAAATACCTAGGTGTGGTCCTGGACAGCAAACTGTCATAGAAGATCAACGCCTAGAAAGGGTGAAGAAGGCCACCGGAGCCTTGTACATGACGAAAAAGATGCTTAGTTGCACTTGGGGCCTTTCTCCTAATCTAATGCGGTGGATATACATCTCAGTTGTTCGCCCTATCCTCACCTACGGTGTTCTAGTGTGGTGGCAGGCCACGGAAAAAAGGACGTACCTATCCATCATGGAAAGGACACAGCGTCAAGCGCTACTGTGTATCACTGGCGCTATTAGGTCGACGCCAACTAAAGCCCTTGAGGTAATTACTGGTGTCGAACCGTTGAACCTATACGCGCAATCCATAGCCGCTAAATCGTCTTTAAGGATTGCCGCAAAGGTAATCTGGGTCTGCTAGGCTATGGTCACAGCGCCATTGGTAGGGAGACTAGTAGGGAGACTTGGACTATACTATTCCCCTTACCAGTACTGACCATATTAAAACAATATTCTTGGAACCGGACTGCTGGCGGGAAGGGTTATGCATTCCCGAAGCCCTCAACCTCTTCACCGACGGGTCGAAGATGGATGATGGTGTCGGAGCGGCCGTATATTGCCCACACCCGGTCTCCAAACATTCCTATAAACTCCCAGACCATTTCAGCATCTTCCAGGCGGAAGTTTTTGCCATTGGCAAGGCTGCCGAATTGGCTCGGGGTTTACAGCGTAATCACACCTCTATTAACATCTTTGTTGACAGCCAGGCTGCAATAAGATCAATATACTCTGATGAGGTCAAGTCCAAAGTTGTCCTGGACAGCAGAAGAGCAATAGAGTCGCTGAACGCATCTGCGGTCGTGCGAATTTATTGGATCCCAATCCACCAGGGCATCGATGGCAACGAGATCGCAGACTCTCTCGCCAAAGAGGAAGTGGAGCAGGATGTCGGTAACATGTGCAATGTTCCGATATCCCTGCGAACTCTAGGCAGGGAAATTGAGGTGCACTCTAGACTTCAGTGGGACGCGAGCTGGCGCAATGTAATTTAGTAAACAAAAACAACAATACAATTTAAAATCTTAAAATAACCCAAAAAAAATAAATAAGACGTTAAAATTTGAATTTAAATATTTAGGCGCGCATAGGCGTACGTAGATATGTGGGTGACAGTGGAGAGTTACAGCGTTGTAAGTGACAGATATAAATTCACCATGTGGTGAATTTCGTTTTCACTGGGCTGGTTAAGATCTGCACTATCAAGGTTAGATCTTTTTCAATCAAGATCGCAAAGGGAGCAGACGCCCTTGAATATTCTGTATATCCACCCAGAACATCAAAAGTATTAAGGCCTCGTGGCCAAGAAGAAAAAAAAAATTACTTAATCTTGGATAATCTTGTCCATCCCCGCCGCTTTTGCCACAAAAAACTGGCATTAACAGAATACTTCAAAGTGCCGTCCAGGCAAGGTAATTATTATAACAATAAAAAAAAAACAATTAGTTGCAAAAATTTCATAAAAAATTGTTTAAAATCAGGTGTCCACATATATACATATACAAAAGAAAAGAATAATCTTTGCTACCAGCCAACTGGCAAAGAAGGCGACAGACAGCAGTAGCAGGGAGCAGACAACGACATGGGGGAGGAAACAAATTAAAATACAAATTAAATAAATAAATAATTAAAAACCAAATTTAAAAGCAAGAAGTGCAAGTGCATAAATAGCGAGTGCAAATCGCTTAAAGAAATCTAACAACAATTGTGGCTGAATATCAGTTAAAATCAGTAAAATACTGAAAGCCCAAAATCAAATGAGCATAGTGAGAAAAAGAGTAATTAAAAGCATAAATAAGTTAGTGAACAACGTGAGCAAAAGACCAGAAAAAAATCACTGAAGCAGTGAAATAGGCATTGTGTGTGTGTGTAAAAATATTAAGTGAAAAAAAAAATTAAAAAGACTACACTCGACAGAACATTTTTTGTTGTTTTTTTCTGTGCCTAATAACGTAAAAAAAACAAAGTGCCGTAAGACAATCAAGTGCAAATCATGAATTGGTCAAAGAATTTAAAATAAACAAAATTTAAACAAAACAAACAACACCACATCGTCGAAGGCCTTCTCGACGAGGAAATTTGGGTGAGTGAGAAAAGGAAGTCGCAACGCGTTAGCTGCCACATCGGTAACACTTTTGTGTTGGCCAGTGTAGCCGCGCTGTGATTGCCGGCGGCTTGCGCACTTTTCTTTTCGTTTAATATTCTATCCCTTGTTATGTATTTGCCTTGATTTGCGATGACAAGTGCATCAGTTAATAAAGACAAAAACAAAGAAAAAACAGAAATGAGTTAACTGATTGCCTTTTCATTAATATTCGTATATTTTATTGCCATGTATCGCTATTGCGATTTCTTTTTCAGGCGCGGAGAAAGAAAATAAGAATAAATGTTTTGTCAAGTGTATTTTGCAATAGTAGTTAAATGACAACAAAACGAATACAAAATATAAAACATTCAGTGAACATTAAAAAATAAAACCACACAATAATATTAAACTGCTCAGTGAAATAAACTAATACAAAACTGTACCAATCTAGTTGTTCTAAAACCTACTTGCTCTCATACGTACTTGCTCTACCAAATGAAATTGTTCTCAAACCTACTTGCTTTAACCTAGTTGTTTTAATCCTCGTTGCTGAGCGCAAAAACATAAAACATAAAACATAAAACATAAAACATGAAATATGAAAAAGGAATGAAGAAATAATTACAACTAAAATATTATAAAATGTATAATTTAAAAGTGTAGACACCATTGAAAATGCAGTAGCTCAAACACATTAAAAATTAAAAATTCTTGAATGATTTTCTTATCCATATTTACGGCCACTCATACTTATACGATATACTTGTACACATATTCGCATAATATTAAGTTATAATCTAGTTTATTTTTTCAAATGGATAAATTTTGTTTAAATAATTATTCGTTATTATGCATATACTGAATTTCCGTTTATTTCTGCTTGAATAATTAAACTTTATAATGATGATGGAATACTAAGTTTTCTTTTCTGATGACATGGGAGCATAAGAAGGGGTGGATAATAAGCTGCGTTTGGGGTCTTCCCTTAAAAGTACATTAGAAGACTATGGCTGGGTGGGTAGCGAACAAGGAGAGTGACATCAATACCTTCGTCCTCTCCATTTAGGTACACTACTATTCTTTTGAGTTTTCTTTTCAGTTGCAAATTAGTTTGGTTATTTGGCCATAGTTTGCTTGGTTTTGTTTTAGGCATGTATGCGTTTTGTTGTATTTGCATGAGGATCGTTTCATGCATATTTGATGAGGGACTCTATAATAATTCACCGGTAGCATAGCGATCATCAGTGACAGCAACAACCCCCCCACATCCCGGAAGAGCTAAGGGTTCAAAGGGTCCCGCTCGGCTGGTGATGATGATCGAGGAGCCGCACACGCAAATAGGAAAAAAGGCGGTGTGGCGGCGCGGCATGCTGGAAGTAATTCTGGCACCCAACAAGGGGCTGATATTACAAGAATTTGAAATTTCGCCCAACAACGTGGGACAGACATTATAAATGCCAACTCGTGCAAAATCTTCGGGACGTTTCACGGTTATCTCCTAGGATGCTGCTGGCTTTTGCCAAAATGCATCCATACTGCGCGAGTTCTGACTTGTCGCTAGACTTGTGGAAATGAACTTTTTATTTACATATGTTGCGGAATAAGCTTATGTAAATAATAATAAATGCATTAGCAATATTTAATTGAAAAAGGCAATAACATAGATATGTAATGATATAGGTTTTGTTTTATTGTGCGGCATAAGCTTTTGCTTATGTAAAAATTTGGATAAGTGTAAATATGGAATAGTCACTTTTTAATTTATTTCTTTATTGAACAGCATAATATTGGAATAAATTCAAAAGAATCAATTAAGTGGCATAAGCTTTAGCTAATGCAAATGTCGGCATAAATTAAAATTTGGAGTGCGCTCTTTTATTTATTGGGCGGCATAAGTTTTCGCTTATGTAAACGTCGTAATGAGCAAATTTCGCTTTTAGTAAAAATTAACTTCTGACTTCATGTTTTCCAGTTTGCTTTTAGTTAAATTCTTTACTCTGCTAGTTCTTAGCTCCGCTGTCCGATGCTGGGTAGGGTAAGCACTGATGTCGGCTGCAGCTCTCCAGTTTTCTGTCCGACGGTGAATGCTGCTTCGTGTTTTCTTTTTTTGGTTTTTTTTTTGGGTGTTTTTGCCGTTGGGCGCCAGTTAATGGAATTATGTTTTAATTATTTATTGTTTCATTTGATGTGGTTCTTGCTTTTGAGAGCTTGAGCTTCAGATCTAATCTAACTGGCATAACACAAAAATAATCTCACGAAGCTCTGCACTCTCAGCTTTCAAGCTCTAGATCGGCGATTGAGTGCATTTAGGCCGCAGTCGACGCTCGGGATGTTAACTTATACAATTATTACTATTCTAATTGTGGTGTGCGAGTTCGAGTCCCTGTCGGGAATACATAGCGCATTGATTTTTTAAAATGGGTAGCGGTATCTCACAGTCGAGCACACTTGACTGTAACTTTCTTACTTGATTTAGTATTTTTGTAGTATTTTCGGTATAATTTGAACATAATACCGCGATATTTTGCTTTTATTCAAAATCGGTAGCGGGTATCACACAGTCGAGCTCACTCTACTGTAGCTTTCTTATGCTTTTTTTATAAAAGCATTAATCAATATGCACAAGCAGAGGCTTTCTTATAAAGTAATTGTATTATTTCTTCGTTTACTTGCCAATTCTTTTGCAGTCACCGACTATCTCTCTTACAAAGCAAAAAAAAAACAAGTAAGAAAGCTACAGTCGAGTGTACTCGACTGTGAGATATCCGCTACCCCTTTTGAATAAAAGCAATATATTTTGCGGTATTATCCTACAAAAATACTAAAAAAAAATATACCAAATGGTATATGTGGTATATCGATATAGTACCGCATTCAAAATATACCATAGACGGCACAATATTCCAGATTGTCAGCCAAAGCAACTAAGACCCCTAGTAAGTAGGCGTTTTTGCCCATACAAAAGTATTTCTTTAATAACTACTCCAAAAAATGTTTTTTTGATCGCAACCATATCATAACTACTATAGTTGTTACTGTATGTACCAAAATTCGTAACTCTAGCTTTTAAATTACGCTTGTTATTCGATTTTTTTGAAATGCGGGGGCGGAAGTGGGCGTGGAAAAAATTTGAAAGAAACTTGATCTGCGTGCAAACATAACAATTGCTGTCGAAAAAAATTTAGCTCTATCTCTTATAGTCTCTGAGATCTACATAGGTGTTCATACGGACAGACGGACAGACAGACAGACGGACATGGCTAGATCGTCTCGGCTGTTGACGCTGATCAAGAATATACAGTAGATTCCGGTTATAACGACTTTCAAGGGACCGACCATTTTACGTCGTTCTAACCGGAGGACGCACTAACCGGAAGGAGCAAAACAATTTTTTTTTGTTTATTTTATGGTTGCCAGTTCGTAATAGGCTTTTAAAATAAAACAAATTAATTTTTAAATAAAAAAAAATTTTTTTTTAGACATTTTGCGGGTGTAATGCACAAGTGTCGAGCTTAAACTGAATGACCACTTCATTGCACATTTTGTGCATTAACTCACATTTGGCGAAATTACGCATTCAAAAAAAAAAAGCAGAAAAAAACTAGAAATATAACAGAATAGGCCAGGGGTGCTCAAATTCGTCTTATGGCAGTGCGTTTACTAACACAGACACAAGAAAACGTGTACATATGTAGCGGCGCTTTTGTGTTGGGGCGCAGCTGTGCACTGAGAGAAATTACGATTCTAGTTTGTGTTTAAATCCAGAACTTCGAAGCATATTTCGCATTATATTCACATTTAAAGTTTTTGGTAAACAAAAGTGCTCTCCAATTCATCACTCATTTTTCTAACCCACCCAAAAAATTTAACATAACGCTTACGATGGTCGACCACGAAATAAATCAAAACCCAACCCAGACAGAAGAATAAGTTCCAGTGCATGTGTTCGAGAAAAAAACAAAAACAAAATACATTGCGGTCAGCGAAGCGAGACGACGGAAAGAGATGGAATGGAGAAACAAGCAAAATTGTTTTTGTTTCGCATGCAAATCGAAGCCCATATGCACGGTGCGTATGGGCGCACTAGCCATAAGCACAGAGCATCTACAAAAACAAAAGTGCACTCAGTGTATAGGCGTTGAGCATCCCTGGAATAGGCTATGTGGTCTGCACACGCACGCTGTAAACATTTGTGAGACGTCAGCATTGCACTTCGACTGTCTCTCTCTAACAGCAGCGTTGCTAAGGCGACGGCTAAGACTGACAGAAAGTAGTGAGAGTCTAAGAGCTTCGTGTCGCTGCTACGCACACAAGCAAGGGTGCCGATCACTGATATATACATACATACATTTCTAATTACGCCGTTTGATGCTTAAATTTGTTGGCAATTTTTCGCTGAATTTTTTTTTTCGTCGCTATATCCGGTTGAATTCTGAAAAATTTCGTCGGTATAAGCGGTTAGTCGCTAAAAGCGGAGACGTTCTAAGCGAAGGCGCTTTCATATAAGTTTGTATGGGGACCAACCAAGCCATCGAGTTTTCGTCGTAATAACCGGTCGGACGCTATAAGCGGAGTCGTTATAACCGGATTCTACTGTATATACTTTATAGGGTCGGAGATGCCTCCTACCTGTTACATACATTTCCTGTCGGCACAAAGTTATAATACCCTTCTACCCTATGGGTAGCGGGTATAAAAAGTAACAGACCTTTGAAGTTGCAACAATGAACTCGTGTTACAGTTTTGCTCGTCAGTGTATATACATATTTACTATATGTATGTTACTGCACTTAAAGTACGCACCAAATGTAATATACATACATATGTACTACTGTATGTACTTACGATTTGGTGGACATAAATTTACCATTGCCACCAAGCTCATAAAGCGTGTCCCAACTTACGGCCGTACACGTGTTACCACCATGGTAATATTAGTTTGGCAATAATCACTAAAATTTAATTTTCTCGAAAATGGCTTAAACTATTTGTATAAAACAAATTGCGAAGCATTCGATTTTTTTTGTTTTTATTATAGCAATGCGCGCCTTCTCAGACAAAGTCTAGGAGACCCTATAATCGAAAAATGTAGATGTTATTTTGAATTTTCTCGGAAACTATGATAATTTGCTATGTAGAATATATTGGGAAATGATACATACGTTAATTATCTATTTTTTAAAGTATTTAACAATTACATATGTACATAGTCAAAACGTTGAAAAATCTGCAAAACATATTATATATATATATATAGTAATATATCCACCACCAGAATAATTTCACGTACATGACAAACACTCATAATTATTCCCCTTCCAAATTCTTTCCCACAAATCATATCATAAACATAAACATTTGTCGCGACGGCACCAACTGTCACAAACAAAAAGATCCTATTACATTGGCGATCGTGCCACTTCCAAAAAATCCAAAGTCCATTAAAATTTTCCATTTGCAACTTGAGGACTCAGCATTACTGCACTAACACAAACACAAAACATCACACGTATGTTAGCCCTAAGTCGTAATAAGAACTTTCATGTTAGAGCTCAGCATATTGTGAGTTTAGTTTTTAAAGACACTTTCCTCGCTTAAGACGCGTAGCCCGCGAACTTATAAATAAAAATAAAGTAGTCTATTAAGTAAACAAAAATAAATCCTTGTGTTTTATTTTTTTTACTGTTCGTGCACCGCGAACATCTAATTGGCGCAGCCGGTAGGATACGTCGTACTAGTTACTGAATCAACGAAGCAGTCGTGAACCGCTAGAAGGACTCTAACATTGTCCTGGGTAAACGGGTCCTAGTTGTGAACTATACAAAACGTATCCGCAAAAAGAACATCTACGTGTGTGAGTGAATTATCAAAACGGCAATACAAAAAACATTGTAAAAAATCCGTCATAATAAAAAACTCAAAAAACCCGAACCACGTGTGCAAATTAATAACAAATCAAAAATGGCAACCGAACTAACAGAAGCCCACTTAAATCAATGCATAAATCAAATCAAACACGTGCCAGCGTTTGGTAACGGAGCAGAAAATTTGTCGGCATTTATAAAGAGAATAGATTTTATTCTGTCTCTATACCCAACAACTGATGTACGCCAAAGCAGCGTAATCTTCGGTGCCATTGAACGACAACTGGATGGAGAAGCCTTGCGTACATCCCAGATTACGCAATCCAACAATTGGATGTCGCTGAGATCGTCCCTCATCGAGGAATTCAGGACACAGACACCTTATGAAGAGTTACTAAGAAGACTATACAACACCAACTGGAATGGAAGTCTACGTAAGTTCGTCGAAGAGCTCGAGAGAAAATCCTATATTGTTAGCAATAAGTTAGCACTAGACACTGACAGTAGCACAGCAATAATATACAGAAATGCACTAAAAATTACTACAAAAAATGTAATAACCAGAAAATTACCAGACAGGATATACATGACCTTAGCAAGGCATGATATAACTTCAATAAGCAAGCTAAAAGCAGTTGCTCAAACAGAAGGCATTTATGAGTCTTATGAGACTCAGAATAACCATAAAAGCGAAAACAACAGTCGCAGAAATCAAAATAAATCTTACACAAACTATTCAAACAATTATCATTCAGATGATTTGTCCAATTCGAAACCACAAAACAATTACTCAAATTCAAATCAGAATAATCAAAACCTTCACCAAGAATTCAATAAAAAACTTAATGAAGCTCAAACCCAAAACCCTTATAACTATTCGAGGGATACCTCAACAAGCCGTGGGCCTAACCCACCGATGAAAAGACAAAGGGAAAGCCAAAGTGGCCAGTTCAAGATGGAGCAAGGTGAAAATTTTCATCAAAGTGCCTCGGAACAAAATGCAGAACAAACACACCATACATAAAAATCAAAATGAATGAAGTAAACCTAAAATGTATCATTGATACAGGTTCTTCAATAAACCTTTTAAAACAAAATAATTTCAGTTTTCCGACTTATAAAAATCCAATCAATGTCCAAACAATTAATGGCACTACTGAATTATCAGAAAGTATACTTTTTGGTCCCAGTAGACTTTGCCCAATAAAACAAAAATTTTACATTCATAATTTTTCTGAAAATTATGACATGCTATTAGGAAGAGAATACTTAAAAGCCAGTAAATCCCAAATTGATTATGAAAATGGCACAGTTACATTAGGAGAATATAAATTTAAATTTCAAAATGAAGAAGAAGAAAATTCTGAAGAAACTAACGCAGAAAACTATGCAAACCCACCTTTGACCGAAGATAGGCCCTTCAATTTCGCAATTGAAGATGAATTAAAGGAGTGTAATGAGTTCAGATTAGAACATCTTAACACTGAGGAGGTAGAAGAATTAAAAAAGGTTTTATACGAATTTCGCGATATTCAGTACCGGGAAGGTGAAAATTTGACTTTCACCAGTACGATTAAGCATTCAATTCAAACGAAACACGAAGACCCATTATATAAAAGAGCCTATAAATACCCACAGGCTTACGATCAAGAAGTCAATAAACAAATCAACGAAATGATAGAGCAGGGCATAATTAAAAAATCAAAATCCCCTTATTGTTCGCCCATCTGGATTGTTCCAAAGAAAATGGACGCTTCAGGAAAGCAAAAATTCCGGTTAGTCATTGACTACCGAAACCTCAATGAAATAACCATTGACGACAAATTCCCCATACCAAATATGGATGAGATCCTAGATAAGTTAGGCAAATGCCAATACTTCACTACGATCGATCTTGCAAAGGGTTTCCATCAAATCCAAATGGATCCCGATTCAATTGCAAAAACTGCCTTTTCAACCAAGCATGGTCACTACGAATTTACTCGTATGCCCTTTGGGCTTAAAAATGCTCCAGCGACTTTCCAGCGCTGTATGAATAACCTACTTGAAGATCTGATCTTCAAGGATTGTCTAGTTTACTTAGATGATATTATTATCTACTCCACTTCATTGGAAGAGCACATATCATCCATTTCGAAAGTCTTCTCAAAACTTCGGGAAGCAAATTTGAAATTACAATTAGACAAATGCGAATTCATGAAAAAGGAAACTGATTTCCTCGGGCATGTAATCACCACGCAAGGTATAAAACCAAATCCAAACAAAATTAAGGCAATTGTTGAATTCCCAATACCAAAGACACCAAAAGAAATCAAATCATTCCTAGGTTTATGCGGATTTTATCGCAAATTTATACCCAATTTCGCAAATATTGCAAAACCCATGACAACAAAGTTGAAGAAAAACGCCACCATAAACATAAAAGATCCCACTTATGTGTCAGCATTTGAAAAATTCAAAGTTTTAATAACGTCCGATCCGATACTAGTTCATCCAAATTTCGAGAAACCATTCTCATTGACTACAGATGCTAGCAACTTCGCTATAGGCGCCGTTCTATCACAGGAACACAAACCCATTTGCTATGCAAGTCGAACTTTAAACGAACACGAATCAAACTATTCAGCTATAGAGAAAGAACTATTAGCTATCGTGTGGGCAACCAAATATTTCCGTTCTTACCTATTCGGTAGAAAATTCCAGATCTTAAGCGATCACAAACCACTAGTTTGGCTCAGTAACATTAAAGAACCAAACATGAAATTACAAAGATGGAAAATTCGATTAAACGAATACGATTATCAAATCAAGTATTTACCAGGAAAAGAAAATAACGTAGCAGATGCACTTTCACGTATAAAAATAGAAGAGAATTTCTTAGGAGAAGATGCAATTAGCACAGGAGCAACTATACATAGTGCTCAAGAGGACAGTCAATATCACATACCAATAACCGAAAGACCTTTATACTACTTTAACAGGCAAATAGAATTCATAAAAAGTGACGATAATAAAGTTGAAACAACTCACTATTTTCATAAACTTAACATTAAAATTTCTTACAAGGAAATGACTAACCAATATGCCAAAGATATGATAAAGGAATATCTTTGCTCGAAAAATAGTATTGTCTATTTTCATGACGAAATAGATTTTCCAATTTTTCAAAGAGCCTATTTAGAAATAATAAGCCCAAGTAATATAACTAAAATAATGAAAACAAGCTTAAAATTAATTGACTTACAAACCTTTGCAGAGTTTAAAGAATTAATTTTAAAAACACATAAAAAGTTGTTACATCCAGGTATAGAAAAAACAATAAATTGGTTTAAGGAAAAATATTATTACCCTGATTACCAGAAACTAATACAAAATCTAATTAATGAATGTGAAATTTGCAACATAGCCAAGACCGAACATAGAGATACAAAACTCACGTTTGAGATAACACCCGAAGTACTTAATGTTAGGGATAAATATGTTATAGATTTTTATATGATAGATAAGAAACAATTTCTTTCTTGTATAGATGTTTATTCTAAATTCACAACATTAGTTGAAGTTCAAAGTAGAGATTGGTTAGAAGCTAAAAGAGCTTTACTAAAAGTTTTCAATGAAATGGGAAAACCCATAGAAATAAAAGCAGACAAAGATTCAGCTTTCATCAGTGCGGCAAAGCAAAATTTTGGAAGAAGAAAAACAATTAAATTCATTAATTTTTAACATTGAACATTTTACCGAATATATAGAAGACATCGAACTAAGCCTACAATTAACTCGCTTAGGAATATTTAATCCAAAATTACTTAAACACGATCAAATAGATCACATTAATCACGAAAAGTTGATGAATATTAAAACTTCTGCTTGGTTCAGTACACCTACAAATGAAATTTTCATCATGTCCCATATTCCATTGAGTAATCTTGAAACCAAAACTTTCCAAGTAATCCCTTACCCAGATAAGAATGGACAAATCATCAATGAAAGTGTTGAAGGAAAATTTTATTTACACAATAACTTTGTTTCGAATTCAATCTCTAAAAAGATCATAAATGACCAATGCATAACTAATATAATAAAACATGAAACTCCAGTTTGCACCTTTAATAAATATCGTAAACAAGAATTTATACAAATAGTAGAACCAAACATCATAATAACCTGGAACTTAACCAGAACCAAACTAAATCAAAATTGTAATGATTTAGAAATATACATCGAAAAAGATAAAATAATAAAAATATTTAATTGTACCATTGAATTAAAAAATGTTAAAATTTCAAATAGAGCGCAACAATTTACAACTATTATGTTTACAGAATACAATGTAACTAAAATAGAACCACTATCACACATTGAAATAAAAGAAATGATTATGTATAACAATAGAGAAAATAATAATTATAAATATCCAATAATTATGATTGTATTAATTTTAATCCTCATTGTTATATACAACTTAGTGAATAAGAAAATTAAAACACTATTCAACATAATAACACAAAAATTTGTAAGAACACATGACACAGACATAAGTGCTAATGCTGAAACCGATAATATTGAAATTCCAGTCCCACTTATGTACCCCGAACTAAACGCTTGAGGACAAGCTAACCTCTATAGGTTGGGGGAGTAATATATCCACCACCAGAATAATTTCTCGTACATGACAAACACTCACAATTATTCCCCTTCCAAATTCTTTCCCACAAATCATATCATAAACATAAACATTTGTCGCGACGGCACCAACTGTCACAAACAAAAAGATCCTATTACATTGGCGATCGTGCCACTTCCAAAAAATCCAAAGTCCATTAAAATTTTCCATTTGCAACTTGAGGACTCAGCATTACTGCACTAACACAAACACAAAACATCATACGTATGTTAGCCCTAAGTCGTAATAAGAACTTTCATGTTAGAGCTCAGCATATTGTGAGTTTAGTTTTTAAAGACACTTTCCTCGCTTAAGACGCGTAGCCCGCGAACTTATAAATAAAAATAAAGTAGTCTATGAAGTAAACAAAAATAAATCCTTGTGTTTTATTTTTTTTTTACTGTTCGTGCACCGCGAACATCTAATTATATATATATATAGAATATATATATTACGAAACTGAACATCTATATATATGTATATTAAAAAAACAAAAGAAAAGCAAACAAAATGAAACAATTTTTTTTCGACTAGTTTTTAATAATATTTGATTAATATATCGAATTTTTAGGTTTTGCGTTGATTTCAACAAAAATAAACAATATGCAGCAAGCAAACAATATGCAAACAATATTTAGTGTGTATGTTAACGTATATATATATATATATATATATATATATATATAATAATTATTATATATATTGGCTTAGACCACACGCGAAACGTGTTTCGATTGGTTATAGCACATGTGCATCAAAAGCGCAATCCCTAAATAAATTGAATTTCAAAACAAAATCTAAACATGTTTTTTTATTTTTAAACTGACAATTGGATGGTGTGGTTGTTGTGTTTAATCTTTGTGTACCAAGAATGACTTAACTCCGTTCATTTCTGCCGCATGCATCATATTTTTAATGTACTCTTCATTGCCAGTCAGAGAGAGAGCGTATACAGCGTAGTTTTCATTGGCCAATGGCTGCTGCTGCTGCTGAGCAACAGTCAAAAAGTTATTCCTTGTTACCAGATCCTTCTGCAACGTGTTCAGTTTGTTGTCGATGTGAGCCAAGACTGCATAGGATGCATTGGCTATGTGTTGCTCCAGCCAACCAACCGCCGGCTGCTGTTGCTGTTGCTGCTGCTGCTGTTGCTGTTGCTGCTGCTGCTGTTGTTGCTGCTGTTGCTGCTGCTGTTGTTGCTGCTGTTGCTGCTGCTGCTGCTGCTGTGGTAGTGGCGAATGGAAGTTAAATAAATAATAAATGTGCGCAATTTCCGACATTATTTTGTTTTCATTTAACATATCGGCCAAGGTTCGCAGCGACCCAGGGGATTCATATTTTTTTTTTTAGCGAATCGATCGATTTGGCAATGCGCGCTTGAATAATTCGGCGATCTAGTTCTTTTAAAAATATTCGACGCCGTTGCTCCAGTTCATCCGGTGGCGATAGCGATGCCGCATTATTCTCTGCGATGCAAAATTAATAATAATAATAATTAATAATAATAATAACAATCTTATAAATTAAATTGAAATTAATAGAACATCAAAGCCTGCCTGAACTTAATACAGGCATTTCATACTATTTTTGCAGTGTCGCCATTTTGCATGCACACATATATGTTTGTACATACATATGTATGTACGTGTATTAATGTGCATACACACACATACATATGTACATATAATTCGTACCCTCAATTTGAGTTTTTTTTTGGGATCGTTAATGGCAAATCAAAACTTTGAACGCGTTTTACTCGAAACACAGTTTTTGTTTCACATTTTACGCATACAATAAGCACTTTACGTGACGGCCATTTTGTTTTCTTCATTTTTTTTACAAGTCATTTGCAAATATGTGTGTGTCATGCCCATGCAAATATGTGTGCTCGCGGTACACTTGCGCAGCTTGCACAAAATTTTTATTTTATTTTATTTTTTTTTTTGTGTTTTAAGTTACCACCCGACCCATGGGCAGGGGGGAATTATTTAAAAAAAAAAATTTTATTTTATTACACAACTTTTAGCAAAACTCACCTGCCATGTTGATGCGTTCTCAAACTACGAATGACGTTTATATCCTCGAAATGATTCCAAATGACAAAAAAGTCGGCGTTACTTTATTGTGTAAGTGGCTTTTGTCGTTACTTTGTCATGACATTGACATGTAGTTTTTGATCTGACATTTGTCTGCCAATCGACAAACGGAGTCCGATGCTTTTCCCATCAATAGGAAATCAAATTTTTTGTTTGTGGCCACAACCAAAAAGCAAAAGCAAAAAAAAAACTTTCAAAAACTGGCTAACTAAATTCACCAGACGCAATGGAAGCAGTTACAAGGAGTTTATTCAAGCAGTTTTTTTAAGCGCCATCTTGTCTTCTTTCGATTGCTTTGTGTATTTATAGTTTGAGGTGTTGAAGCTTGGGCTGCAGAGGCAGGTACAGACTCCAGTGAATTAACAAAGCTGTCTACGGCTTCATTATTGAGATGGGGACTTAGCTCAATGTGTGAGCTTATATACTTTCTGTACTTAATCCAATTAGTTTTCTGTGAGGTCAATTTTAGTGATTGTTCCAATGTTCCTGGATGCCGGAGTAGAATAAACAGTATAGGCGAGTGGTCAGATGAAAGATCCGAAAGGCATTCGGCGCTTATCAGATTTTTTTGAATGTTTTTGGTAATCGCAAAGTCTATTAAATCGGGCAGTTTCTTTGGGTCTGCCGGCTAGTATGTTGGTGTGCCAGGTGAAACATAGTCGAGCTTGTTCTTGGCGTTGATAATGGCATTGTAGAGTTGCTTTCCTTTTGGAGTCACGAGACGAGATCCCCAGTGTGTGTGCTTGGCATTGTAGTCTCCTGCTGCTATGAAGTGGTCTCCTAGTGAGTTGAAAAACTGCATAAACTCATCTTCAGCTATAGTGAAGCGAGGGGGGCAGTATACGGCGGCTAGTGTAAGTTGGTTGCCAGTATTTAGTTTTATATTTATAGATGTGGCCTGTAGGTAGTTTTTAGCAAATTTGTTATGATAGTGCTTAATACGGCTTCTGATTCGAATTCCAGTCCCACCATGTGCTTTACCGTCTGGAAGATTTGTTCCGTAGAAAGTATATCCTCGTAGATGAAAATTGTATTTGTTTGTAAGGTGTGTTTCTGAAAGCAGCATTACGTCGATTTGACTGTCGAGTAGGAATTGAGCTAACTCAAGTTTATGCTGTGAAACGCCGTTAGCGTTCCACGTAGAGATCCGTAGGGGAGTCATTATTTGGATTGTTGTGAACCCAGCATTTGAATCAATAGATTTTGGTTTCGCATTAAATCTTGCATAGTTGTGCGCATGAATGACATAAATTCTGTAAGGCTTTGTTGTAAGCTGCATATCATAGCTTCGAAGTTGCTTTTTGGCTGCTCCGGCGATTGATGTTGCTGAGTCATGTTCGGTTCTTGGTATGATGATTGCAGAAATGAACTTTTTGAGGCAGGGATAGCCGGTCCTGATTTTAAAGCGCTTGCGTATGTCACACTTTTGTCAGAGTTAATGGGTCCTAGTGAGGATATGGCTGCAGTCGAGAAGAAGACTTCAGGGTTTGATCTGGAGACTTTCAACGTTTTATTTTGGGTGCGGGCGGTAATTCCTTTTTGATGAATGCGGTTTTTCAGATCCTTATAAACTGGGCAACCTCTATAGTTAGCAGTGTGATTGCCACCGCAGTTGCCGCACTTTTTCGAGTTGAAGTCATCTTTGCTCGCTGGGCAGTGTGCGGAGTCATGAAGCTCTCCACAAACTACACACACCGGGCGCAGATCCAGTATGACCTTGTATGACCATATTCTTGGCAGTTCGCACATTGTACCGGGCCATTGCGTTTGTGCGGTTCCTCAACTGTAATTCGGCGGTGCAGCAGGAACTGAAAATTATATATAGGGTGCACTTCGTATTTCATCAGGGGCTTATTTTCTGGCTCGAGCTCAACCTTAAAGAGTGGCTGCGGCTTTCTATCCCTGTTAAGGATATTGAAGACTGTCTTTGGGCTAAATCCCTTCTCTTGTAGTGCCTTTGTTATCTCTGCAGGTGTTACTTCAGGTTCTATACCCTTAAGTACGACTTGCAAACCCTTGCTGCTTTTAAGCTGATACGTGTAAAAGTTCTTTTTATTATCGGTAAGATATTTCGATAATTCTCTGTAATTGTCTTCAGACTTCATTTGAACTTTTGTTTCGTGAATGTTGCCCTTTACAAGGGGTATTATGTGGAAGTTATCCTTGCCAATAAGCTCAATAATTTTGTTGACGAGAACATTGGAACTTTTTTCTCGTATATAAATAGGCGGAGGCTTTCGCTTCCTTTTCTCGACTTCAGTAGATTCGGCCGCCTCAACGTCAGAAGCGTCTGTCAAGATTTTGAATCGGTTCGAGTTCATGTCCGTTTCTATTGCAGCTAGGCTAGCATTGCCACGGGTTATTTTCCGTTGAGAATTTAGAGGGCTCATCTTCCTTTTAATTTGAATGTAGCGATCCATACCAGTCTGCACAGCCGGCTTAATATTTTCATTGTTTTTGTTCTGTTTTTCGGGCAGCGCAGCGACAGACGTAGTAATGTTTGCGCTGCTAGCTGATGATGTCGTTATACGCGCTGTCGATACAGTTGCGGTTGTTGTTGTTGTTACGGTTGACGTTGTCAGCGAAATTGCGGTGCTGGTTACTGCGCTCTTAGGCTGCAGAGACATCGATGGAAGCGAGGGAGAGCATGAGCGCGCTCTATTGCTCTCTACGTTTAAAAATTCGGTCGAGTTGTGGGTAATTGACCGCACTTGATCAGAGCTTGCATTATTTTCGGTCGCTTTAAAAGAGAAGTACGCGTTGTTTCTTTGTTGTGAGAGCCGTCTCTCGTCTTGCTCACGGTTACGTTGTGCACGAATGTCGTTTTGACTCATTGTAATCGAGATTGATTAGTTATAGTTTTAATTGTTATGATTTATATTAATTAATTAATCAATCAATATAAACATTAGCGATTTCATCGCAAAGAGCGTCATTTCGCGTTATTGTAGATTTTTATACCCGCTACCCATAGGGTAGAAGGGTGTTATAACTTTGTGCCGGCAGGAAATGTATGTAACAGGTAGAAGGAGGCATCTCCGACCCTATAAAGTATATATATTCTTGATCAGCGTCAACAGCCAGACGATATAGCCATGTCCGTCTGTCCGTCTGTCCGTATGAACACCTAGATCTCAGAGACTATAAGAGATAGAGCTATAATTTTTTTTCGACAGCATTTATTATGTTTGCACGCAGATCAAGTTTGTTTCAAATTTTTGCCACGCCCACTTCCGCCCCCGCGAATCAAAAAAATCGAATAGCAAGCGTAATTTTAAAGCTAGAGTTACGAATTTTGGCATATACAATATATATAGTATAGTAGTTATGATTCCTGAAAATTTGGTTACGATCAGATAAAAATTGTGGAAGTTATTAAAGAAATACTTTTGTATGGGCAAAAGCGCCTACTTACTAGGGTCTGAGTTGCTTTGGCCGACAATTTGGTACATTGTGCCGTCTATGGTATATTTTGAATGGTGAACTATATCGATATACCAAATATACCATTTGGTATATTTTTAGTATTTTTGCAGTATATTCGGTATATTTTGAAAATGATACCGCAATATTTTGCTTTTATTTAAAATGGGTAGCGGGTATCTCACAGTCGAGCACACTCGACTGTAGCTTTCTTACTTGTTTAAACTAGTCACTGCACTTATGTGATTTTATTGAATATTTTTTCCCGGAGCACAATAAATACACGTCTGCATGACACGACGGTTCGCGTCATTGATTGATCCATAAAAAACTGTACTGTGTTTGAATATAGAGTTAAGAAAATTAACAAGTTAAATATGACTAGACCTTTAGTTTGTAATGACTAGATGACAAATGTGAAACTGCCTTTTTAAAGAAATTTAATATCAGAAAACAACGGCAAATTTGATTTCGACAAGGATCCTTTTGTCGATGCTTACGGAATGCTTTCTAAAGGGCATTCTCATTTTAATCAGTATTTATCAACCGAACTTGAAGTCTTTTTATGGGACAAAGAACATATTAATATGTTATTGACCCATATAAAACAAGGCACTTTACATATGGATGCCACAGGAAATGTAGTGCAGCCTTTGCACTTTGTAGAGAAGAGCATATTTTTGTATTCATTAGTAACCCATATCCCTAAGCTCCATATTGTATTCCCAGTAGCTCATGCTATACTTTCGAATCATACATCGTATGACATTGGAAGATTTTTGTGCGAGTTACGTCAAATCGATACAAATGGCCTATTTGCAGGAGAATAATAACTGATGTTAGTGTTGCTATTATTGGGGCCATTTTAAAAGAGTTTAATAATCTAGACATTGTAAATTATAATGAAATTTGTTTTAATTATGTATATAATAATAGTTCAATTTTTCCTAATGTTTGTGTTCAGTTTTGTACAAGTCACTATTGCAAAAATATTGTCCCGTAATATTGATGAAATAGTTGGCTTGTACAACATTGAATTAAGAACATTTTTAAGAAATTGCTTAGGTTACCCCTATTCGATTAACAACGTGCTAGAATTAGAAAAATGGTACAAGAATCTTGCAATCATTCTTTTTTCTCCATTTATTAATAAGATAGTTGATAACGCCAAAGCATATTTTATAAAATACCATAACGATATATTTTTTTTAAATTTTAATGAACAATTTTTTGCCCAAACACCATTAAATGATAAAGTAACTGACATAACACTAAATTCAATAACCTTGGCAAGTCCGTTTCGTAAATATATTTCAAACCATTTACATTGAAGTCATTTAATAATTTTAATTAATTAATTTAAATAAATTTAATACATCTTACGCGAACAATATTTTTCACTGTCCGAAAATGTTAGAGTTAATTTTAAAAAAGTATATTGTTCCCTTCTGGACTAATATTATTGGAATATTTATTGATTCATCTGGCAAAAAACCAAGCAATGGGCCAATTGAATCGTTTTTTAAAGTAGTTAAGCATAGTATTATTAAACCGAAGGTAACTTATACCATATTTAAAATACTACATGATACCCAATTTGATAGCTACAATTGTGGCATTTTTATTTTGCAATACGCTGAAAGATTTTTACCAAAAATTTCGCTTACTAATTTAAAATCGCATGATTTATTTAGGAGCGAATTGTTTGATAAACTTCTTCGGTATGGAGATTCTCTAGATGGTTTTTGTTTACACTGTTGTGCTGAGCAAAAGTAACCTTCCGAATCTCAGTGTATTTTTTGTGATCAACCTATATGCAATGATTGCAAACGAGTTTATGATGGTGATACACAGAATTATATAATTTGCAAATTATGTCAAATCTCCGACGGGTAAATGTCTTTTACAAATGCATACAAATATAATTGTGGAAATGTAGCATCAAACTGGATGCAAAAACAGTATATATATACATATGTTATCGCAACATCTCATCAGTAATATATTAAATCGGTATATATTATATATCGAATATTGGTTGATGTTTGGCCTTACATGGTCTCACTTTTTCTTAATCTCCCTCTCTTTTCGTCGTTGACCATCTTAGAGTGAAGACTTGTCCGTTTTTCAACATAATCCTACTTACACGATTTTGTTCCTTGTTTTTTTTTTTTTTGTGTTATTTTTGTTTATAAAATATGTAAGTATTATTTTCTGATAATCGAAAGTCTCTTACAGTCGAGCACAAACGACTTTAATAGTCTTACTTGCTCGTTTTTTTCTTTTTTTTCTGTTGTTTTTGTTAAGCCTTTGAGCCGGGACATCGTTGGCGGTCATTTATAATTTGTTTGGGCTTTCAGCGCGGCCGTCCAAAGCAATTACCGTGCTCAAGGTGCATTTGCCCTCCCACTTACCACTTCATCTATTCATTCAAAACACTCGACGTTCAAGTCCACACCTCCTTCGCATCCATATTTACTACGTTCACGTCCGACACCTACACTGCCAAGCAATTCGGCTTGACTTGAGGCAAACTTTTGCCGGTTGCCCTGGTGTTTGGGGCCGCCATCGTCATCGTCATCTTATCGGGTTCACTTACTGGGTCAACTTTGTCTCGTCCCCGTGATTTATTATTATGCCCAGCCCCTTGTTGCTGTTGCTGTGTTGCTATTGCTGCTGCGGCTATTTTCTTTGGCACGTTCGCGCTGTGAAAACAGACGCGTGTAATCACTGCATACCTTCCAGGATGCTCTGCGTGAAAGGCTGCCACTTACGAAAGTAACATCGATGGTGGATTCCATACTACCCCTACTGAACGTGTACTGGTTGCCAGAATTGAGCAGCACTACATCCAGGGTTGCCAGCGCCTCCAGCAGAGCTTGACCTTTGTCGTTGGTCCTCGCACTCCCCCACTCCGTGGCCCAAGCGTTAAAGTCCCCTGCAATAAGGCAGGGCGTCTTTGTCCTCGCGTCATCCGCAAGTTCGTCCGTAGCCGCCCGGAAGCTTTGTAGATCTATGGATGGAGGCAGATAGCAACTATAGAAGTAAATCGGGCCTATTCTGGCTCGAACAAAAAAGCTACCGCTTTTCACTTCTGATACCGTTTCGGTCCCCGACCCACGTATTGGGGGATTTCGTGTGTGACAGTGTGTGTGTGTGTGTGTGCCACACAGTAACCAAGCGTGTTGACCCGTTCGACACCGATTAATATGCACAGATTCACACGGCTGAAGAATTCTCTCGTCGCTGTTGCTGATACTTTTATTAATGTTAATTCGACCAAGTTTAGCTACTCACTACTTGAACTTGAACTGGAACTCTCTGTGGCCATAATTCCACTGTGTATCATAATTTGAGCATAATTATTTATCAAAGTGCGTTCATTTACCTCGCAAGTTATCGTTAGTGTTTGCCTCTTTGTCTTGAGTAAAATCGTTTTATTTGAATTTGAAATTTAAATAGAGTTCCATTAAAGTTGCTGCAATTTCTGTTGCTGGTTACTGCAATGTTGCATTAAATATAAATTAAAATTGCTGATAGGTTCTGGCATGCATTCGCCACTTACATATGCGTATAATTAAAATATTTGAAATCACTAAAGGGCAACGTTGCATTCAATATAAATTAAAATCGCTATTATTTGTTTATTGTATTTTTTTTTTTTTTTTATTTGGTCAAACACGATTTGCAATTTGTTATTAACAAAAATGTTAGCGAATGGACTGCTAGAAAAGCGCTGCAAGCCATCGGATTCATTGCAGGATATCGGCATTATCCGATAGAAATGTTAAAGCGCGATTGAAATTTGCAAGGGCACACAAAAATTGGCCTGTTGACGATTGGAATCGTGTTGTCTGGTTAGACGAGCCAAATCTTAACTTTCAGCAATACTGCTGGCGTAAATCCGGAGAACGAATCCAGAGACACCATGTAAAACAAACTGCATAACATGATGATGGAAATATTATGGTCTGGGGATGCTTCACATGTTGTCATGTTAGTTCTCTACACTTGATAGACGATATTAATAGCCAAAGAAGCACCCTTTGGTGTTCCTTCTCATCTAAGACATCATTAGTCGAGCATCTGACTGCTTAAATAATTTTTTAACGACCTGCGACTTTTTTGAACAAGATATCCCCCATACCGAAACACTTTGCGAAAATTGTTAAGGAATGGATTAGAAAGCAAAAGTTTAAATTAATGGAGTAGCCAGCACAAAGTCCCTACCTCAATCCGATTGAAAAGACGGCTCGGGTAGTACGAAGTAGCTCCATCAAACATGGGCAAACTTTGGGAGCGTGTGTTGAAGCAGAATAGAGTCTTATTCCTAAAAATGAATCTCAAAATTTGGTAGAAAGCATTCCGGACAATGTACAGGAAGTCAATATAATGGTGAATCTTACCGATTTATGCTGACAAGAGAAGTTAGAAAGAGTTGTGCTTTAGAATATATCGTTGTGTGTGTGTCTTGCAAATAAAATGCACTTTGAGTTTTAAATTGTTGCTTTTCCAATTACATTTTTAGAGAACAATGACCAGCAACGTGGAATCTCGTCAAACCAAGTCCAACTTGCCATTGGGCCAAACTAATGCGGCCAATTGCACAGTATGTGATGCTCCGTTTACGACACTGCAAGAGTGTTTGGCCCACGAATTACTCAAGCACCTAATCAAGCTGCCCAAATTCCTCGGTGCCGTCTCCAAACTCTCTGCCAGCGAAGAAACCCAATGCGAACGACGTCTGCTGGAGGAATTGCTCGTCCTGTCACCACCTGGACAGCAACTGTAGCAATAGTGCTACATTGTTGCAATGCTTTAAGAACGTGCGCAAGAACATACAGGATCAGCTGCATGGCGAAGTTACGGTCTATCCATATGGCTCGCTAGTCACCGGTTTGGCTCTGAGGGGTATGCAAGACGTTACACTATTAGTATCAATATATAATCAATGTCAATTTCTCTTTGCAGATAGCGATATTGATTTGTATTTGAAATCCATTGACGGCAATTCGAATGCAATGTCGCATAGTCAATTGTACGAGAAAATCAACCTCCTTTTGCGTCACACGGGTTGCTTTTCAGATGTGATTGCCATACGAGATGCTCGAGTTCCAATCATTCGTTTCAAGCATATGGCGAGCGGCTTGCGTCTCGACATCAACATATCCCATCCGAATAGCGTCCATAATTCTTGCTTTGTGGCCGAACTGTTGAATCGAGATGTACGCCTGCATGAGCTGTTCTTGTTCGTAAAGATTTGGGCCAAGAAACTGATGATTATTGGCAAAGTCATGACAAGCTATTGCCTGATTACGCTCATCATTTATCAGCTGCAACAGCAACGACTCTTGCCCTCGATAAAGAAGCTGCATGCTGGCATTCCTGTCTTCGATATTGGAGGCATTAACTATGCATATAGCTTTGAGCATGTGCCAGCTTTTAATCTTTGTTTTGCCTTCTGATTCTTTATTGCCAAATTGTTTTTATACCCGGGTAGAAGGGTATTATAACTTTGTGCCGGCAGGAAATGTATGTAACAGGTAGAAGAAGGCATCTCCGACCCTATAAAGTATATATATTCTTGATCAGCGTCAACAGCCGAGACGATCTAGCCATGTCCGTCTGTCCGTATGAACACCTAGATCTCAGAGACTATAAGAGATAGAGCTATAATTTTTTTTCGACAGCATTTGTTATGTTTGCACGCAGATCAAGTTTGTTTCAAATTTTTGCCACGCCCACTTCCGCCTCCGCAAATCAAAATAATCGAATAACAAGCGTAATTGTAAAGCTAGAATTGCGAATTTTTGTATATACAATAATAACTATAGCATTTATGATTGCCGAAAATTTGGTTGCGATCAGATAAAAATTGTAGAAGTTATTATAGAAATAGTTTTGTATGGGCAAAAACGCTTTCTATGTATGTGTTGTATGTATGCGTATACGTATATACATGCTCGCCTCTATATTTGTATTTGTATGCATAGGGGTTCTTAAGCAATGCGAAAGCTCAGGTGGTAGAGTGCAAGCCGCGCATGTTGTGGTGCCCGGGTTCGAACCCGCTCGAAGTACAAACTTTTTTTTTTTAACCACCCGGTCGGTGGTGCTCGAGTTCAAATTCCGATCGAAAATACATGCATATTTATTTTTAATATTTTGAGATTATTACCGCAATATATTGCTTTTATTCAAAATGGGTAGCGGGTATTTCACAGTCGAGCACACTCGACTGTAGCTTTCTTACTTGTTTTTTAATCGTATTTACAACAATTATAAATAAAAATTGTGGATTTTATTAAAGAAATATTTAGTATGAGCAAAACCGCTGCTATGTATGTATTGTATGTATGTATATACATGCTCGTCTATATTAGTATCTGTATGCATAAAGGACTCATAAGCAAAGCGATAGCTCAGGTGGTAGAGTGCAATCCGCGCATGTTGTGGTGCCCGGGGGTTCTAAACCGCTCGAAGTACAAACTTTTTTTTTTTTTTTTTAACCACCCGGTCGATGGTGCTCGAGTTCAAATCCCGATCGAAAATACATGCATATTTATTTTTAATATTTTGAGATTATTACCGTAATATTTAGCTTTTATTCAAAATGGGTAGCGGGTATTTCACAGTCGACCACACTCGACTGTAGCTTTCTTACTTGTTCATTATTATTGTTGTCCTAAGAACTCGAATTTATAATAATTACTTTAATTTCATTTACTTAAAAAACAAGATTCGACTTGGTGTTCATATGCACCACTTGAATGTACTGTGTACATCAACATCCAAGACATACATCAAATTTCGACCAGGAATTCAGTTGAACTTATTATGTATATACATATATTGGTATATATTTTTGAATTATAGACAAATATTTCGAAAACAAAATTTTCATTTGTGTTTTTTCTTTCTTAATGGTATTGCGTTAAAGTTGTTATATATGTATGTACGTAAATGCAGAAGAGTTGCAGTCAGCTCTTCAATTATGCTCTAATATACATATGTTCATATTTTAATAATTATTCAAAATGATTGCCAATATATAGATAGTTACGTTCCAGAGTTGCCACCAAACTCATAAAGCGTGCCCAACTTTCGGCCGTTTCAAGCCATTTCTTGTTTGAAATTCTAGAACCTCTTGAGAATTACATCAGGCGAAAATGTAAAATTTATTGTTTACGTATTTCATTTATGTAAACAAACCTGCATTTGTCATTGGAGAACGAAATAAGATTGCATACTTTTGAGCTGATCATGCAAAGAACATAGAAAAACAAGAAAGCTACAGTCGAGTCTGCTCGACTCTGAGATATCCACTATCCATTTTGAATAAAAAAAATACGCTTGTTATTTGAGTTTTGTCAATTTGCGGTGGCGAAAGTGAGCGAGTCGAAACTTTGTAACAAACCTGATCTGCGTGCAAAAATATCAAGTACTATCGAAAAATGTATATCTTTATCTCTTATAGTCTTAGACATCTAGGACAGAGACTATAAAAGACGGGACAGACGGTTGCTGAGACTATCGTCTCGGCTGTTGACGCTGATCAAGAATATATATAGTTTATAGGGTCGGAGATGGCCCCTTCTCACAGTGGGCGATTTGGTCTCGCTAGCGGCATTTAATTCAAATTTTCAAATTTAAAAAACCGTTAATATTTTTTCACATATCGATAGCAGATGCTTTGATTAGATTTTTAAAAGCGTTTTAAAAGCTATACGATCAACTGATCATCAGCTGTGAACGGTCAAACACACGATATGATTTTGCAAAGAGCTCTAGAACATTTTTTCTTTTTTCACGCATTGATTTCGAGTTCCTCGGAAATTTACAATTTTTAGTGAATTTGTTAGAAGTTTGGTTTTTTATTATATTCAAGGTATGTATTTTCAAAAAAATCAATGTTTGTGACCGGTCTATAAATGTGTAGCTCATAAAATGTAGTGGTAAATCAGTGTATTAACAACGAGTCCGGATTAGCGTCCACCTGTCTTTCGTGGAGTCGAACTTACTTTATTCAAGTGGATTCAGTCTAACTCTTTTATTAGCCGAAAGTGTGAATCAGTGGCGTCCAAAATGTGTAATATTAACTGTTAGTACCTGCTAGCCTTCAAACTATGGTACTTTTTAGACACAGTGTTAGTACCAAAAAGGGATCTTTTTTTAGTATTGCACTCAGAAGTCATCCCATTTTTTCTATCATCCCATCATTTTTTAGATAAAGTTTATATATGAAATATGTTAATTGAAGTTCAAATAAAATAAAAGTACAACAAAATTTTAAATTAAAAAATTTTTTTTTAAATTAAAAAAAAAAAAAAAAATTTTTTTTAACATAAAAAATTCTATGATTTTTCTCTGATCAGTGAAAAAAAAACCGACTGAAGACATCTATTTAAGTTTAAAAGTTATTAATTAAATGCTGCTAGCGAGACCAAATCGCCCACTGTGCTTCTGCCTGTTACATACATTTCCTGCCCGCCCTTCTACCCTATATAACATACAATAACATGCCATTTCATATTCGAAAACTTAATTTCGCGTTCTGCATGGATCTCTACTTCTCTTTCATTAATACGTGCATATCATACAGCCAAAAATATTACCGACTCTATTAGATTAGTGTTAGATCATTGTGGCCTTTCATCCAAGGTGGTAACTGTCACAAGAGACAACGACAATACAAAAGACGGGTGAGATTCTTCACACTTACTGTTAACTTACTTGATATATATTTATTTTAAAATCATAAGTTGTAAACTCTATACCTTCAAAGCAAAAAGAAATAGTAAAGCTTTTCAAAAAATTATTGTAGTTGCTTAAGAGTTGAAACAAGCTTAGATCGACAAAATTGACATTGTTGCAAGAAAATAACACACAGTGGAACAAGGCATATGCTATGATAAAAACAATGGTGCAAATAAATTAATATGTCACATTGACAATAATAAATTTGCGTATACACCTTCGCCGATTACAGCTGATGAAGTTGACATTTTAAATGACTCGTCAGAGTTGTTATCACCTTTATCGGTTTTAACTAATGTAAATGTGTCCGTTTCTGGTATCAGAAACGACCAGCAGGCAAATTTTCTTTCATGCAGAGAAAAATTTGCAATAAAAACCAATCGTTTCGTTCAGTCTCTGAGATCTAGGACAGAGACTATAAAAGACGGGCGGACAGACGGACATGGCTAGATCGTCTCGGCTGTTGACGCTGATCAAGAATATATATACTTTATGGGGTCGGAGATGCCTCCTTCTACCTGTTACATACATTTCCTGCCGGCAAAAAGTTATAATACCCTTCTACCCTATGGGTAGCGGGTATAAAAATCGAATAACAAGCGTAATTTTCAAGCTACAGCTTCGAATTCTGTATACAATAATAACTATAGTATTTATGATTTCTAAAAATTTGGTTGCGATCAGATAAAAAATGTGGAAGTTATTAAAGAAATACTTTTGAATGTATAAACCGCATACTTACTATGGGTCTTAGTTGCTTTGGCCGAAAATCTGGTATATTGATTGTGGTACATTGATCGGTATATCGATATAACAAATATACCGTCCGGTACGTTTTTAGTATATTTGTATTTTGGTATATTTTGGAAAAATACCGCAATATTTTGCTTTTATTGAAAATGGGTAGCGGGTATCTCACAGTCGAGAACGCTCGACTGTAACTTTCTTACTTGTTTTTCTTTTTTTTATTAAAATCGCATACCCTCTATTTTCTTTCCAAATAACCTTATGAACATACAAAATAAATATTATGGCGATTGAATCAGGACAACCCGTGCCGACTTGATGTCGAACATAAAATCTAAATTTCTGTACGAAATAAGTATTGAAGATTACTAAAAAATCGAGTTAATTTAGGTCATAAAATATTTATATACACGAAACTTATTGCTATTTATTATTATGTACAATATATGTGAAAAAAACATTATTCTACAAATGTTCTTTTTAAGGTTGGTTTTTTACAGTCTGGATAAATCTTCCGGTGTTCTTGTACGCAGCATAATAAAAATTGCTTTTGTTCCTCTTCAACTGTAATTAATCCATGAAACTCTTGCATCATCTTAACCGCTCTTTCAGCAACATCATTGACTGCCCTTAGCATTGAAACCTTTTTCTTGGCATCTTGAAACGAAGCGATGTTTGGCCATAAAGATGGTTCTTCATTCAGAAAACTATCATCAATTTGTAGCCGGGTGAACAACGCTTTACTTTTGACTGATACGAAGTCGTAAATGTTTTTGTCTGAAATATAAAATTGAAGAAAATTACTAATTTGTTTTCAAAATAGAAGATAAAAGAAACTATATCTATTCATGGAACTTACCAAACTATGAACCACAGAGTTCTTCTTTAGAAGGGATGTAGCGTTTCTCATGGGCAGATGGATTCTTAAATTTTCAACCATTTTTTTTTAATTTCTTGCTCCACATCGTCATCAAATAATGATAAGACAGCTATTTCGGTTAAATACTATAGATGCTGGCTTAATTTCTGTAAAGCAGCTTTTGAGACGTTTCATTGACTTCAAAAAGCTCAAATCCTGATAAGGTGCTTTTACTGCCAAAATACATTGGAGCCATGGCTTGACATAGGATGTCACGATGAACAAGCAAACATCAAACAATGCCTCCTTATCCTTGTTTGTCATTTTCAGTTGAACACTAAAAAGTGATATTTTCAGTGCATAAATTGCCCTCGCCCGGGCTTGGTGCATGGCACCGGGAGGTCGAATTTTGAATTTTCGATTCTTATCTCCGCCTAAAAATATCACTGAGAGCCAGAGCTTGCAAACAACTGTCGACCGTTTCTCGTTGTCCGCAAATAAGTGTCTCTCTCTGACTCTTTACGAAAAGACTCAGAGACCAAACGTTTAATGGGCTCTTGAATGAGATCGCTCGCGCTCAGACTGAAACCCTTTTTTTCTATTCTGTTTTGTTTCGAAATACAGTAGAATCCGGTTATAACGAAGCCGCACTGCTCATTGAACGACCGAAATACAAACAGCTCAACGAAAAGCGCTCAACAGAAAACAGAAATGAAGACAGCAAAAGTCTCTTGCTCAAAGCGAGAGCGAGAGTATGAACTTTGTCGGTTGTGCTCGCAACGAGAGCACAGGAAAAAAAACAGTCGACAGTTATTTGCAAGCTATGTTTTTAATGAATTCCGCGCGCTCTTTGCGTTTTACGGTGCGTATTCCTTGAATTGAGGACTTACTTATTGGAAACTCATCAATATTATATCCAAGTGCCTCAATAGCTTCAAGAATATATACAGAATCTCTGATACTTAGGTGACACCTGTCTAGAGCCGCTACTAATTTTGGAGTGATAGTCTTTCTGCCCTGATATTTTTGTTTTCTTGGGTTGCGCGCTCTCGATATGAGTTGGCCACTCTTTTTGCAACGATATAATGTCTTCGTCCGAATAAGATAAGTCTTCTTGAAAAGGATCATATGATTATGTTGATGGGTTTGACTATGCGATATATTTAGATTGCCGGTTCTCTTCCTCAATAATTCTCAGGCGCGCCCTTTCCTCTTTATCGGTCGCTTTTTTGTCTACTCCACCTAAGTGACCCGGACGACCTGGCTCCCGTTGTCGTTGCGAAAAGAACTTATCTTCATTTGTTTTCAACATAGCTCGCAAATAACTGTTAACCGATTCGTGCGGTCTCAAAATAAGTGTTTCTCACTGAGACTTTGAGCAAAAAGTCTGAGAGCAACCGATTGAATTGCTCGTATACAAACTTTGTTCGCGCTCAGTTGAAGAACTGTTTTTTCTGTTTTCGTTTGGTCTGCTCATTCTGAGACCGTTTGCTCGCGATCGACGATTCAAAAAGTCGTTTGCGCATGGATGTGTGTATGTGAGGTTTCGTGGGTTCTACGCGTCACTAGGCTTGAATCGTGCTTGAACATTGATTCATCGAATTTATTAGAAATGGGACGTAAATCTAATAAAAATGTGCATGCATTTTTTATAAATAAGAATTCAAAATAATCAAAATATTGGTTTGAAATATGAAAAATGCACTTTTAATATTTCAAGAAGTTTTTTCGTGAAAATCGGTCTTTTAGTGCAGGGATGCTCAACGCCTATACACTGAGTGCACTTTTGTTTTTGTAGATGCTCTGTGCTTATGGCTAGTGCGCCCATACGCACCGTGCATATGGGCTTCGATTTGCATGCGAAACAAAAACAATTTTGCTTGTTTCTCCATTCCATCTCTTTCACATGCACTGGAACTTATTCTTCTGTCTGGGTTGGGTTTTGATTTATTTCGTGGTCGACCATCGTAAGCGTTATGTTAAATTTGTTGGTGGGTTAGAAAAATGAGTGATGAATTGGAGAGCACTTTTTTTACCAAAAACTTTAAATGTGAATATAATGCGAAATATGCTTCGTAGTTCTGGATGTAAACACAAACTAGAATCGTAATTTCTCTCAGTGCACAGCTGCGCCCCAACACAAAAGCGCCGCTACATATGTACACGTTTTCATGTGTCTGTGTTAGTAAACGCACTGCCATAAGACGAATTTGAATTTGTTTTAGTGAGTCTCTCTGCGCGAGCGTTACTCGTTTCTCTCATTGAGCGATGTTCGGTAAACGAGAGTTTCATGATCGGCTCATCGTAATGCGTTCAACAGAAAACCGAAACAAAAAGAAACAAAGTCTGCTGCTCAGAGAGAAACCGAAACGGCATGCTTTTTTTCGGTTGTTCTCGCGAACAGAGCGTAAGGAAAAAAACGGTTAACAGTTATTTGCAAGCTATGGTTTTCAATAATTGAAGCGCATCGGCGTGGGCAATATTAAATAAATTATCCAAGTTACTGACAAATTCTTGTCGACGCTGTTTAAATACGTCTTGTGTTTTCTGTGCATCTTTTTGCAAATCCCTTCAAACTTAATATAAACTCACAAGTTTTTTAACACAATTGGGAAAAGATTTCGTAGGTATACGAGCTTTTTCACAGTATATAATGCACTCGCGAATACTGAGATTTGCACTTTCATTTACAGTTAAATTCACTTGACGAATGTTGTAGAATAAAACTGCTAAGACTTGTTTATTAGAAGGAAGTTTTGAACCCGTTATTTGGTGTTTTGCATCACCTATTAAGAATATATTCTTTTTAGCACTCTTTTTTGCTCACTTGTTCATTTTTGCTCACTTGCTCATTTGTGTTCACTTGCTCATTTTTGTTCACTTGTTCACTTGCTCCCTTGTTCATTTGTGCTTAGTTACTCTTTTTTGCGCATTTGGTTCCCATTCAATAAGTACAGAATTTAAAAATGAGCAAGACGTTGCGCAAAAATGAGCAAGAAGTTGCTCATTTTTGCGCGTTATTGAATTCTGCTTTGTACTTTTATTGTGCTTTCTTTACTTCAACATTTCTATTACCGCCAAAACTGTTTATAATTGAAAAAAAATTAATATGTCGTGCATAAGAAAGTTTAGTTACATTTGGAATCATTTCGATGATTTGGGAAACCAGCAAGTCCATTTTAAGCTCCAAATCTCAGAGCAATTTGTCCAGGCATCTGAAGAGCAAGCATCCAGCAACACTTGAGCCCGTTGCACGCCAAATCGATGACGACAGTGTGGTTGCTGTGCAAAATGCCCAGCCAAAGATCTCCACATTTGTGCACAGAATTGATCGTAAGCAAGCGTGTTCAAAGCAAACATTCAGTTCCAATCACTCGTGCCTGGTTCGCAATGATTTTCTTTGATCGAACGCTTTGTGTGAGCAGCAAAAAATGATTGAGAATGGTGCTTACATTCACATCGATCACGCTCATACCGTTTGGTCATACCGAGTGGTTTGATTCAACCCGATCTACTTAACATATTTCATCATAAGCCGAAACTCGCGCGCACAATTTGCGCCGCACATGCTAAATATTTGCAGTTTGATTTCAACAACCTGGCGTAAATACTAGCAAATTACAATTATTAAGTAGAATAATTATGGCTTGCGAATCGATGGAAAGTGTTGCCGCCAATATAACCAATGGAATATACACATTGTCTGACAAGCGCAATGGAAGAAGTTTTATATGGGACATACTGAGCGGAATAATGAAACCGGACAACACCATATTAAAAGAATTTGTATGCTGCCGCACATGTCACAAAGTCTTAAAATACAGCGCAGGCCAAACATCTAATTTTCACCGTTACAGAAGACTGTCGGCCATTTTCAGCTGTGCGTGGCTCTGGTTTTATGAAACTCGTAAAGTTGTTTATTAAGATCGGCGCAACTTATGGCGACCACGTCGACGTGGAAGATATGCTGCCGGAACCAACGACCATTTCACGCACAGTTTTGAAATGGATGAAATCAATAAGATTGTGAGCAGTGCCGCGTCAGCAACAATTAAATGTGGTCGGACAACTATGTAAAGCGCAACTTTTTGGGAGTAACGTTCCACTATCAAAAGGATTTTAAATTCTATGACCTAATTTTGAGAATGAAATCAATGGATTTTGAAAGGTCAACCGGCGACAACATATTAAAACAAGAAAGTTACATTTTTAATAAAGGCAAAATATTGCGGTATTATTTTCAAAATATACCGAAAATACCAACAAATACTAGAAATATAGTATACAACATGGTATGTTTGGTATATCGATATTGCACCGCATTCAAAATATACCATAGACGGCACAATGTACCAGATTGTCGGCCAAAGCAACTAAGAGCCCTAGTAAGTAGGCGTTTTTGCCCATGCAAAAGTATTTCTTTAATAACTTCCACAATTTTTATCTGATCGCAACCAAATTTTCAGGAATCATAAATACTACTATAATTACTATAGTATATATACAAATCACGCTTGTTATTCAATTTTTTTATTTGCGGGGGAGGAAGTGGGCGTGGCAAAAATTTGAAACAAACTTGATCTGCGTGCAAACATAACAAATGCTGTCGAAAAAAAATTATTGCTCTATCTCTTATAGTCTCTGAGATCCAGTGTTTCATACGGACGGACAGACGGACATGGCTAGATCGTCTCGGCTGCTGACGCTGATGAAGAATATATATACTTTATAGGGTCGGAGATGCCTCCTTCTACCTGTTACATACATTTCCTGCCGGCACAAAGTTATAATACACTTCTACCCTATGGGTAGCGGGTATAAAAAGTTAAGAGTGTATTCAATGAATTTGATATTTCGAATATTGAAAAAATTATGTTTGTAACGGATAGAGGTACAAATATGTTAAAAGCTTTAGGAAATAATTATAGACTGAATTGTAGCAGCCATTTGTTTAACAATGTGTTGGACAAGTTATTCTCTGCCATCACAGAACTCGCAGAAGTTTTGGAGTATTGTAAAAAAATAGTTAAATATTTTAAGAAATCAAATTTACAGCATCTCCTAAGCACTTCTTTAAAAAGCCAATACCCAACACGTTGGAACTCATTATTTTATGCTAAAGTCAATTATTGACAATTGGGGAGAGATGAATACAATTTTAAGGCTAAAAGAACAAAACCTCCGATTGTTACACATTAACATAACTGTTGTAAAAAAGGTAGTGGAGATGTGCGAAAATTTTGAAATTGTGTTTAAAAAACTGCAGCTTTGCAGTGGACCTTCCCTGTGTTATGTGTTGCCAGCAATATTAACAATCAAAAATTTATGTCAGCCGATGAAATACCGGTAACTTTAAAAGAAAATATAATAAATAATATCAATGAAATATGGGTCCCCAACATCGGTGTATGGCACAAAGTTGCATATTTTTTATATCCCCGGCTTTAAATATGCAGCCAAATGATTAGGACGATATAAAACTTTTTTGAATTACTCATATAACAACTGAAAATCAAATATCGTGTTCGAATGCACCTTTATCGGATTCATCGGCAACGCATTTTTCGTTTGAATTAGACAGTAGCATAGGGGCTAATAGCCAAGCTTCAGCAGAGAATAGAAGCAATGATATATTCTTTTTTCCGCATTTAATAAAGCGGAATACCATACAATTCGCAGAGACGCCTGAAGAAGAATTCGAAAGGTATTGCAATGAAAAAGTTTCTTTCCTTTTTTAGCAAAAATAGTGTTACAAATTCATTCAATTCCTGCCAGCAGCTCAGCCGCTGAGCGTTCTTTTTCTTTAGCTGGAAATACTCGTATAATCACTGAGAAAAGAAATAGGCTCGGACCATGTTCAGTTGATAGCTTATTGTTTTTAAATTCATTTTATAAAAGTTTTAACGATTGAGATTAATCCATTTTATACCAAAAATTAAACTTTTTTTTTAATTTTAAGTTTCTGATCAATGAAGAACTGATTAAAATTTGAAATTTGTGTTCCCTAATAATTTAAGCATTACTTTTGTTCATTAATTTTAATCATTACCTTTGTTCATTAATTTTAAGCAATAATTGAATTTTAATTTTAAGCGTTAAAACTGAAAAAATAAATGAAGTGATTTTTTAGTTAATTTTACGCATCGCAACTTTTTTCCGTTACAACATACAATTCTGTACATACATACATTCTATACAATCATTTCCGATCATCAAACCGGTATGCAACAATCAGTTTGAATCTGCTTACTGATCGATCGAACAATTTTGTAGTGAACAACTTTTTGAGTTGTGACGGGTTTGAGCGAGGCTGATCGAACCGACTCGATCATACTCAATGCAGGTCTCTGGTTTGTATGTACATATGTATGGTCTATGTATCTACATACATGCTCGCTCACTGGATCTCAGAGACTATAAGAGATAGAGCTATAATTTTTTTTCGACAGTATTTGTTATGTTTGCACGCAGATCAAGTTTGTTTCAAATTTTTGCCACGCCCACTTCCGCCCCCGCAAATCAAAAAAATCGAATAACAAGTCTAATTTTAAAGCTAGAGTTGCGAATTTCGGTATATACAATAATAACTATAGTGGTTATGATTACTGAGAATTTGGTTGCGATCAAATAAAGTTATTAAAGAAATATATTTGTATGGGTATCTCACAGTCGAGCACACTAGACTGTAGCTTTTTTACTTGTTTTTTATGTTTGTATGATTAGCTTAAAAGTATGTAATATTTCGATCTCCAATTACAAATTTGTATGGCATAATTGCAGGATTGTTTACATAAATTAAAAACGGAAACAGTCAATTTTACTTACATATTTCCCTGTTGCAATTATCAAGTGGTTCTGGATTTTTGGATAAGGAACTGATCCGTCGGCCAACAGTCATGTGGACATTGTCCAACCGCTACTCAGCCTCAACGCCGTATTTATACGTAACTTATTGTTTACAAATTGGTCTGCAAAAACATGTGGGTGAATAAATTAGCTATATTGCATTTGATACCCAAATCTATTTGATTTCTTTACTTGTCCATTTCGCACAATTTATTTTCGTACACTTTGAGATAGAGGTGCAGAAACATCGATGTGTGCGTCAATCGATGTTTTCGATGTTTCAAAAATAAAACAACTGGAATTTAACAATATGACAAGATTTTATTCGAGATCTGTGATAGTATTATTGAAATGTGAATGAATTTTTATTTATAAATAAAAGCTTGTCCACAGCCTCTGGAGAGAGTAACGCATTCGTTCAGCTTTTAACAACCTTTTAATCATCTCATAAGCGCTGTCCCATCTTGTTGCTACTTCCTGTATTAATGTCAGTTGTCTGTGCTTCTTTTAACTTTGCAGCGGCTATTAGTGCTTTGTTTGAGATGGTCACGCAGGTTTGTGGTATTGCCACCGGTCTTCAGCCATTTACCACAGTAGTTGCAAATGCCAGTGCTTTTTTTGAAATGGTCCCAAGCAATCTAACGCTCTCTTTTCCGTTTTGCTTCTGTCTCCAACTAGAGACGGTTATTTGCTGCCGCCCGTTTTATTGGCAGCAAAAAGTGCGTAATTCTAGTTGGAACTTAACTAATCTTTCAATAACATTTCGTCCACAGGCTTTTAGCATAGAATACAACAATGAGTTCCGCTGCAGATGATTTGAATGCTGATCTGCATCGCCCCTTCGATCCCACCGCCCACGGTCTGACCTCAACTTTCCGCCTGACACGTGCCTGCAAAATGTCGCAAGAGGTACACTCCAAACTGGTGTCAGTACTGCAGCAGGACGACTCTGCTCAGGATCAGGTGGCCATTACCCGCATTTAAAGAATTTGACGATCCCGCTCCTATTAAACAAATAAATAAATAAAGTATGTTAGTACATTATATGTTATTCCGAATATTTTATCAATAACCTAATAAAACAAGGTCTTGGCGCCAATTAGTTGCGACATGACTTAATTTTGCGCCAAATTTAATACTTAAAATACAGACTCGCGCCCACCTCTACTTGTAACCTCACCATTATCGACAAATTCACTAAGTTAGCGCAAGTCTACCCACTTGGCAATATAAATTCAATTAAAGTCGCCGATGCTCTATTACAATTCATAAGTCATTACGGCGCACCAAAGAAAATAATTTTCGACCAGGGCGCGGAATTTTCGGGCAGTCTATTCAATGATCTCTTAACCCAATTCCAAATAACGGCTCATACAACTTCATTCCAACAATCAACTGGCAACGGTTTTGTCGAAAGACTGCATTCAACCTTAACCGAACTATACAGAATAATTATGACCAAGAGGAAGGAAGCACGAATAGAATGCGGGCATGACCAAATACTCACAGAAGCAGTTGCAACGTATAACAATGCAATACACTCCAGCACTTCCTATACCCCTTTCGAGCTTTTCCACGGAAGAACTCACATATTCAACAAAACAATAACATTCGACAATCACCACGACTACCTTAGGAAATTAAATGAATTTAGAAAAGAAATATACCCAAAAGTACAGGAACACTTAAAGGCGAACACAGAAAAATGATTGGCTAATTTAAATGAGGACAGAGAGACACCAGTCCAGGTCGAACCTAATGATATGGTGTTAAGGAAAGAAGACCGTAGAAACTCAAAATATCGTCGAAGTTCGTGGCATACATTAACAACACGTCACCGAGCCATTCTTCTCCGATCCGGCCATTTCCCCCTATGGTTGACTGTATGGCCTGAGGGGGGAGGAGTTAACATGCTCTTCTCTCCGGCCACATGGAATAACGCAGATCTGGCAACTCCAAGCCTACTCCATGCAACTCTGACGATAATACACTCCATAGCTAGATTCTGACATATACTGATACATACACACATGTACATGCCTTTTGTAATAAATTGTCACTGACAAAATAGTCAGTCTTATTCTGTTCTCCACACAACACAGTAGTTTTATTTGTAAGTATTTCTAACATCTTCCAGAATTTTCTCACAAATGAGACTCCCTCGGTCACTGGACTGTAACTCGCGCATCAACCTCGTGTTTTTGTTAGTGGCAGTATTGTTACAACTGATTTGGCCTGCTCCCACCGCATCAGAGTTGTGACCGCTGGGATCTCAGTTAACCAAATTCTTCTAACAAATCTAATGTTGATATCTGTTGATGGCAGATGACTGCAGGTGTGACCACTCAGGCCAGCTGACAGTGTGGTCGCGATCGAAAGTTATCGATAGCGACAAAGCTAGTATACTGTGCGTGTGACCGTGTCATACGCGCAGACACACTGTTCTTGGTTTCCTCTGAAGATGGTCACCCTGCCCTTTTTAGTGCTTTTTTCCTACTCCGCTTTGTATCGTATGTTTTCAAAATCGACTCAAGCACATGTACTCTTTTCAAGTGTAATGAATACCATACAAAGTTGCAAGTTATAATAAGTTGAAAAAGTAAATGTGTTATTGTTTAATCCAACGTCGCCCCCCTACACAATATCATTAAATTGAATTTAAATTTGCAAGGTAATTTTCTTAGTCCTGTAATAAAAGGATCAGAAGATAAAAGTAGTCTATGAATTAAATCCGTATTTGTGGCAATTCGAAATATGTTTTTGTCTTTGTTTCGCAACTCTGCAGCTTCTTCCGATAATTCTCCAATTGAAACAAGAGCAAAATTAATCACATCTGCACCATGGATTAACACTTTGTGCACTGAGGGTGGGAAGTAGTACCAATCATACAAACATAACAATTGTTTGGCAGTGTCAAGAGCATATATTCTGAATTTGTCAGTATTAATCCTGCACCCTGATGCCATGGCTTGGAGCAATGTTGAACATCGTATTATTACGCTTTCATCTAAGCCAGTTATTTCAGCAGATAGCTCCGAATTATTGAACAAGTAAGAAAGCTACAGTCGAGTGTGCTCGACTGTGAGATACCCGCTACCCATTTTGAATAAAAGCAATATATTTTGCGGTATTATTCTCAAAACATACCAATTATACTACAAAAATACTAGAAATATATTTTGGGGTATTATTATAAAAAATATTGCAAATATACTAAAAATACTAAAAAATATACCAAATGGTATATTTGGTATATCGATATAGTACCGCATTAAAAATATACCATAGACGGCACAATATACCAGATTGTCGGTCAAAGCAAATTAGACCCCTAGTAAGTAGGCGTTTTTGCCCATACAAAAGAATTTCTTTAATAACTTCGACAATTTTTATCTGATCGCAACCAAATTTTCAGGGATCATAAATACTATAGTTATTATTGTTTATACCAAAAGCCGCAACTCTAGCTTTTAAATTACGCTTGTTATTCGATTTTTTTGATTTACGGGGGCGGAAGTGGGCGTGGCAAAAATTTGAAACAAACTTGATCTGCGTGCAAACATAACAAATGCTGTCGAAAAATTATAGCTCTATCTCTTATAGTCTCTGAGATCTAGGTGTTCATACGGACAGACGGACAGACGGACATGGCTATATCGTCTCGGCTGTTGACGCTGATCAAGAATATATATACTTTATAGGGTCGGAGATGCCTCCTTCTACCTGTTACATACATTTCCTGCCGGCACAAAGTTATAATACCCTTCTACCCTATGGGTAGCGGGTATAAAAATGTTCTCGCAGTATTTCCGTCATTTGAACTTCCGCTACCTCCACTTCTCGGTTGGTCCACTATTAGCCCCATTTTGGCCCTGAAGTCTTCTTGAACTTTTTTTTTTCTTAAAGAAAGTGACTGTTTTCCCTCAGCGGTATAAATTCGCCAACTTTTTTAATCTAATCTGTAGGCAACGTGCAAAAAATATTCGAAGAATCTTATGTATGAGTGCAACGGTGATAATCCAAACTCGAAGCAGTTTTCATTAACACTCTTCCACTCTCCAAACACGTCTCTAAGTCGTTCATTTCTGTTGGCTTTGATTTACAAATGTAACATTTGACTAAAGACGTATCGCTGAGGTCATTACATATTTTTCCATCTACCATGGTCAATTGCAAGCTGTGTTTAACCTCGATTCTTTTATTGCCGATATCGCATACAGTCTGGTTTAGCTTATTAATTTGTTCCTTAAAATGTCTTTCTTCGTTTAAAGCTAGTTGAGCTGTTTCTTTTTCAAATTGGAACCTCATTGGTCTGCAGAAGCGAGTAGATGACGGTCGGGGATTTTTCCAAATTATTTTTTGACCTTTGGGATCACTGGAATTTATAATCAGCTGCAATGGTACGTATGAGGTAACAAAAAGAGTAGAGTCATCCAAATTATTGTTAAGCGCTTTCTGTTTATATTCAGACTGTCCGGTGCTACCATCGAATCCCCATGTTCCTATCAAAATTAAGTTTTTAGCGGAATCATCCTTTATGTTCTCAATAACTTCGTGTTGAAGTTTTAAAATCTGGTTTTAACTGTTTTTTTTTGCTTTCAAAACCTGCTCGTAACTCGGCAGTATATCAAATGAAACAAGCGTATTAATAAACTTACGAATAAGCAAATATTGATGTTTCGTTAAATTCGTCTCCACAAAAAGTGATAAAACTTCGTCAATATCGGCTTGGCAATGTTTTGGGCCTGAAGACAAGCTGCACGATCGAAGCAAGGAAGCAGCAGAGTTATCCATTTTCGCTATTTCAGCAATCCTTCGACGTTTTGCTCTATTCGAACAATCTGTAAAATCAATTTTCGGCCGTCCAAGCATATGCAATTTATTCGTTTTGGTAGTTGGCTTAGCTCGGGAATGTAACCCTTGTTATACCCGCTACCCATAGGGTAGAAGGGTATTATAACTTTGTGCCGGCAGGAAATGTATGTAACAGGTAGAAGGAGACATCTCCGACCCTATAAAGTATATATATTCTTGATCAACGTCAACAGCCGAGACGATATAGCCATGTCCGTCTGTCCGTCTGTGTGTCTGTGTGTCTGTCCGTCCGTCCGTATGAAACACTGGATCTCAGAGACTATAAGAGATAGAGCTATAATTTTTTTTCGACAGCATTTGTTATGTTTGCACGCAGATCAAGTTTGTTTCAAATTTTTACCACGCCCACTTCCGCCCCCGCAAATCAACAAAATCGAATAACAAGCGTAATTTTAAAGCTAGAGTTGCGAATTTTGGTTTATACAATAATTACTATAGTAGTTATGATTCCTGAAAATTTGATTGCGATCAGATAAAAATTGTGGAAAATTATTAAAGAAATACTTTTCTATGGGCAAAAACGCCTACTTACTAGGGGTCTGAGTTGCTTTGACTGACAATCTGGTACATTGTGCCGTCTATGGTATATTTTGAATGGTGTACTATATCGATATACCAAACATATCATTCGTTATATTTTTAGAATTTTTTAGTATTTTCGGTATATTTTGAAAATGATACCGCAATATTTTGGCTTTATTAAATTTGGGTAGCGGGTATCTCACAGTCGAGCACACTCGACTGTAACTTTCTTACTTGTTTTCAATATGCTCTTGCATAACTTCAATAACTTTTTTAATCTTCCACCGTTGGTGCCACTGTAATATGCACATATGTCATACATATCGGGTGTACACTGTGATTACCACTTGTATCGAGTGTACACTGTGTTTGGCACTTATGTGGCGACAACACTTTGTGCAGCCACATACAAATCATAATAAACAATAACAAACTCAAGTGAGCGCGTAACATGATCGGCAACTTGTGAATTGCACACTTATGGGAATCGCCTAAAAAGTGAATTTCAATGAAATAAATAAATAAAAATGTTTCAAAAAATAATACAAACACGAGCGACGAGAACAAAACAAAAGCACAATAAGGAAAAACTTTCCCTTGGCAAACGCTAGAGGGCGTCAGTATTTTTCCGATTATATTAACCTCTGCAAATTACTGCAGCTGATTTTAGGCATACAGTACCCTAAAAATCAGACGAACACATTAACATACATATTATTTGTGGCATTTCGTGGCATCACAACTAAAACTTTAACTAAACATGAAAAAGACGTAAACAAAATAGACAAAAAAGGGTTAACCGCTATAAAATACACAAATAATATTTAATTAGTCAGATAATTTTCATAAAACCAATTTATTAAAGTTAATACCTTCAACTTTAAAATGCATTTTAAATAAAAAAAATTATTATAGATTGTAGCCTATCCACCAACTTGGAAAATATTGGTGCATATTTATTTTTCTAAAACAGTTTTTCGTAATTAATTCCATTCGGTAGTTCTAAGTTTACAAGTTGTAAGTTGTAAATTATGTGAAATGCTAAAAATTTTTGTTTTCTAATTGTTGGTTATTTTTACCTAATGTAATAAATGGATTTCCTTATTTTTTATACACTAAATATAACTAAATATACTTATAACAGGTATTTAGTAAATACTATTTACTTTAATGAGGAAAACGGCACTTGAATCACTCGATTTGCGAACCGACTACTAATCGTATGTTTTCTCATTGCTCAGCTGGACAGTCGGTTGGCTATGTGCCTTATCGACTGCTGCAGTTAAGCGTTTGCCATGCCAAATTCAACTGATTTGTAATTTTCGCAATTTCATTAGGAACGATGAAAAGTTGGATTGGAATTGGACGACGGACAAGCGGTTGCGGCGTAAGTGTTAATGTCCAGCTCCCGTCCAGAACCACTTGAGAATTGCAACAGGCAAAAAAAAATAAAATTGACTGTTTACGTTTTTAATTTATGAAAACAAACCTGCAATTATGCCATACAAATTTGTAGTTGGAGAACGAAATATTGCTTACTTTTAAGGTGATCGTTTAAGAACATAAAAAACAAGAAGGCTACAGCCACTAACCATACAATACATAGATGCTTCAGCCAGAACAATTTTTTGTATCATCAAAAACAGTATTATTGCAACCCCAGTCGGGCCGTGCGCTGCGATTCGAACACCGAGCCTCTTGGGCTCATTCGAAAATTCGAAGTTCTAACGCAGCGCGCAGTGTTGAGTTCAGTCGCAGATCAAATGCGGAGCGATGAGCACGGGCGCATTTCGTTGCGCTCTGCTTTCGTTTCTATGTATGCGTGTATGTATCTACATGCTCGCCTATATTAGTATGTGTATGCATATGAAGTTTTGCAACGTGCAGTTGCCTCGCTGACGAGCAGCTAGCGCACGTCAATTTTGATTTGCCGCGACGAAAGTCTCGCAGAAGAGGACAACAACAATTGCTCGCGTTCTATATGTTTGCAGTTAAATGGCACTTGCACAAGGACCGCGTTGGCTCTGCTGGTGGTTTGGAAGCTCAACATGTTGTGGGTCCGGGTTCAACTCCCGATCGAGAACATATACATATTTTGTTTTTTTTTAATGCGATTTAACTTTTTTCATTCCCTTTCAAGTTTACTGATAGAAGTAAAATTTAATAACGCATTGATTTTTGATGATTTACAAATTCCTTTTTGCAAACATTTTTTAAAACTCTATTTAAAAAAGTTTTAACTTTAAAATTTTGTTTTTTACATTTTAAGATAACAATAACATTTCACAAAATTAGAGAAAATTTAAATAATACTGTTTTTGATGATACAAAAAATTGTACTGGGCGAAGCATCTATGTATTGTATGGTTAGTGGCTACAGGCTAACACTATTTTTTCAGTGAACTTTGTTATTTATTTATTTATGTTGAAAGCTATTAATAAACAAGTAAGAAAGTTACAGTCGAGTGTACTCTACTGTGAGATACCCGCTACCCATTTTGAATAAAAGCAAAATATTGCGGTATTTTTTAAAATATACCAATAATACAAATATACTAAAAAATACCAAACGGTATATTTGTTATATCGATATAGTACTATTTTCAAAATATACCATAGCCGGCAGAATATACCAGATTGTCGTCCAAAGCACCTAAGACTCCTAGTAAGTAGCCGTTTTTGACCATACAAAAGTATTTCTTTAACAACTTTCATAATTTTTATTTGATCGCAATCAAATTTTCAGAAATCATAAATACTATAGTTTTTATTGTATACACCAAAGTTCGCAGCTTGAAAATTACGCTTGTTATTCGAATTTATTGATTTGCGGGGGCGGAAATGGGCATGGCAAAATTTTTAAACAAACTTAATCTGCGTGCAAATGCTGTCGAAAAAAGATTATAGCTCTATCTCTTATAGTCTCTGAGATCTAGGTGTTCATATAAGAGTATTATGTGTGTATGTATATATATATGTGTGTGTGTGTGTATGTTTGAACATTGGCTGGAGTAAAGCCCATACCCAGACAATTGAACTGAGAGTTGCTCTTAAAGTACACACAGAATATATAGCCTGGCGGAAAAAAAATGAAAAAGGGTAGAGTATGTCGAGTGCGACTACCGCTGCCCTGTCAATCTATTCACTCGCAGAAGTAATTTTGCACGCTGTTACAGCATGCAAATCAGTATATACATATGTACATATGTATGTCTGCACAAGTGTTGCCAGAGTCGCTTTTTTCCCGTCAAAACTGGCTTTTTAAAATGCCATTTGCTAGAAAAAATTGCAAACGGCGGGCAGCGGGAATTGTGGCTTTTTTTCTTACTTACTTTTTTCAGATATTTTTCTATATGCCCAAATTTGACGATGCTTGCAAACACTTTTAGTGACAAATCGATTTTATATTGTTGTAAAGCAACCTCAAAGAACATCGATAAACCAATTCTGATCGTAGCGTCACTAACGGCAAAAATGAATTGAGGGAATTAAGTTCAGTGTGTTTTTATTGTTTTAAAATATGCCAAAAAACTACAAACAAAAATGTCGGGACGCTTGGCTAACAAGCGATGAGTTTTAGATATGGGCACGTTGGGACGACACGGATGAAAGAAGAGTTTTGTGCAGTTACTGCAAATGCACAATCACCGTAAAACTATCTGATTTGCGAACCCATGCCTTGACCAAAAAGCATAAAAGTGCTACGGGCGGCTTTATGCATAAATAGATTTTGTTACTTTTTCGGTTAAGACGATGGAAAAAGAAGCAGCGCCATGTCTTTTTGTGGCCGAGCATGCATCGACCTAGTTATTAAATACTTTGAAGATGACAGCACTAGTCGCATACGTCTACACAGGACAAAGTGCACCATTATCATGCCTCATAAATTCCTAAAAATTATAGGAACAGGATTAACGTATGAGAATAAAAATGAGGAGAATGAGGACAGTATTGACGAAATTTTGAAAATGTTGTAAAGATCACAGCAGCTGCTGTTCAAATTCTATATAAAATGTTTTAATAGAACTGATTTCGTGTGCTCCCCCTGTGCCTATCAGAAAAATATAAAGAATATAATGAATTGCAAAACCCGCTTTTTTATAACTTTTATTTCTAATTTTTCAGCTTTTTTGCAACGTTCTTACCGTCAAAAACAGCTTTTTTTCTCGACAAACTTTGGCAACACTGGTCTTCACTGCTCGGATAGAGAGAGCGCGCAAGCGCTGCTGCAAGCCGGTGCGCTTGCGAACAAAGAGAATGCAAAAAAAGTGTGTGTGTATGGATGTATGTCGTCGATTATTGCGACATATATACAATTGTACATATGAATGTAAGAACGGACAAAAATAAATGAAATAAGAAATGCTGGTACACACAGCATGGATTTTAATTATTTGAGCATAAGGGTAATTCTCTGAGGGATGTCGCGTGCGACCAGCTTTTCAGTGACAAAAAAAAAACATATTCTGAAACAATTTTAAAAATAATTAAAGGTTATTTTTATAGCTCTAGATTAGTACTTTCATTAGAGCTAAGAATGGTTTTAGAATTTTTTTTCTGTTTTGTTTTCTGATCTGATAATTGCAAAAATTAACAAATTCGTACGCAAAACCAAAAAATGAACGAATTTATATATTTTATCGTAAAACAGAACAAGTTCCTAAATCAATCTTAGCTCTAAAAATAGCGCTAATCCAAAGCTTTAAGAATAACCTTCACTTATTTTTCAAATTGTTTTAGTTCATGTTTTTTTTTGTCACTGAAAAGCTGTTCGCACGCGACATTTACCAGAGAATTACCCATATGTATATATTTATATATGTATGAAGTACATAATCTATGTTGCACTTTAGTAGCTCTCTTTTTAAAAGTTTTCAGTTTTCACTATTATGCACTTGCACTCATGAAAAACACACATGCATACATATGTACGTAAGCGATTGGCGGGAAAAATATAAAAATAATGAGTAAAATCAATAATAGTAAATAAATTGGAGTATATGTATGTAGATATTTACGACAGCAATTGGAAAATATGGAAAAAGGTCGTCCGGAAAATATGAGTGAATTTACAAATTTTATAGTATTTGGTCACCATATAAAAAACATGTAAAGACCGGACGACCGTGGGGAATGAGAGGGTAACGAAAAGAGAAACAGTTTAAGACTTATCTGTGATATGCTGAATGATATGAAGCAAACGATGATAATGCTGATGGTGATGATCCGGCTCGAAGGACCAAATGTTGTGGTGGCGCAGATAATTCCAAGATGTTTCCCTTTTCCCGTAAACGAATTAAAAACACTCACGTTTTCTTTTCTATACATATATTTAAATTTTCGGGATATTACAATAAAACGCACAGAGTTGGGGTTGCTGGGGGTGACCGCTTTAGAATAAGTGTAAGTCGACACTGGAGAGGCAAAATGTCGACGGCATTTTGCAGATCTAGCGCCGAGCCCTTGCAAAGCTCGGCTCTGCGCCGCAGAGTCTGCGGTGGAGAGTTGTGGAAGAGAGAGAAGTTGAGAGCTCTGGATCTTGAGTACTTTCTTACGCTTGAGCGCATTGCGGGTAAGCGAAAAGCATCGAGTGCTTTTTGGTCGGCGGAACGGAGAATGCGCTCGCATCAAAAATATGTAATACTAAAAAAAAAAAAAAAAAAAAAGTTTTGTACCCCGACCGCGACTTGAACCCGGACACCACAACATGTTAAACCTGCATTCTACCACCAGAGTTGTTGTCCTGATTTATTGATTTGCGGGGGCGGAAATGGGCATGGCAAAATTTTTAAACAAACTTAATCTGCGTGCAAATGCTGTCGAAAAAAGATTATAGCTCTATCTCTTATAGTCTCTGAGATCTAGGTGTTCATATAAGAGTATTATGTGTGTATGTATATATATATGTGTGTGTGTGTGTATGTTTGAACATTGGCTGGAGTAAAGCCCATACCCAGACAATTGAACTGAGAGTTGCTCTTAAAGTACACACAGAATATATAGCCTGGCGGAAAAAAAATGAAAAAGGGTAGAGTATGTCGAGTGCGACTACCGCTGCCCTGTCAATCTATTCACTCGCAGAAGTAATTTTGCACGCTGTTACAGCATGCAAATCAGTATATACATATGTACATATGTATGTCTGCACAAGTGTTGCCAGAGTCGCTTTTTTCCCGTCAAAACTGGCTTTTTAAAATGCCATTTGCTAGAAAAAATTGCAAACGGCGGGCAGCGGGAATTGTGGCTTTTTTTCTTACTTACTTTTTTCAGATATTTTTCTATATGCCCAAATTTGACGATGCTTGCAAACACTTTTAGTGACAAATCGATTTTATATTGTTGTAAAGCAACCTCAAAGAACATCGATAAACCAATTCTGATCGTAGCGTCACTAACGGCAAAAATGAATTGAGGGAATTAAGTTCAGTGTGTTTTTATTGTTTTAAAATATGCCAAAAAACTACAAACAAAAATGTCGGGACGCTTGGCTAACAAGCGATGAGTTTTAGATATGGGCACGTTGGGACGACACGGATGAAAGAAGAGTTTTGTGCAGTTACTGCAAATGCACAATCACCGTAAAACTATCTGATTTGCGAACCCATGCCTTGACCAAAAAGCATAAAAGTGCTACGGGCGGCTTTATGCATAAATAGATTTTGTTACTTTTTCGGTTAAGACGATGGAAAAAGAAGCAGCGCCATGTCTTTTTGTGGCCGAGCATGCATCGACCTAGTTATTAAATACTTTGAAGATGACAGCACTAGTCGCATACGTCTACACAGGACAAAGTGCACCATTATCATGCCTCATAAATTCCTAAAAATTATAGGAACAGGATTAACGTATGAGAATAAAAATGAGGAGAATGAGGACAGTATTGACGAAATTTTGAAAATGTTGTAAAGATCACAGCAGCTGCTGTTCAAATTCTATATAAAATGTTTTAATAGAACTGATTTCGTGTGCTCCCCCTGTGCCTATCAGAAAAATATAAAGAATATAATGAATTGCAAAACCCGCTTTTTTATAACTTTTATTTCTAATTTTTCAGCTTTTTTGCAACGTTCTTACCGTCAAAAACAGCTTTTTTTCTCGACAAACTTTGGCAACACTGGTCTTCACTGCTCGGATAGAGAGAGCGCGCAAGCGCTGCTGCAAGCCGGTGCGCTTGCGAACAAAGAGAATGCAAAAAAAGTGTGTGTGTATGGATGTATGTCGTCGATTATTGCGACATATATACAATTGTACATATGAATGTAAGAACGGACAAAAATAAATGAAATAAGAAATGCTGGTACACACAGCATGGATTTTAATTATTTGAGCATAAGGGTAATTCTCTGAGGGATGTCGCGTGCGACCAGCTTTTCAGTGACAAAAAAAAACATATTCTGAAACAATTTTAAAAATAATTAAAGGTTATTTTTATAGCTCTAGATTAGTACTTTCATTAGAGCTAAGAATGGTTTTAGAATTTTTTTTCTGTTTTGTTTTCTGATCTGATAATTGCAAAAATTAACAAATTCGTACGCAAAACCAAAAAATGAACGAATTTATATATTTTATCGTAAAACAGAACAAGTTCCTAAATCAATCTTAGCTCTAAAAATAGCGCTAATCCAAAGCTTTAAGAATAACCTTCACTTATTTTTCAAATTGTTTTAGTTCATGTTTTTTTTTGTCACTGAAAAGCTGTTCGCACGCGACATTTACCAGAGAATTACCCATATGTATATATTTATATATGTATGAAGTACATAATCTATGTTGCACTTTAGTAGCTCTCTTTTTAAAAGTTTTCAGTTTTCACTATTATGCACTTGCACTCATGAAAAACACACATGCATACATATGTACGTAAGCGATTGGCGGGAAAAATATAAAAATAATGAGTAAAATCAATAATAGTAAATAAATTGGAGTATATGTATGTAGATATTTACGACAGCAATTGGAAAATATGGAAAAAGGTCGTCCGGAAAATATGAGTGAATTTACAAATTTTATAGTATTTGGTCACCATATAAAAAACATGTAAAGACCGGACGACCGTGGGGAATGAGAGGGTAACGAAAAGAGAAACAGTTTAAGACTTATCTGTGATATGCTGAATGATATGAAGCAAACGATGATAATGCTGATGGTGATGATCCGGCTCGAAGGACCAAATGTTGTGGTGGCGCAGATAATTCCAAGATGTTTCCCTTTTCCCGTAAACGAATTAAAAACACTCACGTTTTCTTTTCTATACATATATTTAAATTTTCGGGATATTACAATAAAACGCACAGAGTTGGGGTTGCTGGGGGTGACCGCTTTAGAATAAGTGTAAGTCGACACTGGAGAGGCAAAATGTCGACGGCATTTTGCAGATCTAGCGCCGAGCCCTTGCAAAGCTCGGCTCTGCGCCGCAGAGTCTGCGGTGGAGAGTTGTGGGAGAGAGAGAAGTTGAGAGCTCTGGATCTTGAGTACTTTCTTACGCTTGAGCGCATTGCGGGTAAGCGAAAAGCATCGAGTGCTTTTTGGTCGGCGGAACGGAGAATGCGCTCGCATCAAAAATATGTAATACTAAAAAAAAAAAAAAAAAAAAGTTTTGTACCCCGACCGCGACTTGAACCCGGACACCACAACATGTTAAACCTGCATTCTACCACCAGAGTTGTTGTCCTGATCATCTGCGTTGCAAAACTACACATTGTGACGTTGCCAGACCCACGACTGGGCGCCGAAAATTCTTCGAAATAGCCAGCCCCGGATGTGAGAAGACGGTTGCAAATATCATTCACGACCATCTCTCGTGCAAGCATATAGCGGAGAGGGACCCTTTGAACCCTTAGATCTTTCGGGATTGTGGGGTGGGTTTTTGCTATGCTTTACACGAAGCCATGAAAACTTTATTATTATAGAGTCCCTTCTGATTCTAAAAAAAAACAAAACACATGAGTCGATCCTCTTGTCAATAATGCAGACACACTGTTGAAATTCGGACAATTTATGAAAAAACAGGGGTGGTCTTATAAGACGGTACCTGCCACACCCTGGTCTATACCCACCCAACCATGGTCATAAGAAGAAACGGTTTTTTTATGACCCCAAAACTATTCTACAACTCCCCTTTTAATTTATGCTCCCATGTCTCCGGAAATCAGAAAAAATTTTAGAATTGCATTTTCAAAGTTCAATGACTCCAAACAAACATACGTAATTATTTATTACCAACAACAAAATCATTTGTTCAAAAATAATTAGAATTATAACAGTATTATTAGTTCCATTATTGTTTATATGGTAACTCTAAATCGGCAGTTGTTTTAGTTCAATACAATATTTCATTTTATTATTAACTGCTACTACTCATTGTGACCTTGTCACACGCGCAGTCACACTGAATTAGGTTATCCTCATGTTGGTCACCCAGCCCACTTTTAGTGCTTTTTCCTACTTAACATATGTATGTTCAACATTCGCTGACCGGCACAAGTGTTTTTTCAAGTCCAATAAAAGTAATTGTAAAGTTCAAAGGTGAAAGTGTTTATTTACTTATCCGAAGACGCCCTCCTACACAATTATTAAATCATATTCAATTTTTATTTATTTATTTTTAAATATTTTAATCATATTTAAAAAATTGGTTTGTATTTATTTATTTTTTAATAGTTTACTCATATTAAATATTTATTTTATTGTATTTACTTTTATGTCATATTTATTATTTAATTTTTATTTATTTAATTTTCTATATTTTATTTATCAAATTTAATATTGGCTCTTATTCATTTATTTTTCTATATTTGATTTATCAAATTTAATATTGGCTTTTATTTTTTTTTTTTAAATCATATTTAAACCACTGTGCTGTAGCAAAGAACAATAACAATAGTAACAATATATGACGGAAGCAAAATAAGTTATAGAAAGTATAGGACTGACCCAAAAGTTAGGGTATCAGCCGACAGCTCATATGCTGTTTGGGACCTTTCGCAACTGCGAAGAAGTACAAAAATACAATGCAAGCAAAACTGTGGGCAGCTACTGCGTGGCCGAACAGGCACTAATACATGTATGTATGTATGTAGGTAACTACATACACTGCTGCTCAACTGAATAGGTTCATCATCTCAGTGGTATAAATTTTTCTATAATTCCTAAACCAGTTTTCCGATTTACAAAATTTTTTTTTCCTTTAATTCTTAAATCATATTAAAATTAAAATCTGTAAAAGTTTTTTTCAAAAACATATTATTTATTCCTTATTTATTTTTTCTTCTGAAAGCTTAACAAAATCAATGATTTTTTTTCGTTCATCTGAATAGGTTCAACCTAAAAAAATTCATATTATATAAGTAACTTAAGATATTTTTATATTTTTGGCACTTGGCTTATACTTAAGTACATTTCTAATTTAATTTTCAATAAGTTTAATAATGAGTGAATCTGCCGTTTTTCGATATAACTTCATATAAACGATCGGGAAGCGAGCTATACAAATTTTTCAGTATTTGCAGCGAAATTATTGTCCAGGCCATTTTAATTGCCGCAACTAAAGTTGTTTTGCTATCAAATTGCCTGTCTCCTTCATATACCTTACGCGATAGCAACCCCCATACGTTTTCCATTATATTAAGGTCAGGTGAATATGGGGGCCATTCGAGCCAGTCCACATTTTGAACCTTAATTCATTCTTTTACGACCCTAGCTGTATGAATAGGAGCGTTATCTTGCTGGTAAGTCCATTTAAAAACGTGAAAAATATTGGAGTAATAAGGAAACGCTGTCTGTATTATAGATTTGTAGGTTTCTGCCCTCATTTTGGAAGTAACAAATTGCAGGTTACAAGTGCCAAAGACTGATACCGACCCCCAAACCATTACGCCTCCTTCACAGCTATGGCGACGGCTCAGGAAATGCTCTTCCTTTCGAAGATCGTGATAGTTATAGTTGCATCCATCGGGGCCGTCCAAATTAAATTTTTTTTCGTCGGAAAAAACCACTTTCTGCCATTCACTCGTCCAGCTCATGTCCTTACGTGCAAAGAGCAGTCGTGAAACTTTACGTGCATCATTTAATGGTGTTATTTTTTAAGTTTCATTCGTTTTAGATGATCAGCCGACAATATCACTCTTTTAACTGTTGACACACTGGCTTTAACACCGCAAATTTCTTAAATTTTGGGTGCTGAGAGATGCGAATTGGACGCAGCTCGCACAATATGCCTCCTGTCTGCCGCAGAGGTGGCGTGTTTAACTCCGCCTTTCGTGTTATTGCCATATTCTGATTTGTTTCTCAAAAAATTACTCACAACATTTTGGCTTCGTCCAATTTTTTAAACGATTTTGCGATGGCTAAGACCACTTTCACGATAGACTTCAATTTGGCCTCTTTCATACTCCGATAATTGTTCTCCGCGTTCCATTTTTCAATTAATTTAAAAAAAATATATGAAATTAAAAATTTGCATCAAAAATGTGTCACTAAACCGCCAAGTTTAATTGCAAACTAAAAATCTTTCAGCTGAACCTATTCAGTTGAACCAAAAAATTTCACAAAAATTAGCGAAAGAAATAGCAAAACAGAAAATGCAAAGTAACGGTACATTACAAACGGTTTTTTACTAGCACACACTGATTGACACAAATATGATGATGAAATGTATTTAAAACAAGTAAGAAAGTTACAGTCGAGTGTGCTCGACTGTGAGATACCCGCTACCCAAATTTAATAAAGCCAAAATATTGCGGTATCATTTTCAAAATATACCGAAAATACTAAGAAATACTAAAATTATACCGAATGATATGTTTGGTATATCGATATAGTACACCATTCAAAATATACCATAGACGGCACAATGTACCAGATTGTCGGCCAAAACAACTCAGACCCCTAGTAAGTAGGCGTTTTTGTCCATACAAAAGTATTTATTTAATAACTTCCACAATTTTTATCTGAGCGCAACCAAAGTAATCATAACTACTAGAGTAATTGTTGTATAAACCAAAACTCGCAACTCTAGCTTTAAAATTACGCTTGTTATTCGATTTTTTTGATTTGCGGGGGCGGAAGTGGGCGTGGCAAAAATTTGAAGCAAACTTGATCTGCGTGCTCTATCTCTTATAGTCTCTGAGATCTAGGTGCTCATTCGGACAGACACACAGACGGACAGACGGACATGGCTATATCGTCTCGGCTGTTGACGCTGATCAAGAATATATATACTTTATAGGGTCGGAGATGCCTCGTTCTACCTGTTACATACATTTCCTGCCGGCACAAAGTTATAATACCCTTCTACCCTATGGGTAGCGGGTATAAAAATTGGCCATATCGTACGTCTATATCATATAGCTGCCATAGGAACGATAGGATAGAAATAAGTATATAGTCTGCAAAACTTTTTTGTTTTTCAAGATATGTAAACCAAACTTCCAGATAGTATGCTTGGACCAGTTTTATATATGCTTGCGAAATATAGTCAAAATCGGAAAACTATATCATGCAGCTGCCATAGCAAAAATTGTAAACATAAATAAGTACCAGTTTCAAGTAATATTCAAATACTTTAATATTTAGACAATTTTGTAAACAAATTAGGAGCCATAACAAATAAAATAAAAAAAAAAACCAGTAAGAAAGCTTCAGTCGAGTGTACTCGACAGTGAGATACCCGCTACCGATTTTGAATAAAAGAAATATATTTTGCGGTATTTTCTCAAAGTATACCGAATATACTGCAAAAATACTAATAGTATACCAAATGGTATATTTGGTATATCGATATAGTACACCATTCAAAATATACCATAGACGGAACAATGTACCAGATTGTCGGCCAAAGTAACTCAGACCCTTGTAAGTAGGCGTTTTTGCCCATACAAAGTATTTCTTTAATAACTTCGACAATTTTTATCTGATTGCAACCAAATCATAACTACTATAGTTATTATTGTATGTACCAAAATTCGGAACTCTAGCTTTAAAATTACGCTTGTTATTCGATTTTTTTTTGATTTGCGGGGGCGGAAGCAAAAATTTGAAACAAACTTGATCTGCGTGCAAACATAACAAATGCTGTCGAAAAAAAATTATAGCTCTATCTCTTATAGTCTCTGAGATCCAGTGTTTCATAGGGACGGACGGACAGACACACAGACGGACATGGCTATATCGTCTCGGCTGTTGACGCTGATCAAGAATATATATACTTTATAGGGTCGGAGATGCCTCCTTCTACCTGTTACATACATTTCCTGCCGGCACAAAGTTATAATACCCTTCAACCCTATGGGTAGCGGGTATAAAAACATGCGTACGATCAATATGTGATGAAGAAATTATGAAAATGCAAGCGGATTTATGTGAACCTATTCAGTTGAGCGGCAGTGTACGTACGAATCTTTATGTTATTAGAACTTCTTTTATGTCTTTTATTCGGACAACTCGGACTTCTAACTTACCAGACAGAACACCACGATGAAGGCCTTCATGATGTTGTTGCTGTTGGTGATGATGATGATGATGTTGATGATGATAATGATTTTTTATATACATATGTATACACCTTTATTTGTTTGTTCACACACACATTGTTATAATTATTGTTGTTGTTTGACAGTGTTTTTTTTTTTGTAGTTGTTTATTGTGTTATAAGATTATATTTTTCTTTATTTATTTCTTTTGGTATTTTTAAATATTTTGTGTTTCACGTCGTATATACTCTTTAAAGCCTAGGGCAATAATAGCAAACAAAATAAAGCAAGAACCAAAAAAAATATAGCGCAAAAAAAAAAACCAGTAAGAAAGTAACAGTCGAGTGTGCTCGACTGTAAGATACCCGCTACCCATTTTGAATAAAGGCAAAATATTGCGGTATCATTTTCAAAATATACCATAAATACTAATAAAAAAAATACTAAAAAAATACCAAATGGTATATTTGGGATATCGATATAGTACACCATTCAAAATATACCATAGACGGCACAATATACCAGGTTGTCGGCCAAAGCAACTAAGACTCCTAGTAAGTAGGCGTTTTTGCCCATACAAAAGTATTTCTTTAATAACTTCGACAATATCTGATCGCAACCAAATTTTCAGGAATCATCACTACTATAGTAATTATTGTATATACCAAAATTCGCAACTCTAACTTTTGTTATTCGACTTTTTGATTTGTGTAACAGCCGAAAGTTGGGACACGCTTTATGAGCATGGTGGCAACTCTGGAACATAACGGAATAATGCTGTATGTTATGCTAAATTGCTGCACAACAAGTGATTTATAAAGTTAAAAGTAAAATGAAAGTAAAAAATATATTTAATATGCCACGTAAATTTATGTCCACCAAATCGTAAGTACATACAGTAGTACATATGTATATTACATTAGGTGCGTACTTTAAGTGCAATAACATACATATATTTATGTATATATATGCATGTATGTATCTACATACATATATGAATATGCAGTGGCGCTTTTGTGACAATGCAGCGGCCATTCCGGGAAAATATAAATTGATTGGAAAAGTGAGATGAAAAGTGAATAATATTGTTTTATATTTTCAATGCCATAAATATATATTCGAAGTGTTAAAGTATATAGATATAGAATTATTATTATTCACTTTGCAACACATTTTTTCTCAATATCTGAAAAGTCCCTGTACTGCCTTTAAAGCGTCCCTGTATTTAATACAAGTAATAATAATATATTATTTTGTATAATAATTAACATGTAAATAAATAAATAATTTCAATGTTTCTTATGCATTTATAGCAACTATAGATGTAAGGATGCTATATAGGAGGCAGTTTCCGAGGGACTAATTTTCGGAAGCACACATTCGACGTTGGATTACCAAATATTGTTGGACACATTAAATACCAATCAGAAGCGAGTGATTCCATTTGGCAACACTGGCAAGATTCGTTATGCCTTGCTAAAGTGCTTTCAACGTGTAAGTATTAAAAATTTGAATTTTATATATGTATGTAAATATTTGTAGATTATTTCAATTTTAATTTGAATTTTTATATAGTTTTAGGCAAATAATAATGATGTCACTAATCGAGTCTATGAGTCTAAGGGTAGCTATGAATTAAGTTCAAATATAAAATTAACCTCAAGTATATATTCTACTGACATTTCCATTGAGCCGGCAGACGAAACATTGATAGAAGCCAATTTGAAATGTTTTCGAAAAGAGTGCCACAGTGGAAATGAAAGTTTGAATCGATCGGTCCACCTAGTTGACAATTTGAATAGCCCACGTGCAATGTTTTCAAAATGCAATTATGAGGACTGTGAATTTAAGGCAATCGATTTTAAAAATATGTATTCTTTATTAACTAACAAGTTCCCTGCTTCAAAAAGTATAGAGCACATGATTAGAGAAGCTTACAGCTCTCATAATAATGCGTGTGTTTTATTCTTTAAGAAGCTAAGAATTAATAAATTAAATTTTGTAGCGTATGGTTATTGTAAGGATCCATCTTGCAATAGCTTTAAAGGGTCTTTTGATGGGTGGTTAAAAAACAACGGCAAATTTGATTTCGACAAGGATCCTTTTGTCGATGCTTTCGGTATGATTTCTAAAGGGCATTCTCATTTTATTCAGTATTTATCAACCAAACCTGAAGTCTTTTTATGGGACAAAGAACATATTAATATGTTATTGACCCATATAAAACAAGGCACTTTACATATGGATGCCACAGGAAATGTAGTGCAGCCTTTGCACTTTGTAGAGAAGAGAATATTTTGTATTTTTAGTAGCCCATATCACTAAGCTCCATATTGTATTCCCAGTAGCTCATGCTATACTTTCGAATCATACATCGCATGACATAGGAAGATTTTTGTGCGAGTTACGGAAGTCTTGTTTAAAAAATCAATTCAAATGGCCTATTTGCAGGAGAATAATAACTGATGTTAGTGTTGCTATTATTGGGGCCATTTTAAAAGAGTTTAATAAGCTAGACATTGTAAATTATAATGAAATTTGTTTTAATTATGTATATAACATAGCTCAATTTTTCATAATGTTTGTGTTCAGTTTTGTACAAGTCACTATTGCAAAATTATGTGCCGTAATATTGATGAAATAGTTGGCTTGCACAACAATGAATTAAGAACATTTTTAAGAAATTGCTTAGGTTACCCCTATTCGATTAACAACGTGCTAGAATTAGAAAAATGGTTCAAGAATCTTGCAATCATTCTTCTTTCTCCATTTATTAATAAGATAGTTGATAACGCCAAAGCATATTTTATAAATTACCGTAACGATGCATTTTTTTTTTAATTTTAATGAACAATTTTTTGCCCAAACACCATTAAATGATAAAGTAACTGATATAACACTAAATTCAATAACCTTGGCAAGTCCGTTTCGTAAATATATTTGAAACCATTAACATTGAAGTCATTTAATAATTTTAATTAATTAATTTAAATAAATTTAATACATCTTACGCGAACAATATTTTTCACTGTCCGAAAATGTTAGAGTTAATTTTAAAAAAGTATATTGTATATGTTCCCTTCTGGACTAATATTATTGGAATATTTATTGATTCATCTGGCAAAAAACCAAGCAATGGTACAATTGAATCGTTTTTTAAAGTAGTTAAGCATATTATTAAACCGAACAAAAAGAAGGGGTTAAAATTTGGGCCGCTTTATTCGGAAAATGGAGCCACGCTCCGTTTCCGTCATTAAACAGCTTCAACTTTCTCTCCCTTCACACGACTAACAAACGTAAATATCATTAGACCAAAAACGAATAAACTTAGAATTAAGGAAAGTAAATATTTAGATGAAATTGCTGATAAGCGAAAACTCTCTCGACATATTGAAAAATGGCAAAAGCCAGCTTTGAACAAGCTTAAAGTGAGAATGTTTAAAAATGATTTCTACAATTTTGAAAAATTCCATGACTCTAAAGTCAAAGATTGTAAAAAGGAGGTTGAAAAAATTGTTGAACAGGGCTACTCGAATTCAGCCATTTCAACTAAATTTGATATGGAAGATAACCAAAAACAATTAATTATTAGATTAAAATCTCAAACTAACAACCTAAATTTAAATCAACAAATAATAATATTAAACTTTGAGTCTCTTTTCAGGAAAGTTCATGGCTACTTGGATAGCCAACAATTTGTTTTTAAAATTTGTGTGGACGATTTGTTTTCGTTAATCGATCAGCGCTGGCTAACAAACTTTATCGTTGATGTTAGCCTCACTGTCCTGTTATACGAAAACAGAATCGAAACCATCATAAATTTGCCTTGTCAATTAGGACAATTTTGTTTTAATAATGGTAAATTAATTGGCAAATATATTTAAATTACTTATAAGTCCCCATTGCTTTGAAAATCATTTTTTTATTTTGTTTATTAACAAGTCGAGTAAAAAAATAATATTTTTAGACCCCTTCGGAAATTTGGGGAAAACTTCTCTTTTTGAAAATTATTATCTAAAATTGTTAAAACATATAGAGCCCAACGTAACTTATACCATATTTAAAATACTACATGATACCCAATTTGATAGCTACAATTGTGGCATTTTTATTTTGCAATACGCTGAAAGATTTTTACCAAAAATTTCGCTTACTAATTTAAAATCGCATGATTTATTTAGGAGCGAATTGTTTGATAAACTTCTTCGGTATGGAGATTCTCTAAATGGTTTTTGTTTACACTGCTGTGCTGAGCAGAAGTAACCTTCCGAATCTCCGTGTATTTTTTGTGATCGACCTATATGCACTAATTGCAAACGAGTTTATGATGGTGATACACAGAATTATATAATTTGCAAATTATGTCAAATCTCCGACGGGTAAATGTCTTTTACAAATGCATACAAATATAATTGTGGAAATGTAGCATCAAACTGGATGCAAAAACAGTATATATGTACATATGTTATCGCAACATCTCATCACTAATATATTAAATCGGTATATATTATATATCGAATATCGGTTGATGTTTGGCCTTACATAGTCTCACTTTTTCTTAATCTCCCTCTCTTTCGTCGTTGACCATCTTAGAGTAAAGACTTGTCCGTTTTTCAACATAATCCTACTTACACGATTTTTTCTTTGTTTTTTTTTGTGTTATTTTTGTTTATAAAATATGTAAGTATTATTTTCTGATAATCGAAAGTCTCTTACAGTCGAGCAGAAACGACTTTAATAGTCTTACTTGCTCGTTTTTTTCTTTTTTTTTTTCTGTTGTTTTTGTTAAGCCTTTGAGCCGGGACATCGCTGGCGGCCATTTATAATTTGTTTGGGCTTTCAGCGCGGCCGTCCAAAGCAATTACCGTGCTCAAGGTATTTGCCCTCCCACTTACCACTTCATCTATTCATTCAAAACACTCGACGTTCAAGTCCACACCTCCTTGGCATCCATATTTACCACGTTCACGTCCGACACCTACACAGCCAAGCAATTCGGCTTGACTTGAGGCGAACTTTTGCCGGTTGCCCTGGTGTTTGGGGCCGCCATCGTCATCGTCATCTTATCGGGTTCACTTACTGGGTCAACTTTGTCTCGTCCCCGTGATTTATTATTATGCCCAGCCCCTTGTTGCTGTTGCTGTGTTGCTATTGCTGCTGCGGCTATTTTCTTTGGCACGTTCGCGCTGTGAAAACAGACGCCTCGCATGGCGAAGCTCATGCTTCATGTGTATCTGTGTGTGACAGTGTGTGTGTGTGTGTGTGCAACACAGTAACCAAGCGTGTTGACCCGTTCGACACCGATTAATATGCACAGATTAACACGGCTGAAGAACTCTCTCGTCGCTGTTGCTGACACTTTTATTAATGTTAATTCAACCAAGTTTAGCTACTCACTACTTGAACTTGAACTGGAACTCTCTGTGGCCATAATTCCACTGTGTATCATAATTTGAGCATAATTATTTATCAAAGTGCGTTCATTCACCTCGCAAGTTATCGTTAGTGTTTACCTCTTTGTCTTGAGTAAAATCGTTTTTTTTGAATTTGAAATTTAAATAGAGTTCCATTAAAGTTGCTGCAATTTCTGTTGCTGGTTACTGCAATGTTGCATTAAATATAAATTAAAATTGCTGATAGGTTCTGCATGCATTCGCAACTTACATATGCGTATAATTAAAATATTTGAAATCACGAAAGGGCAACGTTGCATTAAATATAAATTGAAATCGCTATTATTTGTTTATTGTATTTTTTTTTTTTTTTTTTTTTTTTTGTTATTTGGTCAAACACGATTTGCTATTTGTTATTAACAAAAATGTTAGCGAATGGACTGCTAGAAAAGTGCTGCAAGTAGAGTTGGGCGCGTGTCGTGTTAATTCTCGTGTCACATCGTGACACGACTCAACACGCGTGTTCGTGTTGCACGCAATCAAATTTCGCGTGTTCGTGCGTGCTCGTGCTGCGCACTCCAACACGACAACACGAAACAACACGACAACACGAAGCAAAAAATTTGATTTTTTTTGCCTTATTGGCAATATTGCTCGACTGCACTATTTTTTAGTATATTTCCTCAGCAAGAATTGGCCACACTGTAGACCACATACGATCACATTGTTTCTTTGAGCTGGATGCTAGAAAGATAAAAATGGAGAGGCGCATTCAAATTCAAGAAGCGATTGCCAAAGGGGACGAAAAATACAAATTAATTAACAATTCGAAAGCCAAAAGTCTTATTTGGCAGACGTTTAATTTAATTGAATGCTGTGGTGAGATCCTAAACTTTGTGTGCTGCAAAAAGTGCAAAGTTGTATTCGCATACACGCCGAAGACCGGAACCGGCGTATTAAATCGTCACAAATGTGCCGTTCAAGCGGACGCACGCCAACCTACTTTGCCGTCTTTTGTGCATAAAAAAGTTCCGCAAAATGTCATAAATAACCTGGCCATCAAACAGTTGGCTTTCGTGGCTAAGGATTTACAGCCTCTCAGCGTCACCGAAGGTGAGTTAAAATATATGCAATATATGTACACATATACATTTACACACATTCATATGTACAGTGCCGAGTTTATTTGTGTGAATATGAGTGTTAAATTAGTGGTACCCAAGCTCATAACTCGCTGTTTTTGTATCATCGGATCAATGTTTTTTTATTTGTGTGTATTGTGGAAAAGAGCTACTGAGCTTGGGTACCTGTGGATTAAATATTAATTAATATGTATATATATGTAATTACTTTTTATTTTGTTTAGGCGAAGGATTCCAGGAGTATGCTCAAGCCCTTATAAATCTAGGAGCTGCATATGGCGTTCAAAAATATAAGGATGTATCCGTATCGAGAAAAACTCTTACTTACTCCGTCATGATAAAGGAATACGAGCGTATACATAAGGAGCTAAGCACAGCGCTTATAGAACAACAATTAGCCTTCACAACGGATATGTGGACCGACTCGTACCCGCAGCGGAGTTTTGTAAGCTTAAGCGCTCATTATATATGTGCTGAATTTAAGTTAAATGTTAAAATATTGGGTGTTAAAGAATTCGAGGCAGAGAAAAAAACCGGAGCTAATATTTTATTGCATGTAACCGACATTTTAAAACAATTTAACATCGATAATAAGTTGATAAACTCTGTAATTGTCACCGACAACGGAGCAAATGTTGTTTCGGCTTTTAATAATTTTAAGAGACTATCGTGCGCATGTCACAATTTGAATCTTTTAATGACCGATGTCCTCGAAAAGGATCCAATTTATGAAATTAGGCAGCTTATTGATGCGTCGAAGAAATTGGTTAAATATTTCAAGCATTCAGAGTTGAACAATAAATTAAGCAAGTCACTAAAACAAGATGTACAAACTAGATGGAACTCGGTGTATATTATGCTTCAAAGTATATTTGACGTTAAGGATGAAATAAAATATCTTTTAAGTGAAAAAAATCAATCGAATCGAATTGCTGATATTGACTTTGAAATTATAAATCAAGTTCTAGAATTCTTAAAACCTTTTAAAGAATGTTCTGAAAAATTTAGTTCCGAAAAAGAACCCACCATACATATTTATGTTCTTTGGTACAACAAATTAAAATCACACTGTAATCAAAAAATGTTAGATTCATTTGTTATATCTCAACTTAAAACTAATACTCTCTTACAACTTGATAAGCGTCTTAAGCCAACCAACCTGCATTACGTCGGTCTTTTTTTAAACCCGCCGTTTAGGCAGCTTAATTTTTTAACAGAAACGGAAAGAAATGACACTGAGTGTTCTGAGAGAGTGTTCTCAACGTCTGGCATGGTTCTGTGCGAGCGCAGAACAAGATTGCTCAGCAGCAATTTGGATAAACTGGTATTTTTATACAAAAATATGAATTAATTTTAATGTTTTTTATGTTAACTTTCGCCATGCGCATTTACCTTTAATGTAATAAAAAGTGAATAAAGTACCATTACTTTTAATAAGAAATTTAGCGCGTCTTTTTATTTATCCGGGCTCCAACAAAGGTTATTGTTAATAAAAGCTCACTGACTCAAAATAATCATTACATTGTAATGTAATATGATACAAAATTGAAATAAATATGAAAAAAAAATTTCGTGTTGTTCGTGCGTGTTTCGTGCGTGTTCGTGTTGGACCAAAATCGACCGTGCGTGTTCGTGTTACACAAAAAAAAATTTTTCGTGTTCGTGTTGTGTCGTGTTGAAAATTTTAGACACGCGCCCATCTCAAGCTGCAAGACATCGGATTTATTGCAGGATATCGGCATTATCCGATAGAAATGTTAAAGCGCGATTGAAATTTGCAAGGGCACACAAAAATTGGCCTGTTGACGATTGGAATCGTGTTGTCTGGTTAGACGAGCCAAATCTTAACTTTCAGCAATACTGCTGGCGTAAATCCGGAGAACGAATCCAGAGACACCATGTAAAACAAACTGCATAACATGGTGATGGAAATATTATGGTCTGGGGATGCTTCACATGTTGGCATGTTAGTTCTCTACACTTGATAGACGGTATTAATAGCCAAAGAAGCACCCTTTGGTGTTCCTTCTCATCTAAGACATCATTAGTCGAGCATCTGACTGCTTAAATAATTTTTTAGCGACCTGCGACTTTTTTGAACAAGATATCCCCCATACCGAAACACTTTGCGAAAATTGTTAAGGAATGGATTAGAAAGCAAAAGTTTAAATTAATGGAGTAGCCAGCACAAAGTCCCGACCTCAATCCGAATGAAAAGACGGCTCGGGTAGTACGAAGTAGCTCCATCAAACATGGGCAAACTTTGGGAGCGTGTGTTGAAGCAGAATAGAGTCTTATTCCTAAAAATGAATCTCAAAATTTGGTAGAAAGCATTCCGGACAATGTACAGGAAGTCAATATAATGGTGAATCTTACCGATTTATGCTGACAAGAGAAGTTAGAAAGAGTTGTGCTTTAGAATATATCGTTGTGTGTGTCTTGCAAATAAAATGCACTTTGAGTTTTAAATTGTTGCTTTTCCAATTACATTTTTAGAGAACAATGACCAGCAACGTGGAATTTCGTCAAACCAAGTCCAACTTGCCATTGGGCCAAACTAATGCGGCCAATTGCACAGTATGTGATGCTCCGTTTAAGACACTGCAAGAGTGTTTGGCCCACGAATTACTCAAGCACCTAATCAAGCTGCCCAAATGCCTCGGTGCCTTCTCCAAACTCTCTGCCAGCGAAGAAACCCAATGCGAACGACGTCTGCTGGAGGATGTGCTCGTCCTGTCACCACCTGGACAGCAACTGCAAGACGTATTATCATTCTATGCTGGCAATCGTGCTACATTGTTGCAATGCTTTAAGGAAGTGCGCAAGAACATACAGGATCATCTGCATGGCGAAGTTACGGTCTATCCATATGGCTCGCTAGTCACCGGTTTGGCTCTGAGGGGTATGCAAGACATTACACTATTAGTATCAATATATAATCAATGTCACTTTCTCTTGGCAGATAGCGATATTGATTTGTATTGGAAATCCATTGACGGCAATTCGAATGCAATGTCGCATAGTCAATTGTACGAGAAAATCAACCGCCTTTTGCGTCACACGGGTTGCTTTTCAGATGTGATTGCCATACGAGATGCTCGAGTTCCAATCATTCGATTCAAGCATGTGGCGAGCGGCTTGCATCTCGACATCAACATATCCCATCCGAAAAGCGTCCATAATTCTTGCTTTGTGGCCGAACTGTTGAATCGAGATGTACGCCTGCATGAGCTGTTCTTGTTCGTAAAGATTTGGGCCAAGAAACGGATGATTATTGGCAAAGTCATGACAAGCTATTGCCTGATTATGCTCATCATTTATCAGCTGCAACAGCAACGACTCTTGCCCTCGCTACCCATAGGGTAGAAGAGTACTATAATTTTGTGCTGGCAGGAAATGTATGTAACAGGTAGAAGGAGCCATCTCCAACCCTATAAAGTATATTTTATATTTATTTTCTAGAACTTCCAGAACTTTTAGTTTTTTTGTTAATCTTTGGGCAGCGCTTTCTCTACTTTTTTTTACAGTTTGGTGGCTATTATAAACTGCAGCTTCTTGTTGGCGTACGCGTAAAATATCAAAGAGTTTTTGGCGCCTCTCCCGTTGTCGTATGCGATCATATTTTCTTTTCTTTTCAATTATTTGTCATTACCTTCAGTCAGCCTTTTCCTCGTTTGTCTAGCATTTCGCATTCTTTCCTTGTTTTTTAATTTATACATTTGAATTTTTGTTTCATCATTTTCTATATTTTCTCTCCACTGTTTACACCGTAATTTGTTTATTTCTACATTAAAAAAAAATTATTAAACGAATAACATAAAAAAAGGTTAATTACCATGTTGCACGCGACAAATTTTCAAAAAATTTTAAAAATGAAGCAGTGCTTATATTTAACCAAATTTTATTTTATTATATTTGGTGACAAAATATAATGTGTGTTTGGACACAATTTTGCATGCTCACTGGACAATCTGCCAGTTCAATCGCTGGTAGATCCTTTAGGAAGCCTTTCGGCTTCTCTCGATATGGTGCCTCGACTTCGTTGGACAACCAATGCTAAAGTTGCATAACTTCTGCGGTTGGACCGCAATTGTATGATTCAGCCCAGATACTTGGGCTTGCACGGATTGGAATGGCAACTTTATGCGCTGGAATAAACGCTCAGAAATGAAAGTCGCTTCGGACCCCGAGTCGATTATTGCTCGTGCGGTGTATGTAGTACCTAGATGGCATACATTGATGACCGCGGTGCCGAGAAGGATATTCTGAGCGTTAATAACAAAATAATTCTGCACGTTTTTTGCTGATTGATTCGGAGTGGCCTTATGTTGGGAAGTGTGGCTAAAGTCGAAGAGGAAGAGGCACCATTATGGGCACTATCGCCCAGATGAAGAAGAGTGTTGTGCCGCCCCTTGCATGTGAAGCAATTGTGCGCACTCGTGTACTCTCATTGACCGACATTTGAAGGAAACGCGGACAGACCCGGACAGGGTGATTCTCTTTTGAGCAGAAGTCACACGATTTGCTTTTCTGAGTGACTCGAGTCTCAAAAGAGTTAACTCGCTTTGAAATCTGCTGTGGACGGGATGATACAGCGATAACGCTCGTTGAGGAACGTGCTCATGTCCTGCCATGCGGTAATCTTGGACTTGTCCACCAAAGATTCCTCCCATAATGAGAGTGTAAACTTGGGGAGCTTGGATGAACAAAGAAAAACCAGGATGCAGTCCGCGAAAGGACTAGAGACGGAAATGTCTGAGGGAGCCGGCAGCCACTGGAATACACAGGAGGAGCGGTAGCGTTACTCCTGACTGACCAGGATACTTGGGTAATTTGCCCCTTCACACGGGCGAGACACCGCTCATACACTGAATATCAGTGGTCGTGCTTGGCCTCTATGCCTTCGTTGTCGCCATCTCGATGTACTGCATAGCGCACGTGGCACAAGCCTCTACATTGTCCCAGAGGACATGCAGCCGGTCACGACGGATCTCGTACGTGTGTACATTGTCGTCTTCGACTGCAGGCCCTCTGACCCGACTCTCGAAGTGCACCAGTCTGTCAGAGACGGCGACGAATTTGCTGAGAGCCATCGCACGTGTTTTGGTAATTTTAGCCAGGACGGATCGTGTAGTTGCTTGACTACGCGCAGCACTTGGAAGTTTAGGCAACGACGGAGTTTTGCCCGACAAAGAAACAGATGGCGACGGACGATCACCTTTAATTCGTAGTCGAGCGGCAGGAGTGGCCTTTTCCTTAACGGATTTGGACCCCGAAGGAGCGGGCGAAGCGGACGACAGGCGACGGGCTGTGGTCGGAAGCTTGAGTGAGTGCTTAGAATCTTTCTCACCCTTTTGGCTTTCGGACTTACTATGCTTCGGCAGTCACTTTAGAGTCGTTTTCTCGACAAAGACTCAGAAAAAAGCAGACAGCCGACTGCAAGCACAAATCGTAGAGAAAATTTGGGTGTCACAGGATAGTGAACAAAGCCAACAGAAAAACCGACGGAAATTTCGCTGTTGATAGGAAGAAATAGTAGAATAAAACACAAACAGCAGCGTAAAGCTTTATTAAAATTGATCGATTACGGGTTGTTAAATATACATATGTATATACATATGGATATGTGTATGTATGTGTGTATGGAACGTGTATATATGGATATTTGTATGTATGTCGTATATATATATTTATATATATATATATATATATATATATATATATACTACATATACTATATATACTACATATATATATTTATATATATATGTATATATATATATTTAAATGTTCGCGGTGCACGAACAGTAAAAAAAAATAAAATACAAGGATTTATTTTTGTTTACTTAATAGACTACTTTATTTTTATACCCGCTACCCATAGGGTAGAAGGGTATTATAACTTTGTGCCGGCAGGAAATGTATGTAACAGGTAGAAGGAGGCATCTATATATATATGTATATATATATATTTAAATGTTCGCGGTGCACGAACAGTAAAAAAAATAAAACACAAGGATTTATTTTTGTTTACTTAATAGACTACTTTATTTTTATACCCGCTACCCATAGGGTAGAAGGGTATTATAACTTTGTGCCGGCAGGAAATGTATGTAACAGGTAGAAGGAGGCATCTCCGACCCTATAAAGTATATATATTCTTGATCAGCGTCAACAGCCGAGACGATATAGCCATGTCCGTCTGTCCGTCTGTGTGTCTGTCCGTCCGTCCGTATGAAACACTGGATCTCAGAGACTATAGGAGATAGAGCTATAATTTTTTTTCGACAGCATTTGTTATGTTTGCACGCAGATCAAGTTTGTTTCAAATTTTTGCCACGCCCCCTTCCGCCCCGCAAATCAAAATTTTGGTATATACAATAATTACTATAGTAGTTATGATTCCTGAAAATTTGGTTGCGATCAGATAAAAATTGTGGAAGTTATTAAAGAAAGACTTTTGTATGGGCAAAAACGCCTACTTACAAGGGGTCTGAGTTACTTTGGCCGACAATCTGGTACATTGTGCCGGTATATTTTGAATATCATTTGGTATATTTTTAGTATATTTTTTTAGTATTTTCGGTATATTTTGAAAATGATACCGCAATTTTTTGCCTTTATTAAAAATGGGTAGCGGGTATCTCACAGTCGAGCACACTCGACTGTAACTTTTTTACTTGTTATTTATAAACTCGCGGGCTACGCGTCTTAAGTGAGGGAAGTGTCTTTAAAAACTGAACTCACAATATGCTGAGCTCTAACATGAAAGTTCTTATTACGACTTAGGGCTAACATACGTGTGATGTTTTGTGTTTGTGTTAGTGCAGTAATGCTGAGTCCTCAAAATGCAAATGGAAAATTTTAATGGACTTTGGATTTTTTGGAAGTGGCACGATCGTCAATGTAATAGGATCTTTTTGTTTGTGATAATTGGTGCCGTCGCGACAAATGTTTATGTTTATGATATGATTTGTGGGAAAGAATTTGGAAGATAGGGGAATAATTATGAGTGTTTGTCATGTACGAGAAATTATTCTGGTGGTGGATATATTACTATATATATATATTGGAGTGTAGTGGATATACGCGCTTTTTTATGAACGTGCAAATATTCTTGTTATTTAGAATAAAATAACATGAAGAGGTTGCATACACTGGAGTGTGTTAGTAGCAGACAAACGCGGAACGACAGAAATGTAACTACAAAGTACATACAAGAACGGCCAAAACGGAAAATATAAGCGAACTCTTTTAAACTGTATAGATACTTACACATACATATACATATATGCATATATATATACTGTGCAACGTATACACAAAGTAGAAAAGATAGCGGAAATTGCCGGTGGAAACGCTTATGTACTTATACAATTCCGGCCCAAAATTATACGACACCTCTAAATTTTTTGTTTCGGCGCTCGTAGCAGAATGCGAAAACGAAAACGATCAAAACAAAGTATGAAGACTAATAGCACAAAGCGTAATGCCCAAAATGTGCTATTCTTATCTCTGTTTGGATCTCTCTTTTTCAAGTAACGGTAAAAAAAGCACACACGCTTCAATTTTAGCTACGCTGCAATTGTATCAAAACTATACGACACATTTCAATATTTATAGCTTCAATGAATATTTTATTTTATTTGTGATTATTTATGAAACATTAATAGTTAATAACACCTCCTTGAGTTTTTCCAACCTCAAACATTCTTTTAGTCATTGATTTTATTAAAGTTTTTAGCATATTTTGGTCTAGGAGAGATCATTGTGCCAAAATTTCCCGTTTGAGACTAGTGACGGTGTCAAATTTAGTGTTGTTGGCGTAAACTCGCCTGGCTAGGATACCCCATACGTTCTCTATAGGATTAAGGTCAGGAGAGCAAGCTGGCCAATCTAAAACATTTACGGAATGCTTGTTTAAAACCCGTTGCGTTTCTTTGATTTTATGGATTGATGCATTATCCTGCATAAAAAATACTTTTTTGTATTCTGTGCTATTCATGCGAGAGCTTGTGAAACACAGATTAAGCGTTCCAGGCACATGGAATGCTCCCCAAAACATAGCGGATCCACCTCCGAAATTGCGCCTTGAGAACATAAGCGGATCTTTACGCAAATCGCATATGGACTATCCAGATTAAATTTTTTCTCAATAGAAAAAATGATCTAATTGACAAATATTGATTAAATTTGTATAAACCAAATGAAGTTGAAATTCCACACCGAGGCTCAGTTGGTTTACAAATTCACTTCAGCAAAATGAATACCATATCCATCCGAATCGCTTAAAAATTTAGTGATAACACAGCGTGTTCGACCCTTTATTCGCGATATTTTGCTAATATTGAATCCGGCATCGTTGTAAGCTTTAATTCTTCCCTTTTCTTCTTCGCTTAATAAGCCACCACGCGGCATTTTATTGAAAACTAATGAAATGTTTAACAGAACTTAAAAAAAAAAATTCGCACCAAATCTTTCGCGCCAGCAGCAAAAATCGAAATGTGTCGTATAGTTTTGATACAATTGCAGCGTAGCTAAAATTGAAGCGTGTGTGCTTTTTTTTACCGTTACTTGAAAAAGAGAGATCCAAACAGAGATAAGAATAGCACATTTTGTGCATTACGCTTTGTGCTATTAGTCTTCATACTTTGTTTTGATCGTTTTCGTTTTCGCATTCTGCTACGAGCGCCGAAACAAAAAATTTAGAGGTGTCGTATAATTTTGGGCAGGAGTGTATATATGGCGCGAACACGACACTTGGAAAAAATGTATTGAAAAAGTGTATCGCTTATCTTTAACCAATTGCTGTTGCTGGGGTCAAGCGATATCCGCCTCGAAGGACCAAATGTTGTACGGGGCCGATAAGTTGAAATGAAGAACACTTTTATTGTAAATGGCACTTTGTGTAACACATTTATTAACTATTTAAAACTTGTAGGGAAAAACAGTTGTAGTGCGCTCAATGGAAAAATTAGAACATATGATAGTAGAAAAAGCACTAAAAGTGGGCAGGGTGACCAACACGAGGAGAAACTAGATCAGTAAAGCTGCGCGTGTGAGAAGGTCACACGCATAGTATACTAAATTTGTCACTATCGATATCAATCGATGGCGACCACACTGTCAGCTGTTTTGGGTGGTCACTCCTGCCATCATCTGGCATCAACACCGTTGTTCACGGAGAAAGCTGTTTTTCCCCTATAATTTTCGGCAAGGTTAATTTGATGAAATCCAGACTTCAAATCCAGAGTTGTAAAAAATTTAGCATTGCCCATACTCGATAGTATTGTCGAAATTGTAGGGATTGGATACTTACGGTCCACAGTATTTTGATTCAGTTTCCTAAAATCAATAACAAGCCTTTTTTCTAAAGTCCATTTTCATCAGTCTCTTTTTTTGTTGACCACCCAAGTGGGGTTATTGTAAGGGGATCTTGAAGGCCTAATAAAGCCATTCGCTAAAGTTGTTTAACTTCTGCATAAACAAAATCAGATACGTCGCTGGGATGTGGATATAGTTTTTAGTACACTGCCACTCCTGTTCTGATTGTAGCAATAATATTTACGTTTTATGGTAAGGCCGCACAAGGGTCTGCGAATGTTTTGATATGATGTTTTATGATTGAGTTAATGAATGGCCTGATAGCACATGGTACATCTTGTCCGTACTATGTCAAAAAGCAAATTGGAAGAGAACATAAAAAGCAGAGAGCGAAACACTTTTAGTGTGACCAGCTCACTGTTGTTCAAGAATCTTTTGTATGAGAAATACCAAATTGGTATATTTCAATAGTGAAATACCCAAAAACTCGTAAAACATGTAAAATTGCACCAGAAAAACACGGATTTTCACCTTTTTCTATTGAATTATAATTTAATTAGGTAAGAATTGGCGTTACATTTCGATGGGTCAGGTCAGTTTGGAAAATTTTGTTGTTGAACCTTTTGTAATTTTATTGTTCTTTACCTAGAAAAAACACTAAAATCGTAAAAAATATATGCACTTGTCACCAAACAGAGGTATTGTTTTACCTCATTGTCTTTTCGTCAGTTCGAATTGTGCGTTATTTGTGATCGTTTGTGAAAAAGTCATTAACACTGTGAGTTTTAAAACGTGATTTTCATTACGAAAAAATAAATTAAATTAAATAATTTTGTACGTGTTGTGAACAATTGGCATACGTTGTCAATCCTTTCGTGAGTTCGAATTGTGCGTTATTTATGATCGGTTGTCAAAAAGTCATTAACATTGTCAGTCTTAAAACGTGATTTTCATTACGAAAAAATAAATTAAATTAAATAATTTTTAATAAATATCGGATGTGGAAAGAAATAATTATCTTTTTGTTTGATTGTGTATCGTGTATCGATAGTGCTCGATATTTAATATATATTATAAGCGTATAATAAATACTAATAGTTATATTTAATATTTAAGTGCAGATATTTTGTAGAAATGCCACGAGTTAATCGACAGTCTGCATCACAAAGAGCACGTTCTAGGCAGTTAATAAATAGAAGAAATAGGGAAAATAGCGATTATGTTGTATAAGAGGGGGAAAGTAATGCAAGTTCGCAGAGGAATCGTAGAGCTGATCAAGAGTATAGGGAAAGCGAACAGATTAGAAATAGTCAGCGGCGTTTGTAACGGCGCCTGAAGCTAATGTGAATTAGATACGGCCTAAAAGTATTCAAATTTTCTTGGCAGCTAAAGTTCTTCGGAAAAGTATGCCATTTTGTTAGAAAGGGAAAAATCGTTCAAAGAGATCCTAAAAGTATGCAAGTGTAATTTCAACTTAGGCACGAGTAGATTTTTGTTGTCTGCAATAAGGGCGAAGCTTTGAGTGAATCAGCTGCGCTGAAAAGCTGAGCTTTAAGTTGTGCATCAGCTGCACTGAAAAGCTCAGCTTTGACGTTTCGCTCGCTGCACCGCGCATGCTCAGCCAGCTTAAGCTGGGCTGGTTCCGGTCAAATCACTTTTCTGGTGACCGGCTGCGTGTATAGACGCATATTTCAATTGGGAAAAAATAATTGTGCATCGAGCCACAATTGGGCGTTTTTCTTATATTGTTTCCGGTAAGCATTTATAGGGTTGGATTCTTTTTAGAAATATTGGCATACTTAGAGATTGTTGATTTCGCAGGTCGTTTCTTGGTTTTTCTTGGCCTTGTGGTTTGGCTCTTTTGAGCGCGAAGGTGCCTGCTCAAGCGACACTGAGTGCTCTCTTTGCCGGCGCAATAGCGGCCAGCGGAGCGCCATCTGTGCCGCAGCATTTGCGGCCAGAGGAGCGCCATCTGTGCCGCCGCCATAGCGGCCAGCGGAGTGCCACTTAGCACCACCTTTGCCGCCGCCATAGCGGCCATCGGATCGCCACTTAGCGCCACCTTTGCCGCCGCCATAGCGGCCAGCGGAGCACCACTTAGCGCCACCTTTGCCGCCGCCATAGCGGTCAGCGGATCGCAATCTTTGCCGTCGCACTAGCGGCTAGCGGCTAGCCACTGAGCGCCATCTTTGCTACCGCGCTAGCGGCTAGCGAAGCGCCACTGAGCGCCATATTTGCCGCCGAATTATCGGCCAGCGAAGCGCCAGTGAGCGACACCGTCGTCAGCTTGCTGCCGAGCAGAGCGCCTTATTGCGCCGGCGTAGCGCCGAGGCATCTGCTCAAGCCGCCAGCGCAGCACCCCTGCGCATCGTCTTCTTGGCCAGCATCTGTGTCGTTAACCTCAACTTTAGTCATCTCATCATCTCCAGCATCTTCAAGATCATCCCATCTATACTCATTTTTAACACCAGCGACTAGGTCGCTTATATAGTGTGAGTGTGTTAAAAGTGAAGATATGAAAAATTAAAACCAAATTTAAAAAGTTAAAATGATGCGCTACATTGTTTAAAACAAAATAGTAACAAAATATAAAAGTTTAAAACTCAACAGTGTAGCGCCGCTCAACACAAATTAAAATGAAAACATGTTAAAATAAATGTAGTAGTGCTGAATTGAAATTGCTCAACAAAATTTAAAATTAAATTATGTTAAAATTCGAAGAATGTATACGAAGAAGTAAAAGTTAAAAGTTAAAAGATAAAATGATGTAAAAATCAAAAATTAGCGCGGCTGTTTTGTTGACAAAAATAAATAAAATTCAATTTAAAATATGTATTGTGCCACATCCAATTAAAAATAAAAGCGCTAAAATATTGTACAACAACAAATAAAAAAAAAAAAAGTGAAGCGCTACAAAAATTAAACAAAACAAACGTACAAATACAAATGAAATAGTTGAAATGAAATAAAAAATTGTAGAGCCATACAAATTTTGAATATGAAAACCATTGTCAAATGTGTTGTGCACAAGTTACTAGAAATTTAAAATATAAAACAAAACAGCTCAAAGCTTCTCAGGCTAAATGCCTAAACAAAAATTATTATATTAAATTACATAAATTAAACGAATAAGTAATGGAAGTCAGTGCAAGTCAAATTATCTAAAAGTTATGTATTTAAAAATTTTTTTTTTGTCGCGATTGTGCCATATGAGATTGGGTTAGTGGAAATTTCATTTTGTTTTTTATACAGCAATGTTCCAGTACTTCGCCGGAGATCGATCGCCGCCGCGGGAGTTCTGTATGTAAGTTTTTTATTAAAAAAACATTTGTATCTCGTATTGACAATTCATTAGGCACATACCCGCAACATACAAAAAACGAATGAAAAATTAAATTGAAATTTTACTTGCAAAAAATCCAAGAAAAAATCATGATATAAATATAAAACGTACCGTAGGAAAAAATAAACATTAAATCAAAGCACTGAAATTAAAATACATTTATATATTTAAATGGAAACTATAATAACATTGCAACTATCCTCTTATATTATTATTATTGATCATTTTGTACTATTTTGTTTTATAATGCCTTATTGTTTAATATCTCTCATTAATTAAATTTTATTAACCATGAAATAATTTACTTTTTATTTAGCCGAAACAAGCCAGCGACACCACTGTCGTAGGGTTAAAAGGGATCACCAGAGCCATGCTCTGATGCAGTGATCATAGGTTGGGTGGGGACACTCATCACGTAACAGTTGTGATGACCTACCTTAATTCTCGCTCCCTCTCCCTCTCCCTCTCTTTCTCTCTCTCTATCTCCCTTTCTCTCTCGCTCTCTCTTTGTTTTTTTTCTTTTTATTTTCGAGACATTTTTGGATTTTTCTTTCCCTTTACGGCTAGTTTTCTAACAATCCTTTCTTCGTCGCAGCACGCTCAATTTCTGTTCTTCAATTAATAATAATGAGCAGCGAAGAAAGGGCTATAGCGTGCCCCGCAAATACCGATAGCTCTGTCGCCTTGTGCTTCTTCTCGTTGCACGTTACACGTTTAGTAAGAAGATGATCAGAGCGAATTAGGCAGCATGAGCAAACGACAGATACAGACCATAGAAGATTGAGACGCACAGACGCCGACTATCGACAAAACGAACAATCGGACAATACAGAAAATAGAAGAGAACGACGGACAACAGTAGCTTTTAGAGAGCCTAAACAGCAGGCTGATACTTTAAGAAGACGTATACGTAGACGGGATACAATGTACAGGACCAACGAAAACAGACGAAACTCGGCATTAAGGGTAGCGAGACGGACAGATCTTGAATGACGTCTATTAGAGAGGGAACTAGATCGGGTTAATAGGTCACAGATTAGAAATAATCTTACTAGGAGGCGTGTCGAACTGCCCGGTGAGTGGCGCGACAAGCAGCATTTGACGCCTCAAGACGACTTAGCCAATAAGTTAGCCAATATAGAGCAAATATTGAAAATAGATTAGTAGAAAACCGTCGAAATGCTGCCCATAATAGAGAGGAACGTGCGAATAGTCTTCAGGAAGAGAATTCACCCAGACCCACTAGAATAGAAGCTCTGATTGAGAATTTTAATAGACTTGTCAAGCTGGGCCCCAACAAAATTTGCCTTTCTTGTAAAGGTCTCTGGTTTCCTCATCAAGTAAGTAGGATACCTAGAACCATAATTGAAGACAATTATGAGTTTTCTGCGGAGATTTTCGATGTTGAGCGTCAGTTCCCTTCATCTCACGGTTGCTTAACTTTTTGCAAAACATGTTGCCGCAAAATTAGATCTGGTGTTAAACCAAAAACTTCCATTTCAAATGGACTAGACTTCCCCCAATTACCTGATTGCCTTAAAGGCCTCACTCCATTAGAGGAACGCCTCATTTCTCCTCGTCTTCCTTTTATGATTATAAAGTCTTTAGGTCATGAGCGTCAGAGTGCAATTAAAGGAGCTGTAGTTAATGTTCCAATACCAATAAGTAACATCGTAACATCCCTCCCACGGGCTTTTCATGAAGCCGAGGACGTACAGTTCCACCTCAAGTGTACAATGGAATATAGCCATGATTTCATGGCCGAAACCATAAGACCCTTAAGAATAGCTGACGCAATTGGGTATTTAGCTAATACAGAACTTTATAGAAAACATAGTGTAGTTTTAAATGAACAGTGGTTGTCTACTTATACAACTGAAACTGTTCCCTTCATAGCATCTCAAGCAGACGCAGAATTTGTGGAGGGACTTGAGCAAAGAATTGAAAATCCAGCACATCAGGATGATGCTGAGATAGAGGAGCTCAATCCTGGGGGTCAAGAAACACTGCTTGAGAATAACCAGATAGACACCGCTGCCATGCAGAGAATCACCATGGCTCCTGGCGAAGGCCAACGACCCCTAGATATGATTCTCGATACTGACTCGGAAGAGTTGGCATTCCCTACAATTTATGCTGGCATAAAAATAACTTTTCCCCTTAGCTTTTCCGCAATTGTAAAATGTGAGCTTCGAAATGTAGATAGGAGAGGTTGTCGAATTGACAAATTATTATTCAATTATAAGAAGTTAGAGCTGATCCAAATTCGTAGTAATATTACAATTTGCTTAAGAAAACAAAGCGCCTCACGCGCCATTAGAGCCTCTAACGCTCTTAACGATGAGCATATAGATAGCATTATTCGCCACGATGAAGGCTATAGGGTACTGAAGGGTGTTCGCACGTCTCCTGCTCACTGGGAAGCAGAAAAGAAAAAGGTAATGGCGATGATTCGGCAATTCGGTCTACCAACCTTTTTCATCACTCTGTCAGCTGCTGAGACACGGTGGGCGGAATTATTAGTTTTATTGAAGGGGAATATAGATAGGCAGCAAGTTACAGAAGAAGAAGCTTCGAATTTTAGTTTTAGTGAAAAGGCTCGTTTGATTAGGTCAGATCCTGTAACTTGTGCACGATATTTTGATTATAGATATCGTCAGGTTTTAACAATTATGAAGAGGGAGGGGGGCGTTTTCGAAAATCATCCCGTTCTCAAGTATTATTGGCGTGTTGAATTCCAGAAGCGAGGTTCGCCTCATATTCATGGCATGTTTTGGCTGAAAGATGCCCCCTCTGTGGACTTTGAAAATGAATTGTCTATAGCCTCAGTCATTTCATTTATTGACCAATTCATTACCACAGATGTAACTGATACTGAGTTAGCTCAGTATATTGAATATCAGAAGCACAATCACGGACATTCTTGTATGCGTAAAGTGAGGGGTAACTCTATTTGTCGATTCGGTATCCCATATTTTCCCATGCCACAAACAGAAATTCTTCAGCCATTGGCTGACGACTCTGAAAACATTTCTCTTCATCAAGAAAATTTGAAAAAACTTCAATCTCTCCTAAATTTCCCTTTTGATTCTGACACTATAAGTCAATTAAGCATATTTGAGAATTTCCTATCTCACCAACAATTAAACCTCAGCTACGAGGACTATAAATATGCATTGAGATCTGGTTTGAAAAAGCCCCAAATATTTCTGAAGAGAACATTTGCAGCCATTAAAGTTAACGCTTACAATAAACATATTCTCTCAATGCAAAGGGCCAATATGGATACTCAGTTCATATTGGATCCCTATGCCTGTTGCAGTTATATAATTAATTATATCAACAAATCCCAAAGAGGAATCTTCAAATTAATGCGTGAAGCAGTGAACGAGATTCAGAGGCAACTTCAGCATTAAACAAAAGCTGCAACATATTGGCCACAAATTTATCTCCGGCACTGAGATTTCTGCTCAGGAAGCCGCCTACTGTTGTCTAGGAATGCGTTTGTCTGAGACTAGCAACGCAGAAGTTTATATAAATACGTCACGACCAGAGCACAGAGTTCGAATGCTCAAATCTAGACAACAGCTCCAAAATATGAATGAAGATTCCACCGATATTTATGTTTTGGGAATGCTGGATCATTATATTCAGCGGCCAGATAGTCTCGAAGGCCTGTGTTTAGCCGATTTTGCTGCAAATTATAATTTTGCGAAATCCTGTCGGTCAGCGCGTCAAGATGCAGATGACGGTGGTGATGGAGAAAACGAGGTCCTAGGAAATTCAATTCAGGCTCTTCGTGATGGTAGTGGCTTCATTAGGGAACGGACCAAACCAGCAATTATTAGGTTTAGGAAGTTTAATCTGAATGCCGACAGAGAGAACTATTTTAGGGAACTTTTAATGTTATATTTTCCGTGGAGGGATGAACAGGTAGATTTGCTTAGTATTAATTGTGAAAGCGTGTATGCAGCAAACTTAGAATCTATTGGATTTAGGTATAGGAAATATAATGTTTTAGAGGATTTAGAAGACGTGCTTAGAAGGGCCATAGAAGCTGAGGGAAATTTTGAGGAACGGGATCAGGCAGATAGTTTAGATAATCATTTTAGGGCCTTGGCGATCTCTGAAATAAATTCACAAGTAAATGTTTTAGACTTAAATGCCGTTAATGTTCCTGAAGATTCGGACAATGTCATCCGACTTATTAAGCTCCCGCTAATTATGTCACGTGATGACTTAGCAAGCATAGTTAAATCTTTGAATCTTAAGCAAAAAACTTATTTAACGCATGTAATGCATAATGCTAAAGAGAATAAAATATTTTATGAGTTTGTAGGAGGCGGAGCAGGTGTTGGCAAGAGTAGATTAATTTCAGCTATTTTCCATTCCCTTTCGCAACTATATAATAGTAGGCCAGGTGACCCCACCTCTGCTAAAATACTTTTGTGTGCTCCCACGGGTAAAGCAGCTTTTGGAATTGGAGGTTCAACCCTGCATTCCATGTTCTCACTTTCAGTGAATCAGTCCGGGTCCTCCTTTAAAGATTTAGGTGCAGATTTACTGAATACACTTCGCTCAAGGTTTACAGACCTTAAGCTTTTAATTATTGATGAAATCTCAATGGTCGGTGCCAAAATGTTATCTCACTTAGATGCTCGTCTTAAGCAAATTTTTGCTTACAGGGAAACCTCATTTGGAGGAATTTCAGTAATTGTTTTTGGGCGATCTCAGGCAACTACGTCCCGTAGGAGATCGATGGATTTTCCAATCCACTACATCGCCGCATGATCCATACAGTGCTATATTTGGGTCTGCTTTGTGGGATATTTTTAAGTTTTTTGAGCTCACAGAGATTATGCGACAACGAGACGATCAAGCATTTGCGCTAGCGCTTAATAACATGGCATCCGGTCAAATAACAATAAATGACATTAATTTACTTAGAGCTAGAGTTTCGGTCTTAAACCAATTTCCTAATGATGCCATTCATTTGTTTTTGCGTAATGAGGATACAAATATTTTTAACACTGCTAAATTAAACTCGATACCTACGGAGCAGTTCATTTCCACTGCTCTTGATTCAATTAAAGCTGCACATCTTAACTCAGAAGCTAAGTCCAGTCCAGCTTGGAATCCGTAAAGGATTTCAAAACATCTCAAACTCAAGGGCTTTGCACAACCCTTATTTTGAAAACCACTGCTAAATACATGATGACGGTCAATATAGATACTGCAGATGGTCTTGTTAATGGAGCTTCAGGTATTCCTATGGAAATAGGTTTTAATACATCCAACTTCCCGCATGTTCTTTGGATTAAATTCTTAGATGAAAGTGTTGGAACTAATGCTCGATCTAGGTGCACTCATCGTGCTGAACCCTCTTGGACCCCTGTTCAGAAAACTGTGAAAAGTTTTCAATACCATTCAAATGAGCAAGTTTCTATTGACCGCAAACAATTTCCAGTTGTACCTGCAGAAGGTACAACTATTCATAAAAGTCAGGGTGCTACATATACCAACGTGGTGGTCCACACAACTCCTGGTATGCAAAGGGAAGCTTTGTATGTAGCTTGTAGTAGAGCCACAAGTGCGGCTGGCCTCTTTATTGTTGGGCAATTTGTGCCCCCGAAAGCTGACCGTCAGTCAGTGGTAGAGCAAGAGCTTGCCAGTTTAAGATCCACAAAGTTGTTAAATTACCATTTCAGCTGTCTCTTTGACAATTCCAAAATCAATGCTGTATTCCATAATACACAAAGTTTACATTGCCACATTACTGATATTTGCTCCGATCAGTTAATGCTACAGTCTCAATTTCTATTTTTCGTTGAGGCTTCTACATATTCCAATGAATTGTACGATATTCCTGGCTACCGTTGTGCTATTCGTCTTGATTGCCAGTCGACTTCTAGTGGATCTCGTCGAAAGAGAGGCATTATTATATTCGTCAAAAACCAAGTTTTTGAGAATGTTAGTCTCTGCTCAAGCGGACGATATTATTCTAACCCCAATAATTTAGCTTCCGCAGTGTTCGAGTATGCAGTGTTTAAATATAAGTCTTTAGGATTCCTCATTATATATAGAAGTCCAAAATATCCTCCGCATAAGTTCGAAACTGAATTTGAAAATTTATTTCAGGGATTTCCGTTTTTGGATAGCAGTAGTGTAGTGCTAGGAGATTTTAATTTTTGTTTACGGGAGCTATCTGCTGAATGTAGAAGGGTTTACGGTTACCGGTTACGGAAGGGTTTGGCAGCTAATAGTTTTAGGTTTTTGTTAGATTTGAACACGTCCACAACCAATTATGATACACATATTGATTGGGCGTGCTCAAATATTAGGGATAACAGAGCCCCTGCACGCACATATGAGACAATTTATAGCTATCATAGTGGTATTATAGTTAGCATTGATGATCAGGTTTAGATTTTTTTGTATTCCTAAAAGTATTTGCACCTAATTTAATTTAATTTAATTTAATTTAAATATTTAAATTTTAGTGAAAATGAAATCAAAATTTTTTGTTTATTATTATTATAAATTTAATTTATATTAATTATGATTTTATATATACAACAATTTTTTGGGGAATAACGGTGTTGTTTGTTCACAGCACAAGTCGACTCGTAGGTCTGCTGAAATTAGATTTCGGAAAAGACCCCATTATATTTAATGGCCTCCTCGTGGTGTTCCCTGGGTCTTGCTTTAATAAATTAAAAGTATTTTATTGAAGCAAGAGCTGATTCGAGCGGCGACATATTTCGAAAACCAATTTTATATTCAATAAAATTAATATTGTATCATAAAATAACATTAATATTGTATCATAAAATACTTATAATACGCAAGAATTAAATAGACTTTAATTTACAGTATCAATTTTGGGCACATTTTCCAGATTTCTTTTTTTTTACTATGGGTAGCGGGTATCTCACAGTCGAGCTCACCCGACTGTAGCTTTCTTACTTGTTTTTTTTTTTTATCAAAATATACCGAATATACTGCAAAAATACTAAAAATATGTCAAATGGTATATTTGGTATATCGATATAGTACCGCATTAAAAATATACCATAGTCGGCACAATATGCCAGATTGTCAGCCAAAGCAACTCAGACCCCAAGCACGTAGGCGTTTTTGCCCATACAAAAATATGTTTTTTGTCGGGAAAAAATCCAAATTGGCAGCACTGATCGGAATGCTCCAATGCTAATTTCAAAAATTTTTCACTTTCCTTTTCTTATATCTATATCTGCATTTGGGTAACAGAACTTGCATGTGGTTGTTGTTGGGTCATAAAATTTCATGAACATTTTGTTGTCGCTTTGGCGACGCGCATCCACTTGAAAAAATTGTATTATGCTTTTAGTTATTGCATTGTCGGCGCGTCATTTGATAAGTAACTCGAACAACTATTCATGTTGATAAAGTAATAAACTATGTATGTTCAAAGTTAAAAATATCATCCATATTCATGTGCATAAATTTTATATTTTTATTGTTATTTTGTAATTGTCTTTATTATAAAAATGTTTCCCCCTAATTTTTTCAATATTTTTTCTTTACTAGTGTTGGTTATTTCTTTTGAATGTATTGAAATTTGCTCTGTCGTAAGCAGCGTTTGGGCATCCCTGCTCTCAAAATCGCAAAAACACAACCACGAGGTAACCAAACAGCAGGAAAAATACAACGTAAGTAGTTTGGAATTTTGTAATTTATTAATTAACATTAACATTATTAAGAAAAGGAAAGAAATACTTTAACATATTCACTCTCTATTGCAGGAAGCAAAAAAATGGATATTAATAAATTGATCAGCGAAGTTGAACAGCGTCCCGCTCTGTAGGATGTCACCTATCCGGGGCACGGTGACCGTATGGAAAGAAGATTTCAATGGCATTGGAAATGGGTGCCAATGGTAAGTCTGCCCCAACAAAATCAAAAATCATAATCTCAACTGCAACTCTTTCGCTCTCTCTACCTTTTGTACAGTACAACTGTGTCGGCGCAAGGGACAGAGCTTGCGGCGCAGCTATCGGAGGTGGCTGATTTTACAAAATCAGTGGATCCACGCCGTAGCCATGCAATTCCTGGGCAACGGCAATCGGGCGGAGGCGGACAACCCCGAGGATTTGGATCAGGAGCAGCACACCAACGAGAACGAGAACGAGAACGACGAGAACTACCACTTCCTCATGAGTTTTCTGACGAGGATGAGGAGAATGACGCTGGTCCAAAATCTGAGTTTTCGCGCCAGGGTGAGCGAATTATTGTTGCATACGATTCAGGATCCGCCCATAGAACTGCAACAACAGCAACAAGGGGAACAGGAGCCGTAGCCATCCAGCTCCACACAATAAATCCATTGCGTGGCGCCGACTTTATTATGTCTTTATTATAAAAATGTTTCCCCCTAATTTTTTCAGTGTATCCATTGAAATAAAAAAAAATTTTCTTTACTAGTGTTGGTGTTTTCTTTTGAATGTATTGAAATTGGCTCTGTCATAAGCAGCGTTTGGGCATCCCTGCTCTCAAAGACTTTTTACAAAATCGCAAGCACATCCACGAGGTAACCATCAAAATACGACAACGTAAGTAGTTTGGAATTTTGTAATTAATTAATTAACATTAACATTTTTAAGAAAAGGAAAGAAATATGTTGACATATTCACTCTCTATTGCAGGAAGCAGAAAAATGGATATTAGTAAATTGATCTCCGAAGTCGAGCAGAGTCCCGCTCTGTGGGATGTCACCCATCCGGGGCACGCTAACCGCGGGGAGATGAAGAATCAATGGTTCGGCGTGGCCGAGGCAATGGAAGCCAATGGTAAGTAATCTCCAACAAAATAAAAACAATCAAATCAACTGCAACTCTTTCGTTTTCTTTCTTTTGTACAGTGGAACTGTGTCACAGCAAATGGCATAGGCTGCAAAGCAGCTATCGCAGGTGGCAGAGCCATGCCAATACTTCATCGCGACCTCGGTGGCACTATGCCGAGGCCATGAGCTTCCTGGGCGGTCATCGGGCAGATGACGTCCCAAACGCTGAGGAGAATTTGGAGCCGGAGCAGGAGCGCGACTCTGATTTAAATTTATTGAAATATACCAATTTGGTATTTCTCATTACAAAAGATTCTTGAACAACCGTGAACTGGTCACACTAAAAGTGTTTCGCTCTCTGCTCTTTAAGCTCTCTTCCCTTTTGTATTTTTGACATAGAACGGACAAGTTGTACAAGTGAAGAAATATAACAAGAATTAATTTAAAACAAAACAACCACTCGCCTTATTTAATTGATTTGAATCTGGGAAGCCTTTTCACAACAAAATTTTTTTATGAGTTTCGTGCCAAAGATGAGGGAGATGAGCAGGGTGCAAAATGCCAACTTTAGAATAAAGGTTACCGAAGCATGGTTGCATAGCCTGCAACAGCCACCCATGCCACTGCAACAACAGCAACAAGCGGAAGAGGAGCAGCAAACAAACCCCGTCTCCAGCTCTAGCGTAGAATAGTAATAATAGTATAATAATAAATTGTTATTTTTTTGAGATTTTTTCGTAATTAATTAAAGAACACATTAACATTATTACGCAGATAAATGGATGTTACAAGACTAATCAGCGAAATCGAGCAGCGTCCCGCTGTGTAGGATGTTAACCATCCGGGGCATAATGACCGTTTGGAGACAGAGATTCAATGGCGCGGCGTGGCCGAGGCAATGGGTGCCAAATTGGATGTTATTTTTGAGGGGTGCGTGTTGGAATACCCTAATCAACTAATCAAAAATACCATTTAATATAACATATAAGTATATTGATTGTTGGGCACGTTGGCCACACTGATGTGATCGCTCTCTCACTTGGTTAAAAATCTCAGAAGAGTGTGCATGTGGTTTGGTGCTGACAATAAAATAATAAATTAAATAACTAAATATTCAAGAAGATAAAAAATTCTTTAATAATAATTGGGTGCTTATTCCAATATTGAAATTTTGAAAAGAATTACTGTAATTAAACTTTATCGTTTTCGTTTTTTTTTTTTTTTTAAATTGAAATTGAAATATAAAATTTGATTTTTTAGTTTAAAACGCAATTATATATTTTTAATGTAAATAATAAAGTAATTATATATATATATTTTTTTTGTTTTGGTTGATCAGGCCAGGTTTTTTTTTTATAATTTTTTTTTAATTGAAAATTTTTAACCCTATCCTTATGGACCTTTTGGGTTTTATTTTTCTCACCTCTAATTACTACGTTATCCCTGTCTTCTATTTTAATTATTGTATAGGGTCCTACATATACTGGGTCCAATTTATGGCCAGTTTCGTTTTTATACCCGCTACCCATAGGGTAGAAGGGTATTATAACTTTGTGCCGGCAGGAAATGTATGTAACAGGTAGAAGGAGGCATCTCCGACCCTATAAAGTATATATATTCTTGATCAGCGTCAACAGCCGAGACGATATAACCATGTCCGTCTGTCCGTCTGTCCGTCTGTGTGTCTGTGTGTCTGTCCGTCCGTCCGTATGAACACCTAGATCTCAGAGACTATAAGAGATAGAGCTATAATTTTTTTTCGACAGCATTTGTTATGTTTGCACGCAGATCAAGTTTGTTTCAAATTTTTGTCACGCCCACTTCCGCCCCCGCAAATCAAAAAAATCGAATAACAAGCGTAATTTTAAAGCTAGAGTTGCGAATTTTGGTTTATACAATAATTACTATAGTAGTTATGATTCCTGAAAATTTGGTTACGATCAGATAAAAGTTGTGGAAGTTATTAAAGAAATACTTTTGTATGGACAAAAACGCCTACTTACTAGGGGTCTGAGTTGCTTTGGCCGACAATCTGGTACATTGTGCCGTCTATGGTATATTTTGAATGGTGTACTATATCGATATACCAAACATATCATTTGGTATATTTTTAGTATTTTTTTTTAGTATTTTCGGTATATTTTGAAAATGATACCGCAATATTTTGGCTTTATTAAATTTGGGTAGCGGGTATCTCACAGTCGAGCACACTCGACTGTAACTTTCTTACTTGTTTAATATAACTTTATCTCCTATTTGTAGTTCGAAATCTATAGCCTTTTTATCATAAATTTCTTTATTCTTAGCTTTGTATTTGTCGAGCATTATTCTTGCTCTTTTATAGTCGCTTGCATCATGGTTAGGACGGTTATTTATCAGACAGCCCTCGTACAATATTACCTAGCCGAAACATATTGTATTACTATGTACAAAGTTAAAAATATCATCCATATTCATGTGCATAAATTTTATATTTTTATTGTTATTTTGTAATTGTCTTTATTATAAAAATGTTTCCTCCTAATTTTTTCAATATTTTTTCTTTACTAGTGTTGGTTATTTCTTTTGAATGTATTGAAATTTGCTCTGTCGTAAGCAGCGTTTGGGCATCCCTGCTCTCAAAATCGCAAAAACACAACCACGAGGTAACCAAACAGCAGGAAAAATACAACGTAAGTAGTTTGGAATTTTGTAATTTATTAATTAACATTAACATTATTAAGAAAAGGAAAGAAATACTTTAACATATTCACTCTCTATTGCAGGAAGCAAAAAAATGGATATTAATAAATTGATCAGCGAAGTTGAACAGCGTCCCGCTCTGTAGGATGTCACCTATCCAGGGCACGGTGACCGTATGGAAAGAAGATTTCAATGGCATTGGAAATGGGTGCCAATGGTAAGTCTGCCCCAACAAAATCAAAAATCATAAACTCAACTGCAACTCTTTCGCTCTCTCTACCTTTTGTACAGTGCAACTGTGTCGGCGCAAGGGACAGAGCTTGCGGCGCAGCTATCGGAGGTGGCTGATTTTACAAAATCAGTGGATCCACGCCGTAGCCATGCAATTCCTGGGCAACGGCAATCGGGCGGAGGCGGACAACCCCGAGGATTTGGATCAGGAGCAGCACACCAACGAGAACGAGAACGAGAACGACGAGAACTACCACTTCCTCATGAGTTTTCTGACGAGGATGAGGAGAATGACGCTGGTCCAAAATCTGAGTTTTCGCGCCAGGGTGAGCGAATTATTGTTGCATACGATTCAGGATCCGCCCATAGAACTGCAACAACAGCAACAAGGGGAACAGGAGCCGTAGCCATCCAGCTCCACACAATAAATCCATTGCGTGGCGCCGACTTTATTATGTCTTTATTATAAAAATGTTTCCCCCTATTTTTTTCAGTGTATCCATTGAAATAAAAAAAAATTTTCTTTACTGGTGTTGGTGTTTTCTTTTGAATGTATTGAAATTGGCTCTGTCATAAGCAGCGTTTGGGCATCCCTGCTCTCAAAGACTTTTTACAAAATCGCAAGCACATCCACGAGGTAACCATCAAAATACGACAACGTAAGTAGTTTGGAATTTTGTAATTAATTAATTAACATTAACATTTTTAAGAAAAGGAAAGAAATATGTTGACATATTCACTCTCTATTGCAGGAAGCAGAACAAGTAAGAAAGTTACAGTCGAGTGTGCTCGACTGTGAGATACCCGCTACCCATTTTTAATAAGGGCAAAATATTGCGGTATTATTTTCAAAATATACCGAAAATACTAAAAATACTAAACATAGACCAAATGGTATGTTTGGTATGCCGATACAGCACACCATTCAAAATATACCATAGACGGCACAATGTACCAGATTGTCTGCCAAAGCAAATTAGACCCCTTGTAAGTAGGCGTTTTTGCCCATACAAAAGTATTTCTTTAATAACTTCCACAATTTTTATCTGATCGCAACCAAATTTTCAGAAATCGTAACTACTATAGTAATTATAGTATATATCAAAATTCGCAACTCTAGCTTCAAAATTACGCTTGTTATACGATTTTTTTAATTTGCGGGGGCGGAAGTGGGCGTGGCAAAAATTTGAAACAAACTTGATCTGCGTGCAAACATAACAAATGCTGTCGAAAAAAATTTATAGCTCTATCTCTTATAGTCTCTGAGATCTAGGTGTTCATACGGACAGACGGACAGACACACAGACGGACAGACACACAGACGGACAGACACACAGACGGACAGACGGACATGGCTATATCGTCTCGGCTGTTGACGCTGATCAAGAATATATATACTTTATAGGGTCGGAGATGCCTCCTTCTATCTGTTACACACATTTCCTGCTGGCACAAAGTTATAATACCCTTCTACCCTATGGGTAGCGGGTATAAAAATGGATATTAGTAAATTGATCTCCGAAGTCGAGCAGAGTCCCGCTCTGTGGGATGTCACCCATCCGGGGCACGCTAACCGCGGGGAGATGAAGAATCAATGGTTCGGCGTGGCCGAGGCAATGGAAGCCAATGGTAAGTAATCTCCAACAAAATAAAAACAATCAAATCAACTGCAACTCTTTCGTTTTCTTTCTTTTGTACAGTGGAACTGTGTCACAGCAAATGGCATAGGCTGCAAAGCAGCTATCGCAGGTGGCAGAGCCAATACTTCATCGCGACCTCGGTGGCACTATGCCGAGGCCATGAGCTTCCTGGGCGGTCATCGGGCAGATGACGTCCCAAACGCTGAGGAGAATTTGGAGCCGGAGCAGGAGCGCGACTCTGATTTAAATTTATTGAAATATACCAATTTGGTATTTCTCATTACAAAAGATTCTTGAACAACCGTGAACTGGTCACACTAAAAGTGTTTCGCTCTCTGCTCTTTAAGCTCTCTTCCCTTTTGTATTTTTGACATAGAACGGACAAGTTGTACAAGTGAAGAAATATAACAAGAATTAATTTAAAACAAAACAACCACTCGCCTTATTTAATTGATTTGAATCTGGGAAGCCTTTTCACAACAAAATTTTTTTATGAGTTTCGTGCCAAAGATGAGGGAGATGAGCAGGGTGCAAAATGCCAACTTTAGAATAAAGGTTACCGAAACATGGTTGCATAGCACAGCCACCCATGCCACTGCAACAACAGCAACAAGCGGAAGAGGAGCAGCAAACAAACCCCGTCTCCAGCTCTAGCGTAGAATAGTAATAATAGTATAATAATAAATTGTTATTTTTTTGAGATTTTTTCGTAATTAATTAAAGAACACATTAACATTATTACGCAGATAAATGGATGTTACAAGACTAATCAGCGAAATCGAGCAGCGTCCCGCTGTGTAGGATGTTAACCATCCGGGGCATAATGACCGTTTGGAGACAGAGATTCAATGGCGCGGCGTGGCCGAGGCAATGGGTGCCAAATTGGATGTTATTTTTGAGGGGTGCGTGTTGGAATACCCTAATCAACTAATCAAAAATACCATTTAATATAACAAATAAGTATATTGATTGTTGGGCACGTTGGCCACACTGATGTGATCGCTCTCTCACTTGGTTAAAAATCTCAGAAGAGTGTGCATGTGGTTTGGTGCTGACAATAAAATAATAAATTAAATAACTAAATATTCAAGAAGATAAAAAATTCTTTAATAATAATTGGGTGCTTATTCCAATATTGAAATTTTGAAAAGAATTACTGTAATTAAACTTTATCGTTTTCGTTTTTTTTTTTTTTTTTTAAATTGAAATTGAAATATAAAATTTGATTTTTTAGTTTAAAACGCAATTATATATTTTTAATGTAAATAATAAAGTAATTATATATATATATTTTTTTTTGTTTTGGTTGATCAGGCCAGGTTTTTTTTTTATAATTTTTTTTTAATTGAAAATTTTTAACCCTATCCTTATGGACCTTTTGGGTTTTATTTTTCTCACCTCTAATTACTACGTTATCCCTGTCTTCTATTTTAATTATTGTATAGGGTCCTACATATACTGGGTCCAATTTATGGCCAGTTTCGTTTTTTAATATAACTTTATCTCCTATTTGTAGTTCGAAATCTATAGCCTTTTTATCATAAATTTCTTTATTCTTAGCTTTGTATTTGTCGAGCATTATTCTTGCTCTTTTATAGTCGCTTGCATCATGGTTAGGACGGTTATTTATCAGACAGCCCTCGTACAATATTACCTAGCCGAAACATATTGTATTACTATGTACAAAGTTAAAAATATCATCCATATTCATGTGCATAAATTTTATATTTTTATTGTTATTTTGTAATTGTCTTTATTATAAAAATGTTTCCTCCTAATTTTTTCAATATTTTTTCTTTACTAGTGTTGGTTATTTCTTTTGAATGTATTGAAATTTGCTCTGTCGTAAGCAGCGTTTGGGCATCCCTGCTCTCAAAATCGCAAAAACACAACCACGAGGTAACCAAACAGCAGGAAAAATACAACGTAAGTAGTTTGGAATTTTGTAATTTATTAATTAACATTAACATTATTAAGAAAAGGAAAGAAATACTTTAACATATTCACTCTCTATTGCAGGAAGCAAAAAAATGGATATTAATAAATTGATCAGCGAAGTTGAACAGCGTCCCGCTCTGTAGGATGTCACCTATCCAGGGCACGGTGACCGTATGGAAAGAAGATTTCAATGGCATTGGAAATGGGTGCCAATGGTAAGTCTGCCCCAACAAAATCAAAAATCATTAACTCAACTGCAACTCTTTCGCTCTCTCTACCTTTTGTACAGTGCAACTGTGTCGGCGCAAGGGACAGAGCTTGCGGCGCAGCTATCGGAGGTGGCTGATTTTACAAAATCAGTGGATCCACGCCGTAGCCATGCAATTCCTGGGCAACGGCAATCGGGCGGAGGCGGACAACCCCGAGGATTTGGATCAGGAGCAGCACACCAACGAGAACGAGAACGAGAACGACGAGAACTACCACTTCCTCATGAGTTTTCTGACGAGGATGAGGAGAATGACGCTGGTCCAAAATCTGAGTTTTCGCGCCAGGGTGAGCGAATTATTGTTGCATACGATTCAGGATCCGCCCATAGAACTGCAACAACAGCAACAAGGGGAACAGGAGCCGTAGCCATCCAGCTCCACACAATAAATCCATTGCGTGGCGCCGACTTTATTATGTCTTTATTATACCCGCTACCCATAGGGTAGAAGGGTATTATAACTTTGTGCCGGCAGGAAATGTATGTAACAGGTAGAAGGAGGCATCTCCGACCCTATAAAGTATATATATTCTTGATCAGCGTCAACAGCCGAGACGATATAGCCATGTCCGTCTGTCCGTCTGTCCGTCCGTCCGTCTGTCCGTCTGTCCGTATGAACACCTAGATCTCAGAGATTATAAGAGATAGAGCTATAATTTTTTTTCGACAGCATTTGTTATGTTTGCACGCAGATCAAGTTTGTTTCAAATTTTTGCCACGCCCACTTCCGCCCCCGCAAATCAAAAAAATCGAATAACAAGCGTAATTTTAAAGCTAGAGTTACGAATTTTGGTATGTATGATAACTACTATATTAGTTATGATTCCTGAAAATTTGGTTGCGATCAGATAGAAATTGTCGAAGCTATTAAAGAAATACTTTTGTATGGGCAAACACGCCTACTTACTAGGGTCTGAGTTGCTTTGGCTGACAATCTGGTATATTGTGCCGTCTATGGTATATTTTGAATGCGGTACTATATCGATATACCACATATACCATTTGGTATATTTTTTTAGTATTTTTGCAGTATATTTGGTATATTTTGAGAATAATACCGCAAAATATATTGCTTTTATTCAAAATGGGTAGCGGGTATCTCACAGTCGAGTACACTCGACTGTAGCTTTCTTACTTGTTATAAAAATGTTTCCCCCTATTTTTTTCAGTGTATCCATTGAAATAAAAAAAAATTTTCTTTACTGGTGTTGGTGTTTTCTTTTGAATGTATTGAAATTGGCTCTGTCATAAGCAGCGTTTGGGCATCCCTGCTCTCAAAGACTTTTTACAAAATCGCAAGCACATCCACGAGGTAACCATCAAAATACGACAACGTAAGTAGTTTGGAATTTTGTAATTAATTAATTAACATTAACATTTTTAAGAAAAGGAAAGAAATATGTTGACATATTCACTCTCTATTGCAGGAAGCAGAACAAGTAAGAAAGTTACAGTCGAGTGTGCTCGACTGTGAGATACCCGCTACCCATTTTTAATAAGGGCAAAATATTGCGGTATTATTTTCAAAATATACCGAAAATACTAAAAATACTAAACATAGACCAAATGGTATGTTTGGTATGCCGATACAGCACACCATTCAAAATATACCATAGACGGCACAATGTACCAGATTGTCTGCCAAAGCAAATTAGACCCCTTGTAAGTAGGCGTTTTTGCCCATACAAAAGTATTTCTTTAATAACTTCCACAATTTTTATCTGATCGCAACCAAATTTTCAGAAATCGTAACTACTATAGTAATTATAGTATATATCAAAATTCGCAACTCTAGCTTCAAAATTACGCTTGTTATACGATTTTTTTAATTTGCGGGGGCGGAAGTGGGCGTGGCAAAAATTTGAAACAAACTTGATCTGCGTGCAAACATAACAAATGCTGTCGAAAAAAATTTATAGCTCTATCTCTTATAGTCTCTGAGATCTAGGTGTTCATACGGACAGACGGACAGACACACAGACGGACAGACACACAGACGGACAGACACACAGACGGACAGACGGACATGGCTATATCGTCTCGGCTGTTGACGCTGATCAAGAATATATATACTTTATAGGGTCGGAGATGCCTCCTTCTATCTGTTACACACATTTCCTGCTGGCACAAAGTTATAATACCCTTCTACCCTATGGGTAGCGGGTATAAAAATGGATATTAGTAAATTGATCTCCGAAGTCGAGCAGAGTCCCGCTCTGTGGGATGTCACCCATCCGGGGCACGCTAACCGCGGGGAGATGAAGAATCAATGGTTCGGCGTGGCCGAGGCAATGGAAGCCAATGGTAAGTAATCTCCAACAAAATAAAAACAATCAAATCAACTGCAACTCTTTCGTTTTCTCTCTTTTGTACAGTGGAACTGTGTCACAGCAAATGGCATAGGCTGCAAAGCAGCTATCGCAGGTGGCAGAGCCAATACTTCATCGCGACCTCGGTGGCACTATGCCGAGGCCATGAGCTTCCTGGGCGGTCATCGGGCAGATGACGTCCCAAACGCTGAGGAGAATTTGGAGCCGGAGCAGGAGCGCGACTCTGATTTAAATTTATTGAAATATACCAATTTGGTATTTCTCATTACAAAAGATTCTTGAACAACCGTGAACTGGTCACACTAAAAGTGTTTCGCTCTCTGCTCTTTAAGCTCTCTTCCCTTTTGTATTTTTGACATAGAACGGACAAGTTGTACAAGTGAAGAAATATAACAAGAATTAATTTAAAACAAAACAACCACTCGCCTTATTTAATTGATTTGAATCTGGGAAGCCTTTTCACAACAAAATTTTTTTATGAGTTTCGTGCCAAAGATGAGGGAGATGAGCAGGGTGCAAAATGCCAACTTTAGAATAAAGGTTACCGAAACATGGTTGCATAGCCTGCAACAGCCACCCATGCCACTGCAACAACAGCAACAAGCGGAAGAGGAGCAGCAAACAAACCCCGTCTCCAGCTCTAGCGTAGAATAGTAATAATAGTATAATAATAAATTGTTATTTTTTTGAGATTTTTTCGTAATTAATTAAAGAACACATTAACATTATTACGCAGATAAATGGATGTTACAAGACTAATCAGCGAAATCGAGCAGCGTCCCGCTGTGTAGGATGTTAACCATCCGGGGCATAATGACCGTTTGGAGACAGAGATTCAATGGCGCGGCGTGGCCGAGGCAATGGGTGCCAAATTGGATGTTATTTTTGAGGGGTGCGTGTTGGAATACCCTAATCAACTAATCAAAAATACCATTTAATATAACAAATAAGTATATTGATTGTTGGGCACGTTGGCCACACTGATGTGATCGCTCTCTCACTTGGTTAAAAATCTCAGAAGAGTGTGCATGTGGTTTGGTGCTGACAATAAAATAATAAATTAAATAACTAAATATTCAAGAAGATAAAAAATTCTTTAATAATAATTGGGTGCTTATTCCAATATTGAAATTTTGAAAAGAATTACTGTAATTAAACTTTATCGTTTTCGTTTTTTATACCCGCTACCCATAGGGTAGAAGGGTATTATAACTTTGTGCCGGCAGGAAATGTATGTAACAGGTAGAAGGAGGCATCTCCGACCCTATAAAGTATATATATTCTTGATCAGCGTCAACAGCCGAGACGATATAGCCATGTCCGTCTGTCCGTCTGTGTGTCTGTCCGTCTGTCCGTCCGTCCGTATGAACACCTAGATCTCAGAGACTATAAGAGATAGAGCTATAATTTTTTTTCGACAGCATTTGTTATGTTTGCACGCAGATCAAGTTTGTTTCAAATTTTTGCCACGCCCACTTCCGCCCCCGCAAATCAAAAAAATCGAATAACAAGTGTAATTTTAAAGCTAGAGCTACTGATTTTGGTACATACAATAATTACTGTAGTAGTTATGATTCCTGAAAATTTGGTTGCGATCAGATACAAATTGTGGAAGTTATTAAAGAAATTCTTTTGTATGGGCAAAATCGCCTACTTACTAGGGGTCTGAGTTGTTTTGGCCGACAATCTGGCACATTGTGCCGTTTATGGTATATTTTGAATGCGGTACTATATCGATATACCAAACATACCATTTGGTATATTTTTATTATTTTTTGGTATTTTCGGTATATTTTGAAAATGATACCGCAATATTTTGCCTTTATTAAAAATGGGTAGCGGGTATCTCACAGTCGAGCACACTCGACTGAAACTTTCTTACTTGTTTTTTTTTTTTAAATTGAAATTGAAATATAAAATTTGATTTTTTAGTTTAAAACGCAATTATATATTTTTAATGTAAATAATAAAGTAATTATATATATATATTTTTATACCCGCTACCCATAGGGTAGAAGGGTATTATAACTTTGTGCCGGCAGGAAATGTATGTAACAGGTAGAAGGAGGCGTCTCCGACCCTATAAAGTATATATATTCTTGATCAGCGTCTACAGCCGAGACGATATAGCCATGTCCGTCTGTCCGTCCGTCCGTCCGTCCGTCCGTCCGTATGAACACCTAGATCTCAGAGACTATAGGAGGTAGAGCTATAATTTTTTTTCGACAGCATTTGTTATGCTTGCACGCAGATCAAGTTTGTTTCAAATTTTGGCCACGCCCACTTCCGCCCCCGCAAATCAAAAAAATCGAATAACAAGTGTAATTTTAAAGCTAGAGCTACGAATTTTGGTATTTACAATAATTTCTGTAGTAGTTATGATTTCTGAAAATTTTGTTGCGATCAGATAAAAATTGTGGCAGTTATTAAAGAAATACTTTTGTATGGGCAAAAACGCCTACTTACTAGGGGTCTGAGTTGCTTTGGCCGACAATCTGGCACATTGTGCCGTTTATGGTATATTTTGAATGGTGTACTATATCGATATACAAAACATACCATTTGGTATATTTTTAGTATTTTTATATTATTTTCGGTATATTTTGGAAATGATACCGCAATATTTAGCGTTTATTAAAAATGGGTAGCGGGTATCTCACAGTATTTTTAAAATATACCGAAAATACTACAAAAATACTAAAAATATACCAAATGGTAAATTTGAGATATTGACATAGTACCACATTCAAAATATACCATAGACGGCACAATGTACCAGATTGTACAAAAATACAAGAGTATTTCTTTAATACCTTCCACAATCTGATCGCAATCACATTTTCAGGACTCAAAAATACTATAGTTATTATTGTAAACACCAGCTTTAGATTTAAAACTACGCTTGTTATTCGATTTTTTTGAATTGCGGGGGCGGATGTGGGCGTGGCAAAAATTTGAAACAAACTTGATCTGCGTGCAAACATAACAAATGCTGTCGAAAAAATAGCTCTATCTCTTATAGTCTCTGAGATCCAATTTTGGTACATAAAATAATTACTACAGTAGTTATGATTCCTGAAAATTTGGTTGCGATCAGATAAAAATTATCGAAGTTATTCAAGAAATACTTTTGTATAGGCAAAAACGCCTACTTACTAGGGGTCTTAGTTGATTTGGCTGACAATCTGGTATATTGTGCCGTATATAGTATATTTTGAGTGCGATTCATTATTAATATGCCAAATATACCATTTGGTATATTTTTGAGGTAAAAAATACCACAAAATATATTTCTTTTATTCGAAATGGGTATCTCACAGTCGAGTACACTCAACTGTAGCTTTCTTACTTGTTTTATTTACAGCACACTGTGGGCCGGATTGCCGATTTGCTGGCATTAAATCGAATATTGCATTTATCGAGCTGAAACTTGGCATACTTCAATAATAGACCACTCTAAATATTTAAGCAAACTTCCAAGTAAGTTTGACCACGCCTACTCTAACTGCCCATATAGACATCATGACGTATACGTGATATTTTATTTTAATTTGTTTTTTACTTTTTCATCTATTTGACCAAATATAAATTTAGCCAGCGCGGAAGAGTGGCGCCCGCTGTCGATCCACACGTCCAGCAACGTGGCATGACAGAACTCAAGGACATCTAAAAAATTAAAGCATCGGAAAATCCGCAAACTGTTATTAAAATTTAATATGAAGTGTCTACTATTGATTAATATACATTACACACCACAGAAATACACAGAAAAATAGAAGACGAACACTTTTGTTAGCCTTTTGTTTTCTTAGGACAACAAAAACAGTACACATATATAACGTTTAACAAATTATCACACAAACTGTGTTTATTATTCTTAATTTTCATACGTCCAACATCAATATCCATTTAACAAAGTATAAAATTTTTCATTCGATTGGATTTGCCAAGCGCACAAAGTCACCAAAAGCTTCCCACCAATTTTGTCACAAATATCAGCTGTTCAATCACCTGATCTATAAAAATTGCAAGGTTGCATTTTTAACAAAAATATTTGTTGATACTTTCTATCTAGTTTAAATATATAAAATAAAAATTAGGATTTTCTTCCATAAAATTTTGGACTTTATGCCCCCAAATCGGCAATCCGGCCCAGTGTGCGACATTTTATTTTTCACAAATTTGTTAATTTCACAATAGGCCGCCAATTTTGAAATAGTGGTGTGCAAACAAGTAAAATATTGTATAAGCAAATGGATAGTAGCATCGATAAGCAATTGAAATGTGATAAATGGCGGTTCTAATTCGATCAAATCAAAATTGTTTTCAGGCCTATTTCGGGTTTTTACGGGCCTATTTTGGGTTTTTACGGGCCGGGCCTTTTTGCTAAGCCCCGGGCCCGCACGAATTTTAATTTTAAGGCCCGGGCCTGTGTATGCCCGCGGACCACGAAAAAAAGCCCGGTTCGTGCCCACCTCTAATGAAAACTACTATAGTTTACGCTTTTTGTGGATTGGCGGGAGCAGAAGTGGGCGTGCCAAAAATTTTAAACAAACTTGATCGGTGTGCAAACATAATAAATGCTTTCGAAAAAAAAAATTATAGGTCTATTTCATATAATCTCTGAGATCTACATAAATAGGTGTTCATACGGACAGACGAACATGGGTAGATCGTCTCGGCTATTGCTGCTGATCAAGAATATATATACCTTATAGGGTCGGAGATGCCTTCCTCTACCTGTTACGTACATTTCCTGCCGGCACAAAGTTATAATACCCTTCTACCCTATGGGTAGCGGGTATAAACAATATGACCGGTCTTTATGTTCTTGAATGATCAGCTTAAAAGCATGCAATATTTCGTTCTCCAATTGCAAATTTGTATGGCATAATTGCAGGTTTGGTTACATAAATAAAAACGTAAACAGTAAATTTGACTAATTTACCTGTTGCAATTCTCAAGTGGTTCTAGTTTCGGTTTGCTTGGAGCCTCTCTAGTGGTTGTCAATTACATGAACGATTGAGGGTGATGCCTCAGGCTCTGGGTCCGCTTTTTGCGATCGATGGTGTGATGCTTTTTAATTATTAAATATAAAAAAAGCTATAATATGAAATTTAAACAAAACTTCATTATATTCTTAATACATTAAATACATTTCATTTTGTGTTATACAAATTAATAAATTATTTCATTTAATTAATAAACATTTTCATTTGGCTTCTTCGTAGAGCCATTTGTTCTTATTGAGGAACAATAACATGTCAATGTTTTCCTCCTTCAGTCGATCGGAGACTATTTGTCCGGCCTTGCTAAACATGCGCTCGGACTCCACTGATGTGGCGGGTACGCACAAAAATGTAAACATTACGGTTTTTATCCGTTTTGTTCATCTGAAATTATGAACAAAAACTGAATTTACTGAATTTCACTTAATATATATGTATGCTTACTTGTATCCAGATCAGAGGATCTGTATCCTGGGATGCTACACCTCTTTCTAGATATTGCCGTTTTACGATTATTGCATCACTTCGGCTGGTGGTTAGTTTTTCATTTGCTTTCATTTCAACAAAATCAAAAAATGTTTTTTTTTTCTTTTGAAGTTGTAGCTTCCGATTTCACAATGGGTTTCGAGATTTGCTGAGATGCAATGACAAGCTCACTTTCTAAAAGATCGGATGCCTGCTCAGCGTTGTAATCATTGCGAAATCCAATTTTTTAAACCTCGGATCCAGAATAGTTTCAATTCTGGTAATGCTTCTTTCTTTCATATTTAAAAAGCCTTTTTGTTATTGAATCCAACAAGCATTCCTGACGCGCTTTTCCTTAACAATGGTGTCTGTTGGTGAACTTTGGGCTATAATCCATAAACAATTGGGATTATTATCGAAATCGTGATGTTTTTGCCGCCGGAAATTTGCTCTGTCACAACTTGAAATATTTGCTTATATAGTTTGCTTTCCACTATATTTTTGCTTTGCGCTATATTTTTGATGTCGACTTTCAGCTATATTTTTTCTTTGTGGTGTAAGACGCCGAGTGCAAAACTATCGATAGTGCAGGGCTGTCATAGATGGCGGTGCGATAGCGCCAAACCATCGATAGCGTCGATAGTGCCATCGATAGTTCTCCACCTCTAATAGGAACGATAGGATAGAAATAAGTATATAGTATGAAAAACTTATTTGTTTTTCAAGATATGTAAACCAAACTTACAGATTGTATGCTTGGATCAGTTTTATATATGCTTGCCAAATATAGTCCAAATCGGAAAACTATATCATACAGCTGCCATAGCAAAATTTGTAAACACAAATTAGTAATATTCAAATAAACAAAATATAAGCCACAACAAATAAAATAAAAAAAAATAAAAAAACATCAATTAAATCAAAAAACATAACAGTTAATCAAATTCTTCTAACAAATCTAACGTTGATATCATTAAATTGGATTTAAATTTGCAAGGTAATTTCCTTACACCTGTAATAAAAGGATCAGAAAACAAAAGTAGTCTATTAATTGAATCCGTATTTGTGGCAATTCGAGATATGTTCTACTTTCTATATAGTTTTATGTCTTTGTTTCGCGACTCTGCAGCTTCTTCCGATAATTCTCCAATTAAAACAAGAGCAAAATTAACTAAAAAGTGAATTTCAATGAAATAAATAAATAAAAATATTAAAAAAAAAAACATTACAAACACGAGCGACGAGGACAAAACAAAAGCACAAAAAGGAAAAACTTTCCATTGGCAAACGATAGATGGCATCAGTATTTTTCCGATTATATGAACATCTCCAAATTTCTGCAGCTGATTTTAGACATACAGTACCCTAAAAGTCAGACGAACACATTAACATACATACTATTTGTGGGATTTCGTGGGATCACAACTAAAACTTTAACTAAGCATGAAAAATACGTTCATAAAATGGACAAAAAAGAGTTAATCGATCTAAAATACACAAATACAATTTAATTAGTCAGATTCATAAAACCAATTTATTAAAGTTAATACTTTCAACTTTAAAATTCATTTTAAATAATTAAATTTGGTGAATTTTTGCGAACGTCCGACCACTTTAAACTTCACTTTTGTTTTGACGAAAAGATCACTAAACGCAGCTGCAGCAGCAGCAAAATTTATGACGTGTTCACACTTCGCATTCTATTTTTAGAATGTCCCGTTATATTTCCGGAAAAAACTAGCTTGCAATGACAAAATGTGGACAATTTAGAGACAAATTCTTTAGATTTGGACTAATTATTTTTAAGTCGATTTATGGTCTATGGGCACAACCACTGTGCAGTCGTTGTGCCAACCCGAACTCAAGGCTCCAAAGCCTACAGACAGATGCAGGAGCTCACTCCACTCATTATCCAATGAAAACGCCGATGGCGACAATAGCAACTTCCGAGAGGCTAGAGGCTCCTAAAAAACCGGTCACAATGATCGAAAAGCGCCTGAAAATTAACACGCCACATCCACCAAATCATGTAAAACTATATCAACATTGTACCACTAACCACACAATACATAGATGCTTCATTTCAGACAACCAAAACGTATCTTTAACAAGTTAGAAAGCTAGACGAGTGTGCTTGACTGTGAGATGCCCGATAACCACTTTGAATAAAAACAAAATATTGCGGTATTATTTTCAAAATATACATGAAAAAACTAAAAATATATTGAATGGTATATTCCTGAAAATTTGATTGCGATCAGATAAAAATTGTCCAAGTTATTAAGGAAATACTTTTGTACGTGTTTGTATGTTTGGTGTATGAGAAGTTTTGAAACGAAGATTTTTGTTTTTTTTTTACTCTAATTATTTATTAAAAATCTGTCTGTTTGGACAATAATTAAATTTACGGAGATAGCCTTGTCGATTAGCTTCTTACAAGAGATGGTTGGTGGGGTACTAGAGGGCTAATCATCATCCTCCATAGGCTGGTCGAGGGGGTGTTTTCTTCTAAGCCTCCTGACAGTTTGACTGTTGTCCAAGACGTTGATGGCCAGTACGTTTGGGTGGTTATGGAGCCTGATGTAATTCGTGCTCACTTTTCGGGTTTCATTTATCACCCAGGGAACCCTGAGTTCCTCGTGGATGGTGCTGTTGTCGTGATAGGGATGAGCGTTCGAGACCATTCTCAGAGCCTTATTTTGCAGCCTTTGTATGTTTCTGCAGTTTAATTTACTGGCAGTGCCCCAAAACTGGATGTCGTATGTCCAGATTGGTTTGGTAATGGTTTTATAAACGAGCAGTTTACGTTTGCTTCTAAGCTTGGAGCGTATTCCGATGAGCCATTGGAATTGCTTCAGCCTGCTTTCTCTTCCGTAGGATGGGTGTGCTCTATGTTAACCGCCTGTCATGCTCAGGTATCTTGGCGTGGAATTTTCGGGAGTGTTATCCCCATTGAGGCTGACAGTTACCGTTGCGGAGTGCAAATGTACAAATGTAGTTTGCGTGGATTTCTCGGGGTTTACCGAGATGTTCCTGCTCCGTAGCCAGGACTCTGTAGTATTTCCGACGCATCCTGTCGAGTTCGTGCAGTGGCGAGGAAGGCTGTGTCATCGGCGTATGTGGCAACCGTTGGGTTGCCGATGAGTACAACGTTGTGTACAACGTGTACAAAAGAGGGCCTAGAACGCTGCCTTGTGATACCCCGGTTTGGTTTCCTTTCGTGGTGGATCACGCATTTCCGCATATCTGTAAAAATATCTGTTGTCAAGGTAAGATTGAAGCAATACGTAGTGGGGTTGAGACAGGCTTCTCTCTAGTTTGAACAGTAGCCCTGGGTGCCAGACTCTGTCGAAGGCTTGCTTCACGTCAAGCATTACGGCACAGCAGTACTTCTCCTCGAATGGGGTCTCCAGGCTCAAAATTGGCCAAAAATTCTCGAACGAGCTCTGCGTGAGCTTCAAAAGCTCATCCTTCAGCTGCTTTGCGGCTAAGTTGAATGCTTGTCTCTTGGATTTCGGATACACATCTGCATGAGTGGCAAAAAAATTACATTCAAATGCACAATGCTCAAAATGAGTTGAGTGAATTTGAAAGCAAAGCCAAACTGGAGTGAGTGAGTTGACTCGCTTACGTACGACTTAGTCGCACAAATAATAGAGAGAAACGAATTGAATGAAGTGAGAAATCAGAAAACTGAGACGCTGAATTCGAACGATTCAAGTTGCAACTGTAAATAAATGGAAACCTAACCAATTGAAATGCGTTCTTACATTTATGGTTTTTTATTTAACTTATTTCTAAAACATCAAGGCTATTAACTAATTTATACATACATTAATTCATGGTTTTCTCTTAATGTAATTTCTAAATTAACAATTACAAACTAATTCAAATATAGTTTTTTTTTAAATTAACCATATATCTAACTTAAATTTGAATGCAAAAACATTATTTTGTTAATATTTTCCGAGTTATTGGCTATTTGAGTACGCTTTTCGAGAATTAAATTTCTTGCGTTTGAGAATGTGCGTTCCGAAGCCGCGCTGCTCGCTGGAATGCAAAATATTTTGCAGCTTGTATTGTGCAATAGCGGAAAAAATTCCTTGTTCATATGCCACCAAGCTAAAGCATTAAAGTCGATCGTGTATGCAACATTAATATTACAATATCGAGCAATCTCTTGTTCAACCATGTCTAGTATTGTCTCACATTGGGGGACCTCTAAGTAATCTACAAATGCATCGTTTACCAACTGGGGTCTATATTGTTAAGTTCGCAATTGTTTTGCAGAAAGTGATTCATAATAATTTTGCAATCGTTAATTATGGTCTCTCTCTCAGTCGGTGTGAATTGAAAAAGTTTGTTTGTTGGAGGAAAAAGGAACAAGGCTATGTTGTTTTATTTTGTCAAATTTGGAGTTACAGTTGTTAAAATTTGGCTATTCAGTTCGAATTTAAGGCTTTTTATTATGTCTGTGTCATAGTAATCAATCTGACAGGCTTTCTTTAGTTTATTTAAATTTGGCAAAATTAGATGAATTGTTGGGCGTTTAGAAGCTTTAAGTTTTTTTGACACATTCTCAAAAGCTTCCAGCAATCGTACAATTGGACCTAAATGATTAATGTTAATTCCCTCACCTCTGCAGGCCTGATTTTTTCTTTTAAAATATCTGTTACCTCTACCCAATTGACTTCAATTGACTTTAGCAAGTAGTAGACGGTATTCCACAGAGTTGGACAAAAGTTCTTCAAAGACACTCCTAACGATGAATTATTTTCTAACATTTTAAAATATTTCACCAGCTTGCTGCAACTTGAGACAATATTTTCCATCTCAGGAATATCATTAATAGCTTCTTCCACAGCGTTGTTAAGCAAGTGGTTGATGCAATGAATTTTCTCCGAGTCCGAAAAGGCTTTTATGTTCGTCATGTTCACATCCAAAATCCTTCAATATTGCTTCCATTTTTGTCCGTATATTGACACCTTGGCAAAGAATAAATTTGAATTTGTGCTGGGCGAGCCCTTCATTGACTTCATGGCCATAAGGCGATCGACCAAAACTCCCGCCCTCAAGTGGGCGGCAGTTCTTAAGTACCCATTCTGTTACAACAGATATGCTCTCGTCTTTCGTTGCTTTGTTTACATCTATTAGAGCAGCGTCGCGGAATTTACTGGCATTAACGACGTAAAATTTGTGTCTATCCAGGTTAGAAGTGCTTCCTGCAAACTTCAAAACAGTATAGCACAAGCTACAAAATCAACAAATTCTTCTCCATTTTGGTTTTCAATTTTGGAGAAAAATTGCCAAACTTCGCTTCTGCCTCTCTTTCAATTAAGGTGTACATGCCACTTTTAAGTTTCTCTTTGACATCCACCGAGCTTTCCACAACCTATATATTTCAAACAAATTGAATTAACTCTGAAAAATATAACACTGAAAACACTTATGGACAGGTCACAAATACACTGGTTAATACAAAACGCATGTTAATATCTTAGCACCAAAAAAACCAAAAAAAAAACAACTTGTTATAAATATATATAAATTAAAACAACTACATTAAACTAAAAAGGCAATAAATATAACGCGGACTACAAATACATACAGATTCGTCGGCTTCTTTTATTAATAAGGTGTTCATAAATGCGTCTTTGAACTGCAGGCCTCAGAAAAAGAATGGACCGAATTTGCACGCAACAACTCGAATTCCTCGAATATACTACGCAGTGCTAAATTTGTAATTTCCCTTTTCGCTTCATTCGTTCTCTTTCATTTCGTTCAATGTCCCAAAATATGAAGCAAAACGCGAACTCATACTGATACAATGTCGTTTGCAGTCCACTCATTCCATTCCATTCCATTCGAATGTATTCAATGAGACGTATGTTGTGAGTTGTCTCATGCAGATGTCTAATTTCTGGACAGAACGCTTTGTAGGCTTGCAGTGTTGCTGACTCGGCAACCCCAACATCGGAACTTTGCATTGAGATCACCCCCAGGCTGCTCGGCAGAAGATCAAAGTGCCTTTCGGGCACTCTGTGTATGGGGGGGAGGTAGACCGCGCCGACTGTAAGGTCTCTTTGGCACATTGCACCCAGTCTTCCTGTAAGGTACTTAGCCCGTTGTACTTTATGATATGCCCGCCTTAATAATTATTGCCGCTCTGCCATGATCTCTGCCGCTGGAGTGGTCAGCATGGATGACGTCATATCCGTGAAGTCGGAGGTATCATCTACTAGATATGTAAGTTTCGGAGATGAGGAGTATGTCTATGTTGTGTTTGTGGATAAAGTGTTCCACCTCTGGCCTTCTTTTAATCAGGCCGTTAGCGTTCCAAATCGTGATATTTAATCCAGTTTGCATAGTGATTTGCAAACGGTAGTAAACATTTGGGTCATTTGGCTCATAACCCTCTCCATTATGCGCTCCAACATGGTTTTCATTGCGGCCATTGCCGCGTCCAGTGGATTGCTTGGTGAGATCGAATTGGCGTTGGGATGTGAAATGGCTTGTGGGGCAGCGTTTCTTGCTGTATTGGCATAGCTAACATTCGGATCGATCCTCCTTACGTTGGGGTCGATCCTGCTAAAGTGGTTGGTAATGTGAGGCTGCCTGCTTATAGGCTGGGCAGCCTTTCGCAGATCTAGCTCTAAAGTTACGCTTGTTATTAGATTTTTTTGATTTGCGGGGGCGGAAGTGGGCGTGGACAAAATTTGAAACAAACTTGATCTGCGTGCAAACATAACAAATGCTGTCGAAAAAAGTATAGTCTCTGAGGTCTAGGTGTTCAACGGACAGACACACAGACGGACAGACGGTCATGGCTAGATCGTCTCGGCTATTGATGCTGATCAAGATTATATATACTTTATAGGGTCGTAGATGCCTCCTTCTACCTGTTACATACATTTCCTGCCGGCACAAAGTTATAATACCCTTCTACCCTATGGGTAGCGGGTATAAATATAAGTGATCATTAATGTTTGTGTCTGCAAGAATGGATACGGTTGCATCCTGAAAGGGATTTAGTATCTGAATCAGTTCCCTTATAAGTGTTATTTCGTCTGCGGTAGAGATTTTGGGTTTTTAATAAAACTTTCGAGATGGATTCATTTGTTGCCAAAATATGCTGCATCAACGCGTAGGAACGTCGTGGACCAAACTGTACGGCTTATTAAGGCCTTGTTCCTCCTTAAACTTGGCTAAGTTAAGCTATATTGCTTGCTTTAAAAAATGCGACTGTGTGCTTGCACTTTTAAATAATGTCTGAAACGCGTGGTAGCTTTAACATATATTGTACTCATAAATTGATAGTAAGCGCAAAACCGGTAATATGCAAGATTTTAATATGATTGTTTCATTGTTGCGTCATTCTTAGTTACAATACAAACGACTTTAACTAATAAGCCAAAATCAGTTACAACATTACCACACTGCTCAATAAGTTCCCGGCAATTTTTTGATAGCTTGGTCCTGTCGAACCAGCATCTTTATTAATATTCGCTGTTGATTGTTTTACCTTTCTCCAGGTAATCTATAAACAAAATCCCGTATGCATCCCAAGCCTTACCTGCCGATATTTGTCTTTTGGGACGCTTCGGACGGCTTTTATCGACGGTTTTTAACTCAGAAGACTGACGACTGGATTCTGGAGTATAGTGGTGTATCCATGTTTCGTTCATGGTTACGTAACGTCGAAAAAATCGATTTGATTGCGCTTCAACATGCCTTAACACACCTCGGAAGCATCGATGCGTTGTTGCTTCGTGTGTTGTTGGTCTGGTGTTAGCAATCGCGGCACCCACTTTGAGCAGAGCTTCCTCATATCCAGATGTTCATGCAATATCGTAAACACACTGCCCTCTGATATCTTTGAGGCATCAGCTATCTCCTTAAATTTCAATTTGCGGTCGGCCAATTCCATTTTTCGGATTTTTGCGATATTTTCTGGTGTAACTGCTGTTTTTTGGCGACCGCTAAGCTCAGCGTCTTCGGTGTCCACACGAACACGTACTGATAGTATCAGCAATATTAACAGCTGAATGGTTTGTTGACGTAACTAGTTGGTTCGTCGACAAAATTTTTAAAGCAAACTCTAAAGGTTGGGTTACAAAATGACACGTTACATTTACATAGGTAGGATTTATTGGCTCTTGATGACCAGCCATCGTTTATTAATGCATCGCTTTCGATAATCTCAAGTTCTGCTTTTAAAGTGTCTTTTAAATTATTGTACTCATTTTTTTAAAGTTGAGTCTTACTTGGCATTTCATAGCGTAGATCTTGCTTGGTTAGCCCAACATAATTAACAACATTTAGAGACAAGGCTTTAGACGCGACCATATTTAATACTAGCTTGTCAATGCGTTTTTTTCCAGAAGTATTTGAGTATATTATATCACGCTCTAAGAATTTTGCCATACAGTTTTCCTTTTCTAAAGACTGTTCTTTTAGTAGCATAGGATGAATACGCTTCAAGGATGAATACGTTTCCCGTTGTCATTGTGCAGAATGATCCGTATTTTCTTTTTCGTCTTTCGAATTTCTTTAAGAACTTCAGGCAAACAAATTGTGGTGTACCACTCAGAATTGACCATCCTACGTTGCTCAAGCGGAACTGTCGCCACATGACCACTTTTACTAAAGAAATAGTCGACCATTTGCTTCGAACGAACAACTTTCGTTGGATTTGACTTGTCTTCAGAGACCTATTTTGTTTCGGGCTCATGAGATCCGTGATTCGTCACTTGTGACGGTCTTATAAATGTAATTTAAAGCACCACGAATGTATTTTTTCAAAATTTCTTTGCACCAATCCACACAAGTGTTTTTTCGAGCGATTGTCAAATTGTGCTGCTCATACAGCACAACTGGTTGCTCGTAATGTGATCAAATCATTGGATTTTATGAAGTATTTACTCAATTGCAGAAATATGATAAAAATACATTAGAAAAACATCGAATGCATATCGTGAAAAACTTGAACTAAAAAAATTGAAAATGCCACAGCTAGATTGTCCAACCAGATAGGGATTTACTTACACAATGTTAAGCAACTTGTTGAAAGCTAAAGATATTTTAAGTAAAATTTAATCTACTGAAAACAAATCAAACGACTTGAATTATGATCTAGATTCCCCGCTTTGGGATTTTATCGAGACATATAGTTTTGTGTTGATTGCCAACTTTCTTGGCTGATACACAAATGCTCTCGTGACACTTGTGTTTTGTTTATTAATTATTTCACGCGGGTTTATGTTTAGTATAATTAATAATAACTTTATTGTTTCTTCAGTTACTCCGCTCTGAGTCGTGATCGGCTTAAGACTAACTTATAATCTAAGCTTTCGAAGCTGTGAAGTTTCGCGAGGTAAAAGCTCACTTATACATCATGTGTACATACATATGGGATATTATTATGTATGCATGTAAGTATATATGACACCCCGCGCGCAAGTTTCGACGATATCTTTGTTGAAAATTAATTGTATCTTACAATATTTTTATCGAGCTTACATATTAACGTCTTGGTGGTTATATATTCGTTTAACTTGATCCTTATAAATTTTATGATTTGGGTTGTCGACAGATACGAGATAATTACCCTCCTGCTCATAACCTTCGATACGTTTATATTTTGGTTGTGATTTACCTACTTTATTATTTTTGACAAAATCGTTCTTAAAATTATCATTAGATTCTATAGGTTGTTTTGACATAAGCTTTATTTTATTATCTGCTATCTTTTTAGATAGTTTTTCAATGTCTTCAGAAGAGAGTAAATTATTTAGAATATCGATTGGCCTAATGTTAGTTGTATTATGGATTGTGTTGTTGTATGATATTATAGCCTTTAAAACTTTGTCTTGCACGCTATCTTTATTGTTAGGATCCGCATTGAATAACCGTATGTGTTCGTTTAAAGTTAGATGAAGGCGTTCAATATCTGAATTTCCAGTTTTTTTGTATGGGGTCGTGAAATGGATCTGGACATCATTGTCCTGGAGGTATTCCTTAATTGTTAGTATATTAAATTCATTGTCCGTAACAATTTTCTTAGGTTTTCCTAGATATTGGAGTCTTAGTTTAATTGCGTTAAGCAGAGAAATCCATGATCGGTCTTTTAAAAAATGTGTTGTTGCATATTTACTTAATTTATCGATTGTAGTAAGGTACATGATATTTCGTTGTGGAAACCATATATCCATATGAATTATATCATTCAGTTTTTCAGATGATTCGGTTATACAATAATTATATCTGATTGGGCGGCGATCATATTTAGCTGTGTTGCATATATTGCAGTTATTAATATACTTTTGAATTTCTTTTAACAAATTAGGGTAATAATATAATTGCTTAATTTCTAACAAAATTTCATTTATGCCCCTGTGGTTGTTTTTTAAGTGTTCATTTTCTATAATTTTTAACATTTTCTCTCTATCTGTAACGTCTTTTAATAGTATACATGATTTCAGAACTCTTAAATTTGTATTGTTGGAGAAATATTGTCTATAGTTTTCTTGGAACATTAAATATAATTTTGTGTCTTCGCAATAAATTACAACTAATCCTTTTTCGGGTATTATTTCTTGCATGACTTTTAACAATTTTTCGGCATCGCCTTTTGTTTTAACAATGTGTCTAACTTTCTTTTTGTACAAGATCTTTGTGGATCGTGAATCGTTTTCACCAATGTTAAGTATTATTTGAATTTTAAAAATATTTAGACATTTTTCGGTAATTGGGATAAAGTTTCGATCGTCCGATATTGCAGTGTGGATGGTTTCAATATCGTCCAACTCGCTATTAAATAATTTTATTAGCTGTTCGGAGAAATCCTGATTTTCATCTACGACGTTTAAGACGTTGATGCGGAGATTGTTTTCTATTTCGGCCAAAAAAATATCTTCGCTATCTATCTCGAGATTGTCTTCGTCAGCTTTTGTGCTATTGGAGCTTGGGATTCTACTGAGGCCATCCGCCAGAGCGTTTTCTTTTCCTTTGATAAAGCTTATATCGAAATCAAACTCATTTAACTGAATTTTCCAACGTTGAAGTTTTAGGTTTGGCTCTTTTAAATTGTTTAGCCAAACCAAAGGTTTATGGTCTGTTTTTATCACAAATTTCCTACCGTACAGGTAATGCTTAAAATATCTGGTTGCCCAGTAAATGGCTAGGAGCTCTTTCTCGATCGTACTATAGTTTAGTTCGTGAGTTTTGAGCATTCGACTCGCATAGTAAATGACTTTATCGTCTTGCATTAAGACCGCTCCTAACGCATAGTTGCTTGCGTCCGTGACGAGAGTAAATAGTTTTTTAAAGTCGGGGTATACTACAATTGGTTCGCTTGTGATTAGTAATTTAAGTTTATCAAATGCCTCTACGAAGTCTTCATCTTCTAAGTTTACTCTCGAATTTTTCTTCAAATATTTTATAAGAGGCTGTGCAATTTTTGAATAATCTTTTATGTAAATACCCTGCCATGCCCAAGAAACTTTTAATCTCTTTTTGATTTGATGGTAGTTTGATTTTGTTAATTGCTTCGATTTTGTTTTTAGTAGGTTTTAGCCCTTCTTGATTCACTATGTGCCCTAAAAACTCGATTTCTTGTTTTGCAAATTGGCACTTGTCAATCTGGAGTTTTAGGTTTGATTTCAATAGACAATCAAATATGGCCTTGATATGTTCAACATGTTCTTCTATGCTCTTAGAAAAAATGAGAACATCGTCCATATATACCAAACATATGTGTCCTATGAATGGCCTAAGTACGTTATTCATAAGGCGTTGGAATGTAGACGGAGCGTTTCTTAATCCGAATGGCATACGCAAAAATTCGTAGTGCCCACTGGATGTAGAAAATGCTGTCTTATGAATGTCATCCGGATCCATCTCGATTTGGTAAAACCCTTTAGCGAGATCTAAGCTTGTGAAAAACTTACATCCACCTAATTTGTCAAAAATCTCGTCAATATTGGGTATAGGAAAACGATCCTCGATTGTCTCTTTATTTAATTTACGGTAGTCGATAACTAACCGCCACTTCTTGAGATTTGAGGCATCTGTCTTCTTCTGGACCACCCATAGCGGACTATTATATGGACTATTAGAGTGTCTAATTATTCTTTGCTCGAGCATCTCGTCTATTTGTCTGTTAACCTCCTCAGTATGGATCTCAGGATATTTGTAAGCTTTTGAGTAACATGGAATATCGTTTCTTGTTTTAATGCTATGTTTGACTTCATTAGTAAAGGTCAGATTTTGATAGTTCCTATAAAAGAGGCAATCATATTCATGTACAAGCTCTTCTAGCAAAGCTTTTGATTCCTGATTGATATCGATTTTTTGGATTGAGTTATTAAGACTTATAAGTTTGTGTGTTATATTAATGTCGTCTTGTATGAAAAGTTTTAGAGTGACGTTATTAATTATTAACTTCCTGTTAGGATAATCTATGACGGCATTTAAATCGTTTAGAAGGTTCCCTCCTATTAGCCCGTCGAAATTTTGATGAAAATTATATTCGAGGAATTCACACCAATAATTTTTTATATTAAATTCTTTAAATGATGGGAATCTACATAATTTTTTTATTTTAATTTCGTTTCCTAGAGCTCGTATTTTTATATCAACATTGGTTTTCCATTTTGGGTTACAGACGTTTTCGTTAATGATGCTGAACTCTGCTCCAGTATCTATAACGAAAAGTAGTGTCCTAACGTGAGTTTTAATTTCTATATAGGGTAATCTTCTGACCCTACCGATTGAAAATTTCCACTCGATTGATTAATTTCCATTGGTTCCGAAGACAGTTTATTTTGCCCAGAGGACTGGCTGTTTCGGCTATTTGTTGACATTTTTGAGCATGCGCTAGCTGAAGTGTCTTTTGCCTGTTTTTGGCTATCTTGGAACCTTGAGTTGGTACTGAGTTTATTATTGCCAGGTTTGAAGTGGGTTTGCTGGCCTTTATTAGAATCGTCCGTCTGAGGTACCAGTTGCTCATTAGAATTTTGATTATCATCACTGAAATTTGACCTATAGTTTGGTTTACTATTTTTATTAGCTTTCCGGAAAGGGCCGTAAAACGTATAATTCTGATGTCTAGCATCCTCGATGATTTTATAGGCCCCATCTAATGTTTCTGGGTTTCTAGCGAAAATCATAGTCTTAGTCGGCTCTGGCAAGTTATCTCTAAATACTCGCAAGGCAATTCTGTTTACTTCGCCTGTGCTGTATGTCTCATCGTTGTGTGTAAGTATACGATTATGCAAGCGATTTGCAACGTCGTTAATTTTGTCATAATATTGTTCTATTGTACCGTCTACCCTACACATTTTAAGCATGTCCATTAAGTTATCGCTGTTTTCTTTTTCTCCGAAGTTTTTCAGCAAAATTTCTTTGAGTTTATCCCAATTTTCGATTTTACCGTACCTGTGAATAACTGGTCTTGATATTCCTACACATTTATTTCGTACAAAGCCGAATAAGATTTTTCCCGTTGCATCGTCGTAACCGGCGAGCATTGGCATAATTGCTTCAATTTGCGAAATAAAGTCTGGCAATTGGTTAACATCGGTGCCATCAAAGTCTTGTACATTTTTCAAGCAGTTCAAAGTTAAATTAAAGGCATTAATACTAGTAGCATCCATTTTTAACTTATTTATGTGTAAATTACCCAGACAAGAAAAAGTTTTAATTTATGTTTTATGCTTTAGAACCACGGTTTGTCAATTGTTGCTTCGCACCGATCGCCTTGTTCACAGTTTCCAGTCGTAGCGGTAAGAAAAGCTTTTAGTTTACCTTCTCCACGTTCTTCTTAGTTTTTCGTTCTTCCTTCTTATCTTGCTCTGCGTGTTACGTAAAGTGCTTTTATCACGTGTGCGCTTTGTATTTAACGATGTCCAATACTATATTTTTTCCTCTGTTAATGTAAAATATAGTACTAAAACGCGCAATTTTAGAATTTATAGTTGTCGATATTAGGTAGCTGTAGTTTTATGTTTTAAATCCTCGTCGCCAGTTTTGTGTTGATTGCCAACTTTCTTGGCTGATACACAAATGCTCTCGTGACACTTGTGTTTTGTTTATTAATTATTTCACGCGGGTTTATGTTTAGTATAATTAATAATAACTTTATTGTTTCTTCAGTTACTCCGCTCTGAGTCGTGATCGGCTTAAGACTAACTTATAATCTAAGCTTTCGAAGCTGTGAAGTTTCGCGAGGTAAAAGCTCACTTATACATCATGTGTACATACATATGGGATATTATTATGTATGCATGTAAGTATATATGACAATATTGCAATGTTGTCAGTCCCTGGCAAAAAACCCTAAATATTTCAAGAGGAACAATTACATTATAGTAATTTTTACGCCCAATGGCTCAAGCTTAAAATATCAACTGAAAAAAATAGTAAAAGGATCAAATCACAATTTAACGATTACTATTGGCAATAAAATTTCAAATTATATAGAAACACGAACAAAAATGCGCTAAATAACAAATTTAGAGTTCATTTATTTTTGGATCCGCGCTTTCAACATATGTATATCACGGCAAGAAAAAAAAATGACGCAATAAATCATTTAAAATCTATTTGGTATAGACTTTATAGTCTTCATGCTTCTGGTATTATGTGCTCAACTTCGAATTCCAACACTAATGAAGTGCATAACTTTTTTTTTTTTGATGAGGAAGACAAATGATTAGAATCGTACTTATCTCAAGGCGTTAAAGCAGAAGTCAAAAGTACAATTGACGTCTATTCAAAAATTGGAAATCCCAAACTTTCTTATCAAAGGATTGACATCGACGTTTTGTCTTAATGGAAATGAAACCACTATATCGAACAGGAATTATACGCAATTAGTAACGTTTGTTATGCCGTACCGCCAACTCAGGGAAATGAAAATGGACTGATTATTTGAAACTTTATTATCTTTATAACAGGTGTCGATTGAACGAGAAAGTTCCAGTCGAGTGTGCTGGACTGTGAGATACCCGCTACCCATTTTGAATAAAAGCAAAATATTGCGGTATTATTCTCAAAACATACCAAAATTATTCAAAAATACCAAAAATATACCAAGTGGTATATTTGGCATATCGATATAGTACCACATCCAAAATATACCAGTGACGGAACACTATACCAGATTGTCAGCCAAAGTAACTAAGACCCCTTGTAAGTAGGCGTTTTTGCCCATACAAAAGTATTTATTTAATAACTTCCACAATTTTTATCTGATCGCAAACAAATTTTCAGAAATTATTATTACTACAGTTATACACAATCTCTAGCTTTAAAATTACGCTTGTTATTCGATCTTTTTGATTTGCGGGGGCGGAAGTGGGCGTGGCAAAAATTGGAAACTTGATCTGCGTGCAAACATAACAAATGCTGTCGAAAAAAAATTATAGCTCTATCTCTTATAGTCTCTGAGATCTACATACATATGTAGGTGTTCATACGGACATGGCTAGATCGTCTCGGCTATTGATGCTGATCAAGAATATATATACTTTATAGGGTCGGAGATGCCTCTGAAAAATTACAAGAGTTTTTGCAATTATTAAATATTTCCGCTTTATTCGCGAACAAAGAATGGACCTAATTGTTGTTACGACAGTACGAAACGAAACAAAAGAGAACGGAGAGAGTGATGACGCGCTGATGAGTTCTTGATTTCAACTGCATTTATGTTTCTATGTTAAGTTACATTAAGCCTAACTTAACTAGAGTGGCGAAGCGAGGCGAATTCGCTGAGAGAGCAAAACGAGAGCATTGCGCTCTTGCTTCGCCCTAATTCTAATAACTTTATTTGATACTTCATGCTCTTAAACTAATATATTATACATCAAATGCGCCAACAGCCTCCTTCTACCTGTTGCATACATTTCCTGCCGGCACAAAGTTATAATACCCTTCTACTATGGGTAGCGAGTATAAAAAATATTACCGCTATATTTTGCCTTTATTGGGTAGCGGGGGGTCTCAGAGTCGAGCACACTTGACTGTAGCTTTCTTGATTTTTTATGTTCTTTGAATGATCAGCTTAAAAGAATGCAATACTTCGTTCTCCAATTACAAATTTGTATGGCATAATTGCAGGTTTGTTTACATAAATAAAAACGTAAGCAGTAAATTTTACAATTCTCAAGTAGTTATAGTTTCGGTTTGCTTGGCGACTCTCTTGTCGCTGACATGAACGATGGATGAGTAGCTGGTTGTGATGCCCCCAGCAACGGATTCTGCCTTCTTCATGCTACACTAATTTATGTGCTCCTCGTAGTTATTACCGGGGCGGTAATAACTATGAGAAGCGCATAAATTACTGCAGGATGAAGGAGGCGGAGTTCCGTTGCTAGGACGCCAGCAGTGCTGCCAATTTGGATTTTTTCCCGTCAAATCTGGCTTTTTTTGAAGGCTAACTTCGGGAAAATTTTGTGAATTGCGGGAATTCTGGCTTTTTTTTAAATTCTGTTGGCGTTTTCCCAACTTTTTTTTGTGTTGCTAACACAAAAGTACAAAATATGGAAAAGTGACAGCTTTACGATAGTCACACAAAAAAATTTTGGTTCGAGGTGCAACACTTTAAAGATTCTAGTGAAAACCGCAGATTATTTGAGTTGAACTGGCCATCCAAATATTGTGTTGACCTTGGCCATATGCGGAAATAGCAAGGTTAACGTAATTAAATCCAAATTAAGGAAGGCATTCTAAGCATAAAGTAAAGTATTTACTTCAAGCAAAAGAAATACACTATTCATTTTTATTTTAATATAGAGAAACGGATTGCGAAGGATGGGAAAATGCTGTGTCGACTATGAAGTGCTGTGACGCACCATACTGCGCCTCAAAATAAGACAATAGCCCAAAAACATATATACCAGAGTTTTCCTCTCACGTACGGTCACTCACCCAGCTGTGCTGAGTTAACAGCGCATGTGCAACGCAAAACAGAACCTAGCAAGTTGACAGCACATGTGCAACGCAAAAAGAGCCAAGCGAGTTAACAGCGCAAGTGCAACGCAAACAGAGCCAAGTGAGTTAAAAGCGCATGCGCAAATTTAGGGAAAACAAAGTAAAAGCAAGTTGGCAGAGCCAAGACCTTAACCTAGATAAAGGCGAGAGTAGGAGGAGCGGCACTCACTCTCTGATAAGAACTTGCCAGTGCGAAACGTTTTTACCCGCGAGTGCCATTAATAGCAAGTCTTGAACAAAATCCACGTGCAAAATTGACAACGAGAAGTTCCATCACGCAACCCACGAATATTCTACAGGTACGTTCAAGCTGAATGCTTGGTACCCACTTGCACATTGATTATTCCCCTTTGCTCCCCGTTTAACATATGCGATTACGCATAACCAGTAGCATTGTTATTGCATAACCCCACTCGAGTGCGACAACGCACTAACACAACCACACTAACGTCATTCGCTAGATATCGTGCTTTTCCGCCGCGTCGTTCGTTCGTTTTTTTTTTCGCACAACGCGCATATTTTTTTTTTCCGTTCACTGCAGTAGTGTGATTACAGACTACTACAGTCGACGCTGAAAAAGTGTGTACTGTGTAACTGTGCCAGTGTGATTACATGCCAGCATTTGTCTCACTCACAATGTGTACCTCGTTCTCCGTAGTGCTCGTGCAGGGCAAAGTGCCCGTTCGCGGTAACAGTGAGACTACCAGTAGTACAGTCGACGCTGGAATAGTGTGTATAGTGCGGCTGTGCCAGTGTGATTACACACCAACACTCGCCTCACCTACACCGTACATCCCGGTTACGATTCTTCGCGAAGTACACCGAACTCTCTCGCTAGCTATAGTAGTGTGACTACAAACTACTACAGTCGACGCCGGAACAGTGTGTACGGTGTGATTGGGCCAGTGTGATTACACACTCACAACCATTCCACCCACGCCGCGTGCCACGTTTTATACTATTCGCACGAACCCCCAATTTATTCCCTTTAGCTGTAGTAGTGTGACTACAAACTACTACAGTCGACGCCGGAACAGCGTGTACAGTGTGATTGGGCCAGTGTGATAACACACTCACAACCATTCAACCCACGCCGCGTGCCCCGTTTTATACTATTCGCACAAACCACAACTCTTCCCGTTAGCTGTAGTAGGGTGACTACAACCACTACAGTCAACACCGAAAAAGTGTGTACAGTGCAACATAGTCAGTGTGCTTCGCACTGACCCCCGTGACAACCACCCGTGTAACATTCCTATCGACGTTAGACCTGAGGACAACCCCAGAAGCGGAAGTATCTACATCATTGTTGACTTATCTGGTACCAGAGAAATAAGAAATAAAGAAAACAAAATAAGAATTCAAAACTCCTGTGTCTTTCTTTTACATCGTGATCTCCATTTGTCTACAAAGATTGTCTCACACCTTGGGATACTCGGCTTGTAGGGTTTCAGCAAACATAAATTTTCTTATTTCGACCCCTGGACAGCGCTACTTACCTCGGCGTTGTGACGGTTCGTTACAAGTGGCGTCCGAGCAGGGACCCTACAAGTCAAGTGGAACTCAGTTTCCGAGTGGCATAAAAATAAATATGAGTGATCATGAGAGTGATAGCGACGCGTGCTCGCAGGAAATACCCAACCCTGGAGTTGGCGTGAAATGGGTCTACTACCGTCGGCGCGATGAGCTAGAAGCATTGGCGCAAGAATTCAAGTTCTCGGTCGAAGGCAAAGTCGAGGACCTGCGGAAGGCGTTCGCGTCCCTAATAACCAAAAGTAAGCTTGGAAAGAAAATCTGGGCTCGACTGGCCGAATTGGAAATATTATACACGCGACCGCGCACTCCACAACCCGACGCGCAAGCCACCACCTCGGGCTTGAGCCAGCAGTTTTTACACGCCCCGGGGTTTACCCTGCCCAAGACGGAAGCACGTACGACGTCTCACGTCCCGGTGCTATCTTCTACCCCTGCCACTTCAAGTCTACACAGGCCAATTCCCCCGGCACTCGTCAGCGAATCCCAGCCGAACCCGATCACCACCAACCCAAGCCCTTGGCCATACGACACTCACCTGGATCGAATTCGGAAATGGGGAATCCAATTCGACGGTCAGGGTGATCCGTTGGCTTTTGTCGAGGCATTAGAGGAACGGGCTCAGGCATATAGGATCTCGGTCGATGCATTGCCAAGGAGTATGGCCGAAGGCTTGGTGGATCGTGCCGCGCGTTGGTTCCGAACCAGTGGGCTGAGCGCAGTCCCTTGGTCGGAGTTCCGTAAGGAATTTCTCGCGTTTTTCTTGCCCACGCGGTATTTCGAAAGGTTAGAAGATAACATCCGCGATCGTAAACAACGAGAAAACGAATCCTTCAAGGATTACGTCACGGAAATTCGGTTCCTCATGCACCATGCTGATTACAGCACCACGCAAGAGTTAAACCGAATCTACGACAACGCCCGCCCCGAATACCAGTACTACGCCCGTCGACACGAGATCACACGAATTCGTTTCGCTGACGGCTCCGTTCGGGAGGTCATGAAGACGCTCATAGCACGTGTCTGCCTGGAGAATCGGGAAGTTCGTCTACCATTCCTGGTTTTACCCCATCTTCTTGAGCCCGTGATCCTGGGCCTAGATTTCCTCTGTTCCATAGAAACAACGATTTGCTGCGGTACGGCCCCCTGCCCCAATTCCGCTCCCGGCCACCTTCTCCAGCGTAATTCCTGCCGTCCCGGACATAAGGGGACCGAGCGTCTATGACACGACCCATCTCCAGGACTATCGACTTCAAACGTCCTCTCCAGCCCTCGAGATGGGATCCGACCCAGACGAACAAAGACCTTCCCCATGGCCTGCGGACATTGCGACAGGGGTAACCTCAATCGCGGAACACACTATAACACTGCGAGACGAGTGACCTATCAAACAGCGTTATTTTCCTAAGAACCCAGCCATGCGAAGGATCATCGACGAACAGATCGACCAATTGCTAGAGGATGGGCTAATCGAGCCTTCTTATAGTCCCCACAGTGCCCCAATTGTACTAGTAAAGAAGAAGAATGGGCAATGGCGGATGTGCGTGGACTACCGACAACTCAACGAGCGATCAGTTCCTGATGCATACCCCCTTCCGAGGATTACCTACATCCTGGAACGCCTACGACACGCAAAGTACATATCCACGTTGGACCTTAAGAATGGCTACTGGCAGATACCGATGGCTACAGGAAGTCGAGAGGTCACAGCTTTCACCGTACCGGGACGCGGCCTTTATCAATGGCGAGTGACGCCATTTGGACTACATTCGGCCCCGGCGACATTCCAGCGTACCTTGGACTCCGTGATCGGAGTCGACATGGAACCTTTCGCCTTCGCATATTTGGTCGACATTGTGGTGGTCGGAAACTCCCTAGAGGAACACACTAAACACCTTAGAGAAGTGTTCAAAAGGCTCCGGCGGGCGAACCTACGTATAAACCACGAAAAGTCCGCATTCTTCCAGCGGAAAATAACCTACTTAGGGCATGTGATTAGTGAGGAGGGGATTCACACGGATCCCAGCAAGGTGGCAGTGGTCCGCGAATTAATTCCCCCGTCTAGCTTGAAAGAATTACGCCAGTGCATCGGCATGGCGTCTTGGTTTCGCAGATTTGTTCCTAACTTTGCTACGGTGGTGCAACCCATGTCACAACTCCTCAAAAAGGGGCGAAAGTAGACATGGGGTGAAGAGCAGCAGGCCGCGTTCGACGAATTAAAAACTCTCCTGATCACCGCCCCTGTGCTAGCGTGCCCGGACTTCCACGTGCAGTTCGTGCTACAAACTGACGCTAGCAACGTAGGAATCGGAGCAGTCCTGACCCAAGAAATCGACGGTCAAGAACGGGTGATATCCTACGCTAGTCGACGGCTCAACAAAGCGGAGGAGAACTACTCCGCCACCGAGAAGGAATGTCTCGCAGTGATCTGGGCCATCAGGAAACTTCGTTGTTATCTGGAGGGTTATCGATTCGAGGTTGTCACCAACCATCTGGCACTCAAGTGGTTAAATTCACTTGAGTCGCCACATGGACGTGTGGCACGTTGGGCTTTAGAGCTGCAACAATATCAATACGACGTGCGATATCGACCCGTAAAGCAGAACGTAGTCGCCGACGCTCTTTCCCGACAACCCCTTACCAGGCTGGCCATGATAAAGGAGGAGGCCCAACCTTGTTCTTGGTTATCCCGGCGCATACAACAGGTGAGTGAGGAACCACAACGCTACCCGGATTATACCATCAGGGCCGATGACATCGACGACGTTACATGTAAGCTCCGGGAGTTCCAGGAGCAAAGACCTGAGTCCGAGGCCGAAGATTACGAGAGCGACACGTTGAGAGCCGCGATCAAACCCTGATCCCATCCCTCCGACCACAACTTCCTCAGTCGCCCTACCAATAATCTCACTACTTTTTTTAATCATTACAGAACATGGAACCGATCGATCTTACGCTTTCCTCCCCGCCACGCGACTACGCAGGCGATGAACCCCGGATGACTCCTGACCCTTCGGAGCAGCATTATTCCCCGTGGCCCGAGGATGAACCCCGGATGACGCTTGACCCTTCAGAGCCACATTATTCCCCGTGGCCCGAGGATGAACCCCGGATGACTCCTGACCCTACGGAGCCACATTACTCCCCGTGGCCCGAAGACGACCCTTTGTACCAAGCCAGTCTGCGAGCGAGGTACAACCCCGTCAGTGAGGGGGAATCGGAGGAGGAAGGGCCCTACGAGGAGGACGACGTATCCGGGCAGGAGGAGAATAGCGAGGCGGAAGAGCCCTTTTCCCGGCTACCACCAGGCGCTTGGTCACCCCGGTCCTGACAACGCCGCGACCCACGACTAGGACGTGGGGTGTATGGCCGACCCCCGTTTCCGACCGAGACGGAGGCGCAACGTTACCAGGCCCTCCCACCGCGGACAGTGACGCGGACGAGCCGTTTTTCGTTCACGAAGTGGACCGTACTGTAACGTACGAGCCGGCCATCCGCCCGTGGGGAATGCTGGTAACCCGTATTAACCGGGCGGTGGTCGACGTCATCCTCCCTCCAGGGGAAACCCCCGCTTCGTACTTCGAGCTACCGGAGCGCTGGAACTATCGTGGGCCAGCCATCACCGACCGCCCAGTCCCACCACCATACTTCCCACCTGCATTCCTACGCCCCAGAACACCCACCCAACGCCTACTCCAGGAAATAGACGTGTCTGACCCCGACGAGCTTCCCCCACCCATGCCCTCCTACGACCCACCTCAGGAAGGTCCACGCTGGGAATCCGCGTCGTCGGACAACGAGCCGGACGGGCCTCGGTTCCGCCGGTAGTACGCTAGGACTTCCCCAGCCAACGAGGAGACCGACCCTCTCTCCGACCTATTGGAGGTCCTGGAGCAGGACTTGGTGCCGTTGGAGGAGGATGGGGACCAAAATCTAATGTCCGAAGTAGCCCACGGAAGCGAGCTGGTGGAAGCTCCTACTAATTGGAAGGTGGAAACGCCCCAACGGGGCCTAGTTGAGGAGGACCGCTGCAGCGAGGGACGAGGAACCAGGATAAGGTTCACTCACACTTACCCCACACCACCTATCAGGTGAACCGAACCAAAACCGGACGTATCCGGATTTTCATTCGCCCGGCGGGAAAGGAGGGAGTGTGACGCACCATACTGCGCCTCAAAATAAAACAATAGCCCAAAAACATATATACCAGAGTTTTCCTCTCACGTGCGCTCACTCACCCAGCTGTGCTGAGTTAACAGCGCATGTGCAACGCAAAACAGAGCCTAGCAAGTTAACAGCGCATGTGCAACGCAAAACAGAGCCTAGCAAGTTAACAGCGCATGAGTTATGTACTCAGAGCTTTCGTTCTCTTCGTTTTACATCTAACAAGAGAGAGAGAGAGATCACAAGCTCTCTCAATCACGTACTCGACATCATGATACAATTATACAAGGTAGTCTCGTCAGAAAAAGCTGTCCGACTTTAAACAAAACAATGAGTGCGAGTGAAAGAGTCTCAGCACAGCAGTGTGAGCGAGACGAGAATGAAGTGCGCCTTAACCCTTAGACGATGCAATGGAATTTTGCCAGTTATAAAAAAAGAGTTCGATTTGTTTTATAATTTAATTTTTAATAATTTCGAATTAGAAATTAGGCGTTGTTTTTGTTTTTGTACAGATAATCTTTTGTTTAAGTTCTTAATTCGAAAATAAATTCTTATCTTAAAATAAAATTCTTTTATATTCATATTAATGCTAACATTTTTAGCGGCTAAAAGTAATGTCTCCTTGAAATTTTTGTATAATGTGAATTGATCATTAATATGACTTAAAAATATATTTTCTAATTCTTTTAGTTTTTGAAGGAATTGGGCAGAAGGTTTTTTGAGCCCTCCATGAGAAACTTCATCTACATATGTATAAGTTTCATTTGCGGCCAACTCGTCAGAAATATTCAATTTCTTTAGTATGTAGCCCGCAATGTATTTCATCGCATCCTCCGTGAGCTCGTCTAAGTTTTGGCCTTCTTGTTGGGTATGAATATCTACAACAAAATCTTCAGCGTCATTTTCTTTGTTTTCGTCACTTTTTTTTGAAAAATCTATGTTCAGCCAATTGTCGGTATCCGCATCTTCTTCTACGTTCCCATTTCCAGACAACAATTCAGTGTTTTTGGCTAATTAAGAAATAAAAATATTAGTAAAGAATAATAAAGCAGCCATACAATAAAAAAACATTTTTGAGACCTTTTTTATTGTATGGCTACTTAATAAAGTAAAAACATAAAACACATAAGACAACACAAAAGACAAGACAAACCTAAGACAATCTAGAGCTAAACATTGGATTATTTGTTATTATTGTTAGTTATTTTTTTTAGTGTCATACCTATTATATATTTTCTTAATCTATACTTAAATTGAAGAGCAGTTGGATGGTCAAACTGACCACCTCTTGCTCGCATAGCTCCAAAGAAGTTCTCTAAAATATCTTGATTAAGCCGACTTGTTAAAATATATTTCAAACCATATTTGTTGCTCAAATAAGAATATAGACCATCCAGCGAAGCATTATTGACCACAATTCCTTTTTGAAATGGCAGAATGTGTCCTTTGCCAACAATATCCTTGCACATAATATTGTTTGTTTCCGTCAACTTTGCTCTTTGCATCTGGATATGCTTCCCATATGGCTGAGTCGTTTCGATTGTGTTTGATGTTGACAATTTAGAGTTGAAAATGTCAAACCAATCGTTTACAACTGAAAAGAAAACTGGCTGTTTCCATGACTTTTTTAATCCACGAGCTATAGCCAATTGTACATCGTCGTTCAACCGCCTTTTTTTTTAAAACTCTGGCCTCTTTTTGTTTCCAGTTTCCACTGTGCGTCTCTAAAATGTGTTTCGCAAATTTTGGAATGATCACCTAGTTTGCATTCCAACGATTCCTCCCATAATTTCCTTTTCTCTGAACATTTTGGCGCATTCACAAATTTTACGCCATTCACGTGTTTTCGACACACATTGCAATATGTCATTTTGCACAAGGGTTAATTGCGCTACAAATTTCGTCCGCAGACAACCTCTTGCGTCAAAATACGAATGCGTACTGACGAAAGCTTTTTTCCGACGAGACTACCTTGTATAATTGTATCATGCTCGACATAGAAAGGCTTTTGAACTCACTTGAAGAGCAGACGCGAGCAAGAACGCAGCAAATAAACTGAAGTTATACAAAAATAAAGTGAAGTTATAAAAAAATAAGTAAAACATTAATTTTATTTAAAACAAAGTTAACATAACTCTGTTAACAAAACTGGCGCAGCCGACGGAGTAACCAAAAACATTAAAATACCCACTTAAGTGCAGTGTTGAGTGAATTGGTGCTTGTGCAAATTACATACATACATACTTACCTTGTGCAAAAGACACATAACCTAAAAAGGCACGTTTTGTTAAAACATACCGGCTAGAGAAAAGAAAAAGACTCGCAAAGTGTGTACAGAAAAAAAAAGGAAGAAAAGAAAAAGACTCGCAAAAGTGTATACAGAAAAAAAAGGAAGAAAAGAAAAAGACTCGCAAAAGTGTGTTCAGAAAGAAAGAAAAAAAAAGGAAGAAAAGAAAAAGACTCGCAAAAGTGTGTACAAAAAGAGAAACAGAGAAGAAAAAGATCAACAAAGTATCTGGAGCAACTTTTTTTTTTCTGTGCAGCGTGCCGGCATTTCGAAACTGTACTTATATTTGTATGTATAAGTGATTGTATGTATAAATCAACAATTGCACACACCAGCATCTCAGAGCGATCTCATTCAGTTCATAAGTGGTTCGATGACAAGTTCATAAGAACGTTTGGTATCGATAACCGACGAGAACTAACAGAACTAATTCTGTTAGAATATTATAAGTTCTAAAGAACTCAACGGCTATTCATTTTGACTACGAACAATGGCAAACGATTTTACTTTATCGTTTGGGGATATTCTTAAGGATGCCCACCACATTCACGAATACAGAGGACACCATTCAAGAGCTCTATCATCATTCATTCGTGAAGTGGAGATGATATTTTCGGTATTACCTCCCACAACTATTGCAGGAGCCTACGTGTTTCACCGTGTCGTACTCAACAAAATCCAAGACGGAGCTCTACATGTTGTGAGAACCATCGAGAACTCCGAGCCGTCGTGGGATGACATCAAGAGGATTCTTATTCGGAATTTTGGCGTAAAGGAGTCCTATAATCAACTTTACCAAGAAGCGTTTATGCTAAGTAACAATAACAATATTACAGAGTATTTTAAGTCTTTAAGAAGTATAATGTGTAAAATTAATGAAAAATACGAATATGATAACGTAAAGCATTCTGAGTTTAGTCCCAAAAATGTTGAAGAAGCTATGTTAAGAACATTCTTGAAAAATATTGATGTAAATTTAGCTTCAGTCATAATTAATAGAAATGTAAAAAATTTAAGAGAAGCTTTCGATTTATTGGAAACTGAAGGTCTTGTTAGAACCCAAAATGTTAAAACAAAATTTTCTCAAGGTAATGAAAAACCGAACAAAACGGAAAATCAAAACTATCATAATACAAATAATCAAAGAGTCCGATTTAACAAAGTAAATTATAATAATCAAGATCAGAATGCAAACCACAACAATAATTTCCAAAATGTAAAAGCTTATTCAGGGAACTTTCGATCAGGAACACAAAATTTAAATTCAAATCAGAACGGTACAAGCCATATTTAAAAAATGGAAATCGATCATGTCGAGGTAGATAAAACTAACTGTAGCCAATTTAAAAATAATAACGAAGATCAAAGTATCACTTCTGAATCAATGTCAGAGCCAAAGAACTGTTGTTGCCATGCAAATTTTCATATAGTTGCCTCGAAAAATCACTTCCCTTAATTAACTTTACTATAAACAATGAAATAATCACAGCCTTGATTGATACTGGTTCAACAACTTCCATATAAGATAGAAATAAATTAGTACAATATACACGAAGAACTTTGCGGCATCCAATATCATTTTTATCTCTGAATTCAAAATCGCTAATAACTCAAGAAATTATAACTGATTTACCTCTTGAATTAAAAGAAGATGCCACAATGAGTTGGAAATTGGCAACATTTAATAACAAATCGTTCGATGCTATAATAGGTCAGAATATTCTCAAGCCATTAAATGCTATTATTGATTTTTATCACAATACAATTACAATTAATAATAATATTATCCAATTTCAAAACAATTCACCGTACTCTGATGAGGTAAACCAAATCGAACCAATCGAAATAGATGATAAAATACAAAAATTTCTTTTCAATGATTTAAATCAAGAGGAAAACGATGCTTTAACTAAAATTTTAAGCACATTTAAAACATTAATATTTCTTGCATGTCAGTGTCTTAGCAATACAAACATTATCGAGCATCAGATAAAAACAGTAGGGGATAAACCTGTATATTGTAAGATTTATAGATATCTTCAAGTACATGAACAATAAATTTATAAGCAAATTGAGGAAATGCTACATCAAGGAATAATACGTAAAAGCAATTCTCCATATAATGCCGCTCTATGGCTTGTCCCAAAAAAAGCCGATAATAGTGGAACAAAAAAGTGGCGTATGGTTATTGACTATCGCAAGTTGAACGAAAACACAGTAGATGATAAGTTTCCCATCCCAAATATAGAAGGTATATTGGATAAGTTAGGAAGAGCTCAATATTTTTCTACCATAGATCTCGCGAAAGGCTTTCACCAAATTCTTGTTCAGGAACAAGACAGAGAAAAGACAGCGTTTTCTACTCCTCACGGGCATTACGAGTTTAATCGAATGCCATTCGGGCTCAAAAACGCTCCTGCCACATTTCAACGCCTCATAAACACAGTCTTAAAAGAAGAAATAAATAGAATTTGTGTAGTCTATCTTGACGACGTTCTTATTTTTTCTACTAGTTTATCAGAACATGTTGGCCACATTCGTACAATTTTTAAAAAACTCTCTGAAGCAAATCTTAAGATTCAAATCAACAAATGCAAATTCTTTTCAAAAGAAACTCAGTTTTTAGGTCATGTTTTAACCCCCGAAGGAGTTAGGCCTAACCCAGAAAAAGTTAACAGCATTCTTCAGATTAAAATTCCCAGAAATATTAAGCAACTTAGAGCTTTTCTAGGAATCACAGGGTACTATAGAAAGTTTATAAAGGATTTCTCGCAAGTAGATTATCCATTAATTAAATGCCTTAAAAAGGATGCCAAGATAGATGTTAACGAACCCAACTTCATAATTTTTTGTTTTTTTTTTTTTGAGGACTTTGTATTTATTTATTGAATCTTCTCTAGATTTTGAGACTAACAATAAGTTTACGAATCTTAACATTAAAATTCAACTAACAGTGTATTAAAACTGCATTCTGGTTGCGCGTCCCTCAAGTCGGTCGCTGTGTAGGTAAGTCATTACGACAAAGACGTGATTGGTTGCTCAACCTTGTTAGACCTCTCGCCAGGTGGTTAGGGTGCAACAGTAGCTTGGTAAAGTACTTTTCCTTCTGTGCTGCGATCACTTCTTTGACTGGTAGGATGTTTAAGTCACGTTGTAAGTTTTCGTTGCGAACGTACCACGGTGCCCCGGTGATGGTTCTCAAGATCTTCGACTGAGCTCGCTGGACTATGTCAATATTACTATTGCTGGCACTCCCCCATAATTGGGAGCCGTACATCCATATAGGTTTTAGTACCGAGTTATACAGCAGGACTTTATATTCAAGGCTAAGGGGAGACCGAGCGTTGATAAGCCAATGAAGGCTGCTGGCTTTTAGCTTTAGGTGTGTTCTTTTGGCTTCAATGTGCCGGCGCCATGTGAGTCTTCTGTCGAGGTGTATTCCTAGATATGTCACTTCGTTTGCTTGCGGGAGTAGAGTGTTGTTTAATGTTAGCGGCGGACAGTTTTGCCTGTTCAGGGTGAATGTAACGTGCTTGCATTTTTGTTCGTTCACTCTAATTCGCCAATCTGATAGCCATTTTTCAACATCGATTATATGAAGAGCTAGATGCGCAGTTGCTTGCCTCGGGCATTTTGAGCGGCTAAGAATAGCTGTATCATCAGCAAACGTAGATGTTGTTATTCGTGTGCTTGTCGGGATGTCTGCTGTGTAGAGGACGTATAGTGTTGGCCCTAGCACACTACCTTGAGGAACTCCAGCTCCAACAGTGAAATCATCAGATATAGCAGAGTTGCATCTCACAACAAATTTTCTGTCGTAAGGGTAAGACTCTAAAAGCTTATGGGTGTTGCTGGGAAGCATTGTCTTGATCTTGTACATTAGACCTTCTAGCCAGACTCTGTCAAATGCTTGAGAGACATCTAAAAACGCGTTCCGAATTTCTGATTTTATCCGGTTGACCTGCTCAATTGTTCCGTGCTTTTCACGAAACCCAAATTGATGTGACGGGACTCCTTCCTGGAGTCTTAGGTATGTGTTTATCCGAATCAAAACGCATTTTTCAAAGAGTTTAGATAAGCATGAAAGTAGGCTTATAGGTCTATACGACGTGGGGACTGTGTGGTCTTTTCCCGGCTTTGCTATTATTATTATAATTGACTTCTTCCATCTCACTGGATAGTAGCCAAGTTTTGCGATAGTGTTGAAAAGCTGGGTGATAGTGCAAACGGCGCAATATGGGAGCTCGATGATCATTTTGGGAGTTATGAGGTCACATCCCGGGGATTTTTTTGGATTCAGCTGATTTTTGATGATGCTAACGATTTCATTTGGGCGAAATTCGATTGGCTCACGTTGAAGCTGAGGCTCGTTTGGTAAAGTCGGCAGAGTAAACGCACTCGAGGCAGGATTTGGTTGGAATACATTTTTAAGGTGGTTGGCAAACGTGCTGGCTCTGTCTGCATCGCTACGCGCCCAGCCTCCTGTGGGATTTCTAATAGGCATTACGGTTTCTTTCGGTGAGCTCAGAGTAGGGTGAGCTCTTCATAGTGAGTTTTTCGTACTAGAAGTACACAATTGCTCTATGTAGTGGCGTTGGACATATGCTTCTTCTTGCTGTAGAGCTTTAGTAAGTTCACGTGAGGCATGTCTTAAACGTTGCTTAGAAGATGGCGATCTGAGGAATTGCCACTCTCGACGTAAGCGTCGCTTTTCGAGGACGAGCTGCTCGATTTGTAGATTTGTCTTCTTTTGATTGCTTTGTGTATTTATGGTTTGAGGTGTTGAAGCTTGGGCTGCAGAGACAAGTACAGACTCTAGTGAATTAACAAAGCTGTCTACGTCGGCTTCATTATTGAGATGGAGACTTAGCTCAATGTGTGAGCTTATATACTTTCTGTACTTAATCCAATTAGTTTTCTGTGAGGTCAATTTTAGTGATTGATCCAATGTTCCTGGATGCCGGAGTAGAATAAACAGTATAGGCGAGTGGTCAGATGAAAGATCCGAAAGTCATTCGGCGCTTATCAGATTTTTTGGAATGTTTTTGGTAATCGTAAAGTCTATTAAATCGGGCAGTTTCTTTGGGTCTGCCGGCCAGTATGTTGGTGTGCCAGGAGAAACATAGTCGAGCTTGTTCTTGGCGTTGATAATGGCATTGTAGAGCTGCTTTCCTTTTGGAGTCACGAGACGAGATCCCCAGTGTTTGTGCTTGGCATTGTAGTCTCCTGCTGCTATGAAGTGGTCTCTCCTAGTGAGTTGAAAAACTGCATAAACTCATCTTCAGCTATAGTGAAGCGAGGGGGGCAGTATACGGCGGCTAGTGTAAGTTCGTTGCCGGTATTTAGTTTTATATTTATAGATGTGGCCTGTAGGTAGCTTTTAGCAAATTTGTTATGATAGTAGTGCTTAATACGGCTTCCGATTAGAATTCCAGTCCCACCATGTGCTTTACCGTCTGGATGATTTGTTCCGTAGAAAGTATATCCTCGTATATGAAAATTGTATTTGTTTGTAAGGTGTGTTTCTGAAAGCAGCATTACGTCGATTTGATTGTCGAGTAGGAATTGAGCTAACTCAAGTTTATGCTGTGAAACGCCGTTAGCGTTCCACGTAGAGATCCGTAGGGGAGTCATTATTTGGATTGTTGTGAAACCAGCATTTGAATCAATAGATTTTGGTTTCGCATTAAAAATTGCATAGTTGTGCGCATAAATGACATGAATTCTGTAAGGCTTTGTTGTAAGCTGCATATCACAGCTTCGAAGTTGCAAGAATCATAACTAAGGCACTGGTACTTAAATATCCGGATTTCAAAAAGAAATTTCAGCTTATTACTGATGCTAGTAATATTGCTTTAGGTGCGGTTCTGCAACAAGATAATCATCCAATTTGTTACGCAAGCCGTACATAGAATGATCATGAGAAAAACTCACGGGAATCAGCGTGAAGCACACTGACTATGTTGTACTGTACCCACTTTTTCGGCATCGACTGTAGTGGTTGTAGTCACCCTACTACAGCTAACGGGAAGAGTTGTGGTTCGTACGAATAATATGAAAGCGTGGCACGCGGTGGGGGTGAAATGGTTGAGAGTGTGTAATCATACTGCACTATGTTGAATTTGACCCGTTTTCGTGGCCAAAACTCATTTTTCGCAGGTATTCAAATTTCCGTTTTTCTAATGTTACCATGTTGAGAAATGATCAAATCGCGATATTGTATACCTAAAATGTTAACTTAACAGTTCAATGTTAAAATAACAGCTGTTAAAGTCCGCTGTTGGAAGCAGACACCACGTGCAGTGTTAAATGTTAAATTTGCGGTGCAATTTCAAATTGGCATATCTCCGACAAAAAATCATGAAATAATAAAATTCAAAAGGAATATTACTTCTTCAGGTTATTACTATGTGTTGATACTAATATGTTGCGCGTTTTGTTCGTATTTTTCTAACACTTTGTATATTTAGCAAGTATTGTCCCCTTGTCACTTTTCGAAAGAAAGTTGAACTTTTCAAAAGGTTTTAACTAAAATGTTCAAATTTGTTCAGTGAGTGTCCATATACATGTTGTAGATTTGTCAATTATGAATTCATAATATATAAGCTCATTATGCGTTTTTTGCGGTTTTTTGCGTAATTTGAATTATTAGGGAGCAACATTTTGATCAGAATTGCAGAACTGCTAGAAGTGTGACGTAAGCAAGGTGCTTTTGCGAGAAACAAAATTACATATACACTTTCATAACTTGTTGAACTTACTTAAGATTACTTGCGTTAAACCCTGAAAAAACCGTCACTTTTCGCAAAATGATAAACAAGCCCTTGGTGAAGCCTTTGCGATTTTTTTTTCTTGAATAACTTCCATATTTATTATCCGATCTGAACCAAATTTGCAGAACGCATTTGAAAAAGGACATCCCGTGTTCCAAAATTGGGGTCTCTAACTTGAAAATATTGCTTTAGATATTCGCTTTTTTCGATTTCTGTGGGCGTTGATTTTGGCCACAAAAACGGGTCAAATTCAACATAGTGCACTGGCCCAATCACACTGTACACGCTGTTCCGGCGTCGACTGTAGTAGTTTGTAGTCACACTACTACAGCTAACGGGAAGAAATCGGGGGCTCGTGCGAATAGTATGAATCGTAGCACGCGGCGTGGGTGAAATGGTTGTGAGTGTGTAATCACACTGGCCCAATCACACTGTACACGCTGTTCCGGCGTCGACTGTAGTAGTTTGTAGTCACACTACTAAAGCTAACGGGAAGAAATCGGGGGCTCGTGCGAATAGTATGAATCGTAGCACGCGGCGTGGGTGAAATCGTTATGAGTGTGTAATCACACTGCCCAATCACACCCTACACACTGTTCCGGCGTCGACTGTAATAGTTTGTAGTCACACTATTACGGCTAGCGGGAGTTTGGTGTACTTCGCGAAGAATCGTAACCGGGATGTATGGTGTAGATGAGGCGAGTATTGGTGTGCAATCACACTGACACAGCCGCACTATACACACTATTCCAGTGTCGAATGTACTACTGTTACCGCGAACGGGCACTTTGCTTTGCACAAGCACTACGGAAAAAGACGAGGCACACAGTATGAGTGAGACAAATGCTGGCGTGTGATCACACTGGCACAGTCACACTGTCCACACTTTTTCAGCGTCGACTGTAGTAGTCTGTAATCACACTACTACGGTGAACGGGGAAAAATATGTGCGTTGTGCGAAAAGAAAAACAACGACGAACGAAAGACGCGGCGAAAAGAAAACAAAGTCTAGCGTATATCGTTAGTCTGATTGTGTTGGTGCGTTGTCGCATTCGAAGGGGGTTAATACAATAACTATGCTAATGGCTATGCGTAATCGCATATGTTAAACGGGGAGCCAAGGGGAATAATCAATGTGTAAGTATCAAGCATTCAGCTTGAACGTACCTTTAAAATCTTCGTGTGTTGCGTGATGAAACTTCTCGATGTGTATTTTGCACGTGGTTCTAGACTTTGTTTCTTGTTGGCACTCGCGGGTAAAAGTGTTACGCACTGGCGAGTTCTTATCAGAGTGAGAGAGCCGCTCCTCCTACTCACGCCTTTTTATCTAGGTCAAGGTCTTGGCTCTGCCAACTCGCTTTTACTTTCTTTTCCTAAATTTGCGCATGCGCTGTTAACTCGCTTTGCGTTGCACTTGTGCTGTTAGCTTGCTTGGCTCATATTTGCGTTGCGCATGCTCTGTGAACTCTCTTTGCGTTGCACTTGCGCTGTTAACTCAGCACAGCTGGGTGAGTGACCATGTATGAGAGAAAAACTCTGGTATATACGTTTTTGGGCTATTGTTTATTTTTGTGGCGCAGTATGGTGCGTCACAGTGAATTTAATATAAACGTATCGTACATCAAAGGAAAAGATAACCGGGTAGCTGATTTTTTAAGTCGAATAAATAACGATGAAATTTGTGCCGTAAACACAGCTGAATCCTGTAGCTCTTTAGAAAACAATGTTGATGAAATCGGTACACAACATACACAAGCTGAAGACTTTGTGGACACAACTATTTTAGGTAATTTAGAAACAGTTGTTAATAGGTTTAAGATACAAATCATTCTGACAGATAAAAAAAACAATTGAATTTGAATATAAGAATAAAAAAAAGAAAACTTATTTAAGTTTAAATGATCTCGATAATAAAATGGAAGAAATTTTGAAGCATCATATCATAAAAGGCAAATTAGGAATATTCAGTGAATATAACGATTATCAGTACAATAAATTTCAAAACAAAATTATCCAATTTTTTGAAGGTAATAAAAATGTAAAATTTGTAAAATGCTCATTTCACGCAAAAGACATTGAAAACGAAGAAGAAGTGTATAAAGAAATTGAACGATTCCATAAATATGATACTGGTCATTCAGGTATAAATGAAAACTACCGAAGCTTAAAAAAGATTATTTACTTTACAAAACTTTAACATTACATCCAAAAGTATATTAACAATTGTGATATTTGTAATCAATGTAAATATGATAGGAACCCAGTAAAAGAAAAATTTAAATATATAGAAACACCAAACAATATAAAAAAAATTGTTCATATGGATATCTATACAAACTCAAAATGTAATTTTCTAACTTTCATTGATCGATTTTCAAAATTTGCTACTGCATTCTACCTTGAGGATCGCAACAATCAAACAATAATCGAAAAAATTCGTTTGTACAAATCCCAAAGAGGAAACTTTGAAAAATTAATAACTGATAATGAATTTAATAGTGTAAATATAAAAGAATATTTAAGAAATGAGAATATAGAAGTTCATTTTGTAAAACCGAACAGTCACACTGGCAATGCAGACGTTGAAAGATTCCACAACACTTTAACAGAAAAGATAAGAATAATATACCTTGAAAACAAAGATCTATCAATCAAAGATAAAGTTAGTAAAGCTATAGAATATTATAATAACAGTTATCACTCAACAATACAAAACACGCCAATGAATATTGAATATGGAAATTGTTTCTAAATTCTAAAATATAAGGAAAATTACATTACATCTTTAAATCAAACGAGAGAAAATTTTGAAGAAACAAGAAATGAAGGATATATAAAAAACTATAAATCGTTAAGACACAAAAATGAACCTAAGTATAGAAAATGTAATTTAAACAATGTACATAGCTCCAACATAAAAAAAAAGAAGAAATATCAGACTTCAAATGTAACGTACAATAATAATTACAATAAGTACAATAATTTAATTCCTAACATTTAAGTGTATTTTGTTTAAGTATATTTTGTTTTGTAAAACTCAGGAGAGTCTTAATTTAAGCGATGGGAAGTTATGTACTCAGAGTTTTCGTTCTCTTCGTTTTACATCTAACAAGAGAGAGAGAGAGTTCACAAGCTCTCTCAATCACTAGACATAGAAAAGCTTTTGAACTCACTTGAAGAGCAGACGCGAGCAAGAACGCTACAGAAAATAAAATGAAGTTATAAAAAAATAAAGTGAAGTTATAAAAAAATAAGTAAAACATTAATTTTATTTAAAACAAAGTTAACATAACTCTGTTAACAAAACTCATGTGCAACGCAAAACAGACTTGTACAGTGTGACTGTGCCTGTGTGATTACACGTAAGCATTTGTCTCACTCATACTGTGTACCTCGTTCTCCGTAGTGCTCGTGCAGGGCAAAGTGCCCGTTCGCGGTAACAGTGAGACTACCAGTAGTACAGTCGACGCTGGAATAGTGTGTATAGTGCGGCTGTGCCAGTGTGATTACACACCAACACTCGCCTCACCTACACCGTACATCCCGGTTACGATTCTTCGCGAAATACACCGAACTCTCTCGCTAGCTATAGTAGTGTGACTACAAACTACTACAGTCGACGCCGGAACAGTGTGTACGGTGTGATTGGGCCAGTGTGATTACAAACTCACAACCATTCCACCCACGCCGCGTGCCACGTTTTATACTATTCGCACGAACCCCCAATTTCATCCTGTTAGCTGTAGTAGTGTGACTACAAATTGGGCCAGTGTGATTACACACTCACAACCATTCAACCCACGCCGCGTGCCCCGTTTCATACTATTCGCACAAACCACAACTCTTCCCGTTAGCTGTAGTAGGGTGACTACAACCACTACAGTCGACACCGACAAAGTGTGTACAGTGCAACATAGTCAGTGTGCTTCACACTGACCCCGTGATAACCACCCGTGTAACATTCCTATCGACGTTGGACCTGAGGACAACCCCAGAACAACATTGTTGACTTATCTGGTACCAGAGAAATAAGAAATAAAGAAAACAAAATAAGAATTCAAAACTCCTGTGTCTTTCTTTTACATCGTGATCTCCATTTGTCTACAAAGATTGTCTCACACCTTGGGATACTCGGCTTGTAGGGTTTCAGCAAACATTAATTTTCTTATTTCGACCCCTGGACAGCGCTAGTTACCTCGGCGTTGCGACAGTTCGTTACAGTGCCCATAAAATATCTGCAGATGATAGGCGCTAATATGTCATACGCAAATGAGACAGACTAATAAAATAATGGAAATCTTTATCTTTTAAACAAAAATGGACTTAATAAATTGTTATTTTTGAAGAGATTTTTTCTCTTTTTATACCCGCTACCCATAGGGTAGAAGGGTATTATAACTTTGTGCCGGCAGGAAATGTATGTAACAGGTAGAAGGAAGCATCTCCGACCCTATAAAGTATATATATTCTTGATCAGCATCAACAGACGAGACGATCTAGCCATGTCCGTCTGTCCGTCTGTGTGTCTGTCCGTCTGTCCGTCCGTCCGTATGAACATCTAGATCTCAGAGACTATAAGAGATAGAGCTATAATTTTTTTTCGACAGCATTTGTTATGTTAGCACGCAGATCAAGTTTGTTTCAAATTTTTGCCACGCCCACTTCCGCCCCCGCAAATCAAAAAAATCGAATAACAAGCGTAATTTTAAAGCTAGAGTTGCCAATTTTGATATATATAATAATAACTATAGTAGTTATGATTCCTGCAAATTTGGTTGCGATCAGATAAAAATTGTCGAAGTTATTAAAGAAATACTTTTGTATGGGCAAAAACGCCTACTTACTAGGTGTCTTAGTTGCTTTGGCTGACAATCTATTATATTGTGCCGTCTATGGTATATGGTATATTTGGTATATTTTGAGAATAATACCGCAAAATATATTGCTTTTATTCAAAATGGGTAGCGGGTATCTCACAGTCGAGTACACTCGACTGTAGCTTTTTTACTTGTTATATTTGGTATTCTTAAAACCAATTCTCGATGATATGCAGCGTCCTGCCGGCCCAAAGTTATAATATATATATATATATATAAAATATATATATATATAAAAATGTCGAGTTATGTTCGCTTTGCGCTGTAGTAAATTATAGCAACACCTAAAAATATTTAAATAAATGAATTTGGTTTAATTATATAAATATCGAATTGCATCTTACCGAGAACTTTAGTGGTGCTTATATCAGTCGATTCATCAACAAGCAGGCTGTATTTGTCGTCTCCAATGTCATTTTTTAGGTCCTTATTGAAGTGAACTGCTAGCACGTTTTTAATAATATTGGTACACTTGGTCCTATGCAGCCTCAAATCTTTGGCGCTAAAATGACTACTGCATAATTTGCTGAGGTGGCCAACTGGATTTGCGGCAGCATGCTGTGCAATAAACAAGCCAGTGCCGCTTCTTGTCTACAAACTGCATGTGTTGCTATCGGCTTAAAATTAATTTTATTTGCATGGGCATAAGGATGCGCATTTTGTATGTGCTTTTTCGTCACCATATGTGTACGGATCTGGTCAATTTTCGGATTTATACTGCATTTGCAGTATGCCTTCTCATTGTATTTTTGATCACGACACATCCACTGCACATTCGGTTGATTTAGCCATTAATCACGGAACTTTTGGCTGGCAAAAATCCTCTGCTGAACCCTCCCCGAGGGTGCTGGCTGGGTAGGATCTGTATTACCTCAGTGTCAACGGGTAGCAGATCTCTACTATACGTCGATATTTCAGGAACTGCAGATCCTAGCTGAGGACTCTGTTCCTTATCTTTCGGGCATCTGCCTGAAGATAAGTAGCAGAATCCATGGTATGAGGTGTCTGGCGGTCAGACTGAAAACGCTATGGGGGGCTCCCAAGAACAAAATTAGCCAACTATGGTCTCGGAATGGACTCATTAAACTATTCAACTCGGGCTGGGATGTCAGCCCAAACGTCGGTGGAAGGCGTGACTGCTACCACCGGCGGGCACGGGGGGGAGAGATCCTCTCTGCGTGTCGCCAGCGGTCACACCTCTGAGGCGGCGGGAGCAGGCCGTATCAGTTGTAACAACACTGCCACCAAAAATTCGAGGTTGGTGCGCGCGGGTGCTGTGGTCTTAACCGACACGGACCAAAAGAGCGCTGCGCCAACTTCTACGGTGGAGGGGGAACGTCTTCCTCTTCAGTCACCCCTGCCTATCGCCAGCACCTCCAAGGTTGCGCAGCGGGGCACGGGGGGGCTGAAGGAGAAGGCCAAAAATAGGGCGGCGACCCGTATTCACGCAAGGCTTAGTGGCGTAGCTAACCTGTCCGTCAAGGACCAGGAGAGGCTTGCCTGGGCTAACACGTGGATGCGGGAAAACCAACTTAGCCCCCTTCCAAAAGACAATAAAGTGCAGACCGGTTCTACCGGCCCTGCCAACAACAAGGTGGAGTCCATGGCAAGCAAGCGCCAACGGTCCGCTGAGAGTCCCAAGCAAGGGGCTCCAGTGAGCAAGAAGCTGCGAGCACCTGGCTCCACCAACATGGACTCGAACAGGACGAAACAGAGAGCAACGGTTGCTGAAACTGCCAGGCGGCATCTCGCCGTTGCTCTCATAGACAGAGGGGACCCTAACGGGAAAATGTCTGCAGAGCGGTGGCGGTTGACCCATAGTAAGCTGGTCGACGCACTGTTTGTCAGGATGGAGAATGTCCCAGACAGTCCAATGCCTACATTCGAAGGCACTGGCTGGCTGAATGGTGTCAAGATCCTGACATGCAAGGACGACCCAACATTGCAGTGGCTGCAAGCGACCGTACCCAAACTGGACGGGCTGTGGGAGGGGGCCAAGCTGGACGTGGTGGACAGGAATAATATTCCGTCCATGCCGAAGGCGAAAGTCCTTTTCCCAATAGTTGTCCAGGGAGAGCGGGCGCTTCAGCTGCTTAAAAAGCAGAACCCGGCCATACCGACGAGTGATTGGTCCGTGCTGAAGGTTGATGAACCTTTACCCAGTGGTGGGCAGCACGTGATCATTCAGATCAACAAGGAGGCCGAGGATCTGCTATATAAACGCAATGGGAAGATGGCGTGGGGCTTAGGGAGCGTGTACCTTCGCCTCAAGAAACGGCATCCGAACGACAAGGACACACACACGCTGAGGTCTGGGGAGGTTGAGGCAGATTTTGGTCTCGAGAGCGTGACCGACGCCACCCAGCACCTCAGCCTGACTGACAAGACGGAGGAGGTGGGGGAGGAACTGTCCATGGAGACGGGCCCCCCCGCGAGTTTGCTAACCTCTAATGAGTGTGCTGCAACTCAACCTCCATAAATCCAAAACGGCTTCGGCGGAGCTACTCCTTGCCCTGGAGGAAGTGTCCGCCTACGCGGCTTTGGTCCAAGAACCGTGGATAGCGTCGGGCAACACGGTGGCTGGACTGAAGTCGCCCAACTATGATTTATACGTCCCGACATTGGTAAGCAGATCGAGAACTGCCATCCTTGTAAAGAAGGGGCTAAAAGCTCATCTACTACCTAATTACAGCAATGACGATCTAACCGTGGTGGTGCTGGAGAGCCGTGAAGGATGTTTGCTGCTGGCATCCTGTTATATGGCCCACGACAAGCCGGCTCCACCTGACGAGCTGCGGAGGCTGGTGGACATGGTCTGCTCCTCCAATAAGCATATTATTATCGGAACGGACGCCAACGCCCACCATAGCGTCTGGGGAAGTCCCGACATCAACGACAGGGGTGAGTCAGTTCTTGATTTTATCCTTAACCATAAGCTTAGACTAGCCAACAGGGGTGAGGTATCTACCTATGTAGGTCCCACCTCCAGTAATGTGCTGGACTTAACGATTTCAACTGAGTTTACCAATGTTGAAGAGTGGAGGGTCCTGGATAGACCCTCCTTCTCGGACCATAAGTACATTCAATTTACCATTCCTTTTAACAGGGTACCTGCGGCTCAGCCGTTCAGAAATCCCCGTAACACGAACTGGGCGAAATTCTCTAGCCTTGTTTCCAAGTCTCTTGGTTCGCCGGGTAACATCAACTCGGTGCAGGACCTAGAAACTAATGTCAATGTCCTTTCTGCAGGACTACTTTCAGCGTTTCGCCAATCTTGTAGACTCTCAAGACCGACGAGAAGATCGAAGCCACCCTGGTGGAACCCAGATCTCTCATCGCTACGTGGAGAGCTTACTAGCATGTTTCAACTTGCTAAGAAGGCGGACAACGAATATGTCTGGGACGAGTATAGGTCTCTCCTGAAGTCGTACAAGAAGATGATCCGATCATCCAAAAGGTCTTCATGGAGAACCTTCTGCTCGGACCTGGATAACATCAAAGACACCTCCAGACTGAGGAAGCTGCTGTCCAAGCAGGCTTCCAGTCCTAGTCTGCTCAAGTCGGGCGATGGAGCGTGGACGGAGAGCAGTGCTGAAACTCTTGAAGCACTGCTCTCAACTCATTTCCCGGGATGTATTGGAATAGAGAACAGTGACTGGCAGCTCTTTCCTAGTCTCCCAGTTATGAGACTCCCTGCCAGTCTAATTACAGATAACAAAATAATTTGGGCTATCGACTCCTTTGCGAAGGTCAGGTCGCCCGGTCTCGATGGACTTTCGCCAGCAATGCTGCAAGCCAGCAAGCCCACGATTGTTCCGTGGCTATCGGGTATCTATTCGGCGTGCCTCGCATGGGGTCATATCCCCACTCTTTGGAGGACCTCGAAAGTCATTTTCCTGCCCAAGGCGGGCAAATGCAGTCATGTGGTCCCAAATGACTTTCGGCCTATCAGCCTAACCTCTTTCCTGCTAAAAACATTGGAAAAGCTACTTGATTTGCACATCAGAAGCAACTCAATGCATCTGTTGTCCCCAAATCAGCATGCGTATACAAAGGGCAAGTCCATTGAGACTGCTCTCCATGCTCTAGTAGCCTCCATAGAAAAAGCGGACCACTATAAAGAATATGCCTTGGGTGCATTTCTTGACATTTCAGGCGCCTTCAATAACGTCACCACTGATGCTATTATGAAGGGCCTTACCTCAATTAACACGGCACCAGCGATCCACAGATGGGTCAACCGCCTTCTTTGTGACAGGCGGGTGGTGGCTACGTGGGGCGATGCGGCCATTACAAAGGTAGTGCGAGGTGGCACTCCCCAGGGTGGGGTTCTCTCGCCTCTCCTTTGGAATTTGGTCGTAAATAGCCTACTTCTAAAATTTACTAGACGGGCCCCCAAGTTAATTGCCTATGCTGACGACATAAGCATTTTGATAACTGGGAAATGCCCAACCACCCTTAGTTCCGTAATGGAACTTACTTTGCGGGAAGTTAAAGCATGGGCCGAATCAGCCGGGCTCAGCATTAACGCGGATAAAACGGACCTTATCCTCTTCACGAAGAGGTATAAGGTACCTGCGTGGTCCCCCCCAAAAATAGGCTGCACTATGCTAAAGCCGAGCCTAGCAGTAAAATACCTAGGTGTGGTCCTGGACAGCAAACTGACATGGAAGCTCAATGTGTTAGAAAGGGTGAAGAAGGCCACCGGAGCCTTGTACATGGCGAAAAAGATGCTTAGTTGCACTTGGGGCCTCTCTCCTAATCTAATGCGGTGGATATACATCTCAGTTGTTCGCCCTATCCTCACCTACGGTGTTCTAGTGTGGTGGCAGGCCACTGAAAAAAGGACGTACCTATCCATCATGGAAAGGACACAGCGTCAAGCGCTACTGTGTATCACAGGCGCTCTCAGGTCGACGCCAACTAAAGCCCTCGAGGTAATAGCTGGTGTGGAACCATTAAACCTATACGCGCAATCCATAGCCGCAAAATCGTCCCTAAGGATTGCCGCAACTGGCAATTTGGGTCTGCTAGGCTATGGTCACAGCGCCATTGGTAGGGAGACTAGTAGAGACTTGGACTATACTATCCCCCTTACCAGTACTGACCATATTAACACTATATTCTTGGAACCGGAGTGCTGGCGGGAAGGGTTATGCATTCCCGAAGCCCTCAACCTCTTCACCGACGGTTCGAAGATGGATGATGGTGTCGGAGCGGCCGTATACTGCCCGGACCCGGTCTCCAAACAATCCTATAAACTCCCAGACCATTGCAGCATCTTCCAGGCGGAAGTTTTTGCCATTGGCAAGGCTGCCGAATTGGCTCGGGGTTTACAGCGTGATCACACCTCTATTAACATCTTTGTTGACAGCCAGGCTGCAATAAGATCAATGCACTCTGATGTGGTCAAGTCCAAAGTTGTCCTGGACAGCAGAAGAGCAATAGAATCGCTGAACGCATCTGCGGTCGTGCGAATCTATTGGATCCCAAGCCACCAGGGCATCGATGGCAACGAGATCGCAGACACTCTCGCCAAAGAGGGAGTGGGGCTCGATGTTGGCAACATGTGCAATGTTCCGATATCCCTGCGAACTCTAGGCAGTGAAATTGAGGTGCGCTCTAGACTTCAGTGGGACGCGAGCTGGCGTAATGCCAATTCGTGCAAAACTGCAAGGCTGATGTGTGCCTCTACTAACAAAAACTTAACCAAATTCGTCATGCAGCTTTCAAGGAAAGACTGCAGGCTAATGCTAGGCATTTTAACTGGCCACTGTATGTCAGCTGTCCATGCTGTAAAGATGGGCATCACGAACAGTGATCAGTGCAGGAAATGCAGCGAACCCGGGGTTAAGGAAACACTTGAGCATCTTCTCTGTAGATGCCCAGCGTTATCCCGACTCCGGTTGAAATACCTTAATTCGCCGTGCCACAACGACCTTCGGGACGTCTCACGGCTATCTCCTAGGATACTGCTGGCTTTTGCCAAAAATGCATCCATACTGCGCGACTTCTGAGACGTAGATAAGCTACCGGTACAGCTACGGACCTCCACTGGTCTATGCTTTGCCCCGTACTGGGGCAGCCGGTCCTACCTAACCTAACCTAACGGAACTTTTGTTTGTAAACTTCTTTTGACATCTTTCCCGCACAAATATAACAATAAAAGTAAAAACTGATAGCACTGTCAATCAATATATACGATTTACGATTATAACAGAGTTGAATTAATTTAAAAGTGCTGCTATCGATATAACAGTAATGTATATTTGGATTTCTTTTCAGCACTTTACACAAAAATAACAAGTAAGAAAGCTACAGTCGAGTGTGCTCGACTGTGAGATACCCGAAACCCATTTTGAATAAAAACAATATATTTTGCAGTATTATCCTCAAAACATACCAATTATACTACAAAAATACTAAAAATATTATTAAAATATACCAAATATACTAAAAATAAACCAAATGGTATATTTGGTATATCGATATAGTACCGCATTCGAAATATACCATAGACGGCACAATATACCAGATTGTTGGCCAAAGCAAAAAAGACCAGCTAGTAAGTAGGCGCTTTTGCCCTTACAAAAGTATTTCTTTAATAACTTCGATAAATTTTATCTCATCGCAACCATTAGGAATCATAAATACTATAGTTATTATTGTATATACCAAAATTCGCAAATTCTAGCTTTACAATTACGCTTGTTATTCGATTTTTTCGATTTGCGGGTGCGGAAGTGGGCGTGGCAAAAATTTGAAACAAACTTGATCTGCGTGCAAACATAACAAATGCTGTCAAAATTATAGCTCTATCTCTTATAGTCTCTGAGATCCAGTGTTTCATTCGGACGGACGGACAGACACACAGACGGACATGGCTATATCGTCTCGACTGTTGACGCTGATCAAGAATACATATACCTTATAGGGTCGAAGATGCCTCCATCTACCTGTTATATACATTTCCTGTCGGCACAAAGTTTTAATACCCTTCTACCCTATGGGTAGCGGGTATAAAAAGGACAGATAAAAGGCTAGGGGATGTTTTAAATTGTTTCCGGCTGACACAGTTAAAAACCGGACAAATATGTCCGGAAAACGGATACACTGATCGATTGCGAGTCAAGGAGTTCAAAATAAAGATAAGCATACTGCAGGAGGAGGAACAATTGTGCACACATTCCACCACATGAGATGTAATTTTGAATATTAATATTTTCTTTCTATTGAATGCAATCCTTATTTTAAATGACATCATTGCCTTACAATTAAATTTAAAATACAATTAGTTAGCGTTAAAAGTGAACTCTTAAGTCGTTCAACCAGTGGTGTCATTTCCGCTTTTTTCCCGTCAGATCTGGATTTTTTTGAATTGTGATTGCGGGAAAAATATGAAAACAGCGGACAGCGGGCAGCGGGAATTCTGGCTTTTTGAGTACATTTACGCAGGGTTTTTTATTTTTTTTTTCAAATTTTGGAGATGTTTAAATTGAATTTAACGGCTGAAATGTTAAAAATGTATTTCTCTCGACAAAATATCGATATTTACTTGTATCGAATAACTTCCCTGAAAAGTTCACACCTAAATTGGAGCGTCTTGCATCACTAATATTGTGAAATTCGCTTGCGCTATATCAAATTAACGATGCTAAAGGAAACTTATAAACAAAAGTGAGAGATGTCTGGCTGCAGAGCACAGAATTCAAGGAGTGGATGGAAGGAGTGGAAGGATCTTACAGACCTCACGCGGGTGTTTTGCAGCTATTGCAAGTGCAGCATAACTGCAAAATTAAGCGACTTGCGTGCACATGCTGCTATAAAAAAACACACCAGTTCTATGGAGGGCTTTGTGCAAAAAAAATAAAATAAATTTAGCTAAAATGCCATCAAAAACAATTGAGCAGGAGGTAGCGTGCCTATTTGTTGCTCAGCATAGCGCAATAGCCCCTGTAAATCATTTGAGTGACCTTTGTCAAAAAAAAGTTTGATGACAGTAACACCGCGACAAAAATAAAGATCCACCGCACAAAATGCACATACATAATTAAAAAATGCATTGGCTCCCCACTTCAATGAAGACTTTTACAAGGACATTGGTGGCTCCAAGTTTAGTTTACTTTTGGACGAATCAATAGACATTAGTGTAACAAAATTACTTGGTGAATTAATAATATTCAAATATAAAAATATGTGGATATATGTATATTATTATTATAATCGTTTTTACTTGGTTTGTGTTAATTCATGTTAATATTATTAAAATTGAATTTTAAGGTGTGGTCATTAAGTACTTTTTTGTAGAAAAAGCATCAATAGAGTCTAGAGTCAACATTTTTATGCTTAGTACAGCTAGAAGCTGGGGACGCATTGTCCATCGCAATCGGTCTCAAACAGGAGCATCGGCACAGATAACGCAAGTGTGATGATTGGAAGCAAGAACAGCGTTTACACAGAACTAAAGAAGGAGGTACCATCTCTTATCTTAATGAAATGTGTTTGTTATTCGGTGCAACTGGCAGTAAACTATACTTTTAAGCACTTTTTTCAAGATGATTTGGAATTTTTGATTTATGAAACTCATAATTGGTTTTCAAAAAGCTCAATTCGCCAGTCGCTATATAAAACAAGTAAGAAAGCTACAGTCGAATGTACTCGACTGTGAGATACCCGCTACCCATTTTGAATAAAAAAAATATATTTTGCGGAGGCACAATATACCAGATTAAAGCAACTAAGACCCCTAGTAAGTAGGCGTTTTTGCCCATACAAAAGTATTTCTTTAATAACTTCGACAATTTTCATCAGATCGCAACCAAATTTTTAGGAATAATAACTACTATAGTAATTATTATATATACTAAAATTCGTAACTCTAGCTTAAAAATTACTCTTGTTATTCGTTTTTTTATTTGTGGGGACGAAAGTGGGCGTGGCAATAACAAACATAACAAATGCTGTCGAAAATTATATAGCTCTATCTCTTATAGTCTCTGAGATCCAGTGTTTCTTACGGACGGACGGACAGACACACAGACGGACATGGCTATATCGTCTCGGCTGTTGATGCTGATCAAGAATATATATACTTTATAGGGCCGGAGATGCCTCCTTCTACCTGTTACACACATTTCCTGTCGGCACAAAGATATAATACCCTTCTACCCTATGGGTAGCGGGTATAAAAAGTCTAGTTTCTACTAATTCCTCGTGATTGTTTACCTAATAGTAAGTGTTTGATACTTGTAGAAGTGATTGTCCCAAAAAATATGTAAATATTAAAAAATTAATTAGCATATTTTTAATTAAAGGCCCCCTTAAAATTCCCAGGGTTTGTGATACTAGATGGTTATTCATTGAAATGCCAGTAACTCGAATTTTAGACCAATGGCATGAACTGAAAACTCACTTTGGAATTGCTGCTATGAGAGAAAAATGCAAAACCGCAAAAATCCTGTACGAATCTTTCTGCGAAAAAAAACTTGGTATTTTGAAAGCCTAAATTGCAGGACATGCAAAAAATCAACTTGATCTTCCAAAGTAATTCGGCTAATGCGACGATGCTTTTAAGTCGCTATCAGGTCATTACGACAGAAAATAATTCCTCCTGATATTGGTGTTGATATTATTAACGACGATGACTTCGAAAAGCGCGTCAAAAGCGATTTAGGCCTCGGCTACGATTTTGAAAAAGTCAAATCAATGAATATATAATCCGTCGAAGAAACTGAAAAAAGAGAGTGCTGTTCCGGTTTTGTAGTAGAGCTAGCCAAACATTTGAAGCCAAGGTAAATATTATCTTTATTTTTATTTATATTTTGTAGTATATAATTTTTTTTTCAGGCTTCTGGGTGTTAGGACCTATGTATTCTGTATACCCTGTTCACTGCAGACATTCAGTGCTTGAAAGAGATGATCTCGTTATTGCTACATACGCCGACGACACAGCATTTTTAGCCACCTCGTTGTCGTTAGAGAATTACCCATATATTTTATGTTAAGTTAAGTGGAACTGAGGGTTTATTAGTGAAAAACATACAGCACAATGCTTTATAAAAATCAGTTTTTTTCTTAACTTTTTTTTCTCTGGTATTCCGCTTTTTTTTCGGTGATCCAGCTATTTTTGCTCAGACAAAAATGACTCCACTGCGTTCAACTAACGTGTTATCTCGCTGCTTAATTAAAGACAACTAATTTAATCAGTAATTTTTTTTTTTAAACCACACACACATGTATTATATTAAGGTTTTACACAATCTCCCAAATTGACAACAAAAGGCAAAAACTGTATTAATCAAAAGGACGGGGGCGGGGGAAATTTCCCGTAATGCAAAACAATAGAAAAGAAATGTTCGTCGAAAAAATAAAAAAAAGCCAGCATCATCCTAGGAGGTAGCCGTGAAACGTCACGAAGATCGTTGTGGCACGCCGAATTGAGGTATTTCAGCCGGAGTCGGGATAACGCGGGGCATCTACAGAGAAGATGCTCAAGTGTGTCCTTAACCCCGGGCTCGTTGCATTTCCTGCATTTCCTGCATTTCCTGTTCGTGATACCCAGCTTTATAGCATGGACAGCTGACAGACAATGACCAGTTAAAATGCTTTCATTAGCCTGCAGTCTTTCCTTGAAAGCTGCATGACGAATTTGGTTAAGTTCTTGTTATTACAAGCACACATCAGCCTTGCAGTTTTGCACAAGTTGGCATTGGGCCATCTCGCGTCCCACTGAAGTCTAGAGCGCACCTCAATTTCCCTGCCTAGAGCTCGCAGGGATATCGGAACAATGCCCATGTTACCCACATCGAGCCCAACTCCCAATTTAGCAAGAGTGTCTGCGATCTCGTTGCCATCGATGCCCTGGTGGCTTGAGATCCAATAGATACGCACGTCCGCAGATGCGTTCAGCGACTCTATTGCTCTTCTGCTGTCCAGGACAACTTTGGACTTGACCACATCAGAGTGCATTGATCTTTTTGCAGCCTGGCTGTCAAGAAAGATATTAATTGAGTTATGATTGCGCTGTAAACCCCGAGCCACTTCTGCAGCCTTGCCAATGACAAAAACTTCCGCCTGGAAGATGCTGCTATGGTCTGGGAGTTTATAGGAGTGTTTGGAGACCGGTTCTGGGCAGTATACGGTCGCTCCGACTCCTTCCTCCATCTTCGACCAGTCGGTGAAGAGGTTGAGGGCTTCGGGAATGCATAACCCTTCCCGCCAGCAGTCCGGTTCAATGAATATCGTGTTTATGTGATCAGTACTGGTAAGGGGGGTAGTAGAGTCCAAGTATCTACTTGTTTCCCTACCAATGGCGCTGTGACCATAGCCTAGCAGACCCAGACCTGTTGCGGCAATCCTAAGGCAATCCTAATCCTATGGATTGCGCGTATCGGTTCAACGGTTCGACACCAGCTATTATCTCGAGGGCTTTAGTAGGCGTCGACCTGATAGCGCCTGTGATACACAGTAGCGCTTGACGCTGTGCGCTTTCCATAATGGATAGGTACGTCCTTTTTTCCGTGGCCTGCCACCACACTAGAATACCATAGGTGAGGATAGGGCGAAAAACTGAGATGTATATCCACCGCATTAGATTAGGAGAGAGGCCCCAAGTGCAACTAAGCATCTTTTTCACCATGTACAAGGCTCCGGTGGCTTTCTTCACCCTTTCTCACACGTTGAGCTTCCATGGCGGTTTGCTGTCCAATACCACACCTAGGTATTTTACTGCTTGGCTCGGCTTTAGCCGATCCTCGGCCTCCTTATTGATCTGAATGATCACGTGCTGCCCACCACTGGGTAAAGGTTCATCAACCTTCAGCACGGATCAATCACTCGTCGGAATGGCCGGGTTCTGCTTTTTAAGCAGCTGAAGCGCCTGTTCGCCATGCACAACTATGGGGAACAGGACTTTCGCCTTCGGCATGGACGGAATATTATTCCTGTCCACTACGTCGAGCTTGGACCCCTCCCACAGTCCGTCCAGTTTGGGTACGGTCGCTTTCAGCCACAGCAATGTTGGCTCGTCCTTGCATGTCAGGGTCTTGACACCATTCATCCAGCCAGTGCCTTCGAAAGTAGGCTTTGGACTCTCTGGGACATTATCCATCCTGACAAACAGTGGGTCGACCAGCTTACTATGGGTCAACCGCCACCGCTCTGCAGACATTTTCCCGTTAGGGTCCCCTCTGTCGATGAGAGCAACGGCGAGATGCCGCCTGGCAGTTGCAGCAACCGTGCTCGCAGCCTCTTGCTCACTGCGGCCCCTTGCTTGGGACTCTCAGCGGACCGTTGGCGCTTGCTTGCCATGAACTCCACCTTCTTGTTGGCAGGGCGGGTAGAACCGGTCTGCAATTTAGTGTCTTTTGGAAGGGTTTTCACGCATCCACGTGTTGGCTCAGGCAAGCCTCTCCTGATCCTTAACGGACAGGTTAGCTGCGCCACTGAGCCTTGCGTGAATGCGGGTCGCCGCCTTATTTTTGGCCTTCTCCTTCAACCCCCCGTACCCCGATGCGCAACCTTGAAAGTGCTGGCGATAGGCCGAGGTGACTGAAGAGGTAGACGTTCCTCCTCCACCGTAGAGATTGACGCAGCGCTCTTTTGGTCCGAGTCGGTTAAGACCACAGCACCCGCGCGCGAGGGTTTTTCCCAGCCCTCTTTGGTTGGTGACCATGCTTCCCAGGTCGACTGCCCAAGCGTTGAAATCGCCTGCGATGAATACCTGTGAGTGGCCTCTCGCGTCCGCAGCTATTTATCCAAGATGTTAGCAGAAATTGGCAGACTGGGGGCTAGGTCCAAATCCAACTCTGTAGGGTTCGCTGAGAACGCATACGTCCACCCCGTTCTCCCTGACCGACTCCAGTAAGAGGTCCTGAGCTGCTGCACAGTGGTTAAGGTTCAACTGCATAACCTTCATACTGAGCGTTTGTTACTTCGCCCGCTTGCCGGAGGGCAGAGTCTGCTACCCGCCACGTGGTTGACCTTACTGCTGCCTTTGGATGAGCAAAGAAAGCATCTCGCTGTTCTGTTGCACGTGACCGCTTTGTGGTTTTGCCACCGAGCTTTGGCACATACTCAAGATGTGCCCGAAGTCCAGGCATTTAAAGCACCGAGTTCTGGGCTCCTGCTCGGCTACTCAGCATCGCGTCCAGCCGATTTTTAGCTTGCCCAGCTGAGTAGTTTTTGCGGCCCACATTGGGGGCACCAAGAACGTCGCCGCCTGGGTATCGGCGTAGGCTGGTCGTATGCTCTTTATTTGGCGCAGATTAGCCGGCATGCCAACTTGCTCTACCATCGCTTTAACCACCTCCTCTTTGCTTGCCAGTTCATCCAGGTCTCTGACAACTAGTTGCGTGAGCTGGGACAGAGTGCGCACCTCTACACAGTCTCCTAGCACTTGCACGATCTCGAAGTTTGTCTGTATTATCCAGACCAGATCCTCCAAGTTCAAGCAGCAGATCGCCCTTGGCAGTTCTACGCGCAGTGGTCACTCTGTCCGAGACATTTTTGAGTTGACCGTCCTGCCGTCTCGTAACTAGAGAAAGCACATCGCTGTCGCTCATCTCACCTTTCGCGCATACCACCAGTGTCCGGGCGTGATTTGGTGGAATTGTTCTTAGCGGTGCTCCACGGCTCTACGGTGATCTACTCGCCTGGCGCATGGTTTGAGTTCTTGTTGCGCTTTGGAGGAGTTTTCCTCGGCTCGCTCTCATTTTCTCTCGACCGTTTGGACGTGACCACTGACTTGCTCCCAGCTGCCGCCAACTTTACTCCTCTTGGGGCTGCCAGTGCTAGTAAAAAAAAAAATTCTCAAATATTTGAGCAGTAGCAAAAAATTTCCCCTCACCCCTCGCGTTTTATATATGAACAGTAGCAGCTAGCTGAAGCGGTAACGGAGGCAATAAAGCTAGTTGGCGATGTACCTATCGACAACGAAAGTCGTGCGGTCGACTAACAAAATAGAAACTCTTCACCTAGAAATCAAAAATAATATAAAAATTTTAAATCAAAATTAAAAAGTTCCGCAATTGTCGGCCAAAGATTTTTCACTGCCGAAATTTCGGCCAAAATATATATATTCTATGTTGACAATATATTCGTTAGACTGCGATACATAATCGCTAGCGTTGTTAATTGTCACCAATAGTAAAATAGTGGTGGGGCCGTTGCTGGTTTGCTTACATTCTAATATACATTGCCCAATTGTGTTTCGTGTCATGCCAAGACCGAGACTGCAAGAATTTTCTGTAGATCGTTAGATGAATCGTCTTGTAGAATGCTTCTTGCATTGAGTCTGGTGTACGCGCCCTCTTAGCGCAACGCGTAATTTCCCTAACGCCTACTTTTCTCGAACATGTGCAATTTTGTGTATCATTTGTCATTTGTTTTGTGAGTGCTGTACAAGAAAGTTGAATTTTTTCTGCGCGTTTTTTATAAAACAATCAGAGGTAAGTTTATACTTTTTAACTCTATTTCTAATATTCTAATCTTTTGTAAATAAAGAATACCATTTGCATTTATATTTTTTACATCTCAGTTTATTTTCAGTATTATGTGTTGCAATACTGAGCCAAATAGCCAATAACAAACAAAATTTTAAATTTTAAAAAAAAATTTTTTAAATTAAAAAAAAAAAAATAAAAAAAAAATTTTTTAATTAAAAAAATTTTAACTTAAAAAATTTTATGATTTTTCTCTGATCAGTGAAAAAAACCGACTGAAGACATCTATTTTAGTTTGAAAGTTATTTATTAAATGCCGCTAGCGAGACCAAATCGCCCATTGTGCACTGCTGCCACACGAGCTGCCATCAACGTCAAACACAATTGTACGAAACCCAAATTCACATATAACTCCAATAAAAAGAAAATGCACCGACATGACATGTATGCCCCTGACAATGACATAGACAAATCTCTCTTAGCCTTCCCAACTCCAGTTTTTCAAAGTAATTTTGCTACATAATTGCATATGGAAAAACGAAAAAGAAAATTTCAATTCTCACCCCCTCAGCAGCAAGATAGCCCACCAAAATTGAACACTTCACCAAAACAAACAAAATCACAAAATCAACAGCAACATGTAACTGACCTACCAAGCAAATACGCCCAATAACAACAACAACAGCAACAGATGAAACGACAAACCAGGCAAACATACCCCCTCTAATACTGCCTATGGTGCCGTCAATCATGCCACTTCTGGACAACCTAATGAAAAATGGTGTCCGCATATTATGCGAGAATATAAATACATACAAAGCCATAATGACAATTCTAAATGACCACGATACGCAGCTATTTACTCATCAGAGACGCAACGTAAAAGGCTTTTGTTAACCGCCAATTGCACCATAGGACACCAAATGACTGGCTGGCAGCCATTGAGGTAGGCTATAAAGCCAGGTATATACGATTCATAAGGCATCGATTCACGGCCAAACCATTGAATCTGTTTGAGATCGAGATTGAACCGAAACCAGACGATACCCATGAGGATATCCTCAATCTGAAGGAGCTGGGCTACCAGACGGTTTCGGTGGAAAGACAATTTAAATCAAGTGACCCAGCCCAATGCCATAGATGCCAGGCATTTGTCTGTATGAAATGTGCAGGTAGCCACCCCTCAACTACCTGCACAAAGCCTAGAAGCGAGAGATCAAAATCTGCTAATTGCAAAGGCGTGCACATAAGCAGTTATAAGGGTTGCCTATCTTACAAAGCGGCACGCGCAAAATTATAAATAAACAAAGTTAAACCGACAAGGCCACATAAACGTCTATCCAACGAACAGCAGTTGACCAGCAGACAGCAAACAAATTTATAAATATTTAAATCACAAATTGATTCAGCATATCGACAACAAAATGCCCATCAACCGACAGCAAATAATGACAGAATCCTTTCGTACAGCGCTGTTGTACGAAATGATCGCCAAATCCTCCCTCCTGTTAACGCAAACACCAACTCAAATCACGACCATGTAAGCAGACAGCAGTCAGCACAAAAATCGATAACAGCACATGATCGTTTAGGTAGCGCAACAATGCGTCGAAATCTAGCACAAATGCACCTGGCAAAATTCCAGCAGAAGCTGCGCAGCGAGCAGCAGCAACAGCGAGCTGCCGCAATTCCGGCCAAAATATATTATATTATATGTTGCAAATATATTCGTTAGACTGCGATAAAAAATCGCTATCGATATTAACATCAAACTGTCACTTAGTTGACAAACATAACTAACTTATTAATTAATTAATTAATTTAACTAATAATAATTAATACTAAATTAAATTAAATAAAACAACACTAAACTATACTAATAACAAACTGTTTCTAAATCCAATACAGTAACATTATTAACACAAGGCTTTGCGAAATACATAACGGAAATATCCAGTTACTGTACGAGCATCCTGCCTTAACATAAAACTGTCACCCACCTGACAAACATAAATAAATAAATAAATACTGCTTGTCACCAATACTAAAATACTGGTGGCGCCTTCGATTGCTGCTTACTGCTGCTGCTCACCTTATCCTTATCCTTCTCTGGGCAGACGCACTTGCCACCTCATTTCTTCTGCCGCTGCCCCCTCTCCTATGTGCGTCTCTATGGAATGTCTTCACTGCATATACATATGTGGTCGCTCCGCTCCAACTCACACACACTCTATAAACATTTTCAAACCAACTTACATGTAATAATACAATTTTAAAACTAGTCCATCATACCGTTTTTTACCCCATTGTTTAAACAGAATAATAAAAAAACGCCAAATTAACCCGAGAACAAAGTAATCATTATCAGTAACATCGTAGTTACCCCCAAAAGTAATAAGCCTAACCCTGATGAAGTCCTCCAACAAATCAAGGAACAAGCCAGAAAGTTTCTGGATAAAAAACCGGATTTTAAAGTAATTAAAACTGAAACTGACAATGCTAATACTGATATAAGCAATGACAATGTTGAAAATAGACCCCTAAACATAATCATCCTATACATCGCCAACGCGACAGTTCTCATAAGTAAGGCGGCACAGCTATTTGTAAACAAGTTCCAAACTAGAGAAAACACGGGACTTTGTCTTGAGATCCAAACTACAGACTCGGCCACCTATGTTGGGCTCCAAAATCTTTGTTTCGACGAGAGAATCAATTATAAAATACCAAACAGCAATGATCTACAAGGATATAGAATCATAATAAAAGGACTCCACGCTTCAACAGATACAAACTGGATTTCGGAGCAACTAAAAACAAGTAAGAAAGCTACAGTCGAGTGTGCTCGACTGTGAGATACCAGCTACCCATTTTGAAAAAAGCAATATATTTTGCGGTATCATTCTCAAAATATACCAAATATACTATAAAAATACTAAAAATATACCAAATGATATATATGGTATATCGATATTGTACCGCATTCAAAATATACCATAGACGGCACAATATACCAGATTGTCAGCCAAGGCAACTATGACCCCTAGTAAGTAGGCGTTTTTGCCCATACAAAGGTAAAATCGGTTTTCCGAAAACAACGAGAACGCTCACCACAACATTACATTAGACTCTGACACAATATATGGGAGCTCCAACGAAATTTCTAAAGTGGGATGGTAAGGGTCTTCGGGCAAAGATATGGGAGATGTTCTCGATAGAGAACACGAATCTGGGTCTAAAACAAAAGTAAGGTCTAGAGACCTGTTTAAACAATTTGGAATACCATTAATCTGAAACAATGATACTCCGAAAATAATATCAATAAAAACATGGGATACAGAGGGGGAAAGTCCATTTAGATTCTTGGCGGAATGCCATGACACCCCAGCAATATTAAAATCACCAAGGACTATAAAGTGATCACGATCAGAAAGCATATTAGAAATGTTATTAATAATAGAAAAATGAGGTAAATATAAAGCATCATCTGGAGCAGGGGGGATATATGAGCAAGAAATAAAAATGTTTAAACTACCAAAGGATAATCTAACAGCCACAAGCGCAATATCAGAAGTGTGATCAATACATTCTGAATTTAATTGAGCATCTACTGCAATTAAAACCCCACCACCGCGACGTGCCTTGCGGTCACGTCTGTATACGGAAAATCTACTAGAAAAGATTTCCGTATCAAGGATGTCATTTTTTGACCATGTTTCAGTAAAGGCAATGACATTGAAAGGGAAAGATACACTATTTACAAATACCTCTTACATTCTGATAGCCAAGAAGTAAAGAGGATGTTAGTTTTTTGAACTGCCAGGCATTGAAGAAGGCTTTGAAGTAAAATTCTTGCTATTATTACGAAGAGAAATCGGAGACCGATTTTTCTTTTTAGCAACAAATCCTTTGACTAATACGTGTTCCGGGCAAAACTCGTTACTGCACATCATGCTAAATTGTTCAGCGGGAACATTTATTTTAAAAGATGAAATCTCCCGTTCGTACGAGAAATTAAATTTGTCCACCTTAATACTGGTTTAAGATTTGGACTTAATATAAGCCCGAACATCATAAGATGTCGTTTCAGGGGCAAGCCTTGAGACAAAAATCTGCTTAAGCGGTGGCACCGCAACTAACGTGTTGCGGACAGTTAATGCAGGAGCTGGAGGCGATTCTTCAATCGCTACAGCACTGCTGATATCGACTGAGGATTGTGGTGGTGGAATTTCTTCAAGCATCTCCATCTTAGCCGACACTAAAATCGAATTAGTAGTTGGAGCATGCTTAATGACGTAATGGCATGGTGTGGAACTAAATGACATTAATTCGCCAGCAGGTGGTACGGATAAACTTGGGACATCAACAGGGACAGAAAGCTCAATTGGGGCAATCGACCTTTTTACGCTTCGGAGACTCGGTCAAGAGCTTCATACTCTTAAACCTAGTATCCAAAGCTATCGGAGAGTTTTTTAAAGCCCGCCAATACATCTTTTAAACCAGTTCGCGTCTGCCGTATAAACCCAGCAATATCGAGTTCAGAGACCCTACAGTGTTCATAAATCCACCTCAATCCAGACATGGCCGAAAGCAAATCCACAATACGGCCGTTAAAGCCAGCACATTTTTCATGTGCAACGTTGTCGCATAACCAGCAACAAACAAAACCAATTTTGGCACCAACCGGCACCCGGCATTTCTTGTTATAGCAGACTAACATATTGCTAAAATAAAGATTATTAAACCAATCAAAAAAATTTAAAAAAAAATAAATATAATCAAAATAGGTAAATTATTTGCAAACTAATATGATTTGCAATTACGAAGAGCTCAAAACACAGAGAGTATGCACAGATCGAGCGAGACGCAAGATAGAACGATAGCCAACTACAACACCAAGAGAGGGAGAGTTACTATTCTAAACAGCGTTGCCAATTTAGCTATTTCGCCGCTAGAATGCAAAATGCGGGATAAATTTAAAACTAGCGGGAATTATAGCTATTTTCAAAACAAAACTGACCGAACTTTAGTTTTTTTAAAACATCTGGTAACTTTGTGTATTTTTATGTTTTACGATATCACACTTTAAAACCTTGCAGTATTTTTCCATTGCAATGGTAAAAAACATCGATATGCCAAAAGATCTTTACATTATTATCGATTTTTACTAGTGTTATACCATCACCATCTGGGTATTTCACAATTTTCGAAACGATCGTGTTACAGTTGAAATGCCGAAAGTTTATAAGCAAAAACCGCGACATGCTTGGTTGCAAGACCCAGCATTTAAGGATTGGCTAACTTTGGCAAATATTGCAAATCCAGCATTAATGCGTAACTGGCCGGCAAGAGGCGGCATTGTCTTTGTATGTTGCGGCGCATTCATCGGTGAGCCCAATTGACCATTTGGGATTGTTGTGCGGGACAAATTTTCAGGATGGCGGTGCTATAAAGCTTCATAGAACAATGTGCACCAGTATTATAACAAATATTTTGTCTCCAAGCTTTAAATCGTTATTAAAGGAGGACATCGGTGATGCCAAGTACAGCTTGTTGCTTGATGAGAGTACTGATATAGGTGTCTGCAAGACCCTTGGTAAATTAAAATGCTTATCATCCTAAAACACAATAAAATATATTCTATATACATAGGTGTTGCCATAAACTATTTTAGTTCAACACGAAGCATCATGGTTTCCACATTTTTATTCCTGGTTCCGCTCGAGGAGGGCGACGCGAAAACGATTGCGAACAGCCTCTGCCAGGAACTTAAATTAAACCTTGGGAATTTGATTGGAATCGGCACGGACAACGCAAGTGTTATAGTTGGTTCAAAGCAAAGTGTGTACACGGAGTTGAAAAAAAGAGTTCCTTCCCTAATTTTAATTAAATGTGTATGCCATTCACTACAACTGGTTCTCAACAGTGCATGTAAACATTTTTTAACCGAGGCCTTAGAATATATTGTTTACGAAGACTATAATTGGTTTTCAAAAAGCGCGAAAAGGCAATCAGATTACAAAAAAATGTATCAGCTTATTAATGCAGAAGAGGTAAAACGACCTACGTGTTTGTATTGTTTGACTGAAGCAATAGATTGAGCTGAAACTTCACTTCAACATTGCTGCAACAAATGAAAAATGTTTCAAGGCACAAACGTTACACAAACTACTAAATGACTACGTTAATCATTTGTATCTGTTGTTTTTGCAGCCAGTGCTAACTCAAATGCAGCACATCAACAAAATTGTTCAATCAAGCACTGGAGACTCAAGCAAACTTTTAAATTATATTATATTTGACGTAAATTCTTTAAAAAGGAAAATCATTCCCGAAAATGTCAATATTGATATTTTAAAAATCGATTTTGTACATTTGGTAAAGCATGATTGCTATTTGGGATATGCATTCGAGACAAAGCTCAAAGAATGTAAAGAAAACATCTCAAACGATATTGAGGCAGAAATTCGTTCAAAATGAGTTAATTTTATAATAGCAATAATCAATGAGTTCAAGCAGAGGTATTCTTATAAAGTAATTGTTATATTTATTTGTTAACTTCCAAATTCTTTTTTAGATTGCCAGACAATTTTGAAGTATTTCAACAAATTGATTTGTTTTCCATTACCAAAATTTTATGTCCAAAGAAGGCCAATATATCCTCGAGCACTTCAAGTTGGACTCCGATAAAATTTAAGACATTCTATTCCAATATAAGAACATCAATCTTCTAAACTGGTCAAATTTGACGGATACCATAAGTTCTTGGGCCGAAGTGTCCAACTATGTGGATGCAGCAGGTAACTAAAGGTTTTCGGCAATTGCATCATTTGCGCTAAGCCTTTTATCGTTGCCATGGTCGAACGCAGAGGTGGAACGAGTGTTCAGTCAAATGAACAATGTCAAAACCAAGCTGCGAAATAGAATGGCCGTTGAAACACTAAATTCTATTTTACACATAAGGTATTTTATCTGTTCAACCCATATTTTATAATATTAATAACATTAAATCATATTTGTAAATACTGACTACGCCGGGAACAAAAATGCTGCCATAATTATGAAGTCACAGAAGATTGCTTGAAAATGATTGGAACCAATCAGAGCTACAAAAATTCAGCAGAAGAAGGGGGCATGCTTGAGCAAATTTCAGAACTTCTCAAAAATACTTAATAAATAAATAAAATTAATAAAATATTGTCTTCCTAACGTAGATTTATGTTTTGGCTATCATCCTAATTTTCTGGCGGTTTCTAGCGTTTTTCATATGTTAGTTTAGCTATTTTATAAGCAGAAGAATTGGCAACATTGATTCTAAAGAGCGTTGAGAGCACAAAGCACAAGCACTGAGATTAAAGCGCGGGTCGAGCGAGACGCAAGATCAGTGCTGCCAACTTTAAAGCAGCATAAAAGATGTTTTTGACGGAAACAATGGAGAAAAAAGCTTAAAAAAATGATAAAAATGTCAAAAAAAAAAAACTAAAAACAAATGTATCAAAAATAAGAAAAAATGTTTAAAAAAATATAACAATTTATTAAATTTATTTTTGTTTAAAAAATTTCCATTAATTTATCTATATCGTCTTGGTCTGCCTTGATTGAATATTAGGTACTCTCGTCGGCAAAAGCTGGTACCCTGTCTATGTAAGCAATGAGTGCGAGTGAAAAGGCATAGTGTTTCTAAAAAAAGACTTCGATTTGTTTTGTAATTTAATTTTTAATAATTTTGAATTGGAAATTAGTCTTTGCTTATGTTTTTGTAGAAATAATCTTTTGTTTAGGTTCTTAATCCTAAAATAAATTCTAATTTTAAATTAAAATTTTTTTATGTTTAAATTAATATTTACATATTTGGACGCTTCTATTAATGTCTCCTTGACATTTTTTGTGAATGAAAATTGTTCATTCATATTAGTTTTTGTGTAAATTGGGCAGATGGTTTTTTGAGCCCTCCGTGAGAAACTTCATCCACATACGTATAAGTTTCATTTTCGGCCAACTCATCAGAAATATTCAATTTCTTTATTATGTAGCCCGCTATATACTCCATCGCATCCCCCGTGAGCTCGTCTAAGTTTTGCTCTTCTTTTCAGGCATGAATATCTACAACAAAATCTTCAGGCTCATTTTCTTTGTCATCGTCACTTTTTTTTTTAGAAATCAATGTTCAGACAATTATGCGCATCTTCTACGTTCCCATTTCCAGACAACAATTCAGTGTTCTTGGCTAATTAGGAAATAAAAATATTAGTAAATAATAATAAAGCAGCCATACAATAAAAAAAAAACATTTTTAAGCACTTTTTTCATTGTATGGCTGCTTAATAAAGTAACAAGTAAGAAAGCTACAGTCGAGTGTACTCGACTGTGAGATACCCGCTACCCATTTTGAATAAAAGCAATATATTTTGCGGTATTATTCTCAAAATATACCAAATATAGTGCAAAAAATACTGAAAATATACCGAATTGTATATGTGGTATATCGATATAGTGCCACATTCAAAATATACCATAGACGGCACAACATACCAGACTGTCAGCCAAAGCAACTAAGACCCCCAGTAAGTAGGCGTTTTTGCCCATACAAAAGTATTTCTTTAATAAATTCGACGATTTTTATCTGATCGCAATCAAATTTTCAGAAATCATAACTACTATAGTTATTACTGTATAAACCGTATAAACTGTATTCGTGACTCTAGCTTCAAAATTACGCGTGGCTAAAATTTGAAACAAACTTGATCTGCGTGCAAACATAACAAATGGTATCGAAAAAAAATTATAGCTCTATTTCTTATAGTCTCTGAGATCTAGGTGTTCATACGGACAGACACACAGACGGACAGACGGACATGGTTATATCGTCTCGGCTGTTGACGCTGATCAAGAATATATATACTTTATAGGGTCGGAGATGCCTTCTTCTACCTGTTACATACATTTCCAGTCGGCACAAAGTTATAATACCCTTCTACCCTATGGGTAGCGGGTATAAAAACATAAAACACATAAGACAAGACAAACCTAAGACAATCACGAGCTAAACATTGGATTAGTATTTGTTATTATTATTAGCTATTTTTTTAGTCTCATACCTATTATATATTTTCTTAATCTATACTTAAATTTAAGAGCAGTTGGATGGTCAAACTGACCACCTCTTGCTCGCATAGCTCCAAAGAAGTTCTCTAAAATGATTTGGTTAAGACGACTGGTTAAAATATATTTCAAACCATATTTAATGCTCAAATAAAAAAATAGACCATCCAGCGAAGCATTATTGACCTTTTTGAAATGGCAGCATGTGTCCTTTGCCAACAATATCTTTGCACATAATATTGTTCATTTCCGTTAAAACCGCTCTTTACATCTGGATTTGCTTCCCATATGGCTGAGTCGTTTCGATGGTGTTTGATGTAAATAGTTTAGAGTTGAAGATGTCAAACCAATCGTTCATAACTACTTCGTTGCCCAACTCGTAGCATCTTCTAAGGGAACTCGCTATCGTGTTAGAAAACAATTGAGTTGCGAACTTCACTTTTTGTTTAGCAAGCGAGCCAACATTTAAGTGGTTATCCGTAATCTTAAATAAGATGGACACATCAGACTTAGAGCTGTGACTAAGTGCCTGTTGAAGTGTCCTCTTTGTTAATTGTTTTCCGTTGATGGCTAATCCGGTGTTGATGTAATGGTTACGAACCAACTTTATTAAATGTGGTGTATCCGAAAATACATGTATTTTCAACTGATCATCAGCTGGTTGACTAAACCAGGTTTTTTCTAAAACAAAAATTTTTTGAATTTGCACATACATGGCAAAAAGTTATTTTGGGTTAATTGCGCTAAAAATTCGTTCGCAGACAACCTCTTGCGTCGAAATACGAATGTGCACTGACGAGAGCTTTTTGCCGACGAGACTACCTTCTATAATTGTATCATGTTCGTGCCTATCATTTGCAGATATTGTGCAGGCACTTCATAATCGACGCAGCATTTCCCCATTCTTCGCAATCCATTTCTGTATATTAAAATAAAAATGAATAGAATATATCTTTTGCTTGAAATTAACACTTTACCTTATGCTTAAAATGCTGTTAATCGTGCTGAGGCCCATTGAATTTCTTAATTTTGATTTAATTAAGTTAACCTGGCTAAATACCCTTTCTATCTCCGCGTTTGACCAGGATAAACATAATATTTGAATGGCCATAGTTGCCAACTCAAAAAATATGCGGTTTCCACCAGAATGCTGAAAGTTTAGCACCTCAAACTAAAATTTGTTTCAATCGCTGTTGTTGTCCCACTTGCCAAGGCAACTATGACCCCTAGTAAGTAGGCGTTTTTGCCCATACAAAGGTAAAATCGGTTTTCCGAAAACAACGAGAACGCTCACCACAACATTACATTAGACTCTGACACAATATATGGGAGCTCCAACGAAATTTCTAAAGTGGGATGGTAAGGGTCTTCGGGCAAAGATATGGGAGATGTTCTCGATAGAGAACACGAATCTGGGTCTAAAACAAAAGTAAGGTCTAGAGACCTGTTTAAACAATTTGGAATACCATTAATCTGAAACAATGATACTCCGAAAATAATATCAATAAAAACATGGGATACAGAGAGGGGAAAGTCCATTTAGATTCTTGGCGGAATGCCATGACACCCCAGCAATATTAAAATCACCAAGGACTATAAAGTGATCACGATCAGAAAGCATATTAGAAATGTTATTAATAATAGAAAAATGAGGTAAATATAAAGCATCATCTGGAGCAGGGGGGATATATGAGCAAGAAATAAAAATGTTTAAACTACCAAAGGATAATCTAACAGCCACAAGCGCAATATCAGAAGTGTGATCAATACATTCTGAATTTAATTGAGCATCTACTGCAATTAAAACCCCACCACCGCGACGTGCCTTGCGGTCACGTCTGTATACGGAAAATCTACTAGAAAAGATCCGTATCAAGGATGTCATTTTTTGACCATGTTTCAGTAAAGGCAATGACATTGAAAGGGAAAGATACACTATTTACAAATACCTCTTACATTCTGATAGCCAAGAAGTAAAGAGGATGTTAGTTTTTTGAACTGCCAGGCATTGAAGAAGGCTTTGAAGTAAAATTCTTGCTATTATTACGAAGAGAAATCGGAGACCGATTTTTCTTTTTAGCAACAAATTCTTTGACTAATACGTGTTCCGGGCAAAACTCGTTACTGCACATCATGCTAAATTGTTCAGCGGGAACATTTATTTTAAAAGATGAAATCTCCCGTTCGTACGAGAAATTAAATTTGTCCACCTTAATACTGGCTTAAGATTTGGACTTAATATAAGCCCGAACATCATAAGATGTCGTTTCAGGGGCAAGCCTTGAGACAAAAATCTGCTTAAGCGGTGGCACCGCAACTAACGTGTTGCGGACAGTTAATGCAGGAGCTGGAGGCGATTCTTCAATCGCTACAGCACTGCTGATATCGACTGAGGATTGTGGTGGTGGAATTTCTTCAAGCATCTCCATCTTAGCCGACACTAAAATCGAATTAGTAGTTGGAGCATGCTTAATGACGTAATGGCATGGTGTGGAACTAAATGACATTAATTCGCCAGCAGGTGGTACGGATAAACTTGGGACATCAACAGGGACAGAAAGCTCAATTGGGGCAATCGACCTTTTTACGCTTCGGAGACTCGGTCAAGAGCTTCATACTCTTAAACCTAGTATCCAAAGCTATCGGAGAGTTTTTTAAAGCCCGCCAATACATCTTTTAAACCAGTTCGCGTCTGCCGTATAAACCCAGCAATATCGAGTTCAGAGACCGTACAGTGTTCATAAATCCACCTCAATCCAGACATGGCCGAAAGCAAATCCACAATACGGCCGTTAAAGCCAGCACATTTTTCATGTGCAACGTTGTCGCATAACCAGCAACAAACAAAACCAATTTTGGCACCAACCGGCACCCGGCATTTCTTGTTATAGCAGACTAACATATTGCTAAAATAAAGATTATTAAACCAATCAAAAAAATTTAAAAAAAAATAAATATAATCAAAATAGGTAAATTATTTGCAAACTAATATGATTTGCAATTACGAAGAGCTCAAAACACAGAGAGTATGCACAGATCGAGCGAGACGCAAGATAGAACGATAGCCAACTACAACACCAAGAGAGGGAGAGTTACTATTCTAAACAGCGTTGCCAATTTAGCTATTTCGCCGCTAGAATGCAAAATGCGGGATAAATTTAAAACTAGCGGGAATTATAGCTATTTTCAAAACAAAACTGACCGAACTTTAGTTTTTTTAAAACATCTGGTAACTTTGTGTATTTTTATGTTTTACGATATCACACTTTAAAACCTTGCAGTATTTTTCCATTGCAATGGTAAAAAACATCGATATGCCAAAAGATCTTTACATTATTATCGATTTTTACTAGTGTTATACCATCACCATCTGGGTATTTCACAATTTTCGAAACGATCGTGTTACAGTTGAAATGCCGAAAGTTTATAAGCAAAAACCGCGACATGCTTGGTTGCAAGACCCAGCATTTAAGGATTGGCTAACTTTGGCAAATATTGCAAATCCAGCATTAATGCGTAACTGGCCGGCAAGAGGCGGCATTGTCTTTGTATGTTGCGGCGCATTCATCGGTGAGCCCAATTGACCATTTGGGATTGTTGTGCGGGACAAATTTTCAGGATGGCGGTGCTATAAAGCTTCATAGAACAATGTGCACCAGTATTATAACAAATATTTTGTCTCCAAGCTTTAAATCGTTATTAAAGGAGGACATCGGTGATGCCAAGTACAGCTTGTTGCTTGATGAGAGTACTGATATAGGTGTCTGCAAGACCCTTGGTAAATTAAAATGCTTATCATCCTAAAACACAATAAAATATATTCTATATACATAGGTGTTGCCATAAACTATTTTAGTTCAACACGAAGCATCATGGTTTCCACATTTTTATTCCTGGTTCCGCTCGAGGAGGGCGACGCGAAAACGATTGCGAACAGCCTCTGCCAGGAACTTAAATTAAACCTTGGGAATTTGATTGGAATCGGCACGGACAACGCAAGTGTTATAGTTGGTTCAAAGCAAAGTGTGTACACGGAGTTGAAAAAAAGAGTTCCTTCCCTAATTTTAATTAAATGTGTATGCCATTCACTACAACTGGTTCTCAACAGTGCATGTAAACATTTTTTAACCGAGGCCTTAGAATATATTGTTTACGAAGACTATAATTGGTTTTCAAAAAGCGCGAAAAGGCAATCAGATTACAAAAAAATGTATCAGCTTATTAATGCAGAAGAGGTAAAACGACCTACGTGTTTGTATTGTTTGACTGAAGCAATAGATTGAGCTGAAACTTCACTTCAACATTGCTGCAACAAATGAAAAATGTTTCAAGGCACAAACGTTACACAAACTACTAAATGACTACGTTAATCATTTGTATCTGTTGTTTTTGCAGCCAGTGCTAACTCAAATGCAGCACATCAACAAAATTGTTCAATCAAGCACTGGAGACTCAAGCAAACTTTTAAATTATATTATATTTGACGTAAATTCTTTAAAAAGGAAAATCATTCCCGAAAATGTCAATATTGATATTTTAAAAATCGATTTTGTACATTTGGTAAAGCATGATTGCTATTTGGGATATGCATTCGAGACAAAGCTCAAAGAATGTAAAGAAAACATCTCAAACGATATTGAGGCATAAATTCGTTCAAAATGAGTTAATTTTATAATAGCAATAATCAATGAGTTCAAGCAGAGGTATTCTTATAAAGTAATTGTTATATTTATTTGTTAACTTCCAAATTCTTTTTTAGATTGCCAGACAATTTTGAAGTATTTCAACAAATTGATTTGTTTTCCATTACCAAAATTTTATGTCCAAAGAAGGCCAATATATCCTCGAGCACTTCAAGTTGGACTCCGATAAAATTTAAGACATTCTATTCCAATATAAGAACATCAATCTTCTAAACTGGTCAAATTTGACGGGTACCATAAGTTCTTGGGCCGAAGTGTCCAACTATGTGGATGCAGCAGGTAACTAAAGGTTTTCGGCAATTGCATCATTTGCGCTAAGCCTTTTATCGTTGCCATGGTCGAACGCAGAGGTGGAACGAGTGTTCAGTCAAATGAACAATGTCAAAACCAAGCTGCGAAATAGAATGGCCATTGAAACACTAAATTATATTTTACACATAAGGTATTTTATCTGTTCAACCCATATTTTATAATATTAATAACATTAAATCATATTTGTAAATACTGACTACGCCGGGAACAAAAATGCTGCCATAATTATGAAGTCACAGAAGATTGCTTGAAAATGATTGGAACCAATCAGAGCTACAAAAATTCAGCAGAAGAAGGGGGCATGCTTGAGCAAATTTCAGAACTTCTCAAAAATACTTAATAAATAAATAAAATTAATAAAATATTGTCTTCCTAACGTAGATTTATGTTTTGGCTATCATCCTAATTTTCTGGCGGTTTCTAGCGTTTTTCATATGTTAGTTTAGCTATTTTATAAGCAGAAGAATTGGCAACATTGATTCTAAAGAGTGTTGAGAGCACAAAGCACAAGCACTGAGATTAAAGCGCGGGTCGAGCGAGACGCAAGATCAGTGCTGCCAACTTTAAAGCAGCAAAAAAGCTGTTTTTGACGGAAACAATGGAGAAAAAAGCTTAAAAAAATGATAAAAATGTCAAAAAAAAAACTAAAAACAAATGTATCAAAAATAAGAAAAAATGTTTAAAAAAATATAACAATTTATTAAATTTATTTTTGTTTAAAAAATTTCCATTAATTTATCTATATCGTCTTGGTCTGCCTTGATTGAATATGAGGTACTCTCGTCGGCAAAAGCTGGTACCCTGTCTATGTAAGCAATGAGTGCGAGTGAAAAGGCATAGTGTTTCTAAAAAAAGACTTCGATTTGTTTTGTAATTTAATTTTTAATAATTTTGAATTGGAAATTAGTCTTTGCTTATGTTTTTGTAGAAATAATCTTTTGTTTAGGTTCTTAATCCTAAAATAAATTCTAATTTTAAATTAAAATATTTTTATGTTTAAATTAATATTTACATATTTGGACGCTTCTATTAATGTCTCCTTGACATTTTTTGTGAATGAAAATTGTTCATTCATATTAGTTTTTGTGTAAATTGGGCAGATGGTTTTTTGAGCCCTCCGTGAGAAACTTCATCCACATACGTATAAGTTTCATTTTCGGCCAACTCATCAGAAATATTCAATTTCTTTATTATGTAGCCCGCTATATACTCCATCGCATCCCCCGTGAGCTCGTCTAAGTTTTGCTCTTCTTTTCAGGCATGAATATCTACAACAAAATCTTCAGGCTCATTTTCTTTGTCATCGTCACTTTTTTTTTTAGAAATCAATGTTCAGACAATTATGCGCATCTTCTACGTTCCCATTTCCAGACAACAATTCAGTGTTCTTGGCTAATTAAGAAATAAAAATATTAGTAAATAATAATAAAGCAGCCATACAATAAAAAAAAAACATTTTTAAGCACTTTTTTCATTGTATGGCTGCTTAATAAAGTAACAAGTAAGAAAGCTACAGTCGAGTGTACTCGACTGTGAGATACCCGCTACCCATTTTGAATAAAAGCAATATATTTTGCGGTATTATTCTCAAAATATACCAAATATAGTGCAAAAAATACTGAAAATATACCGAATTGTATATGTGGTATATCGATATAGTGCCACATTCAAAATATACCATAGACGGCACAACATACCAGACTGTCAGCCAAAGCAACTAAGACCCCCAGTAAGTAGGCGTTTTTGCCCATACAAAAGTATTTCTTTAATAAATTCGACGATTTTTATCTGATCGCAATCAAATTTTCAGAAATCATAACTACTATAGTTATTACTGTATAAACCGTATAAACTGTATTCGTGACTCTAGCTTCAAAATTACGCGTGGCAAAAATTTGAAACAAACTTGATCTGCGTGCAAACATAACAAATGGTATCGAAAAAAAATTATAGCTCTATTTCTTATAGTCTCTGAGATCTAGGTGTTCATACGGACAGACACACAGACGGACAGACGGACATGGTTATATCGTCTCGGCTGTTGACGCTGATCAAGAATATATATACTTTATAGGGTCGGAGATGCCTTCTTCTACCTGTTACATACATTTCCAGTCGGCACAAAGTTATAATACCCTTCTACCCTATGGGTAGCGGGTATAAAAACATAAAACACATAAGACAAGACAAACCTAAGACAATCACGAGCTAAACATTGGATTAGTATTTGTTATTATTATTAGCTATTTTTTTAGTCTCATACCTATTATATATTTTCTTAATCTATACTTAAATTTAAGAGCAGTTGGATGGTCAAACTGACCACCTCTTGCTCGCATAGCTCCAAAGAAGTTCTCTAAAATGATTTGGTTAAGACGACTGGTTAAAATATATTTCAAACCATATTTAATGCTCAAATAAAAAAATAGACCATCCAGCGAAGCATTATTGACCTTTTTGAAATGGCAGCATGTGTCCTTTGCCAACAATATCTTTGCACATAATATTGTTCATTTCCGTTAAAACCGCTCTTTACATCTGGATTTGCTTCCCATATGGCTGAGTCGTTTCGATGGTGTTTGATGTAAATAGTTTAGAGTTGAAGATGTCAAACCAATCGTTCATAACTACTTCGTAGCCCAACTCGTAGCATCTTCTAAGGGAACTCGCTATCGTGTTAGAAAACAATTGAGTTGCGAACTTCACTTTTTGTTTAGCAAGCGAGCCAACATTTAAGTGGTTATCCGTATTCTTAAATAAGATGGACACATCAGACTTAGAGCTGTGACTAAGTGCCTGTTGAAGTGTCCTCTTTGTTAATTGTTTTCCGTTGATGGCTAATCCGGTGTTGATGTAATGGTTACGAACCAACTTTATTAAATGTGGTGTATCCGAAAATACATGTATTTTCAACTGATCATCAGCTGGTTGACTAAACCAGGTTTTTTCTAAAACAAAAATTTTTTGAATTTGCACATACATGGCAAAAAGTTATTTTGGGTTAATTGCGCTAAAAATTCGTTCGCAGACAACCTCTTGCGTCGAAATACGAATGTGCACTGACGAGAGCTTTTTGCCGACGAGACTACCTTCTATAATTGTATCATGTTCGTGCCTATCATTTGCAGATATTGTGCAGGCACTTCATAATCGGCGCAGCATTTCCCCATTCTTCGCAATCCATTTCTGTATATTAAAATAAAAATGAATAGAATATATCTTTTGCTTGAAATTAACACTTTACCTTATGCTTAAAATGCTGTTAATCGTGCTGAGGCCCATTGAATTTCTTAATTTTGATTTAATTAAGTTAACCTGGCTAAATACCCTTTCTATCTCCGCGTTTGACCAGGATAAACATAATATTTGAATGGCCATAGTTGCCAACTCAAAAAATATGCGGTTTCCACCAGAATGCTGAAAGTTTAGCACCTCAAACTAAAATTTGTTTCAATCGCTGTTGTTGTCCCACTTAATCAAATTTATGTTTTTTGTATTGGCGTTCTATTTCAGCAATATTTTTGCACATCAACATCAAAAACATCAATCTGTTTAAGAATCTTAAAATTATCCGGTAGCCTAAAAGTAATAACCAAAATATTTAGTCGTTTATAAAAAATAACAAAAAATTGCTTACCTCTGTTTTAGTTTCTTAATTAATTCAATTGTAAAATATGTGCAGCGCTCCCGAATTTATTTTTCTTTATATTCATTTATATTTAGGGACTTTAACTTTTTATCAAAATCGTACCCTTTCTGCAAAGATGTGTCCACATACCTTTCAATATCGTCAGTTTCGAAAATATCTACTTCAACTCCTGGTGGTATAACTCCTTTCTTTAGAGAATTTATGGCAAACTCCAAATCATTTAGCAATTCTGTTGCGTTGGCGTTATTGCTTTGAAATGACTTGTTCACCTTTTGTAAGTCGGAAAGAATTGGCTTTAAAAATAACAAATAAAGATAGTTAAAGTCATCGCTGAATTGCTGGTGCAGCATTTGCACTTTGTTTGTAGGGGGGATGCTTGCTATCGTCGTAATAAAACACTTTCACTTTTTTCTATTTATTCTCACTTGGACTTGTCGTATTTTATTCTCACTTCAAAAATGTACATGTGCTTGTGCGTAGAAAATTTGAACATATGAAAACAAAGTGGAGAAGAAAAAGCACTAAAAAGGGCAGGGTGACCATCTTCAGAGGAAAACCAAGAACAGTGTGACTGCGCGTATGACACGGTCACACGCACAGTATACTAGCTTTGTCGCTATCGATAACTTTCGATCGCGACCACACTGTCAGCTGGCCTGAGTGGTCACACCTGCAGTCATCTGGCATCAACATCCTCCCCCCCCTTGCAATGAGTTGCAAACGGTATCATTGTCCAAATGGACCGGACAGAATCCAACCCAAGGTAGAATTCTGGGCCATTGGCAAACCGTTGGTGCTCGGCAGGAGGCCGGGTTGGATGATGTGAGAATACACATCAGTGCCGAGCACCAGGGACACCATCGATGGCTGGAACCAGCGTTCGTCGGCGAGCGTGATGCTGCGGAACTGCTCCAAGTTCTCGCCATCGACGGGTCGGAGGGGGGTGCGGCAGCAGAGTTGCGAGTCCACCTGCAGCAGCACCTTTCGACGGAACTCGGATGTTCGCGAGCGGATGATCGCCGTGCAGACGCCTTCCGTACCAACGCGGGTGACGGATAGCCGGTAGGCCGTTGCCAAAGATGCGCTGATACGACTGGTCGCCGCGCACGGGTCGATCAGCGCTCGCATCTCGAACGTCTTGCATCCGGTGTCGATCAGGATGTTGGCCGTCGGAAGTATGCTCACAGCCTTGTCCTGCAGCAAGGATGCGAGCGACGTCGGAAAGGCCTCCTCGGACGTCGGTGAGGCCGGTCGATGGGGTGACGGCGAGCGGGAGCGTGACCGTGGCGAGCGTGGCCGTGGCGAGCGCGGCCTTGGCGAGCGCGGCCTTGGCGAGCGTGGCCTTGGCGAGCGTGGCCTTGGCGAGCGTGGCCTTGTTGGGGTTCGGGACCTGGTGGAGACCGGTTGGTCATCGCCTCGTCGCTGACGGTTGGAGGCCTCCTCGGACGTCGGTGAGGCCGGTCGATGGGGTGACGGCGAGCGGGAGCGTGACCGTGGCGAGCGTGGCCGTGGCGAGCGCGGCCTTGGCGAGCGCGGCCTTGGCGAGCGTGGCCTTGGCGAGCGTGGCCTTGGCGAGCGTGGCCTTGTTGGGGTTCGGGACCTGGTGGAGACCGGTTGGTCATCGCCTCGTCGCTGACGGTTGGGGTGAGCGCTGCGTGCCTCCTTGAAATGCAGCAGTGTGTGGTGGTTCCCCCGACACACCCTGCACCTTCCCGCGCTGCGGCAGGATTGCCCGGAGTGTTGGTGGGCCAGACAGTTAGAGCAGTACTTGTTGATGAGTACTGCTCTCAACCGTTTCTCCGCTGTCAGCCTCAGGAATCGCTGACACTTCCGGAGTGGGTGGATCCCACGGCACACGCGACACCGGAACGAGTTGGTGCCAGCGGGGCGGTTCCGGTGGGTGGATGTGTGAGATGGCATACTACATGGAATGAAAACAAAAAGAAACAAACGATTAGTATAATAGCCTCTTTGCAGTGTCAATGACACACGGAACAGGACAGCATAGGACAACACAGGACGACGAATAAGAGTACAGGATAGGATGTTATTCGTCCTTCTGACGTGGAGGGGTCAGTCTTGCTGTCCATCGGGAGTAGGATAAGTTTGGCAACGGGTCGTCGGATAGTACCCCGCGCCGTAAGCACATCTACAACTCGGACCTTGGCATCGGTGCCTGGACACGTCGTCAGCACCCGTCCTAGGCGCCACTCGTTCGAGGGGAGGTTGTCTTCTTTTATGACGACCATGTCACCGATCCGAAGGTTCCGAGTAGGGGATTGCCATTTCGTCCGTTTGTGCAGCTCCTTCAGGTACTCATCTTTCCAACGGAAACAAAATTGTTGGTGGAGAGCCTTCAGTCGCTGCCATCGATTGAGGATGGAGGTGGCCGATTGGTTAATTGGAGGTTCCAACACCGAAATAAGAGGGCCACCTATGAGGAAATGGCCAGGAGTGAGCGCTAGTAAGTCCGAAGGATCCTCGGACATAGGGGAAATCGGCCTCGAATTCAGGCAGGCTTCGATCTTAGCGAGAAGAGTGGACAACTCTTCGAACGTATATCTCGAGGTGGATGTCGCCTTGTAAAAGAGTGCCTTAAAACTCTTTACGCCGGCTTCCCATAATCCACCCATATGCGGGGCGCCCGGCGGGTTGAAGTGCCAGGATAGGCTCTTGTGGGCGTGCTGTGCGATGATGCACTCCCTCATCGCTTCCAAGAAGTCGTTGGAGATCACCTTGTCAGCTCCCACGAAGGTTTTCCCGCTGTCCGAGTACATTTGGTGTGGACACCCGCGCCGTGCGATGAAACGGGAGAATGCGGCCAGGAATTTTTCCGCCCTTTCCTTGGGCAAGTCCCCCATCATTTGGGTCTGCAATCTCTTCTTGTCGATGACGCAAACCTTGCAGGAGTTGATAGTGGATTTAACGAGGACCTTCAATTTTGGAATCCAGAATCTGGAACGGATCAGCCGCATGACGACCCCCATGTAAGGATATACGATGGGTGAAACGAACCAGTAGTCGTGCAAAGGACGAGGAATACGTGAGGATTATTGGATGACTCTCATCATAACGCAGCGAGTGGGACGCCCTCAGACGCCCACAGGCCCGTAGAATCCCCTTGCCATCGAGGAAAGGGTTCAAGTTTCGGATTGAACTTGAGGAAGGGACCTGCTGCTTGGACTGCAGACAATGGTATTCCTGAGGAAAAGTGTGTCGTTGAACCATGACGATTAGCCGCTCTTGGATCCGTGACAGCTCATCCGCCTGGACCACGGTAGAGCTTGGAACTGCCAACTTCCGACTCCTATCGATGAATCGGAGAACATAGGCAGACGTGCGCAGTGCCCTGCCAAACTCAGAGAACTTGCTCAGGAAGTCGGGAGTCGGAGGTGACTTAGCGACGTTGCACTTAATCCGCTGCTCCAGCAGAGTCTCCGGAATGGGACTTGGAGAAGTTGGCCATTGATCCGACGGGAGATGAAGCCACTCTGGTCCATGCCACCACAACGGATTACGAACCAATTCTTGTGGAAGGACACCACGGCTTGCCAGATCTGCCGGATTGTGCTCGGATCGCACATGCGACCAGTTCTTGGCGTCGCTGGCTTGGACAATCTTGGCCACTCGATTGGCCACAAAGGTTGTCCATCGGCAGGGTGGCTTGTTCAACCAGGCGAGAACAATTGTTGAGTCGGTCCAAAAGAAAGTCTGGAAACTTTCTGCTGGCAGATTCAGGAGGAGGGCTGCAGACAACTCAGCCAACAGGACTGCGCCACAAAGTTCCAGACGTGGCACTGAAAGAGACTTGACCGGAGCCACCTTTGTCTTCGCAGTAAGGAGATGTGTGGAAACCTTGTTCGCCGTTTCCACACGGACATAGATCGCTGCTCCATACGCCCGTTCTGACGCATCACAGAATCCGTGGTACTGGAGCTTCACTCGTGTCTGGAATTGGACCCATCTTGGAATCCGGATCTTTCCCAGAGCAGGATAGCTCTGGAGGTACTCCTTCCATTGGAGTGAAAGATCCGTGGGTAAATGTTCGTCCCATTCGAGCGTTCTCAGCCAGATCTCCTGCATGAAAATCTTGGCTCGGATAACGAAAGGGGCCAGTCACCCGGCTGGGTCGAAAAGCTTAGCGATTTGCGAAAGCACTTCCCTCTTCGTGTAGGAGTCCTGATGGGCAACTTCTGGTGGCATGAAGAAGAACTCGTCATCGTGAGCTTGCCACCTGATGCCCAGAGTTTTCGCCGTACTGGAATCTTCGAGTTCGAGGAAATCTTCTCGAAGTAGATGGTCCTTTGGAATGTCCTTCAGCGCGCTCTTATGGTTCGACGTCCACTTCCTCAGCGGGAAGCCAGCGCTGTCCAGGGCTGCACACACTTCCGCGATGGTCCGGATGGCCTCTTCTTTCGTGTGTGTCCCCGCTAGGACTTCGTCCACGTACATGTTGTTGGAGATGACTCGGCTTGCGAGAGGATACTCCAAGCGTGTGTCATCAGCAAGTTGCTGGAGGACTCGTAGAGCCAGGAAAGGCGCACAGTTGACACCGAATGTCACTGTGTTCAACTCAAAGTCACGGATCTCACCGTCCGACGTGCGGAACAGAATTCGTTGGAACGGTGTGTGCTTTGAGTCCATGAGGATCTGGCGATACATCTTCGTTATGTCCGCATTGAACACATATCGATAGTATCGCCATCGGAGGATCTGTAACGTGAGATCCGATTGGAGAATGGGTCCTGAATGAAGGATATCATTCAGACTCTTGCCATTTGAGGATGGACAAGATGCGTTGAAAACGACCCGCACCTTCGTTGTGGTGCTATCTGGTTTGAACACGGCGTGGTGAGGCAGGTAGAAATTAGGAGTCGTGCCAATCGCCTGAGGCGATATGGGTGTCATATGACCCAAGTCCACGTACTCCTGGAGAACGGCATTGTACTGCTCCTTTAGAGAATCGTTTCTTGACAAACGATTCTCGTTCTTGAGGAATTGAGCCAACGCTATAGATCTGGAATGACCCAGTTCAATGCCATCGGGCTTCCGGAATGGAAGAGTCACCCGATATCTGCCACATGTGCTACGAGAAGTAGTCTTAACGAAGTTTTCTTCGCAAACGAAGTCTGACTCCTTTATCAGCTTCGCTGGAATATCCTCCACCTCCCAAAATTTGGAAAGTAGGCTGTCGAGCTGTTCGTCTGCTTGGAGGGCGACTCTTGTCGAAAACGCAGAAACAGTTGTCGACATACTCTGGGAGACGGGGCCGGTAAGAATCCAGCCAAACACGGTTTCCTGCCCAAGGAGTGAGCCACAAATGTTTGGCCGGGAGCCGCTCAAGATGACCGACGGAAGGATATCCGCGCCAATTAGTACATCGATCTGAGCGCTCTTGTAGAAATGTGGATCTGCCAGTTCTATCGCTGGTAGATCCTTGAGGAAAGTTCGCGGCATGTCGAAGGAGGGCAGTTTGCCTGCCAACTGTGGAATTACGAATGCCGAAGTCTCGATATGGAGCCTCGGCTTCGTCGGAGAACCAATGCTGAAGTGACATAACTTCTGCGATTGGGCCGCAACTGCGTGATTTAGCCCGGATACCTGGGCTCGCACGGACTGGAAAGGCAACTTAATGCGTTGGAACAAACGCTCAGAAATGAAGGTCGCTTCGGACCCGGAATCAATTAACGCACGTGCGGTATATGTAGTGCCCAAGGGGCAAACATTGATGACCGCCGTGCCGAGAAGGACATTCTGAGCATTATTAGCAAAGAAATTCTGCACATTTGTTGCCGTTGGATTTGGAGTGGACTGTATGTTGGACGATGAAGAGGCACCATTGTGGGCACTGTCACCCCGATGGAGAAGAGTGTTGTGCCGCCCTTTGCATGTAAAGCAATTGTGCGCACTTGTACACTCTCGGAGTTGGTGACCTCTTGCGAAACAGTTCAAACAGAGACTTTTCTGTTTGATGTATGTCATCCTCTCGTTGACCGACATTTGCAAAAAACGCGGACACACCCGGACAGGGTGATTCTCCTTTGAGCACAAGTCACACGATTTGCCTTTCGGAGTGACTCTGGCCTCAAAGGAGTTGACTCGCTTCGAATTCTGCGGACGGGATGGTCCTGCAGTCGCGATCTGTGAATTGGCAGTCTGTTTTACGTCCTCAATCGCTTCGAGCGTACGGTAGCGCTCATTGAGGAACGTGCTCATATCCTGCCATGCGGGAATCTTCGCTTTGTCCACCAACGATTGCTCCCACAACGAGAGTGTGAGCTTGGGAAGTTTGGACGAGCAGAGGAAAACGAGGATGCAATCTGCGAACGGGCTACAGACGGAAATGTCTGAATGCTCAAGAGCGGTCAAGCAACGCTGAATCGTGCTCTGCAGCTCCTTGATAGCTGCTCCCGACTCTTGGGTAACCGTGGACAGGTTAAATAGGATCTTCAACTGGCTTGTGATCAACAAGCGCTTGTTCTCAAACCGTTCGCAGAGAGCACCCCAAGCCGACGCGAAACCATCGTTCGTCAGCGGAAATTTGGCTACTATTTCATTGGCCTCATCTGCGGTCTTCGAATTCAGATGGAAAAGTTTCTCGACCGGAGTCAACCTTGGATTGTTGACATAGATGGCCGTGAAAAGGTCACGGAAAGTCGGCCACCGCAAGTAATCCCCACGGAAAACTTCGGTGTCGACTGGAGGGAGCCGGCAGCCACTGGAGTATACAGGAGGAACGGATGCTTCACTCCTGCTGGACCCGGAAACCTGGGTAATTTGCCCCTTAACACGGGCGAGACACCGCTCGTACACTGCATAGCAGTGATCGTACTTTGCCTCCATCGCCTGTGTGCCTTCACTGTCGCCGTCTTGATGCAGTGCATCAGCACATGTGGAATAAGCGGCTTCGACGTTGTCCCAGAGGACTTGCAGCCGGTCACGACGGATTTCGTACGTGTGTACATTGTCATCTTCGGCTGCAGGCCCTCTGACCCGACTCTCGAAATGCACCAGTCTGTCAGAGACGGCAACGAAATTGCTGAGAGCCATCGCACGGGTTTTGCTATATTTAGCTTGGACGGAACGGGTAGTTGCCTGACTACGTAGAGCAGTCGAAGATGTGCGCAACAGCGGAGTCTTTGCAGAAGCAGACGGCGACGGACGATCGACCTTTACTCGGAGTTGAGCGGCAGGTGTGGCGGATTGGGACCCCGAAGGAGCGGGCGAAGCGGACGACAGGCGACGAACTGTGGTCGGAAGCTTTAGCGAGTGTTTTGAGTCCTTTTCGCTCTTTTGGCTCTTGGACATACTATGCTTCGGCAGTCACTTTAGAGTCTTTTCTCAACAAAGACTCGCGGTAAAGCGGACAGCCGAAAGCAAGCACAAAACGGAGAAGAACTTCGGCTGTCACAGGATAGTGAGCAAAAGCCGACACAAGAAAACAGACGAGGAACAAAATCGCTGTTGGAAAAACAAAAAAATGTTTCGGTGTTGGAAAAACAAAAAAATGTTTGAGTAAAACACAAACTGCAGCGTGAATCTTTATTTCTCGATGTGATTGCTGCTGTTTATATACGTAAACGTGAATGAATAATATATGTGTATGTGTAGTGATGGATAATATATATTATATACAACAGTGGATGTGAAAATACTGTTTAGTTTTAATATGATCGGAGCATATACGGAGTGTATATGTGTGTAAGTGTCGTGTATGGAAATGTACGTGTGTGTATGTGTGTTGTGTGTGTATATATATATATATGTATATATATATATATATATGGAGTGTAGTGGATCTACGCGCGTTTGCTATGAGAGGAGCAACTCTCTTGTTATTTGAATATAACCAATAGAGAGCTTGCCTACACAGGAGTGTGTTAAAGAAAACAGACAAACGCGATACGACAGAAAAAGAAATAGCAAAATACACACAACCGCGGCCAAAAACGGAAAATATTAGCGAACTCTTTTAAACTGTATAAATACTTACACATACATATACATATAAGGATATATATATATATATATATATTGTGCCAAGTATACACAAAGTAGAAAAGATGGCTGAGAAAATGCCGGTCGAACGCTTATGTACTTATATATATGCTGTGTCACATATATATAAGTTACAAGGAAAAAATATGGCGCGAACACGACACTTGCACAAAATGTATGGATGGAAAAAAAGTGTATTACTTATCTTGAAACAAAACAACCAATGCTGCTGCTGGGGTCGAGCTATCCAATAATCCGGCTCGAAGGACCAAATGATTGTAGGGGGGATGTTTCTTCGTTGAGATAAAAACCACTTTCACTTTTTTTCTAATTATGAAAACTGGAACTTGTCGTATTTTATTTTCACTTCGAAATGTACATGTGCTTGTGCGTAGAAAATTTGAACATATAAAAACAAAGTGGAGAAGAAAAAGCACTAAAAAGGGCAGGGTGACCATCTTCAGAGGAAAACCAAGAACAGTGTGACTGCGCGTATGACACGGTCACACGCACAGTATACTAGCTTTGTCGCTATCGATAACTTTCGATCGCGACCACACTGTCAGCTGGCCTGAGTGGTCACACCTGCAGTCATCTGGCATCAACACACTTTAAAGCATTTTCCATTAGTTGCAGCTAAGCCAAAGTGCAATTTCAGCTCTTCCCACTGATAAAATATTTTCGATACCGCCAATTCAATCGACAACCATCTTGTGTCACTGACTCTGGGAATTTTCAAATTATCCTTTTAGAAAAAATTTACGTAATTAAAATAGTTACATAATTATAATTTACACAATAAAAATGTTATTGAAACAATAATTTATGGTACTTTGTTAAAAACAACATGCAGGACAATTCACACATAACAAATAGAACATAATTGGCACAATAAAGTAAGTCAGCTAAATACTCACGGACACTTAAAAAAATACATAACTGTTAAGATAAAAATTCAAATGTCTGTAACTACAGTTTGAAATACCTTATCATCGTTTAAACATTTATACATTTTTTATACCCGCTACCCATAGGGTAGAAGGGTATTATAACTTTGTGCCGACAGGAAATGTATGTAACAGGTAGAAGGAGGCATCTCCGACCCTATAAGGTATATATATGCTTGATCAGCATCAATAGCCGAGACGATCTAGCCATGTCCGTCTGTCCGTATGAACACCTTCAGATCTCAGAGACTACGAGGGATAGAGTTACAATTTTTTTTTCTCAGCATTTGTTATGTTTGCACGCAGATCAAGTTTGTTTCAAATTCAAAGAAATACTTTTGTATGGGCAAAAACGCCTACTTACTAGGGGTCTTTGTTGCTGTGGCTGACAATCTGGTATATTGAGTCGTCTATGGTATATTTTGAATGCGGTACTATATCGATATACCACATATACAATTTGGTATATTTTAGTATTTTTGTAGTATATTTAGTATATTTTAAAAATAATACCGCATAAAAAATATTGCTTTTATTCAATATGGGTAGCGGGTATCTCACAGTCGAGTACACTCGACTGTAGCTTTCTTAATTGTTTGATACTCTATTTGACGGTATTAACTTTTAGAAAACCAGTTAAACGTTTCATAAATTAAAAATTCAAATTCTCTGGGAGGTGATGTTTAAAAACTTGGCTAATAGCCAGCTGTACAGAATGGCACACATCTTATTAAAATTAGGATTGGAGTTTCCTTTTTAGTTCTGTGAAAACACTATGGTTTTTGCCTGTCATGACATTGTCTGTCCCAATACCAATTTCGTTTGCCCACTCTTTAGAATTTCAAAATTTTGCCGAATTATTTGATTTCAGCCTATTGCCCATACAAATTCATCGTTTGTCCAAGTTTCAAAGTGTCAAATTTTTGCCAAATTTCAAAATTTTTCAAATTTTGTTTGACTTTTTCAGACTGCCTATTCGCTATTTTCGTTGCCCACCCTTTAGAATTTCAAAATTTTGCCGTGTGACACACCATACTACGCCCCATAATAAACAAAAGCCTAAAACATTATATATGTTTTATATACCAGAGTTTTTCTCTCACATACGGTCACTCACCCAGCTGTGCTGAGTTACCAGCACATGTGCAACGCGAACAGAGCCAAGTGAGATAACAGCGCATGCGTAAATTTAGGGAAAAGAAAGCAAAAGCAAGTTGGCAGAGCCAAGACCTTGACCTAGATAAAGGCGAGAGTAGGAGGAGCGACTCTGACTCTCTGATAAGAACTTGCCAGTGCGAAACGTTTTTACCCGCGAGTGCCATTAATAGCAAGTCTTGAACAAAATCCACGTGCAAAATTGACAACGAGAAGTTCCATCACGCAACCCACGAATATTCTACAGGTACGTTCAAGCTGAATGCTTGGTACCCACTTGCACATTGATTATTCCCCTTTGCTCCCCGTTTAACATATGCGATTACGCATAACCAATAAGCATTGTTATTACATAACCCCATTCGAGTGCGACAACGCACTAACACAGCCACACTAACGTCATACGCTAAACATTGTTCCTTTTCGCTGCGTCTTTCGTTTGTCTTTTCTTTTCGCACAACGCGCATGCTTTTCCCGTTCGCTGTAGTAGTGTGACTACAGACTACTACAGTCGACGCTGAAAAAGAGTGTAGAGTGTGACTGTGCCAGTGTGATTACACGCCAGCATTTATCTCACTCATACTGTGTACCTCGTTTTCGTAGTGCTCGTGCAAAGCAAAGTGCCCGTTCGCTGTAGCAGTGAGACTACCAGTAGTACAGTCGACGCTGGAATAGTGTGTATAGTGCGGCTGTACCAGTGTCATTACACACCAACACTCGTCTCACCTTCACCGTACATCCCGGTTCAATTCTTCACGAAGTACACCGAACTTTCACATTAGCTGTGGTAGTGTGACTACAAACTACTACAGTCGACGCTGGAACAGTGTGTACGGTATGATTGGACCAGAGTGATTACACACTCACAACCATTCCACCCTCGCCGCGTGTCTCGTTTTATACTATTCGCACGAACCACAACTTCTTCCCGTTAGCTGTAGTAGGGTGACTACAACCACTACAGTCGACACCGAAATAGTGCGTACAGCGCAACATAGTCAGTGTGCTTCACACTGACACCCGTGACACCCACCCGCATAACATTTCTACCGTTGGACTATGGTCCGGATTCCCAATTTGGTGGCATTAAATCGAATATTGCATCTATCGAGCTGAAACTTGGCATACTTCAATAATAGACCACTCTAAATATTTAAGAAAACTTTCAAGTAAGTTTGACCACGCCTACTCCAATGCCCATATAGACATCATGACGTATACGTGATATTTTATTTAAATTTTTTTTTTTTTTTTTTTATTTATTGCACTCTTTTTTGTCGTTGCTCAGTGTACATTCATCTATTTGACCAAATATAAATTTAGCCATCGCGAAAGAGTGGCGTCCGCTGTCGATCCACACGTCCAGCAAAGTGGCGTGACAGAACTCAAGCACATCCAAATAATGAAATCATCGGAAAAGCTGCAAAAAGCCGCAAACCGGACTATTATTAAAATTTAATATAAAGTGTTTAGTATTGTTTAACACCTTTTTTTCCTCTACAAAAGACGAACACTTTTGTCAGCTTTTTGTTTTCCTAGGACAACACAAAACAGTACACATATATAACGTTAAACAAATTATCACACAAACTGTGTTTATTAGTCTTAAATTACATACCTCCAACTTCAATATCTATTTTAAAAAATTGAAAATTATTATTTCGTTTGGATTTGCCAAGCGCTCAAAGTCACTAAAAGTTTGCCGCCAATTTTGTCACAAAAATCAGCTGCTCAATCACCTGACTTTAAACATCTATAAAAATTGCAAGGTTGCATTTTTGACAAAAATATTTATTGATACTTTCTATCTAGGGTGTTTAGTTTTAATTTATGAAAAAAAAAAATTCAGATTTTCTTGCATAAAATTTTGGACTTTATGCCACCAAAACGGCAATCCGGACCATAGTGCGACGTTGGACCTGAGGACAATCCCAGAAGCGTAAATATCTATATCATTGTTGACTTATCTGGAACCAGTGAAACAAGAAATAAAGAAAACAAAAATAAAAATTCAAAAACCACTGTCTTTCTTTCACATCGAGATCTCCATTCGGCTACCAAGATTGTCTCACACCTTGTGATACTCGGCTTGTAGGGTTTCAGCAAACATAAATTTCTTATTTCGACCCCTGGACAGCGCTACTTACCTCGGCGTTGTGACGGTTCGTTACAGCCGAGTTCCAAAAATTTTCATATTGATTAATGTAAACGTATATCTGGTAAAATTGAAAGCACAAATTCAAGTGGCTTCGCCATGAAGTTGGCTGCAAACGATTAACGGGTTGCCCAACTAATCGTTTGGTGTTGCCAGCATATGGGCAATAGGTGGATGGCTGAGTTGCCACAGTATGTTGTTTCTGGCGATGGAAATGTGCTTATTACCAGTGCGGCACCCAACGAGAAGAGCAGCAATAACATAAATCGCATGGAGAAACGTTACAGCTTCTCCAGCATCTTTGATAGCTCGGTGGGTCAACGTAATATCTATGATAAGTGTGTGGGACCCAAACTCATGGAGGAGGAATGTGTCACAATAATGGCATATGGAACATCTGGTTCTGGCAAAACCTACACACTGTTTGGTACGTTCATTGCTTGGTACTTTTTTTTGCGTTGCAGGCGGCAATGCAATGGCTGGCGTTATTCCACGTGCTCTGGAGAATATCTTCACAATGTACAAGAATCAATTATACACAACGCCCAAGTATGAACATTTTTTAAATAATTCAAAATTTTAAAATTCTAAAGGATGGACAAACAAAATAGCGAATGGGCAGTCTAAAAAAGTAAAAAAATGTGAAAAATTTTGTAATTTGGCAAAATATTGAGACTTTGAAACTTGGGCAAACGATGAATTTGTATGGGCAATAGGCTGAAATCTAAAAAGGTTTGATAATTTTTTAAATAATGAAAAATTTTGAAACTCTAAAGGGTGGGCAAACGGAAATAGCGAATGGGCAGTCTGAAAAAGTAAAAAAAAATTTGAAAAATTTTCAAATTTGGCAAGAATTTGAGACTTTGAAACTTGGGCAAACGATGAATTCGTATGGAGAACCAGGTGAAATCAAAAAGGTATGAAAATTTTGTGAATTCATCAAAATTTTGAAATTCTAACGGGTAGCCAATCGAAAACAATGAATGGGCAGTCTAAAAAAGTAAAAAAAATTTGAAAAATTTTGAAGCTTGGCAAAAATGCGAGGGTTTGAAACTTCGGCAAACGATGAATTTGTACGGGCAATCAAAAAAGTTGAAAACCTTCACATTTTTCAAAATTTTGAAATTCTGAGATATGGGCAGACTTGAAAAAACTTGAGGCTACCGTTGTAGAGTTTTAGTTTTCATAATTTCGTGGTGTGGGCGATCGATTTTGAGTCATTCATGCCGAAAAAGTGTCAAAATTTTTCAAAATTCAAAATCCCGAAAACGAAAATTTTTTTCGAAAAACTAAAAGATGGGCAAACATCGGCAAACGATTTTAAAACGATTTCTGTAAAAAAATTTTGAAAAAAAATTTTTTTGAATTTAAAAAAAAAAATTTTCATAATTTTGAAACTAAGGGTGGGCAAAAAAAAAATTTTCCCTGGACAAACATGGGCAAACGATTTAAAGCAATGGGCACCAATTTTTTTTTTTTGAATATCTCAATTCACTGGACCCAGCTTCTCTGAGCTTAATTTACAGCATCATCTACAAACATCTCTAAAAAATTAATGCCCAACAAGATGGAATACGAATTTTACAATGTTTAAGTCTATTGTAGACAATTGGTTCAACATTAATGAAATTCTATAGAAAAACAAGAAAGTCAACGATTATTGCTTATAAACATATCAATGCTAAAACAATTGGTAGACTTATGTAGCGATTTCGATATTATTTTTAAGAAGCTTAAATTTTGCAATTTTCCATCCCTATGTTTTGTGATACCGTAAGTTTAAAAAATAAAGCGGCATATTTGCGCGTCACAAGAGGAAGATGTACCGGCACTGGTAACATTAAAAGAAAAGATTTGTAATAATGTTAATGAAATTTGGATTTCAAATATTTGTGTGTGGCATAAAGCTGCTTGTTTTTTGTTTCCACCTGCGTTACAAATGCAGCATAACGATCAAGACGCAATACAAAAGTTTTGCATTTCACAAATTAAGTACTTGGACGTTCCATCAACTAGTTCTGCTCAAATTAGCCCAAGCACACCAAACTGCGATTCTACAGTATTTTCATTTGAAAGCTCAACTTTTTCCACAAGTACAATAGTAGACAAGGATTAGAATGTTTCTTTTTTTTTCCCAACCTAAGTCCACACTGAATAGCTTCAAAACACCTGAAGTCGAGCTGGAAAGCTATTGTAAAGAAATGGTTGATATAGGATATGACTTTGATGTTTTAAAATGGTTGAAGGATAAAGAACAGACATATCCCAGACTCTCAAACTTCGCACTTAAAGTCCACTCAATGCCGGCAAGTAATGCTGCTGCAGTGCGCGGATTTTCTTTGGCTGGAAACGTCATTACTGAAAAGAGGAACCGTCTTTGTCCAAAATCTGTCGACAGCATAATATTTTTAAACTCGTATTATAAAGCATTTGACCATTGATTCTTTTTTCCGATTCTTTATTATAATTTCTTAATTTCCTTTAGTATGTAAATGTAAAACCTAATTAAGTTTAATATAAATTTGAAATCATAATGCGATGAACCAATGAATATGTTACCTATTTGTTTTAAAAGAAAATTAAAACATGAAAATAAACGCTTTGTTGTGATATCATTTTCATTGTGTTGTGTTTCACCTTCTTTTTTGCACATTTCATCTCTGCAAAAAAAGTATCGTTTGCTGCGCGCATGAGTAAAATCATACAAGTTGATTTTTGTGAGTTGAGTGCTATTCTTTTTCATGAATACCCGCGCCGTTTTCTGATGGGGACCAACCAAGCCATCGAGTTTTCGTCGCAATAACCGGACGGACACTACATATATGCGGAGGCGTTATAACCGGATTCTACTTACTCCTGATTGAGCTGTTGATTCTCATTGAGAGTCTGCTGATATTTTTGCACCGTTGTCTCGATAAAATACTTCTGACTGTCATCAGCATTTCCGATGAAACTGCTATTAAATTGGTGCAAAAACTTGGTCAAGGGCCAATGGTGACAACACCAATTTGTAAACAATAAGGTAAATTTATCTTGCGCAATTATCTGTTGACAGTCGCTTTTGTGAGTCTATTTCGGTGATTTCCCCAAAATGGAAAAAATTGAATATCGAGCTGTAATTAAATTTTATTTTTTGAAAGACAATATGCTTTCACAAATCAAAGATGAGTTGGACTCTGTGTATGGTGACTCTGCACCATCGTTTTCCACAGTAAAATTTTGAGAAGCTGAATTTAAACGTGGTCGCAGGAGCTTGGAAGATGATGAACGTCTTGGGCGTCTAAAAATTGTAACCACTAAAGATAACATCGCTAAAGATCATCAATTGGTACTAGACGACCGCCGGATTAAACTTAGGGAAATAGCTGAGATTATGAAGATGTCAAAAGAACGTGTTTGTCACATATTAAACCAAGACTTGGGCATGAGAAAGCTGTCCGAACGTTGGGTGTCGCGTTTGCTTACGCTAGACCACAAACGTGCGCCCGTGAACATTTCCAGCGCTCTATTGGCTCAGTTTAGAGGCAATTAGACCGAGTTTTGGCGTCGATTGATAACTGTAGACGAAACTTGGATTTATCATTATACGCCCGAAACAAAAATCCAATCTAAACAGTGCACAGTGGTTGCGCTCATAGGCCATAATTCAAAAAATCGGCAGAACAGAAAATTTGCGAAAAGTAAGCAAACTGTCTACACAATGTCCAAGTTTCTCAATGGCAAACCAGATTTTTCTGGAAAGGTAACGGACCTTTCTAAAAATAGAATGCAAAGCTTGAACACGTGTTCAGTTTTGCAGTGTAGCGGCGTTAAGTTAATTCTTCCTCAAAACATCTTTAGATTTAAAAGTGTTCAAACGTTCGTTAGAGAGGTCCGAATTTTATTATTTAAAATGAATTTTAAAGTTGAAGGTATTTACTTACGAATTACTTATTGTGAAATGGATTTGATAAATATTTTGTTCGTTATGTGTTTTTAATTATTTTTTCTTTTTCATGTTTAAGTAGACTTTTAGATATGTTGCAAAAAAAAAATCGGAGAGTTGCTAGTGTAATAGAAGAAAGCATTAAACACAAAGGCTACGCAGTTGACATGACAAAACTTAATAATTATATTAGTTACATTTGCAAAAAAATTTGTGCTTTTTGGGCCAAATACAATCGTTTTAAGAATTCAATTGTTAAACATCAATCTAATTGGCTGAACACTATTGAAACAATTATAATTGAGCCACCTCAACAAAGGATTGGAAGTACTGAACGTGGACGACCCAAAATTGATTTTGCTGAGTCCTTTAAAAGGACGAAGCGTTGTCGGATAGCTCTCCTAGAAAAACATGATGAGTCTGCAGCTTCTGTTTTTCGTTCATCCTATCTTCAACTGATCCCAAAGTCATCCGAACCAAATATGGAAAAGGTCTTATCGCTTTTAATGGACAATGGAATCACGAAACATCAATACTTGCTTATTCGTGAATTTATAAATAGTGAAGCTTCATGCAATATATTGCCAAGCTATGAGAAAATTTTTAAATTTAAGACCTTAAGATATCCAGAAAATATTATATATAACGGTGGCAGAAACATATGCAGAAGTTGAGCTGCAGAGTCTACTAGACAACACAGCTTAGAGCTCCAAAAAAATGTAACTGAAAATTGTCTTGATGGCACGGAGAACACATTAACATTTATTGGAAAATGGGGCTTTGATGGCAGTACAGGGCACAGTGAATATAAGCAAAAGTTTTCAAACTGCAATGACGATGATAGATACAAATAGACATCTACGTCCCACTTCAGCTTATATCTGAAAGTAACTCAAAAATAATATGGAAAAATCCTAGACCATCATCTACACGCTATTGTAGGCCAGTCAGACTTCAATTTAAAAAGGAGACAGCCACACTATCCGTTGAAGAAGAACTGTACTTCAAAAATAAAATGGATAACTTAAAGTCAACCGAATTTGAAAATCCCAATAAAAAATTATTTATAAATCATAGCCTGCAACTTACAATGGTAGATGGTAAAGAGTGCAACGCGTTAAAAATGTCTTACAAAAAAGCTGACAAAAGTATTGTGAATTTGGCTTATCACCACTTCATTCCTACATACGCTTTTTTAAGTACTTTTTGCACATTTCGTACAAATTGGAAATTGAAAAATGTGGCAAGCGAGATCAGCAGAACGAAAGCTTAATGTACTGCAAAGAAAATAACGAGTACAAGCGGAGTTTCGCTATAAAATGGGAATAATTGTTGATAAGCCTAGAGACGGAGGCAGAGGAACTTCCAACGATGGAAATACAGCCAGGAAATTTGTTGGTAACCCGAGCTTAGCATCTGATATTACAGGCATTGATTAAGAAGTCACAACCCGCTGCGCAACGATATTGCAAGCCTTAGCATCAGGATATTCTATTAATGCTCAAAAATTCGAAACCTATGCGTTGGATGCTGCTAAGCAGTTGATAAAAATATATCCATGGTACTATCTTCCAGCAACAGTGCATAAAATTTTAATTCACGGTACGAAAGTGAGCATGCGTTGCTGTCAATTGGAGAGCTATCAGAAAAAGTTGCGGAGTCCAACAACAACGAAATAAAGAAATGCCGGCTGCAACATACTCGGGAGACGTCTCGCATATTGACAAATACAGACGTAATTAATACATTTCTTTTGCGTTCAGACCCTTTCATAACAAATCAAAGGAAACTACCAAAAAGAGACAAATCTAATTTTTTTTCCAGCACATTTGATTTATTAGAGAATTCATCATCCGAGTCTTTCACCGTACTTTCGGCGAAACGTTTTTTGGCACGTGGCATGTTGATTGAATTTCACAACTAGACTGACTTTTTAATTCATGTCGATCCCTTTTCAGTTCCTTCTCAGCCTCTAATACACACACAGTGTGGCAATATTTGACGAACACTATCTGTCTCACTCATGCCCATGGCCAAACTACGTTGACAGAATTATGTACAGAATTATGTATCTGCCTCGCACGAAAGAAAGGGGAACCACAAAGAAATAAAACAAATGTGTACCAACAAATAATCGTTATAATTTGAATGTTTAAATTAATCTGCCACACGGCCTTCCTGACCTATCTCACGTCCTCGTGAGTTTACAATATAAAGGTTTTACAAAATATTCTCTTATTATTATTATTATTATTTTTCTTTTAATACAAATTCAAATTCAAGCAGGTTTTGCAAAAATACATTTTTTTCTTCTTAAATCAAAATTGAAGAAATTATTTGTTACTCTTATACAACGTTTGCCATGAGATCCAGATTACCACCAACTTAAATCCAAACAATTAAAATTATTCAGCTTTTTCTTTCATAAGGCGATCATATTCTTCATTTCATTTACAAAAATCATGCCAACAACTATCATCATTACAAATACATACCTTGCAGTTTAGTTTATAAGCCGGCCAAATAACAGACGCCGATCATTACCAAAATTTCGGTATTAATGCAGCAAATGGCGAACCACATAACTCGGGCGCTCACCTCTACAGAAAGTCATGAAACATGGAACTGATCCGGGTGTTTACAATGTCTTTATTCTTTTTCAAGATCACAGCCCTCGCCGGCTTGATCTGTGGCATCTTCATCACTGGCTTCATCACTCAGTTCTGTGATTTCTTCATCATCACACTCATTATCCAATTCTGTGGTAATCCCCTTCTCAGGCATACGTCTCAAAAATTCGTGAGAATATTTATATGTTCTATTATTAGTTAGTGCCTTAAGTTTATACCGATCTCCTTCCAATATTTCGGTTACTAAGAACGGTCCTCTAAACTTAGGGTCTAATTTTGTCTGATGACGCTCTTCGTTCTTAAGCAAAACGTGATCACCAACTTTATGTCTTACAATAGTAGACTTATCTTTATCAAATCTAGCCTTATCGTAATTGTGCTTTCTTTTCCATTTTTTTGCATAGCCATTACTCTAACTTTATCAATATCAACATCGTTCTTATTTTCAACAACAGGTACGAGACCAACCGGCCTTGCTTCTTTGCCAAGTAGTTCTAAAGGGCTAACCTTAGTCACTCTATTGGGCGTACAATTAAGAGCCAGCTGAATTTCGCATAAAGCATCTTGCCATGACCCCTGACCTGTCTCAACCGCTGTTAGCATGGACTTTAGAGTACTCATAATATAATGTCTGACCCACGTTGTTGGGCGAAATCTCAAATTCTTGTAATATCAGCCCCTTGTTGGGTGCCAGAATTACTTGCAGCATGCCGCGCCGCCACACCGCCTTTTTTCCTATTTGCGTGTGCGGCTCCTCGATCATCATCACCAGCCGAACGGGACCCTTTGAACCCTTAGCTCTTCCGGGATGTGGGGGGTTGTTGCTGTCACTGATGATCGCTATGCTAGCGGTGAGTTATTATAGAGTCCCTCATTAAATATGCATGAAACGATACTCATGCGAATACAACAAAAGGCACACATGCCAAAAAAGAAACAAGTAAGAAAGCTACAGTCGAGTGTGCTCGACTGTGAGATACCCGCTACCCATTTTGAATAAAATTAATATATTTTGCGGTATTATTCTTAAAACATACCAATTATACTACAAAAATACTAAAAATACATTTTGGGGTATTATTAAAATATACCAAATATACTAAAACACTAAAAATATACCAAATGGTATATTTGGTATATCGATATAGTACCGCATTCAAAATATACCAAAGACGGCACAATATACCAGATTGTCGGCCAAAGCAAATTAGACCCCTAGTAAGTAGGCGTTTTTGCCCATACAAAAGTATTTCTTTAATAACTTCGACAATTTTTATCTGATCGCAACCAAATTTTCAGGAATCATAAATACTATACTTATTATTGTATATACCAAAATTCGCAAGTCTAGCTTTACAATTACGCTTGTTATTTGATTTGATATTTTATACCCGCTACCCATAGGGTAGAAGGGTATTATAACTTTGTGCCGACAGGAAATGTATGTAACAGGTAGAAGGAGGCAACTCCCACCCTACAAAGTATATATATTCTTGATCAGCGTCAACAGCCGAGACGATCTGGTCATGTCCGTCTGTCCGTCTGTGTGTCTGTCCGTCTGTCCGTATGAAACACTGGATCTCAGAGACTATAAGAGATAGAGCTATAATTTTTTTTCACAGCATTTGTTATGTTTGCACGCATATCAAGTTTGTTTCAAATTTTTGCCACGCCCACTTCCGCCCCCGCAAATCAAAAAAATCGAATTACAAGCGTAATTTTAAAGCTAAGGTTGTGAATTTTGGTATATATAATAATAACTATAGTAGTTATGATTCCTGAAAATTTGGCGATCAGATAAAAATTGTCGAAGTTATTAAAGAAATTCTTTTGTATGGGCAAAAACGCCTACTTACTAGTGGTCTGAATTGCTTTGGCTGACAATCTGGTATATTGAGCCGTCCATGGTATATTTTGAATGCGGTACTATATCGATATACCACATATACCATTTGGTATTTTTAGAATATTTGCAGTATATTCGGTATATTTTCAGAATAATACCGCAAAATATATTGCTTTTAATCAAATTGGTTAGCGGGTATCTCACAGTCGAGTACACTCGACTGTTGCTTTCTTACTTGTTTTTAATGTTCACTGAATGTTTTATATATTGTATTCGTTTTGTTGTCATTTAAATTCTATTGCCAAAACACACTCAACAAAACATTTATTCTTATTTTCTTTCTCCGTGCCTGAAAAAGAAATCGCAATAGCGATACATGGCAATAAAATATACGAATATCAATGCAAAGTCAATCAGTTAACTCATTTCTGATTTTTCTTTGTTTTTGTCTTTATTAACCTCTGCACTAGGCAGATGAGTTAACTGATGCACTTGTCATCGCAAATCAAGGCAAATACATAACAAGGGATAGAATATTAAACGAAAAGAAAAGTGCGCAAGCCGCCGGCAATCACAGCGCGGCTACACTGGCCAACACAAAAGTGTTACCGATGTGGCAGCTAACGCCTTGCTACTTTCTTTATCACTCACCCAAATTTCCTCGATGAAGGCCTTCTCGACGATGTTGTGTTGTTGTATTTGTGTAAATTTTGATTAATTTTAATTCTTTCACCAATTTATGATTTGTCTGCACTTGATTGTTTTACGACACTTTGTTTTTTTAAGTTATTAGGCACAGAAAAAACAAACAACAAAATATGTTCTGTCCAGTATAGTCTTTTAATTTTTTTTTACTTATTATTTTTACACACACACAATGTCTATTTCACTGCTTCAGTGTTTTTTTTTCCTGCTCTTTGGCTCACTTTGTTCACTAACTTATTAATGCTTTTAATTATTATTTTTCTCGCTATGTTCATATGGTTTTGGGCTTTCAGTATTTTACTGATTGTACCCGCTACCCATAGGGTAGAAGGGTATTATAACTTTGTGCCGGCAGGAAATGTATGTAACAGGTAAAAGGAGGCATCTCCGACCCTATAAAGTATATATATTCTTGATCAGCGTCAACAGCCGAGACGATTTAGCCATGTCCGTCTGTCCGTCTGTGTGTCCGTCCGTCTGTCCGTATGAAACACTGGATCTCAGAGACTATAAGAGATAGAACTATAATTTTCGACAGCATTTGTTATGTTTGCACGCAGATCAAGTTTGTTTCAAATTTTTGCCACGCCCACTTCCGCCCCCGAAAATAAAAAAAATCGAATCACAAGCGTAATTTTAAAGCTAGAGTTTCGAATTTTAATATATACAATAATTACTATAGTAGTTATGATTCCTGAAAATTTGGTTGCGATCAGGTAAAAATTGTCGAAGTTATTAAATAAATACTTTTGTATTGGCAAAAACGCCTACTTACTAGGGGTCTTAGTTACTTTGGCTGACAATCTGGTATATTGTGCCGTCTATGGTATATTTTGAATGCGGTACTGTATCGATATACCAAATATACCATTCGGTATATTTTTAGTATTTTTGCAGTATATTCGGTATATTTTGAGAAAAATACAGCGAAATATATTTCTTTTATTCAAAATGGGTAGCGGGTATCTCACAGTCGAGTACACTCGACTGTAGCTTTCTTACTTGTTTTAAACTGATATTCAGCCGCAATTGTTGTTCGATTTTCTTAGCGATTTGCACTCGCTATTTATGCACTTGCACTTCTTGTTTTTAAATTTGTTATTTAATTATTTATTTTATTTAATTTGTTTCCTTCCCCGTGTCGTGGTCTGCTCTCTGCTTCTGCTGTCTGTCCTTAGCCAGTTGGCTGGTAGCAAAGATTATTCTTTTCTGTACACCTGATTTCGTCCATCGTTACGCAATTCAGACGTTTCTTCGTATCGTTGCTGTTCAGCTAACAAACAATTGTTAGTAATCTCTGTTAAATTTATATGTTTTTCCACCGTACCTTTTGACTGAACGCGATCTTTTGATATGGGATTTCGAGACAGACAATCTACGTGAGCCATTCGTTCGCCTGACCTATACTGAATGTCAAACTCAAAAGATTGCATGTACAACCTGTGGACTCTTGGAGTCAGTTCCGCTTTTCTGCGAAAGCCTTGAGCGAATTACAATCGGTAAAAACGATAAAATGTCGACCATGCAAGTAATGGCGAAAATGCTTAATAGGATTGAAAGCTGCAAGTTCTTCCAACTCATACGAGTGATAACGCGATTCCGCTGACGAAGTCCGTTTACTAAAGTATTCGATAACTCGTGGCTTGTTCAATTTTGTTCAACAAAATTGCGCCATAGCATCTGTATGAAGCTCAATAGAAAATATTCTACACAAGATTTAAGAATGAAGCATTTCTGATGTTGAAAGAAAATCCTGCTTCGGCGAGTGCTTGTAGAGTAATTTGTAGCCTGTCGAAAGCTTCCTCTTTTGTGCGTACAACTATCATTACATCGTCCATATAAACGATGGCATATGTATGAGTCAGATCACCTAGGGCACGATTAATGGCTCTTTGGAATACAGAAGGCGCATTTTTAAGCCCAAGGTGGGTGAGGGTACCTGGGGTTACAAACGCTGTCCGTTCAATAGAGCTTGTATGTATTCGGATCTGATGGAAGCCACTCGCCATATCAATGCTCGTGAAAAACCTAGCACCATTCAACCTAGCTATCTGATCAGATATAAGTGGCAACGGGTACTTGTCAGAAACAGTATTGGCATTAAGCTCACGATAATCAACACACAGACAGTCTGTACCATTTTTCTTACGGACAAGTAACATTGGACTCGCGAAAGGAGAGGAGCTGTGTCTTATTATATTTGTTTCCAACATGGATGGAATGTCTAACCTTTTCTTTTTCTTCCACACTCAATCGGTAAGGGCGCCTCTAAACCGTCTTATTTTGATCAATCAAGCGAATCTCTAACTGTCCCGTAGTCACGCGGCACTGTGATATACCGTTTATAAAGGAATTTGAATACCCCTGTAATATTGAGAGCAGTTTATCTTTTGTGTGAAAGACTGAAATGCTGAAGCACTGATTGGACCTTATCAGTGCGGGTTCAGGCCTGGCAAGTCCACTGTTGACCAGATTTTCACCTTGCGCCAAATCCTGGAGAAGTCTTACGAAAACCAGATCGACACGTACCATCTCTTCGTCGAGTACAAAGCCGCATTTGATAGCCCCCGGCGAGATCGCCTATATGCCGCCATGTCTGAGCTTGGTATACCAGCAAAGCTGACTAGACTTTGCAGAATGACATTGAGCAACACGATCAGCTCTGTCAAGGTAGGAAGTGGCCAATCCGAAACCTTTACTACCAAGTGTGGCCTCAGACAAGGTGACTCGGTGTCTTGTATACTCTTCAATATTTTAATGGAGAGTATTATAAGAAAGGCTGGTGTGCATCGGACGGGCACTATATTAACCAACAGATATGTCCAGCTCATTGGTTACGCTGATGATATTGATATCATTGGCCGCACCAAGCGTGATGTCACAGGAGCCTTTGGGGCTATTGAAAAGGAATCAGCGAAAGTAGGACTAGCGGTGAATATGGAGAAAACAAAGTTTATGGTGTGCTCTAGCAGAGAATCGCGGCGTCTTGATTCTCAGCTGACCGAAGAGAACTATAGCTTTGGGTCCGTCAAGGAGTTTATCTACCTAGGCACTGCTATAACAAGCACAAATGATGTCAGTCTGGAGATTAAGCGGAGAATAACACTTGCCAACAGATGTTACTTTGGGCTCAGTAGGCAGTTCAATAGTAGAGCTCACTCTCGACGCACAAAAACCACACTCTACAAGACGCTAATTCTTCCAGTACTCCTATATGGTGCGGAGTGCTGGACAGTGACGCAGTCAGATGCAGCTGCTCTTGGAGTGTTCGAGAGAAAAATTCTTCGCATATTTGGTCCAATTTGCGTGGACGATGTTTATCGCGTCAGATACAACCACGAGCTTTTTGAGCTGTACGGTGATGTTGACGTAGCCAGTCGAGTGAAATCTCAAAGACTTCGCTGACTGGGCCACATTGCCCGTATGGATGAAGACGCTCCGGCTCGTAAGGTGTTTGATGCGGTGATTGTTGGGACACGAAGGAGAGGACGAAACCCTGATGGAAACCCTGTCCACACTTGGTGTTACCAACTGGCGAAGGCGCGCTCAGGACAGAGACGCGTGGAGGCACATTGCGCTTCAGGCCAAGACCCGATAAAAGGGTTGTCATGACCATATAATAATAATTATCTGTATCCTGTCCACGTAAATCGGTATCGACACCAGCCAGGTCAGGAGTGCATTCGGAGACTACGACAGGTAATACAGACTTTTCGTTAAACATAGTAAGCGCGCTTGATGTAATTGTCACGCCGATGCCCTGGCTCAAAATTTCCCGACCAATCAGAGCGTCGTATTTGATATGATTGTCTAAAACTACGTGAAATAAGATTTCGAAAGAACGCTTACAAATTAAATCATTTCGCCAATATTTGTAAATTGCTGCAAACAGTGTTGCCACCTATAACCCTCAATGTCACTACGTTATTTATTCTAGTGTCGGATAATCTCAGTGATGCGGTCTCTTTGATGAGTGAACACTCGGCTCCGGAGTCGAAGTAAAATTGGAACGACTCACCAAACTGCAGCAACGTTCCTAAGGGCTCAAGTACTGTGCATATGTTTACATCTTCGATGGTATTGCTCTTGATCGGCGGACGCTCCTGACGATCCGGGCACACAGTAGATACATGTCCAGCTTTTCCACATTTATAACAGATCACGAATGATCGATCTTTTGCTCCAGATTGTTGATTACGGGGCTGCTGACGCTGAGTTGCCTCTTTATTAAAGCGACATTCCGCCTTCTTGTGTCCGGGTTTGCCACAATTATGACACGTGATGTGAGATATAGTCCTGACTCTTTTTCCTTGGGGTGCTGATAAGTTGTCACTCGAATGCTGGTTCTGTCTAGCGTCGAACGAAAAGGCTTTAAGTTCCTGATGCAGCTTCTTTCTGGTTTTGATATCCGTCGTAGAAACCAAACGGCGCAATCGTTTGTCTATCCCAGCTGCATGTGCCAACGTAACGGATACTGCAATCTGCTCGACGCTAAGGGATTTCCAGCGGGCCATAAGTGATGTGACCATTCTGCTTCCATACAGCGACAACCACTCTCCTTCGTTTGGGCGTGCATTTAGCAAATTCATAACGGTTGCGGCCAAAGTCTCCGCTCCAGAAAATAGTTTCTCCGTGCGAAAAAAATTCTCGGAACTCCGTCAATGTAATGCCGGGAAAACATGTCTGCGAGAGCCAGTGAGATGCGGTGCCTTCCAGCAATTTGCTGAGGGACATAACAAGAGCGTTGCCCACTAGCTGGTTATCAGACAAGATGTAGTCGACCGTTGAATACCAGGGGAGAGCGTCTGATCCTGAACGATCAGGGTTGAACTTTGGCAGAACAATGTTTTCGGCATCTTTTGGCTCATTTTGAGAGCACTGCACTTGTTTTATTAGCTCAGCGAAATTACGATTTTGCATCTCCAAAATTGACAAAAGATTTGCATCATTGGCTGGAGGCGGAGGTAATCCCACTTCTGATGACGAGAATTAATCATCCGAGTCTTTCACCGGACTTTCGGCGAAACGTTTTTTGGCGCGTGGCATGTTGATTGACTTTTTAATTCATATCGATCCCTTTTCAATTCCTTCTTACCCTTTAATACACACGCACAGTGTGGTAAGTTATGACTATCTGTCTCACTCATGCCCACGGCCAAACTACGTTGACAGAATTATGTATCTGCCTCGCACGAAAGAAAGGGGAACCACAAAGAAATAAAACAAATGTGTACCAACAAATAATAGTTATAATTTGAATGTTTAAATTAATCTATACATATGTATATGTATCTATACATATGTAATGTATACATATCATAAAAGGAACTTTAGAACCTCATTTCATTATGTTGATGCGAGCGCATTGCTAAGTGAGGCACACCTCCGCTCCGCCGACCGAAAAGCACTCAAAGCTTTTTCGCTCACTAGCAATGCGCTCAATGCGTAAGAATGCACTCAAGCTCCAGTGCTCTCAGCTTCTCTCTCCCACAACTCACCACCGCTGAGCCGCGCTCAGCATAGATCGCCGAAATGCCGTCGGCTTTTTTCTATTAATTAGTTTTCCAACCACGTCTCTTTTCGATCGGTATAATTACCCAACTCTGTGCGCCACAAAAACCCGCCAAGTTTACAAATAAATCTACAATATATATTTAGTGAAAAAAAACGCGAGTGTCTTTTTATTTCGGGAAGCAGAGACATTTCTGGAACTTTTCAGCGCCCCCACGAACACATTATATTTTGAAAAGCTTGTGGGAAGGGGGAGAGTAGTTACATTTTTATACTCTAAATAATTTAAAAACAAATAAATTGGATGCCTAATAATGAATTTTTAGCACTGTAATTCCACAGGTAAGTAAGCAAGTATTTTTGAGCACCGTTGCCATATAATACTACTGCAATACTTACTACGATGCTATGAGAGCTATAGAATACAGTCGTCCGATGTATCCTATTTTTTTTTACCAAATATTAAAAATATATTTTTTTCAGATTTTTGGAAAAAATTTCCAAATGTTGATATCTCAACGGAAAGTATTTATGGTCGCGGCTCCATACAAGCCCAACCACTGTGCAGTGGATTTGAAACCGGACCAAAAAAAACCTAAAGCTGAGTATTCGGCTGGGAAAGTGATGGCGAGTGTTTTTTGAGACAGCCATGGAATTATTTTTATCGACTATCTTGAAAAAGGAAAAACTATAACAGGAGCATAATACGCATCATTATTAGACAAGCTAAAGGAAGAAATTTCGAAAAATCGACCATTTGCAAAAAAAAAGAAATTCTTGTTCCACCAAGACAACGCACCATCTCACACCTCAACAGTCGCCATGGCGAAAATCCACGAATTGCGGTTCGAACTGCTTGACCATCCACCTTATTCACCGGATCTCGCACCAAGCGACTTTTTTTTGTTTCCTCAACTTAAAACTGCGCTCAGCTGACAGAGATTTTTGTCAAATGAGCAGGCATTCTCTTTCGTGAACTCGTGAAGGGTATTATAAATTTGTGCCGGCATGAAATGTATGTAACAGATAGAAGGCGGCATCTCCGACCCTATAAAGTGTATATATTCTTGATCAGCATCAATAGCCGAGACGATCTAGCCATGTCCGTATGAACACCTAGATCTCAGAGACTATAAGAGATAGAACTATAATCTTTTTTCGACAGCAAATCAATAAATTCAAGCGAAATTTTCAAGCTACATACAATAATGTGGTAGTCCCGCGCACACAATAAAACAATCCCGATGCAGTTCAAACGTCCGATTTATGTCACTGCTTAATCAAGACTAAACAGCGTAACTCAATTCTGTATAACATAGAATGTGACATATTGAGAGAATCGATGAAGAGAGCCAATATCGAGAGAGAGAGTTCGGATAGCCGAGAGAGCGTTGAGTAAATATGTACATATGTGTGTATGTATATGTAGGCACACGTCCTACTACAATAATAAGTATAGTATTTATGATTTCTGAAAATTTGATTGCGATCACAAAAAAAAGTTTGGAAGTTATTAAAGAAATACCTTTGTATATTGTGTCGTCTATGCTATATTTTGAATATCGATATAACAAATATACCTTTTGGTATATTTTTAGTATATTTGTAATTTTATTTATTAATTTTTTTTTTAATTCCGCAATATTTTGCTTTTATTCAAAATGGGTAGCGGGTATCTCACAGTCGAGTATACTCGACTGTAACTTTCTTACTTGTTTTTTTTTTATTGATATGTGAAGGTAAGGTTGCGGAGCTATCTTGATGCAATTAAAATTAAAAGAGAACATAATAAGCAAGAAAGCTACAGTCGAGTGTACTCGACTGTGAGATACCCGCTACCCATTTTGAATAAAAGAAATATATTTCGCGGTATTTTTCGCAAAATATACCGAATATACTGCAAAAATACTAAAAATATGCCAAATGGTATATTTGGTATATCGATACAGTACCGAATTCAAAATATACCATAGACGGCACAATATACCAGATTGTCAGCCAAAGTAACTAAGACCCCTAGTAAGTAGGCGTTTTTGCCAATACAAAAGTATTTCTTTAATAACTTCGACAATTTTGACCTGATCGCAGACACACACGGACATGGCTAGATCGTTTCGGCTGTTGACGCTGATCAAGAATATATATACTTTATAGGGTCGGAGATGCCTCCTTCTACCTGTTACATACATTTCCTGCCGGCACAAAGTTATAATACCCTTCAACCCTATGGGTAGCGGGTATAAAAAGGAGAGAGCGAAACACTTTTAGTGTGACCACCTTACGGTTACCAAATTAGTATTTTTCAATAAATAATAACTACTGTATTTAGGATTTTCAATTAAATTGGGAACGACGGAAAAACTAGAAAAGAATTTCTTTTGTGTTGCGAAAGAAACGTTTTTTTTTTTTGAGTTGTCCCAAGCTTTTTATACCCGCTACCCATAGGGTAGAAGGGTATTATAACTTTGTGGGTTATTTTTCCCCCTTTCTTTTAAAGAAATTGTTGAGAGAAATGGGTCGGAAGAGTCTAGTGCTCGATGAAAGACGTCTTGAATATTTGCTAATCTTGCTCTTATATAATTTATTTCGCGCTTTAGATGCGTTTTCTACAAGGACACCAACTGCAACAATAAACTGGTTCATAATTTAGTATCCATGTACTAATATTTTATGTACTGTTTGGGTATTGGGATTGGATATCAAAAATACAGTTCCATATACATATAAATTAAAAGTATTGTTTCAAAAAGATTTGAATTTTTCGGAGTAATGTGCTCAGAAGATATAGCTATTAAAATATATATATATATAAATATATATATAAATATATATATAAATATAAATAAATATATATATTATTATACAAATTATAGATGAGTTTATAGTCCAAATCCAAAATAGCCGAAAATATTTTACTATTTGAGAATGCTCGTCTTGCGGTATTTCCGTCATTGCTATTACCGCTTCCATTTGTTTTGGTGTGTCTATATTAAGGCCAAGCTCAGACCATAACTTCTCTTGAATCCTTTTTTTACGTAAAGATACCTTAAGCTTTTCATCTCCTTTAACATGCCATTTCTTTACTTCAATTCTATAGGAAATTCTCAGCGCAAACTCCATAAACCTTATCCATGCATGAAGCGGACTCACTTCATATTTTAAATTCTCTGATTTTACATCAAAAATTGGCGAGTTAAGGTCTTTTGTTTTAAGTAATTGAATAGGCTTCGCTCCACATAATGGACATGACTGGCACGAATTGGTTCCGGTTACAATGTTTAAGACTTTACCATCTATTAAAGACATATAAGTTTGGTATTTCACGGTTATTATATTGCTTTTGTAGCTGTTAGATAATACGTTTAGGTTTTTTATTTCCACGTCCATATTTTTTTTTCCGTTAATATTAGTGCAGTACTTTCCTTCAAGAACTCAATTTTTAAAGGTCGACAAAATCTCACTATGTGGAGTCCTGTTAATCCATATAACCCGATGATTCTGATCTATTAGCTTTAAAGGTATGACTGTGGTAACAAAAAGCGAATAATGTAGGCCGGCAGATTCGTTCAGTTCAAATCGTTGCTTATACGCGCTGTGCCCAGTAGAGCCATCGAACCCATAGCTCACAATTAAGGTACATTCTGTTGCATCTGGCCAAATATCGAAAACTTCCTCCTGCATTGCAAGTATGCGGCGAGCTGTATGATCCAGCAAATTTTGGAATGAGACTTCCGCTTTCGTTTCACAAATTTTAATATCCAGTGGTCTGCATATCAATTCGGATTCGGCGATTTGATTGTATGAGGGGAAAATATCACATCCCTGTTGCTTATTAAGTGCTCTTATATTCATGTATTGCTGCTTTGTAAATCCATTTTCAATAAAGAATGCCAGTGCACAATCAGGACTTATTGGAATCGGCTTATTCGTATTAAGTTTTTTGTTTATGTCTTGTATACCTTCACTGCTTTTGGCTTTCTTTAATAAAAAGGCTACTTCTGGTTCCTTCGATTTTTTTGCTGAAATTGAGGCAGCGTGTAATAGGAGAGATGTAGAATGAGCTTCTTCCGAGGCCAGCTGGGATGCTAATTTTCTTTTGAGGCGAGGTCCTGCATCTTCATATTTTGATTTTTTTTTCTCCCTGTTTTCAAAATGACTGGTTGGTTATCAATGTATACAACCCTGCTTGAAGCACACCAGCGTGAGTGAACTGATTCAAAACGCTCTAGCATGCGATTGCATTTTGCTAAGTTTCTCTTAACATAGTTAAGGATATATTTAACTTTCTTTAATATTTCCACCATTTTTTTACGGCGTCGTCGTTCCGCTTGCTCTCCTCCCAAACTTTGAGCAGCGCTGCATGAGAGAACTCATAAACACCTGCAACATGTATTGTTAACTCAAAAACGGGCAAAAACCATTACTAAAAATGGATTCTATGGAGATTTGTTAAAAATATTACATTTTTACCTTTAAGGCACTTGGAGGCACTTAAAAGAAAAGCTTCACAGAACACATGTACTTTTGTTAGAATAAGCTAGAACAACACATTTGCAACACATTAGACAAAACAACACAAACATTTGGAAATATATAAAATTTTTAGTAACTATTAATTTACATACCTTGACCTTTATTTTCCATTTACACACTTTTAACTTTTAATGTTGGATTCAATTGATTTACGAGCTGCAACTTGCAGCCTGCAAGTCGTCAAAATTGTTTCGCGAGTTTTTTGTCTAAAACAAAACAACACTGAACAGCTGACTTTAAAAGCGCGCAAAAAATTAGGGGTATTCCCAAAAAATCTTATCAAATCATATAAGTATTAAAGATACCAAAAAAAAAAAAAAATTAAACGACACTATTTCACAAAAAAAAAAGTAAGAAAGTTACAGTCGAGTGTGCTCGACTGTGAGATACCCGCTACCCATTTTTAATAAAGGCAAAATATTGCGGTATCATTTTGAAAATATACCGAAAACACTTAAAAAATACAAAAAAAATATACCAAATGGTATGTTTGGTATATCAATATAGTACCGCATTCAAAATATACCATAAACGGCACAATGTGCCAGATTGTCGGCCAAAGCAACTAAGACCCCTAGTAAGTAGGCGTTTTTGCCCATACAAAAGTATTTCTTTAATAACTTCCACAATTTTTATCTGATCGCAACCAAATTTTCAGGAATCATAACTACTATAGTATTTATATATATATATATATACCAAAATTTGCAACTTTAGCTTTAAAATTACGCTTGTTATTCGATTTTTTTTGATTTGCGGGTGCGAAAGTGGGCGTGGCAAAAATTTGAAGCAAACTTGATCTGCGTGCAAACATAACAAATGCTGTCGAAAAAAAATTATAGCTCTACCTCTTATAGTCTCTGAGATCTAGGTCTTCATACGGACAGACGGACGGACACACAGACGGACAGACACACAGACGGACATGGCTAGATCGTCTCGGCTGTTGACGCTGATCAAGAATATATATACTTTATATATATAAAAATTCGCGCTCAACAGCCGAAAAATCACACTGTTCGGATTAGCCGATCAAACTTGCATGCGATCACATTTTCGTTGTAAATTTTAAATCCACTCGGGTGCGAGCGATTTTTGTTTGGTTTCACTCCAAATTGTTCGGCTCGTGTTCAGCATAATGATTTCGGGCACTACTCATACGATTCAACAATCATTTTTTGAACAAGAATAGCACTCAACTCACAAAAATCAACTCGTATGATTTTACTCATGCGCGCAGCAACCGAAACTTTTTTTGCACAGATGAAATGTGAGAAGACAAAAAAAAAAAACAAGCAACAACAACAAGCTTCAAGAAGCTCGCATAGAAATTGTTTCTGTACATGCATTCGTAATGCTCACTTCGTGTCGTCTTGTCGCTAATCGTTTGATGATGCTTTCGTCAACACATGCTCATTTTTTTGATTGGAATTAGAGGTGGGCACGGGCCGGGCATTTTTTTCGTGGCCCGCGGGCTTATACAGGCCCGGAGCGGGTCCGGGCCTTAAAATTAAGATTCGTACGGGCTTCGTGCGGGCCCGGGCCTTAGCAAAAAGGCCCGGCCCGTAAAAACCCGAAATAGGCCCGAAAAAAATTTTGATTTGATCGAATTAGAACCGCCATTTGTCGCATTTTAATTGCTTATCGATGCTACTATTAATTTGCTTATACAATATTTTATTTGTTTGCACACCACTAATTCAAAATTGGCGGCTTATTGTGAAATTAGCAAATCTGTGAAAAATAAAAATGTCGCGACAAACAATTCAGGACACTGTAAATAAAAAAAAGTGAATGTGTAAAATTTATACAAAATGAAAAGGGCAGGAGTGAAGTGTGGAAGCTTTTCGATTGCGTTAATTATAATGGCAATAATGTTTTCTTATATGTGTAAATAAGTTTCGTGCCGGGCCGGGCCGGGCCCGGGCCTTGATGAAAATGTTTCGTGTTCGGCCGGGCCGGGCCTCTCAAAAAAGAGTTTGTTTTCGTGCGTGCCCGGGCCTCAAAATACAGGCCCGCGCCCACCTCTAATTGGAATGATGTGTACGGCAAAATGAGTTGATTTTCACTCATCACTGTTTTTTTGTTCAGTGAGTTGAATTGAGTAAGAAATTTTGAACCGAAGACTTAAGATGATCGGAATGACGTGTACGGAAAAATAAGTTGATTTTCACTCATCACTGTGTTTTGCTCAGTGAGTTAAGTTGATTGAAGAAGTTCGCGTATGATTACCTTATTACCTTATTGTTTACAAATTGGTGTGCAAAAACAAAAGATTTTCCACATGAAATGATTTAAGCAGTGAACGTCTATTTCCAACTGTTTCGCCTGCACCAGCAAATATTCGCTCACACGGCACAGATGTGGCCACTATACAAAGCCGCTTAAGCATAAATGTGTATAACAGCCAATATTGGGTTTTCCGATGGATCATCTGTTCTCATGATATATTCCTCAGCTAGATATTTATCGAGTTCCCTAATAGCTGCGGCCGTACAGTTGGACGGCTTACTAACTTTTTGGAAAGCGTTGTCATAATCCTTTCAGATGTCGTCATTTTCATTTGGTTTTACTTGACATGCATTATCCATCCGGACAGATTCAGTCTGAGCAGTTACCGAATGAAAAAATATCAAATTTGTTTTTAAATCATGAACTGCTTTTTTGTACGCTTCTTCAGATCTAACTACTCGTCCTTTGAATCTGGGATCCAAAATGGTGCTTTCAGCATACAAAATATTTGATTCATAATCTTGAAATCGAGAATTCATATCAGTTTGGATGCATTTAATGAAATCGACAATAGTTGTGTTTGTAATACAAACTTTGTATCCAATTTCCAGTTATCTAATATGCTTGAAATTTTTTTTTTGCAAAATTCCAGATAGCACAATTATCTTTACCAGTGTCACGTTCTTCTCTGCTGAGATTTCCATAGTTATTTGGCTAAATGGCTGCAGTACTAGAATCACTCCTTCAATAACCTCCCAATCCTCCGCTGATAACATTAAGTCGATCCGCAGGTTCGATAACGTGAACATAACTGCCTCTTTTAAAAATTGGAGGCGCTCGAACATTTGAAGAACGTCTTGCTTAATTTTAAGCTCAGGCAATTTCAACAATATTTGCATATCTTCCAATTTCTTTAATCCAGCTGAGCTACTTGAAAAATATTGAGCAATGGATTTTGCTTTTGCCTCACATTGCCAATTCCGTCTAGAGCCTTCTGGACAATAAGATTTTAAATATGAGTAAAGCACCCAATATGTCGCCACTTGCCTAGTCGAATGGCTCTAACAATGTTCGCTGCATTGTCTGAATCTAATGCCACCACTTTGTTTTTATATTCCATTCTGAAATGATGGTCTGCAAAAATCGGCAAAGATTTTCAGAAGTGTGCCTGATCGGAAATGATCGGCAAGCTAACATAAACGAATTGAGGCTTGTTGACTCCTTGTCAATAAAATGAACGGAGACGGCCATATAGCTGTCATTTGTTATAGACGTCCGTCCATCTGTGGTCAAGCAACTCGCTTCTCGAAGCTTCTCAGTTATCGTTCCTTTAATTTCATCTCGAAATTTTGGAATTAAAGCATTGGTTAAAGTTTTTCTCGTGGGCAGCTTGTAACCAGGGCAGTTCGATACGTCAGAAATCAGTTTTTTGAACTCCGGTTCATCTACCAATAGCAAAGCGTGTTGACCTTTGGCAATCATTCGAACCACTTGCTTGTCGAGGCATTGCAATTTATTTTGCGAAACAGGCCTGTACACAAATATTGAGATCGTTGGGTGCGCAACGGACTCAAGTGCTGCTGGACGCTTGCTCTTCAAATGTCGGGACAAATTGCTCTGAGATTTGCAGCTTAAAATGGACTTGCAAAATATGCACTTGGCTTGCTGGTTTCCTAAATCATCGAAATGGTTCCAAATGTCACTAAACTTTCTTATACTAGACATATTGATTTTTTTTTAAAATGTTAGCAGTCTTGGCGGTAATAGAAACGTTGAAGTTAAGAAAGCGCAAAAAAAGTGCAAAGCAGAATTCAAAAATGAGCAAGAAGTTGCTCATTTTTGCGAATTTACGGTTAAAATTATGTATTTTCTGAATGGGAACAAAGTGCGCAAAAAAGAGTAACTGAGCACAAGAGAACAAGGGAGCAAGTGAACAAAAATGAGCAACTGAACAAAAATTAACAAGTGAACAAAAATGAGCAAGTGAGCCAAAATGAGCATTGAACAATAAAGAACAAAATGGAAGGAACATATTCGCTCGCTCAGTTTAGTGAACAACTTTTTTTTGTTCACTCACTCATGAGCAACCCAACACTAGCCACTGGCAACACGCCGCTCATGGTTGCCTGCGCGGGAGTTACCAATAGATTAATAACACTATTGGTGTAGATGTTTATTTATTGGTGGTGTAAATGAAAACGCACAGTTGTTTTTTATATTCTTTTCTTTTTTGTTATTTATTTACTTCGACGTCTGCTCAGTTCCTGTGTTCACACTCGACTGCAAGTCCGAACCAAACGTCACTTCGCAACTCCGTCTTCTCTTTTGTGTCGTTTTTTTATAACGGTCGTTCCGATTGTGTCCAGTCGGATCGTGCCTCTTCACGTTTTTCGTAGACTCTACATCTCTACGAATAGGGTAGAGAAGGTAACTCGGGCGGTCATGTGGATGTGGTGAAAGTACTGCTGAAGCATGGCGCCAACGTTGAGGAAGAGTATGCGGTCTCCATCAGCGGTTCTCATGAAACAAAAATACAAATTATAACCAAAGACAATAAAATTTTACAAATTAAATAATAGTAAGATATAATCAGTTTGAGTCAACAAGTAGATCAAATGCCTATGCTGATAAAACGGAGTTTTTAGAATGTGGGAGCCTTCTTTGGCCAGTAATATAAGGATCCGAACTCAGAAGAAATCTGTGCATCAAATCTATATTTGTATCAATCCGAGAAGTCTTTCGGGTATGATGCCTTCTAAACATTTTGATGTCTTTATTTTTAGACTCTGCAGCTTCTTCTGATAATTCACCAATCAGCAAAAGTGCATAATTGATGACGTCTGGAGCATGAACCAAAATTTTGTGTATGGATGTTGGTGCCATGGATACAATTTAATCAGCTTTCTGGCAGTATCAAGTGCATATTCTCCAAATTTTGGCGCATTGATTTTGTAATCTGATGTCAAACACTGAAGCAATATTAATTATTGCTAATTTCTGATTTTTAAAAACGCTCTGGCCGTATTTCCATTATTTGACGTGCCACTTCCTCCACTCCTAGGTTTGTCCACAATAAGACCCATTCGTTTGCGAAAATCAATCTGCATATTGGATTTCCTTGTCGAAAGTACTTGTTTTCTTTCTCTCTTCAGGTCGAGTCTGTAGTACAGACTCTGTACGATACGTGCAAAAAGTATTCAAAAAACGAATATAATGTAATGGAGATAAACCAAACTCAGATAATTTTCCAAATCGTTCATCTCTGTCGGCTTTGCCTCACATATGTAGCACTTAGAAGATGACTTGTGACTTAGGGCACTACAAATTTTCCCATCAACCATGGTCAACTGCAAGCTGTGGTTAATTTTAATTTCTTTACCGGACACATTACATGGCGTGGTATCCAACACTTCAATCTTAGCTTTGAAATATTTTTTTCCATGTCGTCAGATAATTGAGCAGTTTCTATTGCAAATTACAATCTTAATGGTCTGCAGTATCGTGTAGATAAAAACCGCGGATTCTTCCAAATTATTTTTTCATTTTTTGTTTATTATTTTCCATGCCATATATGATGTCACAAAAAGACTGGAATCGCTCAAAACCTTATTGCAGACGTTCTGTTTGTATTATGAATGTCCAGTACTGCCGTCAAATCCCCATTTTTCAATTAAAATAAGGTTATCAAGAACATCATGCTGAAGTTTTTTAATCCGCTTCGTAGTGTGGTCAACTAAGCTATGTAGATCGACTTCAGCTTTTGATTCACTTACAGTGATTTTGTCTGGATAGGTTAATTTCTTAGCTTTTAACAGTTGTTTATAGCTTGGGAAAAGGTCACAGGAGGTTATTGAGTTCACATAGCTTCGAATAAGAAAATATTGATGCTTGCCTCTATGAGAAGTGATAGGACTTCATCGATGTTAGGTTTGGTTCACATTGCATCTGATTGAATGTTGCACGATCGTAAATCACAAGCTGCAGATTCATTAATTATTGAAAGCTCAGCAATTCTTCGTCTTTTAGTTCTTTTTGATGACTCACTAATGTTCGCGTTTAGCAGTTTTGATAATTTCTTGAGGCGATTGCGATTGGAATTTAAGAACTAGAGGTATACATGAATACAGTCAAAGCAGCATTTGGTAGTCTCACTCAAAGTTCTGACTGACTGAGTTAAACGGATTTGGCAAATGTGGTGAAGGCATGAGTGGAAAATTTACTGTATCCGACAGAGAACTGCAACGAGTAAGACATTTTTGCTCATACTCGAGTACTGATTCAGTACTCTGTTTGATTCTGTTTGCTTCGGGTATTCGTATTGAACTTTTCGTTTCCAACTCAATGCCGACGAACAAGTTTCACACATATAAGGAATGTGCCGAAAAGAAACTGCACACTTTCAATCATGATACAATTATACAAGGTAGTGCCGTCGGAAAAAAGCTGGTCCCCTGTCTATGTTAGCAATGAGTGCGAGTGAAAGAGGCACAGCGTGGTAGTGTGAACGAGACGGCAATGAAATGCGCGTTAACTCTTAGACGATGATATTAATATTTACATATTTTGAAGCTAATGTTAATGTCCCCTTCACATATTTTTAAAATGTAAATTGTTTATGAACAATATTAATAATATATATGAGAATTCTCTAATTCTCTAAAAGTTTTAATTCTATCCGTGTCTACGGCATACATGGCATAAAGTTATTTTGCATAAGGGTTAATTGCGCTAAAAAATTCGTCCGCAGACAACCTCTTGCGTCGAAATACGAATGCGCACTGACGAATGCTTTTTTCCGACGGCACTACCTTCTATAATTGTATCATGCTTTCAATTGTGAAAAGCTCTCAGTGGGAGCTTTCGATCATGCCATGCGGTGCACCGTTAGAAAGCTCTATTAATTCTGCGTTGTTTGCATGTTCTCTTTTCACTATTTGTTTTGCACATTTCGCAATGCCTCGTATTGAAGAACACGTCCGTCAAAAAATTGTGCACAATTACTGCACAGAAAACGGTGTTTCGTACCGAAACTTAGCCAAACGCTATAAAGTAAGCGTTAATAGTGTTAAGAATATTATTATCAAATTTGGGAAGACATGTTCTCTAAAAGATTTGCCAAAAACTGGCAGAAAAAAAGGTCCAAGGGATGCCAGCGTCGATAAGAAGGTGCTAGCTTTAATTGATAAAAATCCCACGACGTCAGTTCGAGATTTGACCAAAAAAGCGCGAACGAGTGTAAGTATGGTGCAGCGCATAAAACAACGGCATGGCCTAAAGACTTATAAAAACAAAAAGTGCCAAAAAAAAGTTTGCGCCAACAAGAAGTCGGCAAAACGAGAGTACGCAAGCTTTATGATCGCTTGCTCACTGATGCAGTGGAATGCGTCGTAATGGACGACGAAACATATGTAAAATTGGACTCAAAAACATTACCAGGCCCCCAATTTTACACAAAAGCCAAAGGTGAAACAATTAGCGACTCGGTCACCAAAATAGAAGTGGACAAATTTGGGGAGAAAGTCCTGATATGGCAGGCAATTTGCACATGTGGCCTAAAAACCAGCCCATTTTTCACAAATGGCACAATAAACGCAGAGGTTTACCAAAAAGAGTGCATTAAAAAACGTTTAATACCGTTTTATAGAAAGCACAACGTGTCGACAATATTTTGGCCAGACTTAGCGTCAGCGCACTATGCCCGGTCAACATTGGTGCTCCTTGAGGCGGAGAACATCAAGTTTGTTTCAAAAGAGGAGAACCCACCAAATTGCCCAGAGCTGCGTCCCATTGAGAGATATTGGGCCATCGTTAAGCGAAATTTAATAAAAAAGCTTGTGTATTTGTGCTCGCATATATGTATTTATAGAAATTTCTACTGTTTAATAATAGTTTTAAATTTAATTTTTAAAAAGGAAAATAAATTAGATAATTGAATTTATATAAATTAAACATATATTTTTAAATTATAATAAATAGATAAATTTGAAAAATAATCAATATGTAAAACATGACAATAATAATTATTATTAATACTACTTTTGCTTCATTTTATTAATTTTTAACAATTTTTAAACATTTTTTAACATACATTTCATCAAACATTTCTATCACATGCTTTATAACCTAATCACTGGAGTAAACAACAGATGATTAAAATCAAAACAATTATACTCGAGTAAAAATGCCTTGAATTCTGACTTAGCAACAGTCCAACCCGATGAATCGTTAGCAACAATCGCTTCAAAGGGTTTGATGCAAGCCGAAGCAGCCCATACTTGTACTTGATTGTGATTGCCGAGCGAAGATCGGTTTGATTGCAATTTGGGTATGAGGATTTGCTCATACTCAATCATACTCGTTGCAGTTCTCTGGTATCCGAGTATATGAGTTTCGTGACCGAGTACTCGGTTAGTTGTGCGTCGCATTGGCAACGTCAAATTTATTGCGTTTGTTTTTTCGTTTTTGTTTTGATTTTCAATACAAGACATAGAAAAATAGAAAGGTATGGATTAATTATTATATATGTAACAGAATGCAGACACTTCAATTGAGCTAATTGTTATTGTATTAATCTATTTACACATACATATATTATGTACGTACATATGTACATATATTGTGTTGTACATACCAGAGAACGGCACGGGTATACACACTCAACCGGTGCACCGGTTACTCATGTGCCTTTTCTATATACTTGCACTCATAAGTGTAAGTAGCCAAAAATACACACACTCATGAGCCTTATACTCATGAGCAATAAGTGTATCGAAAGGCTTATACTCATGAGTGTGAGTATCGAGAAAGACCCGACACTTATTGTGCAAGTGCCGAGGCATACTCGGCAATTTGCGATCGGTGATTCTATGCACTCGGGTAAAGCCGGTGCCGGTGGTTATGGGTAAGTGTATCCGATACAATTGGTAAAAAAATTATGAGTGGACCGGCACGATTGTATGTATGTACATATGTATGTTTGTATGCATGTACATATATTGAGATGCAAGAAATGCCGTCGGCTTTTTGTATTGTTCTTGTTATTGCTGGTGCGCTGTTCTTGCACTCATTTTATTTCTTGAATATTTAAATTCGAAAACTATTTTTTGGCTTTGTGTAGTGTATTTTTTTGATGACATATATAATTAATTAAAATTAAATTTAAAGAATTTTTATATGTTGGAAAGGAACAAAAACAAGTAAAAATACAACTAATCAGTTATATTTAAATTTTACCTGTTTTACGAGGTTTTTTATATTCATCAATAACCCGAAAATCAGAAATTTTATTACCTGTTTATAACACTATTGTAAATGCCTATATAATTACAAGAGAGTATTTTGCAAATTTGTGCAATTTCCATAAATTTCAGGACCATTTGTCAAAGTAAAAAAAAACACCCAAAAATCATTCAAAGAAGTCAAAAGTCATAAAATCTACCCGCGAGCCGCGACACACAAGCATCAATAGGGTGGGGGAAAAACACCCGAGTATTTGCTCAGACACCCGAGTGTCTGATCAAACACTCAGGTGTCTGAGCAAAACACTTGGGTGTCTGAGCAAGACACTTGGGTGTTTTTCAGAATTTGAACAGATACTCATAAGACACAAGCCAATTCGTCATGAGTGCAAAAATGATCGGTTGCACGAAGAACAACCACCGGCAAGACACAAGTGTGTACAAGCCGAGTGCCTAAAATGATCGGGTGCCGAATAAGCAAGTGCAAGAAAGGCCTGAGTATGACAATGACTCATACTCGCAGCACTCGCATGATTTTGAGTAAGTGAGTATCTCTCACTCGGTTTGCGAGTGCTAAGTAGCACCGGCACTCAAAAATTTATGGGTGTGAGTTGAGTGTCGAAATTTGCCACCCTTGACGATGTCTGGTACGTCAAGGAGGTCACTTTTTGGCACCCGAATCATACTTATAAGTTTGGAGTGCTTGTCGCACTCACAAACAAAAAGAATAGAACAACACACCCAAACGCACAAATCGCTTTCTGTGTTCCGTGTTTTTGCATTTCGTCACTCATTGAAACAGTAAGCGTAGATTCTATTTCACGAGACACTCAAAAATTTTTCTGAGATAAGTAAACTGCGTAGTGCACTTAAAGCAAGTGTGCCAAAAGCAACGGTAGATCACAAAAGGCAATGCGCAATAATGCGCAGTGAGCGAAACACTCATGCTTTACAGTTATGATTTCGAGTGTCTTTGACTTGTATGAATGCATGATCGCTGGTTTTTTGGTCGCTTGATTTAAGTTGTTAGTTGAAGCCTGAGAAGGAATTAGCAAAATGCCTGAAACGCCGGACTCTATAAAAAGTAAAATTGATTGTGGAACGTACACTTTAACACAAAAACATAAAGGAAGAAGTGTTATGTGGAACATCTTACATTCTATTCTTAAAGAAGACGAAAGTGCCGTGGAAGGGTGGCTATTTTAATTTACGACTTCTAATCTAAGATTAAAATGAATCCAAAAGGAAAACTATTAACGACTGAATTACCTGTTCCTTTATCTGTATGAACGATCTCAAATTCATATAAAATATGTAATGACTTTCTTGAAAACATTACAATTAAATACGCGCAATGAAGCAGCAAAACACGGCTTTTATTTTCATCTCACATATATGTATGTATATGTAAATTATTAATTATTTATTTAGTTTAACCAATGAAATTGATTAAATGTGTTTACGCCTGAAACCAAGTTTTCTCATGGAGTAAAAAGGCGGAGTTGTATTTTCTTTTATTATTATTTATTGCAGGGCCGACGTGCCTCTGCTCAAATCAGAAAAAGAACTAAACATAAATTCAAACAAGACAATCCCGCAACTTATGGTTACGAGATCGTTTCATAGCGGCCACGCAAATATGTCGTGGTTGCCGGCTATGCAACGACATCCGGTCAAATGCTTATTCAGCTATTTGGCCAGTGTCGTATTCGGTCAGCGAACTCAGACCGTTTGTTTGTCTTAACTACTCCCCCCCTCGAGGTTAAGGCCGCCCTCGGCCGACCCTATCTCAGCAACGACGTCCCTCAGCCGCTTTGCAGATCTTCTCGTAGTGATGATGCGCCGACAGGTGAGGCCGACACAGATGAGCGCGCAACATACAGCCGCCACGGAGAACGCCACGTTGTAGGTGCGATGCGTTCCGGCTTCTTCCTTGAATTTCTCGATCTCCTCCAGGTTTCGTTCATTTAATCGATGAAGGAACGGGAGGCTCAGAATATCTTGGCTGGCGGTGATATTCAAGATAGGGAAGTTGGCGATCCCAGGAACTCTACTCTGGGCGTTGTTGTGGTTGACGAATAGAGTCCCGTTGATTCTGGCTCTGTCGTTGAAGGTGATGAGGTGCGTGCCCAGTACTCTGATCTCGGTACCGTTGTCGACTTGAATCATTGCTGGATTATCGTTGACTATGATAATCCCCTCGTCTACCTCGGTGATCGCCTCCAGGTCGCTAGGTTGGATCTCGCAGTGTGCCGTGCCCCCTGCGTGTATTTCCCTTGCGCATGAGGTCTCTGTCGCCAAGCGACAAAATGTGGCCCCCGGCGAGACGGTGCAGCTCTGAAGATTATGGGTTTCTCCATCACAATCGGCTATGACGTTGTCCGGCATTCTCAGAATGAAGTTTTTATGGGCGACAGGGTAAATAGTTATTTTTCTACAGGAAAATTTGACTTTGGGGAATTTAATAATAAAGTGCAATGAGTTAGGGGACTGAAGAACTTTAACGGACGAGACAGACATAAGGTCACCTATCGGGGTGTTGGTGGGTTCCTCTAACCAAATTGATTTCAAGTCTGCGTGATCCAAAATGTTAGGGCTAACTATGTTAGCTTTTGCGAGTGAAATAGCCAACATTAAATTCTGCAACTCCATCGACAACATTCTATTTCTAGCCAACAAAGTTTCATACAGGTGACTTGTGTCGATTTGTGAGTTTTGAGTTACTTTTAAAATTTTGTTGACCGTGGAGGTTAGTTTATTAATTTGGTCTTGAACTCTAGTGTTTATTTCTATTTGTCTATTGTTGGAATTTATCAGTTGCATCTCCGTGAACCTAGTCCTTTCTAAATCACCTGCATCAGGTGTACCTGCCACAACCTTTAGTATGGACCCTAGGAAGTCTATGCTTCTCGCGACCCTGTGGTGCGTACCCAAGGCCTCTAGCAAGTCCTGCAGATGCACTGTGTCTACGACCAGGAGCTTCTTCATGTGAGACTGTGGAAAAACGTCAATGAGCTTGACTGTCTCTTCTACAACTCGTTCGTACTCCGACAGGTTCGCGGAATGTTTTACATAAGCATACTCTTCCCAAACCAGGACTTGCCCATCTATGATGGGGATGTACTTGGCGTGCGAGTAGTCGGTGATGTGCGCCGAAGCCAGCGACAAAGAAAAGACAAGTATGATTTCAAACCTGTAGGGTGAAATGTGTGTTTTATTTTTACTTTAGTTTAGTTTTTTTTTTATTAGAGAGGTTACCCAGCACCAAATGGAAGATTGAAAGAAACTTATGCCAAGGTGGCTAAACATAAATGCGCCTAGTGGCTGACGAAACTATTACTAACTAATACTAGCGTGCCTAGTGGCCAAAAAAGTGGGTGCCTAGTGGCTTAAAAAATATAAATGCCTAGTGGCTAAAACATAAATGCGCCTAGTGGCTGACGAAACTATTACTAACTAATACTAGGTGCCTAGTGGCTTAAAAAATATAAATGCCTAGTGGCTAAAAAAAAGGAGAAGAAAGGGGGTCATTTTATGTTGTCTTTATGGACCACCCTCCCCTTAATTAGGACCGTGGTCCCCAGGTCCGCTTCTACCGCTCTTTCTTCGCACAAAGGCGTCAGCTTGTTTCCCAGCCTTCTGTTGGACTTAACTAATACTTTCTCGCCAACTTCAAAGACTCTATTCTGACGCGACGCATTCTCTCTGTTTCTTAGCGCGTTTTGAGCGTTTCTTATTTTGCTTTGGATCTGATCTTGCGGTTCGTCTGAACGCGCCTGAACTACATCGACCGGCTTTCTGTTGGTGACAGAGTGTATTGACTTATTGTACTCTGTTGCCGCCAACAAAATGACTTCTACTGTGTCACTTATTTTCCTGTCGATTTTTAGACACCTAGCAAGCTCTAGCAAGGTACTATGAAATCGCTCTACCTGCCCATTCGAAACACTGTGCAACGGTGGAGCATTCGCAATGTTGACTCCAAAACTGTTGGTCAGCATTGTTGAGATTGTCTGTGAGTTCAATGAGGGTTCATTGTCACAGTAGATTGTCTTTGCCTTTGGGAAGAAATTCATCAATTGAAGAATTGCTGGCTTCAGATCTTCAATTGTTCTCGACGGGATGGGCTGAACTACAGCGAACTTGGAGAACTTATCGACACAAGTGAGGAAGAATTTCTTATCAGTGGAAAAGATGTCTATGTGTAACATCTCCCCCGTATGTGAAGGGATTGGCGTTTCGCCTAGTTCCTGTTTCTTTGGGTGTCTGTCATATTTGGCTCTGCGACACACCTTACAATTCAAGGTTATCTCGTTCGCGAGCTTTGTCATTTTGGGGAAATAATAGTCTGTTAAGACCTGCTTGACGTTCTCTTGTGCAGCCCTGTGGGCGCGATTATGTTCGTCCGTCAAGATTTCCCTTCTCTCATTGGTGTCGAAGATGTCGGCGACTATCTTCTTACAATGTTGAAATTTAGTTGCTGGGAACGTTCGAACCAGTTCATCTTGAATCTGGGCGAGGGTGTGGAGGTCGCAATGGATCGCGTTGACCACTTTGGGGTTAACTGCAACCTTAATTTCCCTAAGTAAAGATTCCCTGTCAACGAAATGAAGAGTATGCCGAGTTTTTTCTCGGAACAATATGACTCTCCTAGTTAAAGGGTACCTTGCCTCCTCAATCACGATCTGATTCCTAAAGCAATTTATTGGCTTATCGGTGGTCTCGATAGTGTAAGTGGCCGAAGCTTCGCTATGTATCGTAGCGACGTCAGAGCTTGGAGTGTTGTCTACAAGGGAATTCACGTTTTGCCGTGACAATGCATCAGCTACGTGGTTTTCTTTCCCGGGTTTGTAGAATAATCGAGCGCCGGTCTCGTCGATCCGGGCTTTCCAACGCTTTATCTTTGCATTGGGGTTACCCTCGGAAACTGCAAAGGTCAGAGGTTGGTGGTCTGTGAAGATATTGATTTCTCTTGCTCCGTAAATGTATTGACGAAGCTTTGCTAACGCCCATACAATTGCTAGGAGTTCACGCTCGTTAGTAGCGTAGTTCGCCTCTCTGTCTTTGAGAGTTCTAGAAATCATTGTGATTGGACGGCCCTTCTGTGATAGGACTGCCCCAATACCGTATGCCGAGGCGTCGGTGGTCAGATCGAATGGCTGTTTGTAATCGGGGTACATTAGCATGACCTCCTCCGACGCCAGAATATTTCTCAGTTTTTCAAAAGCGTTGCGCTGTTTTTCATTGAAGAGCACAGGAATATTCTTTGATTTGTACTTGCTGACTGAGCCGTTTTCACCCTTTAAGATGTCGGACACCGGTTTTGCGATGGCAGCAAAGTCTTTTACAAAGCACCTATAGTAGCTGGCCAAACCTAAGAAGGATCTAACCTCGTACAGGTTTTTTGGCTCAGGGTAATGCTGGATGGCCCTTACTTTCTCGGGGTCAGTCCTAGCTCCCTGATCGGTGACTATAAAGCCAAGGTATTCTACGCTTGTTTTGAAAAACTTAGACTTCTCTTTAGCAACCCTCATGTTTGCTTCACTTAACCTTTTCAAAATCACGTCAACGTGTTTGACATGATCGCTTTGGTTTTTTGAGAAGATTATGACGTCATCTACGTAGACGTAGCATGTCTTGCCAATTTCTTCACGGAGCACATCGTCGATGGCTCTTTGGAAGATGCTTCCCGCGTTCTTTAGACCGAACGGGAGCCTACAAAACTCGTACTTGCCTCCATTTACAGAAAACGAGGTCTTCTCGCGATCACGTTCCGCCAGAGTTATCTGGTGGTAGCCTGACTTCAGGTCTAGTGTCGTGAAATATTTCGCTTGTCCGAGGTTCGCCAATATCATTGATATGTTTGGCATTGGGTATTTATCCGCAATGGTTTTTGAGTTCAGTTTTCTGAAATCTATTACCATACGCTTCTTTTTGTTACCCGCTTCGTCTACACCTTTTTTGTCAACAACCCAAATTGGGTTATTATACGGTGATTTGGATTTTTGTATGATTTTGTCTTTAAGGAGGTTTTTTACCTCTGAATCGACGAAATCGGCCACACCCATAGGGTAAGGGTATAGCTTAGAATATATAGGTTCCTCGTCCTCCGTTCGTATGGTTGCTACAACCGAAGTGTTGAACGGTAATGCTTCGTCTGGGTCAGCAAAGGCATTGACCCTGAACTTTAGCATTTGTGCGAATTTAGCTTTGACGCACGACGGGGCATCTATATCTGCAGCTGTCATGAGGTTAACGCTTACGCATTTATGATATTGGATGGTCTCGGATTTGGAGCCAATCCTTAATTGCTTGTCTTTTAAGCACAAATCGACTCCCGCTTGAGCTAGGAGGTCATGGCCTATAATGCCATCGAATGTCGACAGGTTGTTTAGTAAAAAAAATGAGGCGGTTACGCCGAAGATTTGTATTAAGCATTTTTCAGTTATTTGGTTTGAGCCATGGATTGAATGAATCGAGAATGGCTTATCGACAGGGGTAATGTTTTTTAGCTGCTGAAATGGCTTTATGTAGCTCTTTGCAGCGCCCGTGTCGATTAAAAATTTTCTGCTGACCCCTGCTACTCTGCGTTGAATGAACGGTAGCAGGGACTCGCCCCTAAAAAATTGACCGCATCTTGGTCTGAATCTGCGTCGCTATCTATATTGCTGACGGCTGCCGTGGCTGCCTCGTTGTAAGAGGGAAATGCTTGTGCCTGAGGTGCGTCTGGCGTGATATGATCAACTCTTTGTCGCTGACCTTGTCCAGACGTGCGCTGGGAAGCGGAACGTTTCTGGTTTTGGGTATAGTTATTACCCGAGGGGCTTGGCCTTGAAAACGCCGTTTGTTGCCGAAATTTGGACGAAGATGGGTCTACGTCCATTGGCTCCGGCGTGTCTGAGCTATTTGGCTTGCTTTGAGCCTGGTCATTTTGCTTGGTACCCTGCTGTTGCTTGAAGTGTGGGGACTTGGACTGCTTCGGGTTTGACTTTGGGTCTTTCCCTTGAGTCTTCTGTTCCGCTTTGTGGGCTTTTTCTTCTAAACTTTTAGCGAAGTTAGCCGCGAAAGCGTACCTTTCGTGATTTGATTCGATTTCTTGAGCAAGGGCTAAAGCCGTAGGTAGGTCTTTAGGTTTCGCAGCAAAAAGTACATCTGTGAGGTTGCGTTTAAGCCCCGAAACAAAAACTCGCAACGCGTCGTCGCGGAATTTGTTACGTAAGCCCTCAGCTAGGGCTGACTCGTAGCTCATGTTGACTTTGTTTATCAACAGTGTGAGCTTTTTCTCTACCTCATCATAATATTGAAGCAGTGGCATGTTGCCCTGCCTCAATGTACCAAGCTCCTGTTCAATGACATGCATTGGGCGCTTGTCGCTGTATGTGAAGTCGAGGCGATTTATGATCGCCTCAACGTTCAAAACTGTAGCGAAAGAGGCAAGAACTGCATCGGCAGGGCCTCGAATTTTACTCCTAATTATGATTACTGCCTGATAATGGCGCGAACTACCATTATATGGCTTGAAAATTTCGTAGGCGGCTAGCGCCGCTTGTCTCCAAGAGACATACGACTCTTGGGCCCCTGAAAACTCTTGCAGACATTTGACGGCATCCAGTGGCTCGTCACAGCGTATGTCGTTTCTGATCTCAACGGCCTTGTATTCTTCAACTACAGGCGGCGTAATTTGAACTGCAGCTACTTGGTTGGACAGCTCATTAATTCTTTGAATTAATGCTTGCTGCTCACGGTCGTGGGCGACAGCTTGCTCAGCTAAAGCGTTGCGAATCGCTGCCTCAACCACTGTTCTAAGTTGTTCTGGGTCCATGTTTGGTGAAGAAGCAACAAGAATACGTTTGCTCTTTACAATTCTGTTCCTAAGAACTCTAGTATGGCTATCAGAGTCTGACTCTGAATCGGTGCAATGTTGCTGAGGGGTTCTGTAGCTTGAAAACGGCGAGCTCATCGGCCCGAACGTTAAATGGGTAGGGAAAAGAAAACAATCAAACTCATGAGTAGGCGACTGAGCGCAAAAACAACAAAAAAAAATCCAACGGGTCGAATTACGAATGATGCAAAGCTAAAACTTTTTTCGTAAACAATGTTGCAAAAAGAAATAAACACAGTTCTTTCTTAATATTTTTTTTTTTTAAATTCTAAGTTGCAAAATTTAATGAAGCAGTTTGACTTTCAATTAATTTAATTTGCTAGCAGACTTAAAAACTTTGTTTAAAGAAACTCCACTTACATGACTTGTTACGAGAATTTATAGGGTAGGAAAGGGTATATTTCCCACGCAGCAGTCACTGGTTTGTTGTTATTATAATGGGGTAGGCTTCCCGCGCAGCAGTCACTGGTTTGTAGTTGTCGTTGTTTCTTTTTTATTTTCAGCGTTTGCTGTTGTTCTTATTGTTGTCACTTTGGTTTTTACTTTTAGCGTTTGCTGTTGTTTTTTGTTTTTCTTTTGTTTTTAGTGTTTGTCACTGTATTAATGTCGTTGCTGGTCGAGCAACGTTGTTGATTTCTTGTTTTTATAACGCGATATTAAAACACGCGCGGGTAATTAAAATTACCACTAGTTGGGCGCCAATTATTAATTATTTATTTAGTTTAACCAATGAAATTGATTAAATGTGTTTACGCCTGAAACCAAGTTTTCTCATGGAGTAAAAAGGCGGAGTTGTATTTTCTTTTATTATTATTTATTGCAGGGCCGACGTGCCTCTGCTCAAATCAGAAAAAGAACTAAACATAAATTCAAACAAGACAATCCCGCAACTTATGGTTACGAGATCGTTTCATAGCGGCCACGCAAATATGTCGTGGTTGCCGGCTATGCAACGACATCCGGTCAAATGCTTATTCAGCTATTTGGCCAGTGTCGTATTCGGTCAGCGAACTCAGACCGTTTGTTTGTCTTAACTTGTATATGCATACTTAAAAACAAATATGTATGTATGCATGCATGAAGCTAATGCAAGAATAACAACAACACACTTGTCTATCACATATTGTTTGTCTCAAGTGTTGTGCTCTCAATTTCGCACATTCCTTTTGCTTTCGCATATTGATCGGCGTCAACTCATGTATACATGCAGAAAAGAGCACGAAATCGTTTTGCGAGTGTGCGTATGAGCATGTCCGAAAATATCAGTGCAAGGCAACAACACTTATTTAAGAGTGCCGATCACACTCTAAGTGCCGTAAACGCACAAATGATTCGGGTACACTTATTGTTTGGGTGTACCCTTGCCGTTCTCTGATACGCAGTTTACTAAAGTACTTAGGCTTTCGTCCAAGCTCTGCATTTTTATAACTAAATTTTCTGCCCTGCTGCTTCTGCTCTGCCTCTCTCTGACGAGAATGCCAAAATTTCATCCGAATACTCGAAAACAACCCTTACCAATGCGCAATTCGTTTGGCGCTGCTAACTCGTTTGGTTCTGCAAACGTTGCTCATGCGCTGTTAACTCGGCACAGCTAGCTCTATCTGAGTGACCGTATGTTTTCAATTGAATGAGTGAAAATGCTCTGGTCTATTGTTATTTGTATTGAGGCGCATTTTGATGCGTCACACTCCCCCTTTCCCCCCGTATCAAAATACGAATACGTCCCGTTTTAGAGCGGTTCACCTGATAGGTGGTGTCTAGCCATGTGTGGGTGAATCGAGTTCGGGTGCCTCGTCTCTTGCTTAAGCGGACCTCCTCAATCAGACCCCGGGGTAATTGGCGGAGAGGTGGATTCCCAATGCAGGCGGTCTTCCTGGGGTGGGTCGGCTGGTGTAAGCGGCCTGCTCTCGATGGGGCGTGTAGAGAAAGTGGGTCGGGGGATCTATTGTATAGATCAAACGTATGGCGGAAGGTCTGGGGCGGACAAATTCAGGTGCAGCGTCGACGGCGTTGTGCCACGTCGGTAGCAACTTGGTCAGGGATCCGGGGGGCAGAAGATCGATCAGTCTCGGCTATGGCGGGTCCGTGATAGTTCCACTTCTCGGGTAAGTCAAAAAAGGCCGAGACAAGACCATAACCTGGAATTGGATGATGAAATTAGAACACTGTTGAATGACAAAAAACGATGCAAACGCCACTTACTCTTGACACACATTCCAGAGGCTAGACAATGCTATTGGGCTACTCAGAATTGACTAAAAAAAGCCCTGGAAAAATAACGAAACAAGAATATTAATAAACTCTTTGAGGGCATAAACACTCAGGATCCATATGCTATACAGAAGCTATGGAAACTGACTAATAAAATCAAAAAGCAACCACAAACAAACCACCCACTGAAATTCTCAACAAGCACTATTGACGCGGCCGGCAATGCTACTGTCAAAATCACATGAACGAAAACGACAGATGAGAAAGCTGAGGTATTTGTCTTTCAGCTGGAAGACAGATTCACACCAGCTCTCTCAAATACGGACGAAGAACACATAGCACAGTGGTTGGGCTTGTATGAAGCCGCGGCCAAAAATATTTCCCGTTGAGATATCGTTATGAAATCTTCCCCAAAAATTTAAAAAAATATTTTGTATATACAGTAAAAAAAATTGGATACATCGGAGGACTATATCCTATAGCTCCCATACAACCTTATTATGGCTTATATGCCTATTGTGCGCCAAAATCCGGTGGAGTTACAGTGCTGAAATTTCATATTAGCATCCAAGATGCAAATGACCACCTGCTCGCAACTTCAATTCTATTTTTAGAAAAAACCGTTAGATATCCAGAAAAATCTAGTTTGCCTTGAAGAAGCTTGGACAATTTAGAAACGATTTGTTTACTTTTCGTACATTTTTGTTGATATGACTTTTTTTATTTTTGGCCTATGGGCGCAACCACTGTGCATAGCAATCAGAGATGATTGGTGGAAGCGACACCAGCAATTGCAGCAAGAGCACTCATCACGTGGCCATGAACTGAGCTTCAAGCCAGTAACATTGGCGGAAATCAAGCTGGAAATAGACCCACTAGTGCCGGCCAAAGCACCAAAGCAAATACAGTGCCCAGCCATCAGTTTGGCTTTAGACGCGAGCACGGCACTGAACATCAATTGGCCAGAGTGACGCAGCACATACTAAGGGCATTTGAAGAACGTCAATATTGCTCGGCCATCTACATCGATATACCGGAGGCGTTCGATAGGGTGTGGCCAGAGGGTCTGCTGAGTAAGATTATCAAAATTCTGCCACTAAACTTGTATAAAGTTATTGAGAGTAACCTGACTAATCCCACTTTTGTGGTCAAATGCAATGTCGGAATAACATCCCGAGTCGGTAGCATATCAGCTGGTGTCCCACAGGGTAGCTTTTGGACCAATTTTATACACAATCTACTCTTCAGACATGCCGCTGCCATTGCTCACACACAATCGTCGTACACACACAATCGTCGTACGGACGAGACGGTCATCATGTGTTCCGCTGATCATCCTGCCATTGCGAAAAATGAGACCCAGCAATACCTCCACCACTTTGTGAAATGGTCCAAAAAATTGTGCTTTAAAATCAACGTAACGAAGGCAGCTCATGTCATATATACGCTGCGTGAACTAAACGAAAGAGACAGGACAAGAACGAACAAGAGCCATTAAATTGTGCTGGCTTATTGGGCGTAATAGCAAGTTGGCAAAGGATTGCAAAATGATGCTGGTAAAGCAGCTTATCATGCCAATCTGGAAATATGCTCTGTCCATCTGCACCCACCTCTAATTTGAAGGTGAATCGGGTGCAGTGGCTGCCAAATAAAATAATCAGAAGGTAACTAAATGTATCTTGGACATATAGAAACGAATTCATCAGAGATACTTATCGGTTGTGTACAATTGATGGCGCGTTCCACGTGGGCAGCGAACGCTTTGCAAAATCTTTGGCTACACATTCAAATCCAGAGGCGACGAAGCTGATCAGAGACCCACTGGTCGTGCAACGCCTGCAAAGGCCAAGATACACGGAGCAGCTGGTCAAATACATTAGGCCATTGAGTGTAGCGCTGAATGCAAATACAACAAATGCAACACACTTGCGGCAGATGCAAGGCGAGCATCTGCGCACTGAACACAATCAGACAAACGACAAGCAAGCGACCAGTTTGAGAAGACAGATTCGGCCGCTATTACCGACGCTGATTCGTATGCAGGAGGAGCACGTCGAAGCCAAAGCAAACGAGGTACATATGTGAACGCAATCAGGCATAGCGGCGGCGACAAACGGATGCACAGACAGCGGCGAGACCTTTGTAAGTATGCCTGCACTTGACTCATTCATTCATTCTCTATTTCAGACTCGACGACGGCTGCGAACACCAGCAGACGAATGCTCAAACCACTGCTCAAGACACTGCACTCACCCAAGACTAAGGCCGAACAGACCTCTTGCTGGCCGGCAACTCACGGCGAGGCCAACCTTCGACACACCATAGACGCGAGGCGGCCAACAGACGACCACCTTAAGGCCAAATCCAGATGTAAATCTACACCGCAGCCACTAAAAACAATTGGAAGTGCGAGCGCATTGTAGGTGAGTGGCACACTATCCGTTCCGCCGACCAAAGAACACTCGATGCTTTTCGCTCACCCGCAACGCGTTCACGCGTAAGAAAGCACTCAAGATCCAGTGCTCTCAACTTCTCTCTCTCACAACTCTCCACCACAGAGCCGAGCTTTGCAAGGGCTCGGGGCGTTTTGCCTCTCCAGTGTCGATCTACGTTTGTTCAATAGCGGTCACTAAAACAACCCCCCTGTGCGTCTCTTTTTGTACAACAACCCGAACGTTTAAATATATATTTAAGTAAATATCAAACGCGAGTGTTTTTATTTAATTTCGGGAAAGGGGAATTTGAATTATCCGCGCCACCACAACATTTGGTCCTTCGAGCCGGAGGGAAATCATCACCTTCATCCTCTACGTCTCTAGCGACTCGCAGAGAAGTACCACAAATCGTTTCTCTTTTCTTTACTCTCTCCTTCCCAACGGTCGTCCGGCCTTTACATTCTTCCATCTTTTTTATGGTGCCCAAATATAAGATTTGGAGACTCACTCAATTTTCCGGACGACCTTTTTTCCATATTTTTCAATTACTTTTTGATTTGAATTTATTTATCATTTATATTATACTTTTCCGCCAATCGCGTACGTATGTATGCATGTGTGCTTTCTTTTCCAAGTGCATAATTGTATGTCACAATAAGCGCCGCGCTTGAAACATACACACACACACACACTTTTTGCATTCTCTCTTGTTCGCAAGCACACCGGATTGCAGCAGCGCTTGCACGTTCTCCCTCCTTACATACGTGCACTTCGCCTGTTCAAACGGTTGGCAGCACAGTGCAGTCATACATATGTATATACACATGTATGTATGTACATACTGCTTTGCATGCTGTAACAGCACTATAGGAAATTTGACCACTTTCTCTGGCCAAAATTAATATCTCAAGAACGGATAATTCCAATCGGTTTTTTGCATTAGGTTAAGACTACCATAATCTATTGAAATTAAAAAAAAGTGGGTGTGGCATCGCCCCCTTTTTGTATGAAATTTAAGTAATTTAGGGAATATGTTTAAAATACTATTTTAATATACAACAACTGTTTCTATAATAATTATTTTATATATTTTTAACATTAGTGGGCGTGGCACGCCGTAATTTAATAAAAATTAAAAAAAAAAATTCATGAAATTTGTTAATATTTTTCATTTTTTTTTTTTTTTTTGGTAAAATCGCTTTTTTCCTACTTATATCACATACTACATATAAGAGTTACCTAAAAAAAATCGATGTTGCTTTTTTTTTCTCGACATTGATTTTCATTTAACCTAAGACTCTGCATTTTTGCAATGAGATTACGTTCTAAAAATTAAAATTTACCAGATTTGTGGTTATAACTGATCTTTTTAATTACTATCATTTGAACAAGAATGAAACAATTTACAACATAGAAAACATTTCATTAATGGCATCTGCACTTTACATATCTTTTGAAAAATGAGACTTTATCAAAAATATGCATTTTTAAGTTACAAACTTTTATAATATATTCAGGGGACAGCACGAATTTTTTACACATTTCACAAGCACAAGCACATAATACAAACCACTGTGGATAGAACTAATTTCAAAAATTTTAACAATGAGCTTAAATTTTTCACTATTAACATTTGTAAAATTGCAAAAAAAAACGCAATGTGCAAAAACACGTGAATTGCCATTTCAACAGGTGTGTTTATCAGCTGATATTTTTTGAGTGGCGCCATCTATCGAAAATTGTGGTATGCAACAGTGATGAATGATCTATTGTGAACACATTGCACCTAAAATCACTTCAATCTACCAACTTTCAAAAATTGACTTTTGGCCAGAGAAAGTAGTCAAATTTCCTATAGTGCGCTGCTGCAAGCCGGTGCGCTTGCGAACAAGAAAATGCAAAAAGTGTGTGTGTGTGTATGTTTCAAGCGCGGCGCTTATTGTGACATACAATTATTATGATTGCAAACTACACAGCTTGGATCGGAGTTATAATATTTGTGCATATATGTATATATGTAGTATAGTATAACATACAATATATGTTGACACTTTTAGTAGTTTCCACTGTTCACTATAATTGCACTTGCTCTTGGAAACGAAAAAAACACATGCAAGTTATTAAGATTGTCAGCTCCAGAGTATGTCAAGTTGATGTCCGATGGATGATGAATTATGATGGAGGAAACTTTTCCCCTTTAATCAATGGCCTTGTGGCTTAATGAAGTTTTCAAATGATAAATCAATTGTATAACGGCAAGTGCCGGAGCATTTATTCGACAGACAAGGGTGCTATGTAGAACAAAACTGAATTCTTAAGAAATAAACATTTAAAGCTAAAGCTAAGAATCGCAAGTGGTAAAGTACTGGCATGCAGCTCCTCCTACAAATCCGTCTTTTGCTTGCTCAGCATAACGTTGCACAAACAAGCATTGCGACACATGAAACTTTATGCGCGCGGGTCGCTTCATAACTTGCCGGACCGCGCATGCGAGGGCTGTTCGTGTAATCTTTGAGAGTGTTGCTTGTTAACTACTCCTCCTTCAAGTTCGTGGCCGGCCTCGGTGACGTCAAGTTGGGCGATGGCTCTTTTTAGCTTCAAAGAGGCACGTCTGCTATGGCAGTTTTGGTAAACGATGATTAATGCGCAGAAGACAATGCTGACTCCAACTCCGATCAAGAACCATACTTTTGGCGATCCTGCTGCCTCGACTTCATCCTTGAGTTGGCGAATGAAGTTTATATTCTGTTCGCTCATTCGATGTATTGATGAGAGACTCAGGATTTGATCGTGCCCGGTGATGTTGAGAAGTGGGGAAGTGGCGATGCTCGGACTTTTACCCACTACTGCATTGTGGTTCAAGTACTTCGGGTTGTTGATCACCGCTACATGCTCGAACGTGATAAGATGCGTTCCCTCCAACATTACAGTGGGCCCTTCGTCTACAGTGACTTGGGCGCGTTGCTCATTGATGACGATAGTTCCTTCGTCAATCAGCGCGACTGGCAGCAGGTGGCTCGGTTGCGTGCGGCAATTGGCTAGGCCTCCAGCATGTATCTCACGTGTTGATTTTTTGCAGAAGGTGGCGTAGCTGGTGAGCTCGCAATCGCTAACTCCGAATATTCCGTCGTCGCAATCCGCAATTATGTCATCTCGGATTTGTAGGACTGTATGATTGTGCGATACCGGAAGAATTACTTTTTTTTTTACAAATTTGCTTAATTCTAGGATATTCGATTAACATATGAATTTCGTCCTCTGATTAAAATATTTTAATTTTAGAAACCTCTATTAAATTAACTACTTCTGTGGACTTCTGTGAGCTGATTATCAAAAATTGTAGGATTTATAATGTCTGATTTGGCAAATTCTGAATTTCTGTGATTAACAATGTCAAACAGCGCTCCCAGCATCGACGCAAATCCTATAATTCCGCTCTACAATGCCCGATGTGCAGCAAGCAGCTGAGCACGAGTAACTCCTTTAAATATCACATGCAATTGCATGGCGAGGATCGTCCCTATGTGTGCAACATTTGCGGCGATTCATTCAAGACACGCAACGCATACGATGGCCATGCAACGCTCCATAATCCCAACAATCCCAACAAATGTCGCACGTGGGGTAAAACGTATCTTCAGGCCTCTTCGCTGCGTTCCCATCTCTTGAGCTACACCGGTGTCAAGCCCTTCACCTGCGACATATGCAGAAAGGGTTTAACACAGAAGTCCGGCTACAAGAAGCACATGTTGACGCACACGGGCGAAAAGCCGCACACCTGCGACAGCTGTGGACGCAGCTTCCGCTACTCAAGCAATTTGATTGCCCACAAACGTTCGCATTCCCCCAAAGTTGGTGCCGTCGATCAACAAAAGGAGCAGCTCGAATAATGCTATATATAGACTATATATATATATATATAGAAGAAGCCACCACGAAGCCAAAACACTTCCACCTTATGAAAACCTTATGTACAAAAATCAACAAACATCAATCGGCAAGTTGCTGTCAAGTTTAGTTCTAAGTGATTAAGATTAGAATTCGGCTGGCACCGCATTTTTTTATTTTGGATATTCATGCCCTGCGGCAAACTTAATATTAACATAGAATAAGTAAGGTACATTTTAATATTTTTAAATGCAGAAATTCGAATGATTTGGCAGCGAAAGTTTTCCTCGTAATTTCACTTATTATTGTTGAAATTATCTTATCTTTTAATTTTGGAAGAGTTGTACTTGAATTGACATTTGCTACTAATATAAATCTTGTTAATTATTCTAAGAATATTTCAATTTATTAATAATTTTTTAATTGAAAAGTTGGGGTTCACTTTGCAGAGCGTTTATGTTCTGACGCGATAATGCGTTGGCTACGTGATTGTCCTTCCCTGGTTTATAGAATATTTCCGCATTATGCTTTTCTATAAACGCTTTCCATCTCTTGATTTTCGCGTTGGTGTTTTTTTCAGACACCGCAAAGGTAAGTGGTTGATAATCAGTATAGATGCGGAGCTCTCTGGTACAGATAATTCTGCAATTTACCGAGTGCCCACACGATTGCTAGAAGTTCCCTTTCATTGGTGGCGTAATGAGTCTCGCACTGTTTTAACGTGCGTGAGATCATTGTGATTGGCCTACCTTCTTGGGACAATACTGATCCAATGCCATTTGCAGAAGCGTCAGTGGTCAGATCGAAATGTTTTTTGAAGTCAGGATACATTAGTATGACATCTTCTGATGCTAAAATGTTCCTTAGTCGTTCGAACGTATAGCGTTGCGTATCGTTGAACTCTATCGGGATTTTCCTCGACACGTGTTTGCCGACAGAACCATTTTCACCTTTTAGTAAATTGGTTAATGGTTTAGCTATAGAGGTGAAGTCTTTTACGAATACTCTATAATAACTAGCTAGGCCTAGGAATGATCTTAGCGCATACAGGTTCGACGTACTCTTGAATTGCTTTGACCTTTTCAGCGTCCGTTTTGGCACCGTTTCTGGTTACGACAAAGCCGAGGCATTCGACACTGTATTTGAAAAATTTAGTTTTTTCTTTGGCTACTCTCATGTTGGCCTCTAGTAGGCGTTGTAGTATTACGTCAATGTGTCGAATGTGATCCTGTTCATTTTCTGAAAATATTATTACATCATCAACGTAGACGTAACAACATTTCCCAATTTGTTCTCTTACAACGTCATCAATTGCTCTTTGGAAGATGCTCCCAGCATTCTTCAATCCAAAGGGCAATCGGCAGAATTCGTACTTCCCACCGTTCACGGAGAACGATGTTTTTTCTCGATCTTTTTCTGCTAGGTATATCTGATGATACCCAGACTTCAAGTCGAGAGTTGTAAAAAATGTTGCCTTACCCAGATTCGCTAGAATCATTGGGATACTTGGCATTGGGTAGCGGTCGGCAAAAGTTCGATCGTTTAACTTCCTAAAGTCAATTACGAGTCGTTTGTTTTTGTTGCCTTCGGCATCGAACCCTTTTTGTCGACAACCCAAGCTGGGCTGTTGTACGCGGATCTTGACGGTCTGATGCCTTCCAGTAGCTGTGAAATTTCGTTGTTGACGAAACCCGACACACCATTTGGATATGGGTAGAGTTTTGAATATACCGGTTCATTATCTTCGGTACGAATAGTGGCAACGACAGACGTATTGAACGGCAGTGTCTCGTTAGAGGTCGAAAATGCCTTTATTCTTTTTGTTATCATTTGCCTGAACTCTTCTTTACATTTTCGGACACTATTATGTCACTGACTTTAGTGAAATTTACATTATCACATAAGTGGAATTTCAGTGGCTCATTTTTGTCCCGGTAACTTAAGCAATTGTTCTTCAAATTTAATGTTGCCCCAGCCTGCGTTAGCAGATCGAAACCTATGATGGCGTTAAATGCGTCGAGAGAATCTAAAATGAAGAATGTTGCGTTCTGTCCAAGGATTTTCATTAAACATTTTTTGTTTATTTCACTGTATCCATGTATGGAATTTACAGTGAATGGGGTGGCGTCTGTAGTTACGTTCTTTAACTCCTTTACGGGTGTCACGTAATTCTTTGCCGACCCCGTGTCTATCAGAATTTTTAGTTTTCTGCTAGCCAACTGTTGTTCGATGAACGGCAGTTGGGAGCGTCCCCTAAAAAATTGAGCATGTCGCTTGTATCAATTGACTCGACATCGCTTTCAATTTCAGCGGCTGCTGTTTCAGCAGTGGCCGCATATTGTTGCTCGCTATTGGCGTTTTGTTGAGTTATGTTATCAACTCGTTGACGCCTTTGACCAGACACTCGTTCTGACGAGCTGAGCCTTTTTTGAGTGCCACCTACATTTGCACCACTTTGGGCTTTGCCCCAATTGGTTGGTTGCCGAAAATGTGACATTGAGGGATCAACGTCCATAGGCTGAGCCTGAGCCGTTTGGCCGTCTTTGTCTTTGTTATTTGTGTCTTGGGTTTTGTTGCCCCTACGTAGTGTGGGTTCTTCTCTTGGCCTTTGTTAGGCTTTGAATGTTGACGATTTCCCTGTTTATTGTTTTCACTGTGTTGACTCTTTTCTGCAATTGTTTTTGCATAAGAGGCAGCAAACTGGCTTCATTCTATGCTGTTTTCAGCCTCGCGAGCCAGGGCCAACGCCGATGGCAAATCTTTCGGCTGAGCCGGCAATACGAACGCTTTCAAAGATTTCCTCAAACCTGATATGAATGCGTGTAAAGCATCGCTTCTGACCTCATTGTTGAGAATCGAAGCAGCTTGCTCATCGTGTGTCATCACAATCTTGTTGGTGACCAATGTGAGCTTTCTTTCGACCTCATCATAGTATTCCATTAGACCTAGGTCACCCTGCCTAACCATTTCTGTTGTCTGAGTACGCGTAGAGACGTTTTGTCTGTGTACGTGCAGTCTAATCGTGCGATGATCGCATCGATATTTTGCACTGTATTGTGGGATGTCAGGACTGACCTGGCTGCTCCGCACACTTTGTTGCGTAGGATTGCAACGGGCTCGTAATGGGCCTCGCTACCTGGGCACATACTCATCTTGTACCCCTTCAAATGATGGTACAGATTTCACTATGTCAAGTCTCACATCGCACTTGACATTTGTGTCTTTCGTAAATTTTTCGTATGTTTCGATATTTGGTGCCACTATTTGTAGCGCATCTACTTGTGAGCTCACTGCGTTCAGCTCTTCAGCAAACTGCTGCCTTAAGCGCAGTTCTTGCTCGGCGAGCGCAGCACTAACAGTGCCGTTCACTAGTGATTGTAATTGTTCGAGACTCATTTCTGTTGGATGTGGGCAAAAGCCTATTTCTTCCCTATCGTCACTGTCAATTACTATTTTAATTCCTCTATATGCCCAACTCATGGGCATACGTACGGATCTATTAACACAGAGGCACTGGTTGTACAGTGGTCAAGAACAGAAAAATATTTACAGCTATTTTACTTATATGAATGCTTTTGGTTTAGCCGATTAACTCGAAAAATATTAACCACAGAATTTATTTCACAGTCTCTTGCAAACTTTTGGTATTTTATCTTTTATTGGTGTTCGATTTGAAGTAAATTAAGTTGGTAATCACTCACTTACATGTTTCTTTGAGGTTTTTGGTTCTTAAAATATTATCCGTTGGGCGCCAGTTATTAAGATTGTCAGCTCCAGGGTATGCCAAGTTGATGTCCGATGGGAATCCTTGATCCTTGATGATGAATTATGATGGAGGAAACTTTTCCCCTTTAATCAATGACCTTGTGGCTTAATGAAGTTTTCAAAGGATAAATCAATTGTTTAACGGCAAGTGCCGGAGCATTTATTCGACAGACAAGGCTGCTATGTAGAACAAAACTGAATTCTTATGAAATAAACATTTACAGCTAAAGCTAAGAATCGCAAGTGGTAAAGTACTGGCATGCAGCTCCTCCTACAAATCCGTCGTTGCTTGCTCAGCATAACGTTTCACAAACAAGCATTGCGACACATGAGACTTTATGCGCGCGGGTCGCTTCATAACTTGCCGGACCGCGCATGCGAGGGCTGTTCGTGTAATCTTTGAGAGTGTTGCTTGTTAACTTGCAACTGCTCGAAAGAAGCGCGTGTTGTCGCTTGACGATGCAGCGCACACCACCAGTTAGCAAACTCCGGTTGCTGTGCCTGATCCTGATATGGTCACACGGCACAGTGCTGGCCCAACCAGCGAGCAGAGGTCAGTTAAAGACCTTGAGCTTGAGCATATGGGCACCGAGCTGGATGGCCTCTCAGAGCAGTTTGTGTGCGTCTCTCAGAGGCACATTAACGAAAACATGAGGAGCAAACTTATGAGTCTGATGAAGCTGCAACGAGCGGCAGCTGAGCAGTTATGTGATGAGACAGAGATAGCTGGGGCAAAAAAAAGAAAGGCAGGATGCTCGTACAGTAACTAAATATTTCAGTTATGTATTTCGCAAAGCCTTGAGTTAATAATGATATTGTTAGGTGTTTTAGTATTTGGCCGAATTTAGCGGCAGTTTGATATTTTGTATTAGGTAAAGAAAGTATTATATAGTATAATAAATTATTGTTCAGCTAATGTCGAGGTTATTGTGTCATTGGAGTGTACTTTGTGATTAGGATATTGGTTTCGGTATGAATTTGAGAGCTTTGTATTTTATGTACAAGTTCAGTTGTATTTAAGAGGTTCAAGGAGCTTATTTGGCGCTCAACAGTTTGGAGTTTGTTTTTAAGGTTTCTGATATCCCTTGTAAGGAAAGTTATGCTGGCTGCACTCATAGGGAAGTTAAGTGTAAAGGTGCGCTCAGTGGGGTCTGCATCAAAGGGCAGTCTAGATTGGAGGTTAGCTATTTTTTCAGTAAGTTCTCCTTTTTTGGAAAGGAGGGTACTAATGATGTTAGTGTGGGTTTCTTGGTTAAGGCTTGGTGGCTGCAGAGGAGCAACTTGGTTTCGGCGAGGTCTAATATGTTTGTTGATTTGGGCAACATATCTTTGTCGACTGTTAGCCAGTCTTATAGCAATTTATGGGGAGAAGATAATTCTTCTGGCTTCGGGATTGTAATGGTTGGTGAGTCTTTCATATATTTTTCATATTTGTTGGAATATTTATTGTATACTTGGTCTATTGTTTCAATTTTAAAGGTTTTGTGGATTTCAGTATTCCGGGGAAGGAGTGGGACTTGGGCGATTTCTCTGAAGGTAGTGTTTTGGAATACTATTATTTTTTGGACTTGGGTTTGACTGGCAAGTGAACCCCAGATAGGAATGGCATATTGTAATATGGGGGAGATTAGTTGTTTATAGAGGAGTGTTTTGGATTCAGTTGGGAGTTTGCTATCTTTCTTAATGAGCCAGTTTAATTGGGATTTACGGGTTTTAAGTTTAGTGACAAGAGAAGAATGGGGAAAGCATACAGGTCAAAGTGTCTGATTGCATTCAACTTGGTGAATGCCAGCATGATTCCTGTCACTGCTTTCTTCAAGCCGACGCACTACCTCCACGTGGTTCTCCCTGGATTGTCACTCGACAGCCGTTGAGCTGTCGCGCGCGACGAGAGTCCTAACTCTATAAACTAGGTTTTTGCGTAGGACTTGGAATCCACCCACGTAAAACACAATTTTAGTGAAGGAAGCAAGAGAAGCCTCGGAAAGGAACCAATCTAACGTTAACGACCATAGCAATTGTAAAAAGGACAATGATTTGAGAGTATGCACCTGGAACGTACGAACATTGTACAGACCTGGTGCTGCTCAACAACTAGCAGATACCCTCAACAAATGTAGGGCTGACATCACTGCTATCCAGGAAATGCGATGGATAGGACAAGGCTGCATAAAGAAGAAGAACTGTGACATTTACTACAGATCCCATCCAGAACGGCATGAATTTGGTTGTGATTTCGTTGTAGGTGCCAGGCTGCGGCGCCGAGTCTCTCACTTTCTGCCAAACAAACGAGAGAATTGCAACGATCCGAATTACTGCCAAATTCTTTAACATCAGCCTGATATGCGCACATGCCTCAACGGAGGAAAAGGACGATGCCACCAAGGACGCTTTCTATGCGGAGCTCGACCGAGCTTATGGCCGCTGTCCTTCCCATGACTCGCTGTCTTGATGAGTATTATTTTAATGGAGAGTATTATAAGAAAGGTTGGTGTGCATCGGACGGGCACGATATTAACCAACAGATGTGTCCAGCTCCTTGGTTACGCTGATGATATTGATATCATTGGCCGCACCAAGCGTAATGTAGGGTTGTTGATAATATATCAAAATATCAATATATCGATATTTTTTTCTTAAAATGATATATTTATATCCTGATATTTTTTTTGCCCAAATATCGAAATCATTATTATTATTATGTGGCCATTACAACCTTTTTATCGGGTCTCAGCCTGAAGCGCGATGTGCCTCCACGCGGCTCTGTCCTGAGCGTGTCTTCGCCAGTTGGTAACACCAAGTGTGGACAGGGTTTCCATCACCTGGTCCTGCCAACGCGTTCGGGGTCGTCCTCTCCTTCGTGTCCCAACAATCATCGCATCAAACACCTTACGAGCCGGAGCATCTTCATCCATACGGGCAACGTGGCCCAGCCTTCTTTGAGATTTCACTCGACTGGCCACGTCAACATCGCCGTATAGCTCATACAGCTCGTGGTTGTATCTGATGCGATAAACATCGTCCACGCAGATTGGACCAAAGATTTTGCGAAGAATTTTCCTCTCGAACACTCCAAGAGCAGCTGCATCTGACTGCGTCACAGTCCAGCACTCCGCACCATATAAGAGTACTGGAAGAATGAGCGTCTTGTAGAGTGTGGTTTTTGTGCGTCGAGAGAGAGCTCTACTATTAAACTGCCTACTGAGCCCAAAGTAACACCTGTTGGCAAGTGTTATTCTCCGCTTAATCTCCAGACTGACATCATTTGTGCTTGTTATAGCAGTGCCTAGGTAAATAAACTCCTTGACGGACCCAAAGCTATAGTTTTCTGCAGTCAGCTGAGAATCAAGACGCCGCGATTCTCTGCTAGAGCACACCATAAACTTTGTTTTCTCCATATTAACTGCTAGTCCTACTTTTGCTGATTCCTTTTCAATAGCCCCGAAGGCTCCTGTGACATCACGCTTGGTACGGCCAATGATATCAATATCATCAGCGTAACCAAGGAGCTGGACACATCTGTTGGTTAATATCGTGCCCGTCCGATGTACACCGGCCTTTCTTATAATACTCTCCATTAAAATATTGAAGAGTATACAAGACAGCGAGTCACCTTGTCTGAGGCCACACTTGGTAGTAAAGGTTTCGGATTGGCCACATCCTACCTTGACAGAGCTGATGGTGTTGCTCAATGTCATTCTGCAAAGTCTAGTCAGCTTTGCTGGTATACCAAGCTCAGACATGGCGGCATATAGGCGATCTCGCCGCGGGCTATCAAATGCAGCTTTGTAGTCGACGAAGAGATGGTACGTGTCGATCTGGTTTTCGTAAGACTTCTCCAGGATTTGGCGCAAGGTGAAAATCTGGTCAACAGTGGACTTGCCAGGCCTGAACCCACACTGATAAGGCCCAATCAGTGCTTCAGCATGGGGTTTCAGTCTTTCACACAATACGCTCGTTAGGACCTTGTATGCAACTGGAAGAAGACTAATTCCGCGGTAGTTGGTGCGCACCGTGGCATCACCCTTCTTCAGGATGGGACAGATCATGCTGAGATTCCAATCTTCGGGCATGCTCTCCGTGAGCCATATCTTACTGATTAGTTGGTGCATGCTCCCTACCAACATATCACCAGCTGCCTTAAACAATTCTGCCGGCAGGCCGTCAGCACCTGCAGACTTGTTGTTCTTAAGCCGTTGGATTGCATCCTTGACTTCGATATGACTTGGGATTGGCACTTCAATATCAGTGCCATAGATTGGGGTTCGTGGATCATAGTCTTCAGAGTCTGTGCTCGAAATCACGATATTTTTTCCTTGGTCACTCTAAATTGAAAGCGTCAATTGAAAGTTTCAATCTAAACTTAAATTAATAATTGAAATTCGACAGAATGAATGTAAAATCAAATTATACAAAATATAACAGGGGGCACCGCAAAGTGCATTCATTGTGAAAAAACAATTAAAACTAGCGGAAATTCATCAAATTTGTCGTCCCACTTGCGCAATAAGCATAGCGAAATTTATGCAAAATGCGCGCAAAAAAAGGTAGTATGTATGTATAGCATATGTGTATATGAGTATGTGTGAAAATCGAAGTTTAACACGTGGTTTACAATGTATGTATATTCATTTGTTTTAATTTTTAGCTGTCAGTGAACTTGGAAAGAGTACTTACAATATCGGAATCCTTCAAGAGCATAGCTTGCAAATAACTGTCGACCGTTTTTTTTGTTGTGCTCTCGTTGCGAGCACAACAGAAAAAGTTCGTACTCTCTCGCTCTCGCTCTGAGCAAGAGACTTTTGCTGTCTTCATTTCTGTTTTCTGTTGAGCGCTTTTCGTTGAGCTCTTTGTATTTCGGTCGTTCAATGAGCAGTGCGTAAAGAGCGGAACGAGAAACGCTCGTACAAAGAGAGTCAGCAAAAGACCGATTGACCGAAAAACTCAACGCAAACGGTCTTCACACTTACTTTCGTTGTTGTTGCGTTCGTTTTGCAGACGAAATACAGTAGAATCCGGTTATAGCGACTTTCAAGTGACCGTCGTTATATCCGGAAGACCCACTAACCAAAAGGAGAAAAATAAAATTTTGTTTATTTTATAGTTGCCATAGGTTTTTTAAATACAATTAAATAATGTTTTAATCAATTTAATTTGTATGGGTCGTTCGAGTTTTCGTCACAATAACCGGACGGACACTATAAGCGGCTTCGTTATAACCGGATTCTACTGTATTTCGTCTGCAAAAGGAACGCTTCACTATTTGCTTGCCTATGCGTGTGAATGTATACCAATACATTCGCAAAAGACTTTTATTTTCACTGAATACGACAAAACGGTCTTGGAACAACCGAAACAAAACAGAATAGAAAAAAAGGGTTTCGGTCTGAGCGCGAGCGATCTTATTCAAGAACCCATAAAACGGTTGCTCTCTGAGGAGTCTTTTCGTAAAGTGTCAGAGAGAGACACTTCTATATTTGCGGACAACGAGAAACGGTCGACAGTTATTTGCAAGCTCTGTTCAAGAGTGCTGAAGCCTTTAAGGGTAAGTGTCTTTAAAACCGCTTATCCTTTAAGCCAAAATAAAACGAAGAAAAGAGCAAGTGGGGTTCATTACTTTAACTTACTATAATTTTCGTTTTAGAAAATGGAAATAAGACAAAGGAGATTAATGAAGCAATTGTGTTCATTATCTGTAAGGACAACATGCCAGTCCGCTGTGTAGAAAAAGAGGGCCTCAATAAGTGTGTGCCGCATTTTAAAATGCCTTGCAGATCCACGTCAAGTATATGAAAATGTAATATATTTTGATACCCTTCATAAGTATATATTCTTTTTTAGGTAACAACAACGATTGAAGAGAAGTACTCCCAGTGCGTTGGAGCTGTGTTGAAAATGCTAAGCAATGCAAATGACGTTGCGTTTACCTGCGATGCCGTAACCATATCGAACTCGAGTCGCTCGTTCCTTACCATCACGGCGCATTTTATTAAAAAGGATTCACTAAATTCAATCTGCCTTGCAGCTTTAAGAATGAATCAAGTATGTTGATATATAATTTTTTTTTGCATTTTAAATTTGTTTTGTTGTGAATTGTGTGTCACTTTTGTCTGGTCCTCTGTCAATGTGTTATTTGTTATTTATTCTTTAAATTTAAGTAATATTTTCCGATTTCAATTTAGTCGCATACCAGTGATTATGTAAACACTTTGTTGGAAGAGGCGTGCGCCGAATTTAACATAGATAAAATGAAGTGGACAACTCTCACGACAGACAGCGCAAGCAATATGAAGTGCGCTGCCAAACTATTTCTTGGATTAAACAAACATGTGCCGTGTTTCGCCCACAGCATAAACCTTGTAGTTGATGAAACTATCAAGGAAATATGTTCATTTTCTAGTATCGTGGATAAAATAAAGAGAGTGGTCATGCATTTTAAGCATAGTCCGGCTATGATGGACCAACTAAGAAAGGCCCAAACGGACGAGGGAATTCCCGAGGGAAAAATCAAGACCCTCATACAAAATGTTGACACCAGATGGAACTCTTGCCTGGACATGATGGAGTCCTTTTTAGGCTTAGCCAACAAGGTGGCTCTTATTTTGCTACACAAATCAGAACGTGTCAAAGGACTCCCCGAAATGCTCAATGTGTCAGAGCTAACGATATGTCGAGACTTATGTAGTCTCCTTCAACCTTTTAAAAAAGCAACAGAGCAAATAAGTGGCGAAAATTACGTAACTGTAAGTTTAGTATTACCACTTATTTCAATGTTAGCAGCTAAAATTAAAGCATTGGAAATGGAGACGAAGGAAGGCAAACGAGCCAAGGAGGCGCTCATCAGAATTTCTGAAAGGAGGTTTCAGGCGTTGCAGACTAATGCAATTTTGGTTAAATCAACTTTTTTAGACCCTAGGTTTAAAAAAATGTATTTGGCGCCTAAAGGATGCCATTGCTGAAATTACACTTGAAATCAATAAGTTTACTCTTAAGGGAAGGGTATGTCATCAAGTTAAAGTTTTGTTAAGTTGAATAACTAATTGACTAATCAGTAAAACTAATAGGCTTAATATTATAACATTTAAAATTTTGCTAATTATAATAAAAACACATACTTGAATATATAATAAATAAATTATTTAAATTTTGTACAGATTTCCGATGTCACAAAACCGGAAGACGTTTGTGACGATTTCATGAGCGCACACAATCACTCAATCACAAAAGAATTGAGCGGTGTGTCGGAGCAAAATAAGGAGCTGAAACTATACTTTAGCTTGCCCCAAGCTTCGTGGGAATGTAACCCGCTGGAGGTGTGGAAATCCCATAGGGCGGCCATGCCGGGCCTTTACAAGATGGCCATGCGACATCTTATCACTCCAGGCAGCTCGGTGCCTTCAGAGCGGTTGGCATCCGCAATAAAATGTGTAGTTTGCGATGCTAGGAGCCGAATGACGGACATACACATAAAACAAAGAGTGTTCTTAAATTGGGCCAATTGGGATTTATGTTAAATTTAAATAAATATAAGACATAAGACATGTTGATTAAAAATATAATTAAAAAATGTAAGTTTATAAAACTTGTTTTCTTTTTATTATCCAGGAAAAAACATTTTTATTAAAAAAAATCAAAAATATCAAATATATCGATATTTTTCGGTGATATTTAGAAATATTATTATCATCTTATTTGATAAAAAAAATATCATCGATACGATATTTTTTAAAATTTTCGACAACCCTAGCGTAATGTCACAGGAGCCTTCGGGGCTATTGAAAAGGAATCAGCAAAAGCAGGACTAGCAGTGAATAGGGAGAAAACAAAGTTTATGATGTGCTCTAGCAGAGAATCGCGGCGTCTTGATTCTCAGCTGACTGCAGAGAACTATAGCTTTGGGCCCGTCAAGGAGTTTATCTACCTAGGCACTGCTGTAACAAGCACAAATGATGTCAGTCTGGAGATTAAGCGGAGAATAACACTTGCCAACAGGTGTTACTTTGGGCTCAGTAGGCAGTTTAATAGTAGAGCTCTCTCTCGACGCACAAAAACCACACTCTACATGACGCTAATTCTTCCAGTGTTCCTATATGATGCGGAGTGCTGGACTGTGACGCAGTCAGATGCAGCTGCTCTTGGAGTGTTCGAGAGAAAAATTCTTCGCAAAATCTTTGGTCCAATCTGCGTGGACGATGTTTATCGCATCAGATACAACTACGAGCTGTACGGTGATGTTGACGTCAAAGACTTCGCTGGCTGGGCCACATTGCCCGTATGGATGAAGACGCTGCGGCTCGTAAGGTGTTTGATGCGGTGATTGTTGGGACACGAAGGAGAGGACGACCTCGAACGCGTTGGCAAGACCAGGTGATGGAAACCCTGTCCACACTTGGTGTTACCAACTGGCGAAGGCGCGCTCAGGACAGAGACGCGTGGAGGCACATTGCGCTTCAGGCCGAGACCCGATAAAAGGGTTGTCATGGCCATATAATAATAATAACAGCTGACCCATTAAACATGGCAGACGACAAGGTAAAGGCTCCTCCGCCTGCATATCGTAGACAGCCACCGACAACTTCAACAGCTACAGCTGCGGCAGCAACAGCTAAAGCTGCTGCTCGTGAAAAGACTATTAAAATGCTGACCGATGAGAAGGAGCAACTCAGCGCCGAGTTAGCAAAGAGCCAGCTTGTATCTCGCGGGCGTGAACGGGAGCTGGAGGAACGCCTGGAACAGCTGCAGCAGCGATGTCAGGAGCTGGTTAAGCAGCTTGCGAATCGCGAGGAACCAACGCCAGAGGATGATCCGGAATTGGACCAGCGGCAGAAATTCAACTGCAGCATCAAATTAACCATCGACAAAGACGAGTCATGCAATGCCGACGATCAGGCAATGAGTCCCTGCGTTCGGACGCCTCAATTGGGTTTTAGCACTTTGGAGCCTAATATATGTCAGAATGGGGTCCGCAGCACACGTCAAGAAAAAGCTTGTGACAGTGTCACTCCAGAACAGAAAACGCCGAATAGTGGTGACTTACAGTCGAGCTGCGAGCTCACTGCCAGTGGGCGTCCTATTCGAGCTTGTCGGCCCATATGTCTGAAGGAGCCAAGCCTTAAGTCCAAAATGTGCAATGAAAAGTAGTTTTAATGAATGATTTTTTAATATATGTATGTTATATGTTTTGTAAGCCCTTTCGTATTGTAATTTTTCGTAAAATATAAGTTACGTATTAAGCTAAGAAAATTCTTTTAGGAAATGAATGTTTTGTCCAAGTGCTAGAAGCTATCAAAAAATCGCCACCACCACCGGATAATCTATTGCGTGGGATTGTCCCGGATCTGTTTCCCAGCGTGGAGGAAGATAACACATGGCTACCTGATGATCGACTCAAGGCTATGTTTTTGAGAACATCTGCAGGAGATTAGCCACAAGGCTGCTGTCACCAACAGGGCGTTATCTCATCTGATATCCAACACCAGGGCCCCAAACAGAATCGTCGAGCACTACTATCAAGCGTGACAAAGTCCTTGCCCTCTATGCTGCTCCTATCTGGGCAAACGCCCTATTCAAAAGCTCCTACATCGGCGGCTTGGCCGATGAGGCTGCATATGTCATTGCAGGCATACCCCCCTTCGAGGAAATGGTCAGGGAGAGAGTAAGCGTTTTCCGGCAGCTTCAGACTGGTTCCTCAACCAGCGCTGAGAAGAAATGGCCAAACAGAGAGCACAACGGGAAAGTCTCGACAGGTGGCAAACCCGGTGGAACGAGTCGTCCAAAGAACGGTGGACTCACCGGCTTATCCCGTGCATAAAAAAATGGACGACAAGATGACACGGTCAGATGAACTTCTACCTGACCCAGGCCATTAGTGGTCACGCGTGCTTCAGGAGCTACTTGTTTCGAATTGGACTGCTGAAGAATGCCCCGCATGTTTTCCGAGTGCTGTGGAGGCTGTCATTTTCCAGTGAATCAGATACGCTTCTCTCAGGCAAGAGCTGGAAGACGTAATTGGCGAAAGGATGACGGTGTCAATGTTGGTACCACTGATGCTGGTATCGTCCGCAACTCGACACTGATCAGTGAATTTGTGGCAACGGTCATGATCAATCAAAGAAGGGCCGAGAGGCTAGACAAATAACGAGGGAGTAAGCGGCGCCGATGCCCTTGTGAAGCATTGCTTCGCGGCCGTCCCACAAGAGCCCGGCTCCGCTAACTCTGTTTTCTACAGTTTCATATACATACATATTATTAATCTAAGTTGTGTGTGTGCAAGTAACGCGTCTTGGTCGGTGTGATTTGCTTGTACTCTGTTTCCAGTGCAACCAAATTTCGGCAGACACACGTACATATATACAGAAAACAACCATAAATTCACATAAAACACTTATTTTATTCATCGAGCAAAAAATGCACACCACTTAATAATTTTGTTTTTTTTGTGCATTGTTAATTTCTTTGCCCACTTATAAATGGGTCTGAGGTTAACAGCAATCTATGGAATAAATCCCTATTTGTGTCTACTCGAGACGTTTTCCTAGTGTGAAACTCTCGAAATTTTTTTATATCCTTGTTTTTAGACTCGGCAGCTTCTTCCGACAACTCTCCTATCGAAACAAGGGCATAGCTTATAATTTCAGAACCGTGGACTAAAACTTTGTGAACGGATGGTGGAAGGTAATACCATGGATACAATTCAATAAGCATTTTTGCGGTGTCAAGTGCAAAGCATCCAAATTTTTCCGAATTGATTTTATATCCAGATGCCATGCATTGCAGTAATGTCGCACACCTAATTAAAACATTTTCATCCAATCCTATAATATCAGCAGACAATTTCGTATCGCTAAAAAATGTTCTTGCCGTATTACCATCATTAGAAGTTCCACTACCTCCACTCCTTGGTTGGTCGACATGTATTCCCATTTGGGCGCGAAAGTCTGCTTGAATTTGAGTTTTCCTATCCCTAAATAATTTTTTGTCTTCTGGGGTACATATTCGCCAAGTTTTTAAATGCAATCTATATGCCAAATGCAAGAAATATTAAAAAAAAAACCGAATATATGAGTGCAATGGAGCCAACCCAAATTCGAAATGTTCTTTGTGAATTTTTTTTTTAAGCATTTTTCCAAATCATTCATTTTGCTCGGTTTTGCATCACATATGTAGCATTTACAAGTAGATGTTTCACTTAAAGCACTACAGACTTTTCCGTCAACCATTGTTAATTGCAAATGATGTGAAATTGTTATAGATATCGTAAGTATTTTGCATGTATATGGCTCCAGCGCAGAAATTTTGTCTCTAAAGTATTTAGCTTCATTTAATGTTAATTGGGTTGTTTCTTTTTTGAATTGGTACCTTATTGGTCTGCAGTAACGTGTTGATGATGGTCGAGGATTTTTCCAAATTACTTTGTGTTTCTTGGGATCAGTATTTTGAGTAATTATTTGCAGTGGTACATAAGAAGTCACAAACAAACTCGAATCATCAATGTTATTGTCCAATGTTTTCTGTTTATATTCGGAATGACCAGTACTGCCGTCATCCCCACTTGCCAATTAAAATCAAGTCGGCCACGCTTTCATCATTAATAGACTCAAGGACATCAGCTTGAAGTTTTAAAATTCGTAACGCCGTGTGATCCAACAAGCTTTGCAGCTCAACTTCTGCTTGGGATTCGCTGACACTAATATTTTCCGGGTAAGATGATGTTTTCTCCGCCAGAAGCTTTTCGTAACTTGGTAGTAAGTTGAAGGAAGTCTTACTATAACAAAACTACGAATAAGCAAATATTGATGTTTACTCATATTTGTATCGAGAAAGAGTGATAAGACTTCAACATTAAATTCTGTTAGCGTTGGTTGAGATAAATTGCATGAGCGTAATATACTAGCAATAGACTCGTCGGTTTTCGACAGCTCAGCAATTTTACGTCGTTTTGTTCGGTCAGAAGCTTCATTAAAATCTGCTTTGGGTTGTCCACGGCTCAGATTTTTTGATGTTGATTGGGCGCATGTTATCGGTATAGATTCCTTTTCATTCAACCAATCAGATTTATATTGGAGAATTGATGATTTCATGCGTTTGCAATTAACCCAAAACGATATAATCCTCTTACAAACGTATTAAATTCGCTTTGACACTTCACTTTTATCAACAATATAGCCGTTTTTAATAATATTTGCTTCTATAATTTCAATCAATTTTGTTCGCCTTTCAACGGCGCTACCTTCTTCGCTGCACCATACATTAAAAACGTGAGAATACACACTTATAAGAAGAACCCATTAAAGTTTAAACCAAGGAAATAAATCAAAACTATTAATAAATGAAAAACTATTAATAAACACAAACTCAAAAGACGAAGACAGGGCAACAGCATAACAAGCACACGAGCGAAAACAAATTTTTTTAGTGCAAAACTGACCCTAAAAATGTTAAGACGGTGTTCAAATTTTTAAGATTGTAAGCACACCTGCAATTTTCTGCAAACAAGATTTACACATTTATTACCTTTAGAGCCGGCAAACACATTGGTATACAACTTAACTGTGGCGTTCTGTGGCGTCACTACTAAAACTTTAGCTAAACATAAAAAAGACGTTCAACATATAGACAAAAAACATGTATTATTTCAAATTAATGTAACAAGAAGAGTTTAACAAGTACGTTTTTTTATAATATCTCAAATTTTAGAAAATACCTTCAACTTCAAAATCCATTACAAATATTATAAACTTGGACACGTCAAAGTTCGGTTTTGTTGTGAAAAATTCGCGATGCGCGCAAGCTGTGCTGTGCAATTGTGCATTGTCCGTTAAATTTGCAATTTGAATTTAAATTGTATGGCGGTATCAAAATTTGCGACGTGACTGTTTTGCAAGCTAACAGCTGCGCGCGATAACATCTGCATTCGATGATTGATGCACTCGCCAACAGATGTTAGTATATTATTAATTATTAATCGAATATTTGCAGTGAGTTGGCAGGATCTCTTTTGCCATTCACATTAGTATCGTATTAAATATTATTGATATCGAACTTAGATTAATCAAACAATATCGATATCCTCGCTTAATCTAGGCTAGACCATCTCTTTTTAATTCAAAAGCTACAGAGATAAAGTGTGCCGCAGCAAAATATTAAAAATAAATCTGACGACATCCGTCATAATATTACATATGTATATATTTTATTGGTGTTGCTCGGGAGTGCGCACTATTCAAAGTGCATTTTTATACCCGCTACCCATAGGGTAGAAGGGTATTATAACTTTGTGCCGGCAGGAAATGTATGTAACAGGTAGAACGAGGCATCTCCGACCCTATAAAGTATATATATTCTTGATCAGCGTCAACAGCCGAGACGATATAGCCATGTCCGTCTGTGTGTCTGTCCGTATGAACACCTAGATCTCAGAGACTATAAGAGATAGAGCTATAATTTTTTTTCGACAGCATTTGTTATGTTTGCACGCAAATCAAGTTTGTTTCAAATTTTTGCCACGCCCACTTCCGCCCCCGCAAATCAAAAAAATCGAGAAATAAGCGTAATTTTAAAGCTAGAGTTAATTTTGGTATATACAATAATAACTATAGTAGTTATGATTTGGTTACGATCAGATAAAAATTGTGGAAGTTATTAAAGAAATACTTTTGTATGGGCAAAAGCGCCTACTTACTAGGGTCTGAGTTGCTTTGGCCGACAATTTGGTACATTGTGCCGTCTATGGTATATTTTGAATGGTGTACTATATCGATATACCAAATATACCATTCGGTATGTTTTTAGTATTTTTGAAGTATATTCGGTATATTTTGAAAATGATACCGCAATATTTTAGGTTAGGTTAGGTAGGACCGGCTGCCCCAGTACGGGGCAAAGCATAGACCAGTGGAGGTCCGTAGCTGTACCGGTAGCTTATCTACGTCTCAGAAATCGCGCAGTATGGATGCATTTTTGGCAAAAGCCAGCAGCATCCTAGGAGATAGCCGTGAGACGTCCCGAAGATCGTTGTGGCACGGCGAATTAAGGTATTTCAACCGGAGTCGGGATAACGCTGGGCATCTACAGAGAAGATGCTCAAGTGTTTCCTTAACCCCGGGTTCGTTGCATTTCCTGCACTGATCACTGTTCGTGATGCCCATCTTTACAGCATGGACAGCTGACATACAGTGGCCAGTTAAAATGCCTAGCATTAGCCTGCAGTCTTTCCTTGAAAGCTGCATGACGAATTTGGTTAAGTTTTTGTTAGTAGAGGCACACATCAGCCTTGCAGTTTTGCACGAGTTGGCATTACGCCAGCTCGCGTCCCACTGAAGTCTAGAGCGCACCTCAATTTCACTGCCTAGAGTTCGCAGGGATATCGGAACATTGCACATGTTGCCAACATCGAGCCCCACTCCCTCTTTGGCGAGAGTGTCTACGATCTCGTTGCCATCGATGCCCTGGTGGCTTGGGATCCAATAGATTCGCACGACCGCAGATGCGTTCAGCGACTCTATTGCTCTTCTGCTGTCCAGGACAACTTTGGACTTGACCACATCAGAGTACATTGATCTTATTGCAGCCTGGCTGTCAACAAAGATGTTAATAGAGGTGTGATCACGCTGTAAACCCCGAGCCAATTCGGCAGCCTTGCCAATGGCAAAAACTTCCGCCTGGAAGATGCTGCAATGGTCTGGGAGTTTATAGGATTGTTTGGAGACCGGGTCCGGGCAGTATACGGCCGCTCCGACACCATCATCCATCTTCGAACCGTCGGTGAAGAGGTTGAGGGCTTCGGGAATGCATAACCCTTCCCGCCAGCACTCCGGTTCCAAGAATATAGTGTTAATATGGTCAGTACTGGTAAGGGGGATAGTATAGTCCAAGTCTCTACTAGTCTCCCTACCAATTGCGCTGTGACCATAGCCTAGCAGACCCAAATTGCCAGTTGCGGCAATCCGTAGGGACGATTTTGCGGCTATGGATTGCGCGTATAGGTTTAATGGTTCCACACCAGCTATTACCTCGAGGGCTTTAGTTGGCGTCGACCTGAGAGCGCCTGTGATACACAGTAGCGCTTGACGCTGTGTCCTTTCCATGATGGATAGGTACGTCCTTTTTTCAGTGGCCTGCCACCACACTAGAACACCGTAGGTGAGGATAGGGCGAACAACTGAGATGTATATCCACCGCATTAGATTAGGAGAGAGGCCCCAAGTGCAACTAAGCATCTTTTTCGCCATGTACAAGGCTCCGGTGGCCTTCTTCACCCTTTCTAACACATTGAGCTTCCATGTCAGTTTGCTGTCCAGGACCACACCTAGGTATTTTACTGCTAGGCTCGGCTTTAGCATAGTACAGCCTATTTTTGGGGGGGACCACGCAGGTACCTTATACCTCTTCGTGAAGAGGATAAGGTCCGTTTTATCCGCGTTAATGCTGAGCCCGGCTGATTCGGCCCATGCTTTAACTTCCCGCAAAGTAAGTTCCATTACGGAACTAAGGGTGGTTGGGCATTTCCCAGTTATCAAAATGCTTATGTCGTCAGCATAGGCAATTAACTTGGGGGCCCGTCTAGTAAATTTTAGAAGTAGGCTATTTACGACCAAATTCCAAAGGAGAGGCGAGAGAACCCCACCCTGGGGAGTGCCACCTCGCACTACCTTTGTAATGGCCGCATCGCCCCACGTAGCCACCACCCGCCTGTCACAAAGAAGGCAGTTGACCCATCTGTGGATCGCTGGTGCCGTGTTAATTGAGGTAAGGCCCTTCATAATAGCATCAGTGGTGACGTTATTGAAGGCGCCTGAAATGTCAAGAAATGCACCCAAGGCATATTCTTTATAGTGGTCCGCTTTTTCAATGGAGGCTACTAGAGCATGGAGAGCAGTCTCAATGGACTTGCCCTTTGTATACGCATGCTGATTTGGGGACAACAGATGCATTGAGTTGCTTCTGATGTGCAAATCAAGTAGCTTTTCCAATGTTTTTAGCAGGAAAGAGGTTAGGCTGATAGGCCGAAAGTCATTTGGGACCACATGACTGCATTTGCCCGCCTTGGGCAGGAAAATGACTTTCGAGGTCCTCCAAAGAGTGGGGATATGACCCCATGCGAGGCACGCCGAATAGATACCCGATAGCCACGGAACAATCGTGGGCTTGCTGGCTTGCAGCATTGCTGGCGAAAGTCCATCGAGACCGGGCGACCTGACCTTCGCAAAGGAGTCGATAGCCCAAATTATTTTGTTATCTGTAATTAGACTGGCAGGGAGTCTCATAACTGGGAGACTAGGAAAGAGCTGCCAGTCACTGTTCTCTATTCCAATACATCCCGGGAAATGAGTTGAGAGCAGTGCTTCAAGAGTTTCAGCACTGCTCTCCGTCCACGCTCCATCGCCCGACTTGAGCAAACTAGGACTGGAAGCCTGCTTGGACAGCAGCTTCCTCAGTCTGGAGGTGTCTTTGATGTTATCCAGGTCCGAGCAGAAGGTTCTCCATGAAGACCTTTTGGATGATCGGATCATCTTCTTGTACGACTTCAGGAGAGACCTATACTCGTCCCAGACATATTCGTTGTCCGCCTTCTTAGCAAGTTGAAACATGCTAGTAAGCTCTCCACGTAGCGATGAGAGATCTGGGTTCCACCAGGGTGGCTTCGATCTTCTCGTCGGTCTTGAGAGTCTACAAGATTGGCGAAACGCTGAAAGTAGTCCTGCAGAAAGGACATTGACATTAGTTTCTAGGTCCTGCACCGAGTTAATGTTACCCGGCGCACCAAGAGACTTGGAAACAAGGCTAGAGAATTTCGCCCAGTTCGTGTTACGGGGATTTCTGAACGGCTGAGCCGCAGGTACCCTGTTAAAAGGAATGGTAAATTGAATGTACTTATGGTCCGAGAAGGAGGGTCTATCCAGGACCCTCCATTCTTCAACATTGGTACACTCAGTTGAAATCGTTAAGTCCAGCACATTACTGGAGGTGGGACCTACATAGGTAGATACCTCACCCCTGTTGGCTAGTCTAAGCTTATGGTTAAGGATAAAATCAAGAACTGACTCACCCCTGTCGTTGATGTCGGGACTTCCCCAGACGCTATGGTGGGCGTTGGCGTCCGTTCCGATAATAATATGCTTATTGGAGGAGCAGACCATGTCCACCAGCCTCCGCAGCTCGTCAGGTGGAGCCGGCTTGTCGTGGGCCATATAACAGGATGCCAGCAGCAAACATCCTTCACGGCTCTCCAGCACCACCACGGTTAGATCGTCATTGCTGTAATTAGGTAGTAGATGAGCTTTTAGCCCCTTCTTTACAAGGATGGCAGTTCTCGATCTGCTTACCAATGTCGGGACGTATAAATCATAGTTGGGCGACTTCAGTCCAGCCACCGTGTTGCCCGACGCTATCCACGGTTCTTGGACCAAAGCCGCGTAGGCGGACACTTCCTCCAGGGCAAGGAGTAGCTCCGCCGAAGCCGTTTTGGATTTATGGAGGTTGAGTTGCAGCACACTCATTAGAGGTTAGCAAACTCGCGGGGGGGCCCGTCTCCATGGGCAGTTCCTCCCCCACCTCCTCCGTCTTGTCAGTCAGGCTGAGGTGCTGGGTGGCGTCGGTCACGCTCTCGAGACCGAGATCTGCCTCAACCTCCCCAGACCTCAGCGTGTGTGTGTCCTTGTCGTTCGGATGACGTTTCTTGAGGCGAAGGTACACGCTCCCTAAGCCCCACGCCATCTTCCCATTGCGTTTATATAGCAGATCCTCGGCCTCCTTGTTGATCTGAATGATCACGTGCTGCCCACCACTGGGTAAAGGTTCATCAACCTTCAGCACGGACCAATCACTCGTCGGTATGGCCGGGTTCTGCTTTTTAAGCAGCTGAAGCGCCCGCTCTCCCTGGACAACTATTGGGAAAAGGACTTTCGCCTTCGGCATGGACGGAATATTATTCCTGTCCACCACGTCCAGCTTGGCCCCCTCCCACAGCCCGTCCAGTTTGGGTACGGTCGCTTGCAGCCACTGCAATGTTGGGTCGTCCTTGCATGTCAGGATCTTGACACCATTCAGCCAGCCAGTGCCTTCGAATGTAGGCATTGGACTGTCTGGGACATTCTCCATCCTGACAAACAGTGCGTCGACCAGCTTACTATGGGTCAACCGCCACCGCTCTGCAGACATTTTCCCGTTAGGGTCCCCTCTGTCTATGAGAGCAACGGCGAGATGCCGCCTGGCAGTTTCAGCAACCGTTGCTCTCTGTTTCGTCCTGTTCGAGTCCTTGTTGGTGGAGCCAGGTGCTCGCAGCTTCTTGCTCACTGGAGCCCCTTGCTTGGGACTCTCAGCGGACCGTTGGCGCTTGCTTGCCATGGACTCCACCTTGTTGTTGGCAGGGCCGGTAGAACCGGTCTGCACTTTATTGTCTTTTGGAAGGGGGCTAAGTTGGTTTTCCCGCATCCACGTGTTGGCCCAGGCAAGCCTCTCCTGGTCCTTGACGGACAGGTTAGCTACGCCACTAAGCCTTGCGTGAATACGGGTCGCCGCCCTATTTTTGGCCTTCTCCTTCAGCCCCCCCGTGCCCCGCTGCGCAACCTTGGAGGTGCTGGCGATAGGCAGGGGTGACTGAAGAGGAAGACGTTCCCCCTCCACCGTAGAAGTTGGCGCAGCGCTCTTTTGGTCCGTGTCGGTTAAGACCACAGCACCCGCGCGCACCAACCTCGAATTTTTGGTGGCAGTGTTGTTACAACTGATACGGCCTGCTCCCGCCGCCTCAGAGGTGTGACCGCTGGCGACACGCAGAGAGGATCTCTCCCCCCCGTGCCCGCCGGTGGTAGCAGTCACGCCTTCCACCGACGTTTGGGCTGACATCCCAGCCCGAGTTGAATAGTTTAATGAGTCCATTCCGAGACCATAGTTGGCTAATTTTGTTCTTGGGAGCCCCCCATAGCGTTTTCAGTCTGACCGCCAGACACCTCGTACCATGGATTCTGCTACTTATCTTCAGGCAGATGCCCGAAAGATAAGGAACAGAGTCCTCAGCTAGGATCTGCAGTTCCTGAAATATCGACGTATAGTAGAGATCTGCTACCCGTTGACACTGAGGTAATACAGATCCTACCCAGCCAGCACCCTCGGGGAGGGTTCAGCAGAGGATTTTTGCCAGCCACCGCAATATTTTGCTTTTATTAAAAATGGGTAGCAGGTATCTCACAGTCGAGCACACTCGATTGTAGCTTTCTTACTTGTTTTTACTTTCTTTGGCCTTCTCGTTGGTTTTACAAGGCACGCAGCGAGAAAACAAAATTTCATAATTTTCATTAGTACCTTTTTCCTGGTGTAGGATATTGTGTGTGCATCACGTGGCGACGACCACAGTACAGCACACACCAACTGATCTGCATCTGCAGAGGCCCCGCGCCAAAAAGGCGTGGCAACAACTTTGCAAAGGGAGTTGCCACCAAGCGCCTAGATATTTGCAATTGAGTCACCAGTTTAGTGACACACAAGACAGTAGGAGGCTGTACAAGCCACGCCATGCGTTGCTAAAGCGGTTTCAGCAGGAACCCAAGCTTCGGATAAACCTTTTTGCGAGAGAACGGATTAGCATAGTAGAGCTGATCGTGGCCACATCTCGTTATCATTGTGGAAGTTGCGCCATGCGTTTCTGAGGCTGCGCATTTCTGACGCAGACTCGTTGCTACGATTCATCTTATTGGATGTTGTGTTGACAGTGCGATTGCCACTGGAGGCCACTGCCGAGTTTCGTTGCTGCTTCTGACGCTGCCGCTTTTGTTGTTGTTGATTCTTTTCTCTTGTATAATTTTTCATTGCCATATAAATTGTCCATAATATAACGTTAATTCAAATGAAAAATCGTATTGAAATGTAATTCCTATTTGAATTTAAATTTTAGCTTTATATTCAGTATTATAATAAGTTAGATATAATTGAAGAATAAGTCCTCATATTTCGAATGGGTATGGTATGTAATACATACCGGATTCTACTGTATTTCGTCTGCAAAACGAACGCAACAACAACGAAAGTAAGTGTGAAGACCGTTTGCGTTGAGTTTTTCGGTCAATCGGTCTTTTGCTGACTCTCTTTGTACGAGCGTTTCTCGTTCCGCTCTTTACGCACTGCTCATTGAACGACCGAAATACAAAGAGCTCAACGAAAAGCGCTCAACAGAAAACAGAAATGAAGACAGCAAAAGTCTCTTGCTCAGAGCGAGAGCGAAAGAGTACGAACTTTTTCGCTTGTGCTCGCAACGAGAGCACAACAAAAAAAACGGTCGACAGTTATTTGCAAGCTATGATTAAAACACACTCCATATACATACATATGTATGAATATGCAGCATTCATGTAACATACCATATAATATCTGTTTATCCTTGGAGGTCGAACGTGTCGAACGTGCGCTAGTATTATATTGGCGAAAGAAATGCGTCAGCTCAGTCGTGTGACTCAGGCATTGGATTACCGAGTTCATGTAGCACGTGTTCCCAATGTTTTGCAGACCACATGTACCTGTAGGTTAGGGTATTCAAATTATCAAATTGTTTATGCAGAGACCGCATTTAATTATAATTAACTGGTCTTTTCCAATTCGGTTTGGACACCCCGTTTTTTTGTAGATCGCCGTTCCATTTCCAGGTCAATTGCTAATGTAAAACATTCTACGAAACATTCGACTGATTTTGCTTTTGCTTTACAGGCATTGCCTACTGCACTGCTATCATCCTGTAAAATTTGGTATTTATAAATTCGATAAATTATCGAACTACAGCGCAACAATAACAACGAACGGGCAGCAACAAGGTTGTTGCAAAGAGGTTATTTAAATTAATTTCTGCGGTTGCAATAAATTTGTTTTTGTCTCTTTGTTGGCCACGCTTTTTTGACTGCTGTTTGTTGTTGTTATTTGTGTATGTTAATTAATCAAAAGCCCATCTATCTATCGATTGAGCATTTACTGACAGACATACATATACAAATTAAAAGCATACAAGCAGCTCATTAATGTGCACTTGAAAGGCCCAGCAACAACAAAACGCAATAATATGAACAACATAAAATACCAAGAGCTGTTCAACTATTCTTATTTTAATTCTCCTTTTTTTTGTGTCCGATTAAATGTTAGTGAACAGCAAGTTGCATTTAACATGTCGCAATGTTTATTGACATTGTTTTGCAATTAAGTTGGCTGCGCTTCCCACACACACACACACACTCACACACATGATTAAATTGGCAATATATTTTAAATTTAGTTTAGGTATGCTTGCATAACTTTTTTGTTTCTAAATAGATTTTGCGCAAATTTGCAGAATATTTGAAAATAATATTTATATATTAGAGTTTAAATTTTGGAGGAGCTAGCTAAAGGATGGAGAAGTCAGCGAATATTTCAGCCTGACTAAAAGTAATCAAATTAAAGTTTTTGATTTGATATTTCGTGGAATATGAAGAGCTTGTAGAGTAGGGGAGTGTGGCTGTCAACAAACGCAATGATTACATTTTCATTTGATAAATTTATAGATTGTTTGTCATATAGGGCGTGACCTACATACACACTCAAACACTCTCATAATGTTGCACAATTGGAATGAAAATTGGCAAAAGCTTCTTCGCACAAGTCAAGGAGTAAAGTGGGCGGTGGGAAGGGGTGGGAAGGGAGGGAAGGGGCTAGCACACACACAAGTGCGAGGGAGAGAGAACGATGTGGCACGTGGCATGGTTTTTGACTTCTTTCAGTCGCCAACGCATTGTTGTTGTTGTTGTTGGCCCAACCGGGTGTTCATAAAGTGGAGGCACGTGTCTCAATATAAATGGGGTGTCAAGCGAATAGGTTGCATGCACTTTTAGTCAAGTGAGCGACACACTCGGATGTGGCAATGGACACCTGCCGCATGCCACATGCCACACACAAACAACTAAGACACAATGTCAGCACGTGGCATTCAAATCTGTCAACACTTTAAACAAGTTGTGTGATTCTTTTCGCTTTTTCGGAAATTCTTCACAAATGTCTTTTTACCTTATGACTTGACTTTTAATTGAGCTTTAATTTGCTCGTTCTTCTGATATTGCTTATTTTACAATTATATTATAATTATTATAATCGTTTCAAATTTTTGGTTCGTTTTCCAAACTAGAAATTCAAATACTTGATTATGAATTAAAATACTGATATCGAGTTGGAATTGTTTGTATAATAAAAACAAATTGAATTTTTTATATTTTTAACTGGAATAATTTGATTAATTACTCAGTTTTCACATGGAATCTTTGCAGTCATGCCTTCGGTAATTAGTTTAGTTAAGAGTTGAGTTTTGGAATTACTTTCGGTCAGTTGAGTTGATCATCATCTAGAGGCTCTTTGACAAAAGCATCTAATCAATTTTGAATTAAGCTGTAATGCGACTAATAAACCGCACTGCACGGTTGTGGCATGTGGCAAGCTGCGTGTGTGTGGAACACATGTACAAATTGATTTCAAATGTTGTGGCATAATTCGAGCAATTCATTTGATCTTCATTGGGCATTGTTGCTGCTGCTGTTGCTGTTACAATTTTCGATTTTCCCATTTTTTTTTTTTTTTTTTTCAATTTTCAGTCTGTGAACTTAACTCCTTGCCTACTCGAATTACAAGCCCATCGACACATTTGGGAATGCCGCGCAGGCGAGGGGCATGGACAGGGGCCTTATTATTGTATCATGGTCGCAACTTTGCAGAAAGTTTCAACAAACTTTAAAAAGCTCTGTGATGTGAGCTTTTTATTAACAGCAGTGATTGCGGTGTGAAATATACCAAAAATACAGGCGATAATTGCCGCTGGTCACACTTCATGTGGTATATTGGTATATTTTGGCTATGGCAAGGCGCGTAATTTAAAAGTAGACAGCGATAAAATTTATGACGATCGTTATTTCAAATGTGTGTACAATATAAATGCATTAGGAAACTTTTGCTGCACATTGTTCATTTTATTTGCAATTTTTCTTGTTGTCTTTGGTATACATATGTAGTTAATAATATGCACTTGATGTCAACAAAATACTGTTACACGCTCATGGCCAGGGCTGGCAAATCAACATAAATCAAATTCAAACATACATTTTTGTGTTTTTTTTTTTTCTGTTTTTAATATATACTTAAATGCTGTGCTCACCACGCCATGTGCAAGACAATTGTTCAAGTGCAATACATTTCATTTAAATTGGCTAAAAATATTATTTGAACGAATAACTGGCTTTTTTTTGGTTACCATCTTTCATCCTCATTGTTCGTTCATATGTATGTATGTGTGGGTTGTGTATAACTACTTGTATAAGTACAATGTGAATTTGTTAAGTTTTTTTTAGAAAGTCAATTGGTTGTATATGTATATAGTAGTAATGCAGCACGTTCTGATCATGCCCAAATTCATTCTTTCTATTTACTTTACGCTAAACTAGTTAAAAACTTCGCTCAATTCTGCATTGTTTCCCTAACTGTTCTCTATTATCTGTTTTTTTTTTTTTTTAATTTCGTTTTTTCATTGTTTTCAATTCATTTCTTAAACTTGTTCATAACTACATTATAAGTACTTCATCTCTAATCAATTTTTCATCGTTTTTTTTTTGTTTTTGTTTTCTCATTCAGAAGGCATTTTAGCAAAAAAGTTTCGATCGTTCAGAACATGCATATAATTAAATGTTCGTGTTCGCGGTGCACGAACAGTAAAAAAAAAATAAAACACAAGGATTTATTTTTGTTTACTTAATAGACTACTTTATTTTTATTTATAAGCTCGCGGGCTACGCGTCTTAAGTGAGGAAAGTGTCTTTAAAAACTGAACTCACAATATGCTGAGCTCTAACATGAAAGTTCTTATTACGACTTAGGGCTAACATACGTGTGATGTTTTGTGTTTGTGTTAGTGCAGTAATGCTGAGTCCTCAAGTTGCAAATGGAAAATTTTAATGGACTTTGGATTTCTTGGAAGTGGCACGATCGCCAATGTAATAGGATCTTTTTGTTTGTGACAGTTGGTGCCGTCGCGACAAATGTTTATGTTTATGATATGATTTGTGGGAAAGAATTTGGAAGATAGGGGAATAATTATGAGTGTTTGTCATGTACGAGAAATTATTCTGGTGGTGGATATATTACTCCCCCAACCTACAGAGGTTAGCTTGTCCTCAAGCGTTTAGTTCGGGGAACATAAGTGGGACTGGAATTTCAATATTATCGGTTTCAGCATTAGAACTTATGTCTGTGTCATGTGTTCTTACAAATTTTTGTGTTATTATGTTGAATAGTGTTTTAATTTTCTTATTCACTAAGTTGTATATAACAATGAGGATTAAAATTAATACAATCATAATTATTGGATATTTATAATTATTGTTTTCTCTATTGTTATATATAATCATTTCTTTTATTTCAATGTGTGATAGTGGTTCTATTTTAGTTACATTGTATTCTGTAAACATAATAGTTGTAAATTGTTGCGCTCTATTTGAAATTTTAACATTTTTTAATTCAATGGTACAATTAAATATTTTTATTATTTTATCTTTTTCGATGTATGTATATTTCTAAATCATTACAATTTTGATTTAGTTTGGTTCTGGTTAAGTTCCAGGTTATTATGATGTTTGGTTCTACTATTTGTATAAATTCTTGTTTACGATATTTATTAAAGGTGCAAACTGGAGTTTCATGTTTTATTATATTAGTTATGCATTGGTCATTTATGATCTTTTTAGAGATTGAATTCGAAACAAAGTTATTGTGTAAATAAAATTTTCCTTCAACACTTTCATTGATGATTTGTACATTCTTATCTGGGTAAGGGATTACTTGGAAAGTTTTGGTTTCAAGATTACACAATGGAATATGGGACATGATGAAAATTTCATTTGTAGGTGTACTGAACCAAGCAGAAGTTTTAATATTCATCAACTTTTCGTGATTAATGTGATCTATTTGATCGTGTTTAAGTAATTTTGGATTAAATATTCCTAAGCGAGTTAATTGTAGGCTTAGTTCGATGTCTTCTATATATTCGGTAAAATGTTAAAAATTAATGAATTTAATTGTTTTTCTTCTTCCAAAATTTTGCTTTGATTATTTATAATATTAATACCTTGATTAAATGTATTTATAAAATCATTAAGATTATTTGCCTGAATTGAATTATGGGCAATAATGTTAATTTGGTTTTCAAATTGTTTCTTATCTTCTTCATCTAAAAATCTATAACATATTTATCCCTAACATTAAGTACTTCGGGTGTTATCTCGAACGTGAGTTTTGTATCTCTATGTTCGGTCTTGGCTATGTTGCAAATTTCACATTCATTAATTAGATTTTGTATTAGTTTCTGGTAATCAGGGTAATAATATTTTTCCTTAAACCAATTTATTGTTTTTTCTATACCTGTATGTAACAATTTTTTATGTTTTTTTAAAATTAATTCTTTAAACTCTGCAAAAGTTTGTAAGTCAATTAATTTTAAGCTTGTTTTCATTATTTTAGTTATATTACTTGGATTTATTATTTCTAAATAAGCTCTTTGGAAAATTGGAAAATCTATTTCATTGTGAAAATAGACAATACTCTTTTTCGAGCAAAGATATTCCTTTATCATATCTTTAGCATATTGATTATTCATTTCCTTATAAGAAATTTTTATGTTAAGTTTATGAAAATAGTGGTTTGTTTCAACTTTATTATCGTCACCTTTTATGAATTCTATTTGCCTGTTAAAGTAGTTTAAAGGTCTTTCGGTTATTAGTATGTGATATTGACTGTCCTCTTGAGCACTATGTATAGTTGCTCCTGTGCTAATTGCATCTTCTCCTAAGAAATTCTCTTCTATTTTTATACGTGAAAGTGCATCTGCTACGTTATTTTCTTTTCCTGGTAAATACTTGATTTGATAATCGTATTCGTTTAATCGGATTTTCCATCTTTGTAATTTCATGTTTGGTTCTTTGATGTTACTGAGCCAAACTAGTGGTTTGTGATCGCTTAAGATCTGGAATTTTCTACCGAATAGGTAAGAACGGAAATACTTAGTTGCCCACACGATAGCTAATAGTTCTTTCTCTATAGCTGAATAGTTTGATTCGTGTTCGTTTAAAGTTCGACTTGCATAGCAAATGGGTTTGTGTTCCTGTGATAGAACGGCGCCTATAGCGAAGTTGCTAGCATCTGTAGTCAATGAGAATGGTTTCTCGAAATTTGGATAAACTAGTATCGGATCGGACGTTATTAAAACTTTGAATTTTTCAAATGCTGACACATAAGTGGGATCTTTTATGTTTATGGTGGCGTTTTTCTTCAACTTTGTTGTCATGGGTTTTGCAATATTTGCGAAATTGGGTATAAATTTGCGATAAAATCCGCATAAACCTAGGAATGATTTGATTTCTTTTGGTGTCTTTGGTATTGGGAATTCAACAATTGCCTTAATTTTGTTTGGATTTGGTTTTATACCTTGCGTGGTGATTACATGCCCGAGGAAATCAGTTTCCTTTTTCATGAATTCGCATTTGTCTAATTGTAATTTCAAATTTGCTTCCCGAAGTTTTGAGAAGACTTTCGAAATGGATGATATGTGCTCTTCCAATGAAGTGGAGTAGATAATAATATCATCTAAGTAAACTAGACAATCCTTGAAAATCAGATCTTTAAGTAGGTTATTCATACAGCGCTGGAAAGTCGCTGGAGCATTTTTAAGCCCAAAGGGCATACGAGTAAATTCGTAGTGACCATGCTTGGTTGAAAAGGCAGTTTTTGCAATTGAATCGGGATCCATTTGGATTTGATGGAAACCCTTTGCAAGATCGATCGTAGTGAAGTATTGGCATTTGCCTAACTTATCTAGGATCTCATCCATATTTGGTATGGGGAATTTGTCGTCAATGGTTATTTCATTGAGGTTTCGGTAGTCAATGACTAACCGGAATTTTTGCTTTCCTGAAGCGTCCATTTTCTTTGGAACAATCCAGATGGGTGAACAATAAGGGGATTTTGCTTTTTTAATTATACCCTGCTCTATAATTTCGTTGATTTGTTTATTGACTTCTTGATCGTAAGCCTGTGGGTATTTATAGGGTCTTTTATATAATGGGTCTTCGTGTTTCGTTTGAATTGAATGCTTAATCGTACTGGTGAAAGTCAAATTTTCACCTTCCCGGTACTGAATATCGCGAAATTCATGTAAAACCTTTTTTAATTTTTCAACCTCTTCTGTGTTAAAATGTTCGAGTCTGAACTCATTACACTCTTTTAATTCATCTTCGATTGCGAAGTTGAATGGCCTATCTTCGGTTAAAGGTGGATTTGCACAGTCTTCTGTGTAAGTTTCTTCAGAATTTTCTTCTTCGTTTTGAAATGTAAATTTATATTCTCCTAATGTAACGGTGCCATTTTCGTAATCAATTTGGGATTTACTGGCTTTTAAGTATTCTCTTCCTAATGGCATATCATAATTTTCAGAGAAATTATGAATGTAACATTTTTGTTTTGTAGAGCAAAGTCTGCTGGGACCAAAAAGTATACTTTCTGATAATTCGGTAGTGCCATTAATTGTTTGAACATTGATTGGATTTTTATAAATTGGAAAACTGAAAATATTTTGTTTTAAAAGGTTTATTGAAGAACCTGTATCAATGATACATTTTAGGTTTACTTCATTCATGTTGATTCTTGTGTTTGCTCTGCATTTAGTTCCGAGGCACTTTGATGAAAATTTTCACCTTGCTCCATTTTGAACTGGCCACTTTGGCTTTCCCTTTGTCTTTTTACCGGTGGGTTAGGCCCACGGCTTGTTGAGGTGTCCCTCGAATAGTTATAAGGGTTTTGGGTTTGAGCTTCTTTTAGTTTCTTATTGAATTCTTGATGAAGATTTTGATTATTCTGATTTGAATTTGAGTAATTGATTTGTGGTTTTGAATTGGACGAATCATCTGAATGAGAATTGTTTGAATAGTTTGCGTAAGATTTATTTTGATTCCTACGACTATTGTTTTCACTTTTATGGTTATTCTGAGTCTCATAAGACTCATAAATACCTTCTGTTTGAGCAACGGCTTTTAGCTTGCTTATTGAAGTTATATCATGCCTTGCTAAGGTCATGTATATCCTGTCTGGTAATTTTCTGGTTATTACATTTTTTGTAGTAATTTTTAGTGCATTTCTGTACATTATTGCTGTGCTACCGTCAGTGTCTAGTGCTAACTTATTGCTAACAATATAGGATTTTCTCTCGAGCTCTTCGACGAACTTACGTAGACTTCCATTCCAGTTGGTGTTGTATAGTCTTCTTAGTAACTCTTCATAAGGTGTCTGTGTCCTGAATTCCTCGATGAGGGACGATCTCAGCGACATCCAATTGTTGGATTGCGTAATCTGGGATGTACGCAAGGCTTCTCCATCCAGTTGTCGTTCAATGGCACCGAAGATTACGCTGCTTTGGCGTACATCAGTTGTTGGGTATAGAGACAGAATAAAATCTATTCTCTTTATAAATGCCGACAAATTTTCTGCTCCGTTATCAAACGCTGGCACGTGTTTGATTTCATTTATGCATTGATTTAAGTGGGTTTCTGTTAGTTCGGTTGCCATTTTTGATTTGTTATTAATTTGCACACGTGGTTCGGGTTTTTTGAGTTTTTTATTATGACGGATTTTTTACAAGGTTTTTTGTATTACCGTTTTAATGACGCACTCACGCACGTAGATGTTTTTCGCGGATACGTTTTGTATAGTTCACAACTAGGACGCGTTCACCCAGGACAATGTTAGAGTCCTTCTAGCGGTTCACGACTGCTTTGTTGATTCAGTAACTAATACGACGTATCCTACCGGCTGCGCCAATTAAATGTTCGCGGTGCACGAACAGTAAAAAAAAAATAAAACACAAGGATTTATTTTTGTTTACTTAATAGACTACTTTATTTTTATTTATAAGCTCGCGGGCTACGCGTCTTAAGTGAGGAAAGTGTCTTTAAAAACTGAACTCACAATATGCTGAGCTCTAACATGAAAGTTCTTATTACGACTTAGGGCTAACATACGTGTGATGTTTATACCCGCTACCCATAGGGTAGAAGGGTATTATAACTTTGTGCCGGCAGAAAATGTATGTAACAGGTAGAAGGAGGCATCTCCGACCCTATAAAGTATATATATTCTTGATCAGCGTCAACAGCCGAGACGATATAGCCATGTCCGTCTGTCCGTCTGTCCGTCCGTCCGTCTGTCCGTCTGTCCGTCTGTCCGTCTGTCCGTATGAACACCTAGATCTCAGAGACTATAAGAGATAGAGCTATAATTTTTTTTCGACTGCATTTGTTATGTTTGCACGCAGATCAAGTTTGTTTCAAATTTTTGCCACGCCCACTTCCGCCCCTGCAAATCAAAAAAATCGAATAACAAGCGTAATTTTAAAGCTAGAGTTACGAATTTTGGTATATACAGTAATAGCTATAGTAGTTATGATCCCTGAAAATTTGGTTGCGATCAGAAAAAAATTGTGGAAGTAATTAAAGAAACACTTTTGTATGGGCAAAAACCCCTACTTACTATGGGTCTGAGTTGCTTTGGCCGACAATCTGGTATATTGTGCCGTCTATGGTATATTTTGAATGCGGTACTATATCGATATACCACATATACCATTTGGTATATTTTTAGTATTTTTGCAGTATATGTGGTATATTTTGAGAATAATACCGCAAAATATATTGCTTTTATTCAAAATGGGTAGCGGGTATCTCACAGTCGAGTACACTCGACTGTAGCTTTCTTACTTGTTTGTGTTTGTGTTAGTGCAGTAATGCTGAGTCCTCAAGTTGCAAATGGAAAATTTTAATGGACTTTGGATTTCTTGGAAGTGGCACGATCGCCAATGTAATAGGATCTTTTTGTTTGTGACAGTTGGTGCCGTCGCGACAAATGTTTATGTTTATGATATGATTTGTGGGAAAGAATTTGGAAGATAGGGGAATAATTATGAGTGTTTGTCATGTACGAGAAATTATTCTGGTGGTGGATATATTACTATATATATGTAAAAAAAAGAAGACAGACATATTACACACGAGATATGTATATATGTACATATGTATGCAAATATAAAAGGTGTGGAAGTGAAAAACTAAGCTGACAAAGATCAGAGACAGTAATAATAATAATAATAAAAAACAAAGAGAAAGGAAAAGAAAAGAAAAGAAGTAATCTGAAAAGGAGTTTCAGAGGCAGTTAGCCATATATGTACATATGTACTAAGCTGACAAATGTCAGAGACAGTAAAAGAAAAAAAAAACGTACGTATGTATGTACATACGTTTAGCAAAGTATGTATGTACATAGTACAGAATACGAGCTGGCTAAAGTCAGTGACAGAATTGTCAGTGAAGTGAAACTCAGTTTCACTAAATAAATGATATATATATATACACATATATATAGAGATATTCAAATTCATTACAGATGAACCCGGAATTATCTATTAAACCATTCTTGTGCGAAAGCATTGACAAGGCACTACTTCGTGGGAGAAATGGCTGAGAGCATTTCAGATCTATGCCGAGTCAGAGGAGATCGCTGCGAACAAGCAAAAGAGGACTAAATTACTCCATTTAGGTGGAACACAACTGCAATCAGTAGCGTATTCACTGCCCGATGCCATAGTCGATTTCAACGAAGATGAACAAAAAAAAATTCGTCATTTGAGAGACACATGTTCCGGAGTTTGATTCCAGCTGGCGACGAAAGCTTTGCCAAATTTCTTTTGCGCCTAAGGCAACAAATAAAAAGGTGCGATTTTGGATCAACGAAAGCTGACATCGAAGAGATTTGTCTCAAAGATAAAGTAATCGACGCATGGGCGTATGGAGATCTAAAAAGGAAACTATTGGAAAAGGAACATTCATTGGATGAGATACTCGAGGCTTGTCAAGTGGACGAGGAAATAAGAAAACAATCAGAGATGATGACAAAGGGTACAGAAGAGCCGGTAAACAGGGTCATGGCGAGTAAACCGAAAGAAAATAGGCGAAATTTCGAATGCGGGAGATGCGGACGTACTCGCCACAAAAATTACTGTTCTACATGTCCAGCTCGACAGTTAAAATGTAATCGGTGCGGGCGCCTTGGCCATTTTGGACGGAAATGTAGGACGAAGTTAAAAAGACAACATTTCCAATCAAGATTTTCTAACCAAGATCAGACGGGCTCCTATGCTAAAAAGCCAAAAACGGAAGATTGTTTCAAAATTAATTGCGATGAGCAAGAAGAATGAATTAAATGCAAAATCGGGGGGACAGATACATCTCTGATCATCGATTCTGGGTCTCGCTATAATCTCATCTGTCACGACGACTGGTCCACTCTAAAAAGGAATAAGGCCACAGTGTTCAATGTTCGCCCCAACTCACAGAACCAGTTCAAAGGATACGGTTCAGACCAAATTTTAAATGTAATTTGCGTATTTGAAGCACCAATTTCTGTTGGTGAACAGGCTGAAATGATTGCCTCCTTTTTCGTCATTGAAAAAGGAAAATAGTCATTGCTGGGTCGAGAAACTGCCATTAAATTGGATGTGCTACGGCTTGGACTACAGGTGAATCACATTGAGGAGGTACCAGCTTTTCCAAAGTGGAAGGGGGACAGTGTCAAATTGGCAATAAATCCATACATAAAACCGGTACAACAGCTCATGCGAAGGATACCAATTGCATTAGAAGAAAAGGTGCGCGAAAAGATTCAGGATGCTCTAAGGCGTGATATTATTGAGCCGGTAAATGGACCGAGTGCTTGGATTTCACCAATGGTTCTAGTTTTCAAAGAAAATGGAGACATTCGATTATGCCTGGATATGCGGCGAGCAAATCAAGCCATTTTGAGGGAAAATCACCCTTTACCGACATTTGAAGCGTTCATGACTCAACTCAGAGATGCTAGATATTTCTCCAGACTAGACCTCTAGGATGCATACCACCAACTCGAACTACATGAACAAAGCCGAGAAATAACAACGTTTATAACTCCGTTAGGATTATTTCGGTATAAGAAAAACTGAGGACGAGCACGATGAAGTGTTGGATAGAGTTCGTGGCATTCTAAATGAAAACAATGCTGTATTAAATGAAAAGAAGTGCGTCTACAATGCCTCCAAATTACATTTTTTAGGTCACATATTATCGAATCATGGCATCGAGGCAGATCCAGAGAAAATTAACACCATTACATCTTTTCGACCTCCAAAGAACAAGGAGGAGACTCGGAGTTTTCTGGGCCTTGTAACTTATGTAGGAAAATTTATTCCAGAGTTAGCAAATTAAACAGACCCATTGCGACGGCTGCTCAGAAAGGATGAGAAGTTCATCTGGGGTGCTAAGGAATAGGATGCGTTTGATAAACTCAAATCTTGTTTAACAAAAATTCCGAACTTGCAGTATTTCAATCCAAAGCACAGAACACAGTTAATTGCAGACGCCAGTCCGGTCGCGTTAGGAGCTGTATTGCTGCAATTTCATGGAGACAATGAACCGAAAATAATATCTTTTGCGAGTCGAAGCCTGATGACAGATGTCGAAAAGCGGTATTCACAGACCGAGAAGGAGAGTCTTTCATTAGTGTGGGCAGTGAAAAAATTCTTCTACTATCTAGCTGGATTAGAGTTCGAACTAATAACGGATCATAAGCCACTTGAGACCATTTTTAAACCATCATCGAAGCCTCCAGCGAGAATCGAAAGATGGCTCCTCCGTCACCAAGCTTTCAAATTCGTAGTTAAATACAAAACCGGAAAGGAGAACATTGCGGATACCTTCTCTCGACTGTGCAGATTAAGCCCAGGATATTATTATGACATGAAAGGCGAACATAGCATCCTGCACGTAATCGAAAACGCGACTCCGTCGTCCATGACGATCACTGAAATTGCGGAGAAAAACATTCACGACGAGGAGATCGTCGATGCAATGTCGTGCCTGCAGGACGAATCGTGGAACACTTCATCGTCAAACAGTCTGTTCCCGTTCAGACATGAACTCTCACTTATTGGATCTATATTGTTACGAGGAACCCGCATCGGCGCTAAGACAGGAAATTCTAACGTTGGCACACGAGGGCCATCCAGGAGAGTCGGCTATGAAGCGACGATTGCGGTCCAAGGTATGGTGGCCACAAATAGATCGAGACGCGGAGAAGTTCGTCAAATCATGCAGAGATTGCATAATGGTATCGCAAGCATCAAACCCCACGCCTATGAAACGAACTACATTTCCAGATGGACCATGGATTTTTGTAGCTACAGATCTATTGGGACCGCTAGCAAACAGCGAACACATCTTGGTCCTCATCGACTACTATTCGAGGTACATGGAGTACAAGTTTCTAAAATCTTTATCTTCAATGTCGATAATCAGTGCCATGAAAGAGATTTTCACCAGAGTAGGCTATCCTAAAAAGCTGAAAACGGACAACGGAAGGCAATACATTAGTACGGAATTTAAGGAATACTGCAAGCAATGCGGAATAGAGCAAGTAACATCACCACCCTACTGGCCCCAAGCCAATGGGGAAGTAGAGAATATGAACAGGTCGTTAGTGAAAAGGCTCAAAATTGCATACACAAACAAAAAGAACTTCAAAGAAGAAATTCAATCATTCGTCATGATGTATAATGTCACTCCCCATGGAACCACAGGATCTGCACCAACGGAATTAATGTATAATCGAATAATAAGGGACAAGATTCCGGGTATTCAAGATTTAATGGGAGAATACAGTGATTCGACAGAAAGAGATCGTGATTTGGCAAACAAACAGAAAGGCAAGGAATATGCAGACAAGAGGAGAGGAGCGAAAGAAATCAATGTGGAAGTGGGAGACAAGGTTTTTCTCAAAAATATAATTTTTCCTCACAAACTTCATAAAACATCATAAAAATAACAAGCGGAGGGAAGACGTTGACAAGAAATGTGAGCCATGTAAAAAAGATTCCACAAACACCATTTTCACCTGAGACCGGTGATCACTCTTCACACTCCCAAAGCACAGGTGACGTTCGGCAGCCTTCCATTTTCAGGACACCTGATGAATCGACGACTGAGACGACATCGACACCCGGAGGACTGAAGCTGAAGCTCGTCAATAAGGGAGGGATGTGAAAGCCTGTACCTCCAATGATCTCTGAGAGCGAGAGTGAGAGTCATTAGTACTCTCAATACTACTACACTCTGACTCTCTTGTATTCTTATATTCCTGTACTCTATTTAGTCTAATTCGTTGAGCCGGAGTGAATAGACTACCGCGCAGAAATATATATTGAAAAAAGATTAGTGATTTGTTTATTATTGGTACAATCACCGGGGTAATACAGTATGTAAGACCTAAGCGTCAGAATTTTCTGCTAAGGAGAAATTCTGCGACGCCAAACAAATGTCCAAATAAATAATAATAATGGAAAAATAAATAATATATAAATAAATAATAAATAAGTAAATAAGAGAAAAATTAAATAAATAGATAGGTTTAGGTTTAGGTGAGACCGGCTACCCCTGTACGGGGCAAAGCATAGACCAGTGGAGGTCCGTAGCTGTACCGGTAGCGTATCTACGACTCAGAAGTCGCGCAGAATGGATGCATTTTTAGCAAAAGCCAGCAGCATCCTAGGAGGTAGCCGTGAAACGTCCCGAAGATCGTTGTTGGACGGAAAAGTAAGATATTTCAGCCGGAGTCGGGATAACGCTGGGCATCTACAGAGAAGATGCTCGAGTATTTCCTTAACCCCGGGCTCGTTGCATTTCCTGCACTGATCACTGTTCGTGATACCCAGCTTTACTGCATGGACAGTCGACAGACAGTGACCAGTTAAAATGCCTAGCATTAGCCTGCAGTCCTTCCTTGAAAGCTGCATGACGAATTTGGTTAAGTTTTTGTTAGTAGAGGCACACATCAGCCTTGCAGTTTTGCACGAGTTGGCATTACGCCAGCTCGCGTCCCACTGAAGTCTAGAGCGCACCTCAATTTCACTGCCTAGAGTTCGCAGGGATATCGGAATATTGTACATGTTACCGACGTCGAGCCCCACTCCCTCTTTGGCGAGAGTGTCTGCGATCTCGTTGCCATCGATGCCCTGGTGGCTTGGGATCCAATAGATACGCACGACCGCAGATGCGTTCAGCGACTCTATTGAACTTCTGCTGTCCAGGACAACTTTGGACTTGACCACAGAGAGTGCATTGATCTTATTGCAGCCAGGCTGTCAACAAAGATGTTAATGGAGGTGTGATTACGCTGTAAACCCCGAGCCACTTCTGCAGCCTTGCCAATGGCAAAAACTTCCGCCTGGAAGATGCTGCTATGGTCTGGGAGTTTATAGGAGTGTTTGGAGACCGGTTCTGGGCAGTATACGGTCGCTCCGACTTCTTCCTCCATCTTCGACCAGTCGGTGAAGAGGTTGAGGGCTTCGGGAATGCATAACCCTTCCCGCCAGCAGTCCGGTTCCATGAATATCGTGTTTATGTGATCAGTACTGGTAAGGGGGGTAGTAGAGTCTAAGTCTCTACTAGTCTCCCTACCAATGGCGCTGTGACCATAGCCTAACAGACCCAGATTGCCTGTTGCGGCAATCCTTAGGGACGATTTTGCGGCTGTGGATTGCGCGTATAGGTTTAACGGTTCGACGCCAGCTATTACCTCGAGGGCTTTAGTTGGCGTCGACCTGATAGCGCCTGTGATACACAGTAGCGCTTGACGCTGTGTCCTTTCCATGATGGATAGGTACGTCCTTTTTTCCGTGGCCTGCCACCACACTATAACACCATAGGTTAGGATAGGACGAACAACAACTGAGATGTATATCCACCGCATTAGATTAGGAGAGAGGCCCCAAGTGCAACTAAGCATCTTTTTCGCCATGTACAAGGCTCCGGTGGCTTTCTTCAACCTTTCTAACACGTTAAGCTTCCATGGCAGTTTGCTGTCCAGGACCACACCTAGGTATTTTACTGCTAGGCTCGGCTTTAGTATGGTGCAGCCTATTTTTGGGGGGGACCACGAAGGTACCTTATACCTCTTCGTGAAGAGGATAAGGTCCGTTTTGTCCGCGTTAATGCTGAGCCCGGCTGATTCGGCCCATGCTTTAACTTCCCGCAAAGTAAGTTCCATTACGGAACTAAGGGTGGTTGGGCATTTCCCAGTTATCAAAATGCTTATGTCGTCGGCATAGGCAATTAACTTGGGGGCCCGTCTTGTAAATTTTTAAAGTTGGTTATTTACGACCAAATTCCAAAGGAGAGGCGAGAGAACCCCACCCTGGGGAGTGCCACCTCGCACTACCTTTGTAATGGCCGCATCGCCCCACGTAGCCACCACCCGCCTGTTGCAAAGAAGGCGGTTGACCCATCTGTGGATCGCTGGTGCCGTGTTAACTGAGGTAAGGCCCTTCATAATAGCGACAGTGGTGACGTTATTGAAGGCGCCTGAAATGTCAAGAAATGCACCCAAGGCATATTCTTTATAATGGTCTGCTTTTTCAATGAAGGCTACTAGAGCATGGAGAGCTGTCTCAATGGACTTGCCCTTTGTATACGCATGCTGATTTGGGGACAACAGATGCATTGAGTTGCTTCTGATGTGCAAATCAAGTAGCTTTTCCAATGTTTTTAGCAGGAAAGAGGTTAGGCTGATAGGCCGGAAGTCATTTGGGACCACATGACTGCATTTGCCCGCCTTGGGCAGGAAAATGACTTTCGAGGTCCTCCAAAGAGTGGGGATATGACCCCATGCGAGGCACGCCGAATAAATACCCGATAGCCACGGAACAATCGTGAGCTTACTGGCTTGCAGCATTGCTGGCGAAAGTCCATCGAGACCGGCCGACCTTACCTTCGCAAAGGAGTCGATAGCCCAAATTATTTTATTAACTGTAATTAGACCGGCAGGGGGTCTCATAACTGGGAGACTAGGAAGGAGCTGCCAGTCACTGTTCTCTATTCCAATACATCCCGGGAAATGAGTTGAGAGCAGTGCTTCAAGAGTTTCAGCACTGCTCTCCGTCCACACTCCATCGCCCGACTTGAGCAGACTAGGACTGGAAACCTGCTTGGACAGCAGCTTCCTCAGTCTGGAGGTGTCTTTGATGTTGTCTAGGTCTGAGCAAAAGGATCTCCATGAAGACCTTTTGGATGATCGAATCATCGTCTTGTAAGACTTTAGGAGAGACCTGTACTCGTCCCAGACATACACTGACGAGCAAAACTGTAACACGAGTTCGTTGTTGCAACTTCAAAGGTCTGTAACTTTTTTTCTAATGCACGCATTTTAAAAATCTTAGTCTTGTTTTATTGGTTATATCATTTACTATTATTAAGCGAAATTTAAAGCCATTTGTTATCAGTTAAAGAAAATGACACGCCAAACTGTAAAAAAAGTCAAATGTTACAGTTTTGCACTCACAATGGCAAAGCTTTGGTTTTTAGCTCTAAAGCTTAGTTAACCGTTAAAGTTTATTTGTTTACATTTTACTCGTTGAGCTTTGATATTTTAAAGCCACATGGTAATTGAATTTGTAATGGCTAGTGAAAAAAATAAGATCATTCTTGATTTACTAGAAGCTGGTGAATCTGTCCGAAAAGTGGCTAAAAAATTCGGTGTTAGCCATATGACTGTGCAGCGACTAAAAAAACACAGTCTAGGAAACATTCCAATAAATCCAGGAGGCCGACCCAGAATTTTGAGTGAACGTGACACACGCCACGTCGCTAACTTGGTAACAGGCAATCCTGATATCACACCAATAAAAGCGGCGTCAATGCTTAATATGAATGAGTGCTTGGACAGTTCGCCGTAGCCTCAATAAATTGGGTCTAAAAGCTAAAGAAATGAAAAAAAAAACCATTTCTTACAAAAAGACACATAATGCTGCGTCAAAACTTTGCCGCAACATACACAAATTGGACATTAGCGGATTGGGATACTGTAAGTCATTGCTACCAGTGTCTAAAAAAGCAAACAATTCCAAAATATTTTTGTTTCCAAGGTTATATGGTCGGATGAAACCAAAATTAATCGGTTCGAGTCAGATGGACGCTCCTGGTATTGGACTAGAGATCCTACGATCCAGTCACCAAGAAATGTGCGACAAACCGTCAAGCACGGTGGCGGTTCCATCATGGTATGGGGGTGCATAAGCTCAAATGGAGTTGGTCCCTTGGTGCTAATCGATGGAATTATGCGAAAGGAGCAATATCTAGCAATATTGCAAGAAAATCTTCCGAAAATTATTGGGAATATGGGTCTTTCTGTCGAAAAATGCGTTTTTCAGCAAGACAACGACCCGAAGCACACGTCCATAATAGTTAAAAATTGGATTTCAAAACAGAAATTTCAATTTATGAAGTGGCCACCACAATCTCCAGATATGAATCCAATTGAAAACTTGTGGAGTCACGTGAAATCGCAGCTGGCGAAATACGCAGTTCCTCCAAGTGGAATGAAGGAGTTGTGGGAACGGACACAGGACGTATGGTACGCTATTCCACCGGAAATGGTACAACGGTATACCCAAAGTATGCCCAATCGCATAGAAGAGTTGGAAAAGTCCAAGGGGATGTGGACTCATTATTAAAAAATCATGAATAAAAATATTTCTTAAAAAAATAACCAGAGTGCAAAACTGTAACATTTGACTTTTTTTACAGTTTGGCGTGTCATTTTCTTTAACTGATAACAAATGGCTTTAAATTTCGCTTAATAATAGTAAATGATATAACCAATAAAACAAGACTAAGATTTTTAAAATGCGTGCATTAGAAAAAAAGTTACAGACCTTTGAAGTTGCAACAACGAACTCGTGTTACAGTTTTGCTCGTCAGTGTATTCGTTGTCCGCCTTCTTAGCAAGTTGAAACATGCTAGTAAGCTCCCCACGAAGCGAAGAGAGATCTGGGTTCCACCAGGGTGGCTTCGATCTTCTCGTCGGTCTTGAGAGCCTACAGGATTGGCGAAACGCAGAAAGTAGTCCTGCTGAGAGGACATTGACATTTGTTTCTAGGTCCTGTACCGAGTTGATGTTACCCGGCGGACCAAGAGACTTGGAAACAAGGCTAGAGAATTTCGCCCAGTTGGTATTTTGGGGATTTCTGAACGGCTGAGCCGCAGGTACCCTATTAAAAGAAATGGTAAACTGAATGTACTTATGATCCGAGAAGGAGGGTCTATCCAGGACCCTCCACTCTTCTACATTGGTACACTCAGTCGCAATCGTTAAGTCCAGCACATTACAAGAGGTGGGACCTACATAGGTAGATACCTCACCTCTGTTGGCTAGTCTAAGCTTATTGTTAAGGATAAAATCAAGAACTGACTCACCCCTGTCGTTAATGTCGGGACTTCCCCAAACGCTATGGTGGGCGTTGGCGTCCGTTCCGATGATAAGATGTTTTTTGGAGGAGCAGACCATGTCCACCAGCCTCCGCAGCTCGTCAGGTGGAGCCGGCTTGTCGTGGGCCATATAACAGGATGCCAGCATCAAACATCCATCACGGCTCTCCAGCACTTCCACGGTAAGATCGTCATTGCTGTAATTAGGTAGTAGATGAGCTTTTAGCCCCTTTTTTACAAGGATGGCAGTTCTCGATCTACTTACCAATGTCGGGACGTACAGATCATAGTTAAGCGACTTTAGCCCAGCAACCGTGTTGCCCTTGGCTATCCACAGGAAAGAGTAAGAAACAAATAATAATTCAACGCTATGGATTCATCTATTCCTATAAGCACAAGCCTGAATCTACATCAATTACTAGGCCTTGTACATCAATTACCCACCTATGAAGGCCCACCTGACAATCTTGACAGATTTGTAAGTAGAGTAGAACAGCTACTATTGTTAGCCGGATCAGTGGACAAAGCAACATGCGGGCAGTACTTGCTTGGAACTATCCGTGACAAAATTAAAGGCAGAGCAAACGAAGCACTGAGTGTCTGCGATGTACTCCTCCATTGGGATGACATTAAATCAAATCTCAAGCGACTATACTCTAGCAAGAAGACGGATGAAACGCTTGTTAGAGAGCTACATACTCTTCCGGATGGACTCAGTGTGGGAAGATTATATTTCACAGCCACGAGAATAAGAAGTGAATTGATGTCACTGGCCAGAGAAGCAGACCCTAGTGGACACTCCCTCGCGTCCAAACGTGACCAATATGACAGATTCTGAATAAATACATTCCTAGTTGGATTGAAGGACCCACTTAGATCAGCCATTAGAAACCAAAGGCCAGAGACGATCGAGAAAGCGTACGAGTACGGACAGCTTGAACTAAACTTTTCTAGAAGTCTGAGTAAACATCCTAGAAACCATAACACCGACAAACTATACATTAAGAACACAACACAAAAATTGTAAAATTCAAAATATCGTCGGAGCTCGTGGCATACACCAACAACACATCACCGAGCCATCTCCGATCCGGCCATTTCCCCCCAATGGTTAACTGTATGGTCTTCTATTCGGACTGAGGGGGGGAGGAGTTAACATGCCCCTCTCTCCGGCCACATGGAATAATGCCGATCCGGAAACTCCAAGCCTACTCTATGCAACTCCAAGTCTACTCTATGCAACTCTGACGATAATACACTCATACATAGATTCTGACATACACACATGTTCAGGCCTTTTGTAATAAATTGCCACTGACGAAATAGTCAGTCTTATTCTGTTCTCCAAACAGCACAGTGCTTTTATTTGTGAGTATTTCTAACATATTACAGAATTCTCTCGCAAATGAGACTCCCTCGGACACTGGACTGGTAACTCGCGCCGCAGCGATAAAGCCGCCGAAGTAAATTTAATTTCTACCCTATGGGTAGCTGGTATAAAACATATTACCGCTATATTTTGCCTTACTCAAAATGGGTAGCGGGGGTCGAGTCTCAGTCGAGCACACTTGACTGTAGCTTTCTTGATTTTTTATGTTCTTGAATGATCAGCTTAAAAGTATGCAATATTTCGTTCTCCAATTGCAAATTTGTATGGCATAATTGCAGGTTTGTTTACATAAATAAAAACGTAAACAGCAAATTTTACTTATTTATCTGTTGAAATTCTCAAGTGGTTCTAGTTTCGGAGCCTCTCTAGTGGTTGTCACTGCCATGAACGATGGGTCAGTAGCTGGGAGTGATGCCTTAGGTTCTGGGTCCGCTTTTTGCGGACCAGTAGTTGTGCCAAACCGAACTCAACCTAAAGTAAATTTAAGCTTTTGGCTTAGGCATTTTAATTTGTCCATTTACGTAGCTTGATTTTTATTGTTTATTCTTAACGAATTGGAGAATATCTAGATCGGTATTTAGCTCCAATTGATGTCGTTGAAAATACAAAAATAGAATAGAATATTCAAAATAGAAATAAAATATTAATATGCAAAATTACATTTCATGTGCTGCGTTATCTTCGCAATTGCTCCTCCTGCCTCTGAAGTACCTTGTACGCTCATCATAGTTGTCGCCCCCGCCGCCGCGGCGGTATTATCAAATTGTTTACGAGATCTTGATCCGATTCAACTTTCAATTATGCTTTCCCAATTGTTTTCACTGGCTTCCGAAAGTGCTAATTGATCGCTCAAGTTTAAGTATTTCATTATTGCCAATTGACAATAATCATTTAGTACGCCCAACATCGTGGTGTATATCGACAATATGTAGTTATAACAACACATTCCACTTCTTTTGAGTCCATATCTGTAAAAAACATTTTTTTATTAGTGTAAATCTTAGAATTGCAGTTATTAATGTAGCCTACCTTATGGCTAAAACAGTATTTAGAGTTTCCAAATGCATTCTATTCCTCATTTTAGTTTTGACAAGGTGCACTTGGCTAAATACGCGCTCCACCTCTGCGTTGGACCAAGGCAGACTCATTATTTTTACTGCAAAGTGTGCTAAGGGGGCGAATGTGTTGACTCCACCAGCATCTCTGTACTGCAAAACTTCAGCCCAAAACTTTGTGTCATTGGTATTTTCTCATTTTACAAAACCTAATTGCTTCAATATTTTCTTCATTGAAGTATTCCAATACCTCGATAACGTCTGGTTTGTTCGTCCGCAGCATGTTATCGACAGAGAAAATGCTCAATGTATTTAAAACATTAAAGTTGTCTGGCACAAAAGTAAGTTTAGTCTTAAATAAAAAATTAACCATACTCTATTGTTACCGTTCTCTTAACTGCGTGATTAATTTAATGACGAAATTTATGCAATTTCTGCGAATAGTTTGTTGACTGGATATTAATAAACCTTCTTTGATTTGTTTCTCAAACTCATAGCCTAAAACTAAATCATGATCCACAACGCTTTCAAAATCATATACTAAAATATCTATGCCTATGACTCGATACTAACCTTGGCTACTTCCACATGCCCGCCACATGCGGCCTTCATCAGCGGTGTATGTCCAACCACATTGTGCTCATTCAAGCTAGCGCCGTGGCTTAGCAGTACATTTACCACATCAAGATAACCGCCCGCGCTGGCAACCATGAGCGCCGTTTCCCCATTTTCACATTTTTCATTCACGTTAAAGTTTTTCCGGAGCATCAGTACGACAATATCCAAATGACCGAAAGCAGCCGCTTCAATTAGCGCTGGTCGATTTATTTGATTTTGGAATGAAAACATTTTTAAGAAAATTTTTGTCAGCGCAGCAAAAATGAAACACAATTGTGAGAAATATTTGATAGGCGAGAATAGTGACGGCTCGAGAATAGTGATGACTTGATTAATCGTATGATACATATTAATCGATTAATTTGTTTCAAAGTATCAATTTAATTGTCTCGAAAAATGGCTTTCGATTTATTGAATTATTAATCGATTATACTACTGTGGGCAAAAAGTAAGGTGAATTTGTTTGTAAAATGAAAAATCTTTATTTATTCTTCTAAATCAATATCATGCCCTTCAAAGTAATCCTCTCTCGATAAAATACACTTATGCACACATTTTTTCCTATCCTCGAAACATGTCAAATAGTTCCTTTTCGGTATAGCCAACAGTGCCTTCTTCGATTTAGCTTTTATCTCCTCAATCGACTCGAAACGCGTTCCCCGAAGTGGTCTCTTCAGTTTTGGGAATAGTCAGAAGTCACACGGAGCCAAATCAGGCGAATACTGTGGTTGTGGAACGATGTGCGCCGAATTTTTGACGAAATGGTCAAGAAAAACGTGTACAGAAATTGGTCGTTTTAGGTGCCAAACGAGATTTAACTTTTCGTAGGCCCAAATGGTCTTTCAAAATGGTTTTCACAGATCTTTTTGATATTCCGATCGATCATATCAGTAAGGTCTCTAATAGTCAACCGACGATTTTTGCCTTTACTTCATTGACGTGTTGGTCATGTGTTTACGTCGATTGTCGTCCGGAGCGCTCCAAGTCATCAACACGTTCTCGACCCTCTTTGAAGTCTTTGTACCACTTATAAACATTTTTTTTGTGTCATGGTAGAATCACCAAAGGTCTTCCGCAACATCCTCAACGTTTCCGCAGCCGAAATTTCATTCGGCAATCAAAATATGATGGCACTTCTCATTCAGACATTGTTAAAAATCGAAAAATGCACTCTTGGTCGCTTGGAAAACACAAGCGTAAATATATTTCTGATAATGACATTTATATGAAATTTGGCCCAGATGTCATTAAGAGTCTTCACAACTTAAGAAAAATAGAATTAGGGCGAATTGTTAGGCCCGCGAAGTTTAAATTGAAAATTCACCTTACTTTTTGCCCACAGTAGTATATATACTTCATAGGGTCGGAGATGCCTCCTTCTACCTGTTACATACATTTCCTGCCGGCACAAAGTTATAATACCCTTCTACCCTATGGGTAGCGGGTATTAAAACATAACTTTTTTAAAGTTCAAGTCAAAATATACCTAATCAGTTTTATTTGTATCTATCTACAGATTCAGGTCCCAATCTATTACGCTTTTCTGTAATGACATTTCCAGCTAAAGAAAAGACTCGTTCAGATGCAGCACTACTGACAGGTATTGATTAAATATGAAATGCCAGCTTCGAAAGGTTTGGGTATCTTCATTCCCCTTCCACCATTGTATCACATCAAAATCTTCAGTTAACGCTACTCTTTCTTTGCAATACCGTAGAATTTCATCAAAGGGAGTTTCTACGGCACTGCGATTTGGAGTAGCAACCAATTTTGAAAAGAAAAATGCTGTTTCTGACACAGTCTGGCTTGGTGGTGCTACAATGGCTTGAAGTGGATGGACTCGACGCATACTCCGTAGGATGATCTGAAAATATATCAAATTTATCTTTCTCAGATACGCAGAAACACTGTATATCAATAATTTCATTTTCCTGCAGATGTACTGCTGGCGAAAACAGGAAAAACACCACCTTGTGCCATATAGTTAAATTTTGTTCCCATATTGCTCGTATATTTATGGCGATTCTCTATTTCAATAATGAAATTGTCTTCATATCCATCAGGACAGGATGGTATAATTGGAGTTCCACCTAGTTGTGTGGAGTTTGTGTTGCAAATTTGATTTTTTAAAATACTTAACAATTTTACGGCATGATGTAATTGTCTGCTCTAGCTCCGTTGCTTCGTCAAAAGATTTCTCCAACACATTGGCAAGTAGGTGGCTGCTGAAATTTAATCGGATATTATTTTCCAATGCCTTTTTTATATTGGAGCCTCTATCCGTGACAAATTGTATATTATCAATGGTTTCCAACTCAACGTTAAGGAATAAACTTTTTATTTTGTCCAAAATATTGAACCCCGTTGACTTTTGAAAATCCATCGATTTGAGGCTCAAAATAATATCGCATAGAAGGCTTTTATTATAATAGTTAAGAGTGACGCCCAGAAAATTTCTTTGGGCGTACTGGTCTGTCCACATGTCCACAGTAGCAGCTCCTCCGTTTTTACTTGCTTCTTTTATTTCCACTGCAATATCCTTCCTCTTATCCTCCGCATCTTTTGCGCTTTCCGGCATAGCGTAGATGGACTGGGAAGTAAATCATCAACATCGACGTTCTCCCCATACGTAGCACCAATCTTTATAAAATATTGGACCATCGCCTTAAAACCAGGTCCATTAATTGGTGAAAATGGTTGGCAATCTCTCACAACCCCTTCAGTGCATTTCTCCAACGCTTCCTTCTTGTCGTGGTCTGACAACTGACAACTTTGCACCATCCTTTGGTTGTTTTAATGCAATACAGCATTTATGCCGACACAAATTTGATGTCTGATTCTTCTTATGCCTAAGAACACTACGACACCTTTCACAGAAAACCCATCCTTCGACTACGGTTTCATCGTCTTTTAAAATATCCCGTAAAATGTTCCAAATTAAACTTTTCCCATTGTGTATATGGAGAGATGGTATGCTCTACTTATGTTAATGCACTCGGATAATTCTGCCATATTTTTTTATTTTAATTGAAGAACGACAAATTGCTCAAAACAAGTAAACCAATTATTAATTATCCGCAATGAAAATCACTTTTAGGACTGTTTATATTAATAGTTTTTTCACTTCTTTTCACAAACTATCACTTGCAAATTGTTCACAACTCGTAAGAAATTGTTTAATTTATTTATTTGTAATGAAAATCACGTTTTAATGATTCACGAGCATCAAGAGAGGAAGTGGGGAAAAACACAAGTAAATTTAATTTCTACCCTATGGGTAGCTGGTATAAAAAATATTACCGCTATATTTTGCCTTACTCAAAATGGGTAGCGGGGGTCGAGTCTCAGTCGAGCACACTTGACTGTAGCTTTCTTGATTTTTTATGTTCTTGAATGATCAGCTTAAAAGTATGCAATATTTCGTTCTCCAATTGCAAATTTGTATGGCATAATTGCAGGTTTGTTTACATAAATAACAAGTAAGAAAGTTACAGTCGAGTGTGCTCGACTGTGAGATACCCGCTACCCAAATTTAATAATGCCAAAATATTGCGGTATCATTTTCAAAATATACCGAAAATACTAAAAATATACCGAATGACATGTTTGGTATATCTATATAGTACACCATTCAAAATATACCATAGACGGCACAATATACCAGATTGTCGGCCAAAGCAACTCAGACCCCTAGTAAGTAGGCGTTTTTGTCCATACAAAAGTATTTCTTTAATAACTTCCACAATTTTGATCTGATCGCAACCAAATTTTCAGGAATCATAACTACTATAGTAGTTATTGTATAAACCAAAATTCGCAACTCTGGCTTTAAAATTACGCTTGTTATTCGATTTTTTTGATTTGCGGGGGCGGAAGTGGGCGTGGCAAAAATTGAAATAAACTTGATCTGCGTGCAAACATAACAAATGCTGTTGAAAAAAATTATTATAAAAATTATTATTTCCTGCCGGCACAAAGTTATAATACCCTTCTACCCTATGGGTAGCGGGTATAAAAACGTAAACAGCAAATTTTACTTATTTACCTGTTGAAATTCTCAAGTGGTTCTAGTTTCGGAGCCTCTCTAGTGGTTGTCACTGCCATGAACGATGGGTCAGTAGCTGGGAGTGATGCCTTAGGTTCTGGGTCCGCTTTTTGCGGACCAGTAGTTGTGCCAAACCGAACTCAACCTAAAGTAAATTTAAGCTTTTGGCTTAGGCATTTTAATTTGTCCATTTACGTAGCTTGATTTTTATTGTTTATTCTTAACGAATTGGAGAATATCTAGATCGGTATTTAGCTCCAATTGATGTCGCTGAAAATACAAAAATAGAATAGAATATTCAAAATAGAAATAAAATATTAATATGCAAAATTACATTTCATGTGCTGCGTTATCTTCGCAATTGCTCCTCCTGCCTCTGAAGTATCTTGTACGCTCATCATAGTTGTCGCCCCCGCCGCCGCGGCGGTATTATCAAATTGTTTACGAGATCTTGATCCGATTCAACTTTCAATTATGCTTTCCCAATTGTTTTCACTGGCTTCCGAAAGTGCTAATTGATCGCTCAAGTTTTAATATTTAACTATTGCCAATTGACAATAATCATTTAGTACGCCCAACATCGTGGTGTATATCGACAATATGTAGTTATAACAACACATTCCACTTCTTTTGAGTCCATGTAAAAAACATTTTTTTATTAGTGTAAATCTTAGAATTGTAGTTATTAATGTAGCCTACCTTATGGCTATCCTGCAGTAATTTATGCGCTCCTCATAGTTATTACCGCCTCCGCCGCCGCCCGTCGTCACACCTCCTTCCCTACCTCCAACATCCGTCTCCGTGGCCGTTCTCGCGCTGGTGTTGACGCCGCTGTTGCCTGTTGCCGTTGTGGCTGTTGCCAGCACCACAGGTACGACCACAGGGACGGTTGATAGAAGAATTCAGTTATTTTAAGAACTCTCTCATTTAATAATTTGATTCCAATTGATGTCGTTTAAAATAAATATTGCATTCAATAGAAAAAAAATATTAATATTCAAAATTACAACTCCAAAAATATGCTGCTTGGGTGACTTGACAGCTGTTCATCAATTGGCAGTGCCTATCTACCAAATTGACAGCTCCCATCTGCCAAGTTGGCAGCTCTATTCTGCCAAGTTGAATTCTTCAATCTGATTAGTTCATCAACTAAATGAACAACAATCTTAAGCAACATTCGGAAACTGTTCAATTTAATTGCGAATTTTTAACCAAATCTTTCTTTTTCTTTTTTTTTCCTCAACCTCTAGACCAGCGAAGGAAAGTTGTTGCGTGTGAATCAGATAACGTTTTCGTTCGATACACTTGTAACCATGAGTATGAGTGTCAAAAAATACACATTCACTTATGTGTATGGGGGTTGAAAATGCACATGATTTTTGTGATCTGATTTTACGCACTCGGGTAAAGCCGGTGCCGGTGGTTATGAATGTGTGTATCCGGTAGTCACAAACACAAAAATTATGAGTGGACCGGCACGATCATATGTTGAGATGCAAGAAATGCCGTCGGCTTAGTGAGTTGTTCTTGTTATTGCTGGTACGCATTTGAAGTCTTTTTATACCCGCTACCCATAGGGTAGAAGGGTATTATAACTTTGTGCCGGCAGGAAATGTATGTAACAGGTAGAAGGAGGCATCTCCGACCCTATAAAGTATATATATTCTTGATCAGCGTCAACAGCCGAGACGATATAGCCATGTCCGTCTGTCCGTCTGTGTGTCTGTCCGTATGAACACCTAGATCTCAGAGACTATAAGAGATAGAGCTATAATTTTTTTTCGACAGCATTTGTTATGTTTGCACGCAGATCAAGTTTGTTTCAAATTTTTGCCACGCCCACTTCCGCCCCTGCAAATCAAAAAAATCGAATAGCAAGCGTAATTTTAAAGCTAGAGTTACGAATTTTTGTATATACAGTAATAGCTATAGTAGTTATGATCCCTGAAAATTTGGTTGCGATCAGAAAAATAGTTTTATAATTAAAATTTTAGAGAAATAACAAGTAAGAAAGCTACAGTCGAGTGTACTCGACTGTGAGATACCCGCTACCCATTTTTATTTGGACGTTGACGTACTAACGGCAGTACCATCAAGTGGCCCAGCGATACCAAGCACGGGCTTGTTGACGCGCGGACAAAACAAAATAAATTTGTGAACAGCATGCATTAAACGAAAGCCGCGAATAAATATTAAAAGACGCTGGACAGCTAATTAAATTAAATTAAAAATATGTTAGAATATATGTAAAATAAGATAAATAACAATTAAATACTCCATAAATAAGCTAATAATAAGGTTTTAAGCATAGGAATAGATTTACTAGAGCAAACTACGTTATTAAGATTATTATAGTTCACACACAGAATACGGAAGGGATTATGGCAAGCAAAGTTAGTAGATCTACGTGAAATGAGAAGAGGAAGAAAATTCCTAGTGATCCTGACAGGAACTGCAAAACTAATTTGACTTAACAGCTCCAAAGAGTCTATTTCACCATTAATTAGTCTCTGTATAAAAACAGCACCTTGCATAGTTCTGCGGTCAGAAAGAGAAGGAAGGTTTAGTAATTGTGTAGGGGGGCGTCGCTTGATGAAAAATAATAACACTTTCACTTTTTTCTATTTAAACTTTAACTTTTTGTAGTATTTATTCACTTGGAAAAAATTACATGTGCTGTGTGCGTAGAAGAAAATTTGAACATATGTAGAAGGCGGAATGGAAAAAGCACTAAAAAGGGCAGGGTGACCATCTTCAGAGGAAACCAAGAACAGTGTGTCTGTGCGTATGACACGGTCACACGCACAGTATACTAGCTTTGTCGCTATCGATAACTCTCGATCGCGACCACACTGTCAGCTGGCCTGAGTGGTCACACCTGCAGTCATCTGGCATCAACATCCTCCCCCCCTTGCAATGAGTTGCAAACGGTATCATTGTCCAAATGGACCGGACAGAATCCAACCCAAGGTGGAATTCTGGGCCATTGGCAAACCGTTGGTGCTCGGCAGGAGGCCGGGTTGGATGATGTGAGAATACACATCAGTGCCGAGCACCAGGGACACCATCGATGGCTGGAACCAGCGTTCGTCGGCGAGCGTGATGCTGCGGAACTGCTCCAAGTTCTCGCCATCGACGGGTCGGAGGGGGGTGCGGCAGCAGAGTTGCGAGTCCACCTGCAGCAGCACCTTTCGACGGAACTCGGATGTCCGCGAGCGGATGATCGCCGTGCAGACGCCTTCCGTACCAACGCGGGTGACGGATAGCCGGTAGGCCGTTGCCAAAGATGCGCTGATACGACTGGTCGCCGCGCACGGGTCGATCAGCGCTCGCATCTCGAACGTCTTGCATCCGGTGTCGATCAGGATGTTGGCCGTCGGAAGTATGCTCACAGCCTTGTCCTGCAGCAAGGATGCGAGCGACGTCGGAAAGGCCTCCTCGGACGTCGGTGAGGCCGGTCGATGGGGTGACGGCGAGCGGGAGCGTGACCGTGGCGAGCGTGGCCGTGGCGAGCGCGGCCTTGGCGAGCGCGGCCTTGGCGAGCGTTGCCTTGGCGAGCGTGGCCTTGTTGGGGTTCGGGACCTGGTGGAGACCGGTTGGTCATCGCCTCGTCGCTGACGGTTGGGGTGAGCGCTGCGTGCCTCCTTGAAATGCAGCAGTGTGTGGTGGTTCCCCCGACACACCCTGCACCTTCCCGCGCTGCGGCAGGATTGCCCGGAGTGTTGGTGGGCCAGACAGTTAGAGCAGTACTTGTTGATGAGTACTGCTCTCAACCGTTTCTCCGCTGTCAGCCTCAGGAATCGCTGACACTTCCGGAGTGGGTGGATCCCACGGCACACGCGACACCGGAACGAGTTGGTGCCAGCTGGGCGGTTCCGGTGGGTGGATGTGTGAGATGGCATACTACATGGAATGAAAACAAAAAGAAACAAACGATTAGTATAATAGCCTCTTTGCAGTGTCAATGACACACGGAACAGGACAGCATAGGACAACACAGGACGACGAATAAGAGTACAGGATAGGATGTTATTCGTCCTTCAGTCCTTCTGACGTGGAGGGGTCAGTCTTGCTGTCCATCGGGAGTAGGATAAGTTTGGCAACGGGTCGTCGGATAGTACCCCGCGCCGTGAGCACATCTACAACTCGGACCTTGGCATCGGTGCCTGGACACGTCGTCAGCACCCGTCCGAGGCGCCACTCGTTCGAGGGGAGGTTGTCTTCTTTTATGACGACCATGTCACCGATCCGAAGGTTCCGAGTAGGGGATTGCCATTTCGTCCGTTTGTGCAGCTCCTTCAGGTACTCATCTTTCCAACGGAAACAAAATTGTTGGTGGAGAGCCTTCAGTCGCTGCCATCGATTGAGGATGGAGGTGGCCGGTTGGTTAATTGGAGGTTCCAACACCGAAATAAGAGGGCCACCTATGAGGAAATGGCCAGGAGTGAGCGCTAGTAAGTCCGAAGGATCCTCGGACATAGGGGAAATCGGCCTCGAATTCAGGCAGGCTTCGATCTTAGCGAGAAGAGTGGACAACTCTTCGAACGTATATTTCGAGGTGGATGTCGCCTTGTAAAAGAGTGCCTTAAAACTCTTTACGCCGGCTTCCCATAATCCACCCATATGCGGGGCGCCCGGCGGGTTGAAGTGCCAGGATAGGCTCTTGTGGGCGTGTTGTGCGATGATGCACTCCCTCGTCGCTTCCAAGAAGTCGTTGGAGATCACCTTGTCAGCTCCCACGAAGGTTTTCCCGTTGTCCGAGTACATTTGGTGTGGACACCCGCGCCGTGCGATGAAACGGGAGAATGCGGCCAGGAATTTTTCCGTCGTGAGATCCGATGTTGCCTCCAAGTGGATCGCCTTCGTGCTGAAGCACACGAAGACGCAGACATACCCCTTGGTGATGAGGCAGGCTCGGCCAGTGTAATTCTTTATTTCGAATGGGCCGGCGAAGTCGACTCCAGTGTGCGTGAAAGGTCTCGAGTAGGACGCCCTTTCCTTGGGCAAGTCCCCCATCATTTGGGTCTGCAATCTCTTCTTGTAGATGACGCAAACCTTGCAGGAGTTGATGGTGGATTTAACGAGGACCTTCAATTTTGGAATCCAGAATCTGGAACGGATCAGCCGCATGACGACTTGGTTACCCCCATGTAAGGATATACGATGGGTGAAACGAACCAGTAGTCGTGCTAAGGACGAGGAATACGAGAGGATTATTGGATGACTCTCATCATAACGCAGCGAGTGGGACGCCCTCAGACGCCCACAGGCCCGTAGAATTCCCTTGCCATCGAGGAAAGGGTTCAAGTTTCGGATTGAACTTGAGGAAGGGACCTGCTGCTTGGACTGCAGACAATGGTATTCCTGAGGAAAAGTGTGTCGTTGAACCATGATGATTAGCCGCTCTTGGATCCGTGACAGCTCATCCGCCTGGACCACGGTAGAGCTTGGAACTGCCAACTTCCGACTCCTATCGATGAATCGGAGAACATAGGCAGACGTGCGCAGTGCCCTGCCAAACTCAGAGAACCTGCTCAGGAAGTCAGGAGTCGGAGGTGACTTAGCGACGTTGCACTTAATCCGCTGCTCCAGCAGAGTCTCCGGAATGGGACTTGGAGAAGTTGGCCATTGATCCGACGGGAGATGAAGCCACTCTGGTCCATGCCACCACAACGGATTACGAACCAATTCTTGTGGCAGGACACCACGGCTTGCCAGATCTGCCGGATTGTGCTCGGATCGCACATGCGACCAGTTCTTGGCGTCGCTGGCTTGGACAATCTTGGCCACTCGATTGGCCACAAAGGTTGTCCATCGGCAGGGTGGCTTGTTCAACCAGGCGAGAACAATTGTTGAGTCGGTCCAAAAGAAAGTCTGGAAACTTTCTGCTGGCAGTTTCAGGAGGAGGGCTGCAGATAACTCAGCCAACAGGACTGCGCCACAAAGCTCCAAAAGCTCTGCGAACGGGCTACAGACGGAAATGTCTGAATGCTCAAGAGCGGTCAAGCAACGCTGAATCGTGCTCTGCAGCTCCTTGATAGCTGCTCCCGACTCTTGGGTAACCGTGGACAGGTTAAATAGGATCTTCAACTGGCTTGTGATCAACAAGCGCTTGTTCTCAAACCGTTCGCAGAGAGCACCCCAAGCCGACGCGAAACCATCGTTCGTCAGCGGAAATTTGGCTACGATTTCATTGGCCTCATCTGCGGTCTTCGAATTCAGATGGAAAAGTTTCTCGACCGGAGTCAACCTTGGATTGTTGACATAGATGGCCGTGAAAAGGTCACGGAAAGTCGGCCACCGCAAGTAATCCCCACGGAAAACTTCGGTGTCGACTGGAGGGAGCCGGCAGCCACTGGAGTATACAGGAGGAACGGATGCTTCACTCCTGCTGGACCCGGAAACCTGGGTAATTTGCCCCTTAACACGGGCGAGACACCGCTCGTACACTGCATAGCAGTGATCGTACTTTGCCTCCATCGCCTGTGTGCCTTCACTGTCGCCGTCTTGATGCAGTGCATCAGCACATGTGGAATAAGCAGCTTCGACGTTGTCCCAGAGGACTTGCAGCCGGTCACGACGGATTTCGTACGTGTGTACATTGTCATCTTCGGCTGCAGGCCCTCTGACCCGACTCTCGAAATGCACCAGTCTGTCAGAGACGGCAACGAAATTGCTGAGAGCCATCGCACGGGTTTTGCTATATTTAGCTTGGACGGAACGGGTAGTTGCCTGACTACGTAGAGCAGTCGAAGATGTGCGCAACAGCGGAGTCTTTGACGAAGCAGACGGCGACGGACGATCGACCTTTACTCGGAGTTGAGCGGCAGGTGTGGCGGATTGGGACCCCGAAGGAGCGGGCGAAGCGGACGACAGGCGACGAACTGTGGTCGGAAGCTTTAGCGAGTGTTTTGAGTCCTTTTCGCTCTTTTGGCTCTTGGACATACTATGCTTCGGCAGTCACTTTAGAGTCTTTTCTCAACAAAGACTCACGGTAAAGCGGACAGCCGAAAGCAAGCACAAAACGGAGTAGAACTTCGGCTGTCACAGGATAGTGAGCAAAAGCCGACACAAGAAAACAGACGAGGAACAAAATCGCTGTTGGAAAAAACAAAAAAATGTTTGAGTAAAACACAAACAGCAGCGTGAATCTTTATTTCTCGATGTGATTGCTGCTGTTTATATACGTAAACGTGAATGAATAATATATATGTATGTGAAGTGATGGATAATATATATTATATACAACAGTGGATGTGAAAGTACTGTATAGGATTAATATGATCGGAGCATATACGGAGTGTATATGTGTGTAAGTGTCGTGTGGAAATGTACGTGTGTGTATGTATGTTGTGTTTGGATGTATATGTCGTATGTATATGTGTGTATATATATATATATATGTATATATATATATATATATGGAGTGTAGTGGATCTACGCGCGTTTGCTATGAGAGGAGCATTTCTCTTGTTATTTGAATATAACCAATAGAGAGCTTGCCTACACAGGAGTGTGTTAAAGAAAACAGACAAACGCGATACGACAGAAAAAGAAATAGCAAAATACACACAACCGCGGCCAAAAACGGAAAATATTAGCGAACTCTTTTAAACTGTATAGATACTTACACATACATATACATATAAGGATATATATATATATATATTGTGCCAAGTATACACAAAGTAGAAAAGATGGCTGAGAAAATGCCGGTCGAACGCTTATGTACTTATATATATGCTGTGTCACATATATATAAGTTACAAGAAAAAAAATATGGCGCGAACACGACACTTGCACAAAATGTATGGATGAAAAAAAGTGTATTACTTATCTTGAACCAAAACAACCAATGCTGCTGCTGGGGTCGAGCTATCCAGAAATCCGGCTCGAAGGACCAAAATGTGTAGGGGGGCGTCGCTTGATGAAAAATAATAACACTTTCACTTTTTTCTATTTAAACTTTAACTTTTTGTAGTATTTATTTACTTGGAAAAAATTACATGTGCTGTGTGCGTAGAAGAAAATTTGAACATATGTAGAAGGCGGAATGGAAAAAGCACTAAAAAGGGCAGGGTGACCATCTTCAGAGGAAACCAAGAACAGTGTGTCTGTGCGTATGACACGGTCACACGCACAGTATACTAGCTTTGTCGCTATCGATAACTCTCGATCGCGACCACACTGTCAGCTGGCCTGAGTGGTCACACCTGCAGTCATCTGGCATCAACAGTAATAAAAGTCTACTGCGATATGGTGGTAATCTAATATTAGGATTCCAATTTAAACTACGAAGAGCAAATAATAAGAATTGTTTCTGCACCGATTCAATCCTATCTTGATAAACCCTATACTGGGGATTCCAGACAAGAGATCCGTACTCAAGGATAGGACGAACCAGTGAGACGTATAAAGTCTTAGTGATATAGGGATCATTAAACTCTTTCGACCAGCGTTTTATAAATCCCAGAACGCCCATGGCCCTATTTACAGCAGACAGAATATGTTTATCGAATTTTAGTTTTGTATCAAGCAGAACCCCTAAGTCATTCACACCTTCAATTCGCTCAAGAGGAGTATCATATAACACATAGTTATTTAACTGGGAAGAACCCCTACAAAAGGTCACAAATTTACACTTATTGCAGTTGAGATGTAACATATTTACTCTGCACCAAGATTCTAAACGATTAAGATCACATTGTAACAGTGAGCTCGCAAGACTATCATTAAATGTCAGGCAAAGCTTAACGTCATCGGCGTACATAAGTACACGGGAATGCTCAATAACAGAAGGAAGATCATTTATGAACAAAGTGAACAATAGAGGACCCAAATGACTGCCCTGAGGCACACCAGAAGTGACTTGGACACATTTAGATACAAAACCATTATAATAAACATTCTGAATTCTGTTGGAAAGGTATGAGGATATCCACTCAATTAGGCTATGAGGAAACCATAAAACATTAAGCTTATACAGTAAGAGGTGATGATTAACAGAGTCAAAAGCCTTACTAAAGTCGGTGTAAATAACATCCGTTTGCATTTTATTCTCGAATCCTTTAATTACAATAGAAGAGAACTCCAATAAGTTAGTAGAAGTGGATCTAGACTTCACAAACCCATGTTGGTAAGGTGAAATTATAGATTTACACAGATGTTGCAGTTGAGAAGTTATAATTTTTTCAAATGCTTTCGGAATCGCAGACAATTTAGATATACCGCGATAATTTTGAACTTTAGATTTGCTCCCTTTTTCAGGATAGGTATAATGTATGATTTTTTCCAGATTTTAGGAAAAGAACATGAGTTAACGGATAATTCAAACAATTTAAAAAGCGGTTTACTGATACTACCAGCACAATACCTTAGCACACAACTAGGTACTCCATCCGGACCAGCCGAAAAAACAGGTTTTATAGCCAATAGTTCTGTTAAAATAGAGCTTTCAGTAATTAAAGGACCAAAAATACAATTAGATGAATTTAACTGATAAGGATAAGAAAAGGAATTTTGAGAACTTGGGACAGAATATGTCGTTTCGAAAAAGTCCGCAAATAAATCGGCAACATCATGACCATTAGATACTGTCATATTTTCCAACGACATAAATGCTGGTGATGACGCGGATCTACGCTTCGAGTTAACGAAGTCGTAAAATCGCTTTGGATCACGCTGAAATCTTATTCTGCACCTACTCAAATAATTATTATAGCACTCATTGTTATGAGTGCGAAAAGCAGCTTGAGCAACAGAATAACGGAAAAAATCAAAAGAAGAGCCAGTTCCTTTGAATTTTTTGTAAAGTCTCGACTTACGATTTTTTAAATTGGATAGTTTCTTAGTAAACCATAAGGGTTTATCAGACAAATGTGGAATACTTGATGGAACACAAGCATCAAATAGCGAGTTTAAAGTAGAATAGAAAAATTCAACCGCTATATCCAAGTTTGTAGACAAAGAAAGTTGGGACCAGTCAGTCTGAGATATAAGCAGAGCAAGTTTCTCAAAATCGGTTTTACGAAAACAACGAGAAAGCTCACCACAACGTACACTCGACTCTGACGCAATAAATGGGAGCTCCAACATAATTTCTAAAGTGGGATGGTAAGGGTCTTCAGGGGAAGATATAGGAGATATTCTCGATAGAGAACATGACTCTGGGTCTAAAACAAAAATAAGGTCTAGAGACCTGTTTAAGCAATTTGGAATACCGTTAATCTGAGACAATGATACCCCGAATAGACTATCAATAAAAACATGGGATACAGAGGGGTAAAGTCCATTTAGATTCTCGGCGGAATGCCATGACACCCCAGCAATATTAAAATCACCAAGGACTATAAAGTGATCACGATTAGAAAGCATATTAGAAATATTATTAATAATAGAAAAATGAGCTAAATATAAAGTATCATCTGAAGCAGGGGGGATATATGAGGAAGAAATAAAAATGTTAAAACTACCAAAGGATAATCTAACAGCCACTAGCTCAATATCAGAAGTGTGCTCAATCAACTCTGAATTTAATTGAGCATCTACTGCAATTAAAACCCCACCACCGCGACGTACCTTGCGGTCACGTCTGTATACGGAAAATCTACTAGAAAAGATTTCCGTATCAACGATGTCATTTTTTAACCAAGTTTCAGTAAATGCAATGACATTAAAAGGGAAAGATACACTATTTAAATATAAGTCAGTAAGTTTACTACAAATACCTCTTACATTCTGATAGCCAAGAAGTAAAGAGGATGTTAGTTTTTTGAACTGACAGACATAGAAGAAGGCTTTGAAATCGGTTTCTTGCCACTAATAGGAAGAGAAACCGGAGAACGATTTTTCTTTTTAGCAACAAATTCTTTAACTAATAGGTGTTCCGGCCAAAACTCTTTACTGCACATCATGCTAAATTGTTCAGCCGGAACACTTATTTTATAAGACGAAATCTCCCGTTCATACGAGAAATTAAATTTATCTACTTTAACCCTGGCTTGGGATTTAGACTTAATATAAGCCCGAACATCATCAGATGTCGTATCAGGGGAAAGCCTTGAAACGAAAATCTGCTTAAGGGGAGGCACCGCAACTAAAGTGTTGCGGACAACTGAGGTAGGAGCTGGAGGCGAGTCTTCTATCGTTACAGCACTAACAATCTCAACAGTGGATGGTGATGGTTGAATTTCTTCAACCGTCTCCATCTCAGTCGACAACAAAATCGAAGCCGGAGCAGGAGACTCCAATCTTAATGACGTAATGTCATGATCTGGAACATCCAGGGCTACCGAAGGTTGAGGGGACGGAGAACTAAACGACATTAATTCCCCAGCAGGTGGTACAGATAAGCTAGGAACATCAACTGGGACAGAAAGCTCGATTGGGGTAATAGACAGACGCGTATTGGCCTTTTTACGCTTCGGAGACTCGGACAAGAGCTTCATACTCTTAAACCCAGAATCCAAAGCAGAAAAGCTATCGGAGAGTTTTTTAAAGCCCGCCAATATATCTTTAAAACCAGTAGGCGTCTGCCGTATAAACCCAGCAATATCGCGTTCAGAGTCCCTACAATGTTCACAAGTCCATCTCAATCCAGACTTGGCCGAAATCAAGTCCACTATACGGCCGTTAAAGCCAGCACATTTTTCATGTGCAACGTTGTCGCATAACCAGCAACAAACAAAACCCATTTTGGCACCAACTGGCACCCGGCATTTCTTGTTATAGCAGGCTAACATATTGCTAAAACAAAGATTATTAAACCAATTAAAAAATTAAAAAACAAAAAAAAAAAAATAAATAAATCAAAAAAGTAAATTATTTGCAAACTAATAAGATCAGTACTTACGAAGAGCACAAAACACAGAGGGTATGCACAGGTCGAGCAAGACGCAAGATAGAACGATAGGCAACTACAACACCAAGAGAGGGAGAGTTACTATTCTAAAGAGCGTTGAGAGCACAAAGCACAAGCACTGAAAGTTAAGCGCGGGTCGAGCGAGACGCAAGATAGACGATAGCCAACAACAACACCAAGAGAGGGAGAGTTAACTATTGTAACAGCGTTGAGCGCAAAGAATAGCAAGTGAAATAAGAAGAGCGCGAAAGTAAACAAAAATACAAAAACAAAGTGCAGCGGCAACGAAAACAGATTTGTTTTGCTAACAAAGCAAAGCAAAGTTTGACCACACAATTTGTTGTTATATTTTTAGAAAAATGATAATAATTTACTAAATACACGAAAGCACACAGCGATTTAACGATCAGTAGTTAAATACAAGTGAGAGAGTAAAATTAATGTTATATTAATTATAAATAAATATGAAATTTAATGAAAAATCCAAAAGTTTAATAGGGAAGAAAAAAAACACGTCCGACTGCGACTGCGAGAGTGAGCGAATGAATAAAAGCAATATATTTTGCGGTATTATTCTCAAAATATACCAAATATATATGTGGTATATCGATATAGTACCGCATTCAAAATATACCATAGACGGCACAATATTCCAGATTGTCAGCCAAAGCAACTAAGACCCCTAGTAAGTAGGCGTTTTTGCTCATACAAAAGTATTTCTTTAATAACTTCGACAATTTTTATCTGATCGCAACCAAATTTTCACTCTAGTTGTTATTGTATGTACCCAAATTCGTAACTCTAGCTTTAAAATTACGCTTGTTATTCGACTTTTTTGATTTGCAGGGGCGGAAGGGGGCGTTGCAAAAATTTGAAACAAACTTGATCTGCGTGCAAACATAAATGCTGTCGAAAAAAATTATAGCTCTATCTCTTATAGTCTCTGAGATCTAGGTGTTCATACGGACAGACGGAAAGACAGACAGACGGACGGTAGAAGGGTATTATAACTTTGTGCCGGCAGGAAATGTATGTAACAGGTAGAAGGAGGCATCTCCGACCCTATAAAGTATATATATTCTTGATCAGCGTCAACAGCCGAGACGATATAGCCATGTCCGTCTGTCCGTCTGTCCGTATGAACACCTAGATCTCAGAGACTATAAGAGATAGAGCTATAATTTTTTTTCGACAGCATTTGTTATGTTTGCACGCAGATCAAGTTTGTTTCAAATTTATGCCACGCCCACTTCCGCCCCCGCGAATCAAAAAAATCGAATAACAATCGTAATTTTAAATTTACGAATTTTGGTATATACAATAATAACTATAGTAGTTATGATTCCTGAAAATTTGGTTACGATCAGATAAAAATTGTGGAAGTTATTAAAGAAATACTTTTGTATGGGCAAAAGCGCCTACTTACTAGGGTCTGAGTTGCTTTGGCTGACAATTTGGTACATTGTGCCGTCTATGGTATATTTTGAATGGTGTACTATATCGATATACCAAATATACCATTTGGTATATTTTTAGTATTTTTGCAGTATATTCGGTATATTTTGAAAATGATACCGCAATATTTTGCTTTTATTAAAAATGGGTAGCGGGTATCTCACAGTCGAGCACACTCGACTGTAGCTTTCTTACTTGTTTTTACGACAAATTGCTCAAAACACGTAAACCAATTATTAATTATCCGCAATGAAAATCACTTTTAGGACTGTTTATATTAATAGTTTTTTCACTTCTTTTCACAAACTATCACTTGCAAATTGTTCACAACTCGTAAGAAATTGTTTAATTTATTTATTTGTAATGAAAATCACGTTTTAATGATTCACGAGCATCAAGAGAGGAAGTGGGGAAAAACACAAGTAAATTTAATTTCTACCCTATGGGTAGCTGGTATAAAAAATATTACCGCTATATTTTGCCTTACTCAAAATGGGTAGCGGGGGTCGAGTCTCAGTCGAGCACACTTGACTGTAGCTTTCTTGATTTTTTATGTTCTTGAATGATCAGCTTAAAAGTATGCAATATTTCGTTCTCCAATTGCAAATTTGTATGGCATAATTGCAGGTTTGTTTACATAAATAACAAGTAAGAAAGTTACAGTCGAGTGTGCTCGACTGTGAGATACCCGCTACCCAAATTTAATAATGCCAAAATATTGCGGTATCATTTTCAAAATATACCGAAAATACTAAAAATATACCGAATGACATGTTTGGTATATCTATATAGTACACCATTCAAAATATACCATAGACGGCACAATATACCAGATTGTCGGCCAAAGCAACTCAGACCCCTAGTAAGTAGGCGTTTTTGTCCATACAAAAGTATTTCTTTAATAACTTCCACAATTTTGATCTGATCGCAACCAAATTTTCAGGAATCATAACTACTATAGTAGTTATTGTATACACCAAAATTCGCAACTCTGGCTTTAAAATTACGCTTGTTATTCGATTTTTTTGATTTGCGGGGGCGGAAGTGGGCGTGGCAAAAATTGAAATAAACTTGATCTGCGTGCAAACATAACAAATGCTGTTGAAAAAAATTATTATAAAAATTATTATTTCCTGCCGGCACAAAGTTATAATACCCTTCTACCCTATGGGTAGCGGGTATAAAAACGTAAACAGCAAATTTTACTTATTTACCTGTTGAAATTCTCAAGTGGTTCTAGTTTCGGAGCCTCTCTAGTGGTTGTCACTGCCATGAACGATGGGTCAGTAGCTGGGAGTGATGCCTTAGGTTCTGGGTCCGCTTTTTGCGGACCAGTAGTTGTGCCAAACCGAACTCAACCTAAAGTAAATTTAAGCTTTTGGCTTAGGCATTTTAATTTGTCCATTTACGTAGCTTGATTTTTATTGTTTATTCTTAACGAATTGGAGAATATCTAGATCGGTATTTAGCTCCAATTGATGTCGCTGAAAATACAAAAATAGAATAGAATATTCAAAATAGAAATAAAATATTAATATGCAAAATTACATTTCATGTGCTGCGTTATCTTCGCAATTGCTCCTCCTGCCTCTGAAGTATCTTGTACGCTCATCATAGTTGTCGCCCCCGCCGCCGCGGCGGTATTATCAAATTGTTTACGAGATCTTGATCCGATTCAACTTTCAATTATGCTTTCCCAATTGTTTTCACTGGCTTCCGAAAGTGCTAATTGATCGCTCAAGTTTAAATATTTAACTATTGCCAATTGACAATAATCATTTAGTACGCCCAACATCGTGGTGTATATCGACAATATGTAGTTATAACAACACATTCCACTTCTTTTGAGTCCATGTAAAAAACATTTTTTTATTAGTGTAAATCTTAGAATTGTAGTTATTAATGTAGCCTACCTTATGGCTATCCTGCAGTAATTTATGCGCTCCTCATAGTTATTACCGCCTCCGCCGCCGCCCGTCGTCACACCTCCTTCCCTACCTCCAACATCCGTCTCCGTGGCCGTTCTCGCGCTGGTGTTGACGCCGCTGTTGCCTGTTGCCGTTGTGGCTGTTGCCAGCACCACAGGTACGACCACAGGGACGGTTGATAGAAGAATTCAGTTATTTTAAGAACTCTCTCATTTAATAATTTGATTCCAATTGATGTCGTTTAAAATAAATATTGCATTAAATAGAAAGAAAATATTTATATTCAAAATTACAACTCCAAAAATATGCTGCTTGGGTGACTTGACAGCTGTTCATCAATTGGCAGTGCCTATCTACCAAATTGACAGCTCCCATCTGCCAAGTTGGCAGCTCTATTCTGCCAAGTTGAATTCTTCAATCTGATTAGTTCATCAACTAAATGAACAACAATCTTAAGCAACATTCGGAAACTGTTCAATTTAATTGCGAATTTTTAACCAAATCTTTCTTTTTCTTTTTTTTTCCTCAACCTCTAGACCAGCGAAGGAAATTTGTTGCGTGTGAATCAGATAACGTTTTCGTTCGATACACTTGTAACCATGAGTATGAGTGTCAAAAAATACACATTCACTTATGTGTATGGGGGTTGAAAATGCACATGATTTTTGTGATCTGATTTTACGCACTCGGGTAAAGCCGGTGCCGGTGGTTATGAATGTGTGTATCCGGTAGTCACAAACACAAAAATTATGAGTGGACCGGCACGATCATATGTTGAGATGCAAGAAATGCCGTCGGCTTAGTGAGTTGTATTTGTTATTGCTGGTACGCATTTGAAGTCTTTTTATACCCGCTACCCATAGGGTAGAAGGGTATTATAACTTTGTGCCGGCAGGAAATGTATGTAACAGGTAGAAGGAGGCATCTCCGACCCTATAAAGTATATATATTCTTGATCAGCGTCAACAGCCGAGACGATATAGCCATGTCCGTCTGTCCGTCAGTCCGTATGAACACCTAGATCTCAGAGACTATAAGAGATAGAGCTATAATTTTTTTTCGACAGCATTTGTTATGTTTGCACGCAGATCAAGTTTGTTTCAAATTTTTGCCACGCCCACTTCCGCCCCTGCAAATCAAAAAAATCGAAGAGCAAGCGTAATTTTAAAGCTAGAGTTACGAATTTTTGTATATACAGTAATAGCTATAGTAGTTATGATCCCTGAAAATTTGGATGCGATCAGAAAAATAGTTTTATAATTAAAATTTTAGAGAAATAACAAGTAAGAAAGCTACAGTCGAGTGTACTCGACTGTGAGATACCCGCTACCCATTTTGAATAAAAGCAATATATTTTGCGGTATTATTCTCAAAATATACCAAATATACTACAAAAATACTAAAAAAATATACCAATTGGTATATGTGGTATATCGATATAGTACCGCATTCAAAATATACCATAGACGGCACAATATTCCAGATTGTCAGCCAAAGCAACTAAGACCCCTAGTAAGTAGGCGTTTTTGCCCATACAAAAGTATTTCTTTAATAACTTCGACAATTTTAATCTGATCGCAACCAAATTTTCACTCTAGTTGTTATTGTATGTACCCAAATGCGTAACTCTAGCTTTAAAATTACGCTTGTTATTCGACTTTTTTGATTTGCAGGGGCGGAAGGGGGCGTTGCAAAAATTTGAAACAAACTTGATCTGCGTGCAAACATAAATGCTGTCGAAAAAAATTATAGCTCTATCTCTTATAGTCTCTGAGATCTAGGTGTTCATACGGACAGACGGAAAGACAGACAGACGGACAAGGCGAGATCGTCTCGGCTGTTGACGCTGATCAAGAATATATATACTTTATAGGGTAGGAGATGCCTCCTTCTACCTGTTACATACATTTCATGCCGGCACAAAGTTATAATACCCTTCTACCCTATGGGTAGCGGGTATAAAAACATAACTCTTTTTTAAAGTTCAAGTCAAAATATACCTAATCAGTTTTATTTGTATCTATCTACAGATTCAGGTCCCAATCTATTACGCTTTTCTGTAATGACATTTCCAGCTAAAGAAAAGACTCGTTCAGATGCAGCACTACTGACAGGTATTGATAAAATATGAAATGCCAGCTTCGAAAGGTTTGGGTATTTTCATTCCCCTTCCACCATTGTATCACATCAAAATCTTCAGTTAACGCTACTCTTTCTTTGCAATACCGTAGAATTTCATCAAAGGGAGTTTCAACGGCACTGCGATTTGGAGTAGCAACCAATTTTGAAAAGAAAAATGCTGTTTCTGACACAGTCTGGCTGGGAGGTGCTACAATGGCTTGGTCTGTCCACATGTCCACAGTAGCAGCTTCTCCGTTTTTACTTGCCTCTTTTATTTCCACTGCAATATCCTTCCTCTTATCCTCCGCATCTTTTGCGCTTTCCGGCATAGCGTAGATGGACTGGGAAGTAAATCATCAACATCGACGTTTTCCCCATACGTAGCACCAATCTTTATAAAATATTGGACCATCGCCTTAAAACCATGTCCATTAATTGGTGAAAATGGTTGGCAATCTCTCACAACCCCTTTAGTGCATTTTTCCAACGCTTCCTTCTTGTCGTGGTCTGACAACTGACAACTTTGCACCATCCTTTGGTTGTTTTAATGCAATACAGCATTTATGCCGAGACAAATTTGATGTCTGATTCTTCTTATGCCTAAGAACACTACGACACCTTTCACAGAAAACCCATCCTTCGACTACGGTTTCATCGTCTTTTAAAATATCCCGTAAGATGTTCCAAATTAAACTTTTTCCATTGTGTATATTGGAGAGATGGTATGCTCCACTGTCAACTTTGTTTTTAATGCACTCGGATGTTTCTGCCATATTTTTATACCCGCTACCCATAGAGTAGAAGGGTATTATAACTTTGTGCCGGCAGGAAATGTATGTAACAGGTAGAAGGAGGCATCTCCGACCCTATAAAGTATATATATTCTTGATCAGCGTCAACAGCCGAGACGATATAGCCATGTCCGTCTGTCCGTCTGTCCGTATGAACACCTAGATCTCAGAGACTATAAGAGATAGAGCTATAATTTTTTTTCGACAGCATTTGTTATGTTTGCACGCAGATCAAGTTTGTTTCAAATTTATGCCACGCCCACTTCCGCCCCCGCGAATCAAAAAAATCGAATAACAATCGTAATTTTAAATTTACGAATTTTGGTATATACAATAATAACTATAGTAGTTATGATTCCTGAAAATTTGGTTACGATCAGATACAAATTGTGGAAGTTATTAAAGAAATACTTTTGTATGGGCAAAAGCGCCTACTTACTAGGGTCTGAGTTGCTTTGGCTGACAATTTGGTACATTGTGCCGTCTATGGTATATTTTGAATGGTGTACTATATCGATATACCAAATATACCATTTGGTATATTTTTAGTATTTTTGCAGTATATTTTGAAAATGATACCGCAATATTTTGCTTTTATTAAAAATGGGTAGCGGGTATCTCACAGTCGAGCACACTCGACTGTAGCTTTCTTACTTGTTTTTATTTTAATTGAAGAACGACAAATTGCTCAAAACACGTAAACCAATTATTAATTATCCGCAATGAAAATCACTTTTAGGACTGTTTATATTAATAGTTTTTTCACTTCTTTTCACAAACTATCACTTGCAAATTGTTCACAACACGTAAGAAATTGTTAAATTTATTTAATTGTAATGAAAATCACGTTTTAAGACTGACAATGTTAATGACTTTTTTCACAACCGATCACAAGGATTGAAATCGAGATAAAACAATACCTCTGTTTGGTGACAGTGCATATATTTTTTATGATTTTATTGTTTTATAGGTAAAGAAATAAAAAAAATCCAAAAGGTTTAACAAGTACATTTACCAACCTGACCTGACCCGACAAAATGTAACGCCCATTCATACCTAATTAATATTATAATTCAATAGGAAATGTGGCAAATCCGGGTTTTTTCAGTGCAATTTTACCTGTTTTATGAGTATTTGGGTATTTGACATTCATCAAAAACCGGAAAATCCGAAATTGTATTACCTGTTTATAACACTATTTTAAATGCCTATATAATTGCAAAAGGGTATTTGCATATTTGTACAATTTTCATAAATTTCAGGAAAAACCAACTGATATTCTCTTTGGCCATTTGTAAAAGTAAAAACACTCAAAAATCGTTCACAAAGGCATACAATTTAACCGCGCGCCGCAGCGATTCACGAGCATCAAGAGAGGAAGTGGGGAAAAACACAAGTAAATTTAATTTCTACCCTATGGGTAGCTGGTATAAAAAATATTACCGCTATATTTTGCCTTACTCAAAATGGGTAGCGGGGGTCGAGTCTCAGTCGAGCACACTGTAGCTTTCTTGATTTTTTATGTTCTTGAATGATCAGCTTAAAAGTATGCAATATTTCGTTCTCCAATTGCAAATTTGTATGGCATAATTGCAGGTTTGTTTACATAAATAACAAGTAAGAAAGTTACAGTCGAGTGTGCTCGACTGTGAGATACCAGCTACTCAAATTTAATAATGCCAAAATATTGCGGTATCATTTTCAAAATATACCGAAAATACTAAAAATATACCGAATGACATGTTTGGTATATCTATATAGTACACCATTCAAAATATACCATAGACGGCACAATATACCAGATTGTCGGCCAAAGCAACTCAGACCCCTAGTAAGTAGGCGTTTTTGTCCATACAAAAGTATTTCTTTAATAACTTCCACAATTTTGATCTGATCGCAACCAAATTTTCAGGAATCATAACTACTATAGTAGTTATTGTATAAACCAAAATTCGCAACTCTGGCTTTAAAATTACGCTTGTTATTCGATTTTTTTGATTTGCGGGGGCGGAAGTGGGCGTGGCAAAAATTGAAATAAACTTGATCTGCGTGCAAACATAACAAATGCTGTTGAAAAAAATTATTATAAAAATTATTATTTCCTGCCGGCACAAAGTTATAATACCCTTCTACCCTATGGGTAGCGGGTATAAAAACGTAAACAGAAAATTTTACTTATTTACCTGTTGAAATTCTCAAGTGGTTCTAGTTTCGGAGCCTCTCTAGTGGTTGTCACTGCCATGAACGATGGGTCAGTAGCTGGGAGTGATGCCTTAGGTTCTGGGTCCGCTTTTGCGGACCAGTAGTTGTGCCAAACCGAACTCAACCTAAAGTAAATTTAAGCTTTTGGCTTAGGCATTTTAATTTGTCCATTTACGTAGCTTGATTTTTATTGTTTATTCTTAACGAATTGGAGAATATCTAGATCGGTATTTAGCTCCAATTGATGTCGCTGAAAATACAAAAATAGAATAGAATATTCAAAATAGAAATAAAATATTAATATGCAAAATTACATTTCATGTGCTGCGTTATCTTTGCAATTGCTCCTCCTGCCTCTGAAGTATCTTGTACGCTCATCATAGTTGTCGCCCCCGCCGCCGCGGCGGTATTATCAAATTGTTTACGAGATCTTGATCCGATTCAACTTTCAATTATGCTTTCCCAATTGTTTTCACTGGCTTCCGAAAGTGCTAATTGATCGCTCAAGTTTAAATATTTAACTATTGCCAATTGACAATAATCATTTAGTACGCCCAACATCGTGGTGTATATCGACAATATGTAGTTATAACAACACATTCCACTTCTTTTGAGTCCATGTAAAAAACATTTTTTATTAGTGTAAATCTTAGAATTGTAGTTATTAATGTAGCCTACCTTATGGCTATCCTGCAGTAATTTATGCGCTCCTCATAGTTATTACCGCCTCCGCCGCCGCCCGTCGTCACACCTCCTTCCCTACCTCCAACATCCGTCTCCGTGGCCGTTCTCGCGCTGGTGTTGACGCCGCTGTTGCCTGTTGCCGTTGTGGCTGTTGCCAGCACCACAGGTACGACCACAGGGACGGTTGATAGAAGAATTCAGTTATTTTAAGAACTCTCTCATTTAATAATTTGATTCCAATTGATGTCGTTTAAAATAAATATTGCATTAAATAGAAAGAAAATATTTATATTCAAAATTACAACTCCAAAAATATGCTGCTTGGGTGACTTGACAGCTGTTCATCAATTGGCAGTGCCTATCTACCAAATTGACAGCTCCCATCTGCCAAGTTGGCAGCTCTATTCTGCCAAGTTGAATTCTTCAATCTGATTAGTTCATCAACTAAATGAACAACAATCTTAAGCAACATTCGGAAACTGTTCAATTTAATTGCGAATTTTTAACCAAATCTTTCTTTTTCTTTTTTTTTCCTCAACCTCTAGACCAGCGAAGGAAATTTGTTGCGTGTGAATCAGATAACGTTTTCGTTCGATACACTTGTAACCATGAGTATGAGTGTCAAAAAATACACATTCACTTATGTGTATGGGGGTTGAAAATGCACATGATTTTTGTGATCTGATTTTACGCACTCGGGTAAAGCCGGTGCCGGTGGTTATGAATGTGTGTATCCGGTAGTCACAAACACAAAAATTATGAGTGGACCGGCACGATCATATGTTGAGATGCAAGAAATGCCGTCGGCTTAGTGAGTTGTATTTGTTATTGCTGGTACGCATTTGAAGTCTTTTTATACCCGCTACCCATAGGGTAGAAGGGTATTATAACTTTGTGCCGGCAGGAAATGTATGTAACAGGTAGAAGGAGGCATCTCCGACCCTATAAAGTATATATATTCTTGATCAGCGTCAACAGCCGAGACGATATAGCCATGTCCGTCTGTCCGTCAGTCCGTATGAACACCTAGATCTCAGAGACTATAAGAGATAGAGCTATAATTTTTTTTCGACAGCATTTGTTATGTTTGCACGCAGATCAAGTTTGTTTCAAATTTTTGCCACGCCCACTTCCGCCCCTGCAAATCAAAAAAATCGAAGAGCAAGCGTAATTTTAAAGCTAGAGTTACGAATTTTTGTATATACAGTAATAGCTATAGTAGTTATGATCCCTGAAAATTTGGATGCGATCAGAAAAATAGTTTTATAATTAAAATTTTAGAGAAATAACAAGTAAGAAAGCTACAGTCGAGTGTACTCGACTGTGAGATACCCGCTACCCATTTTGAATAAAAGCAATATATTTTGCGGTATTATTCTCAAAATATACCAAATATACTACAAAAATACTAAAAAAATATACCAATTGGTATATGTGGTATATCGATATAGTACCGCATTCAAAATATACCATAGACGGCACAATATTCCAGATTGTCAGCCAAAGCAACTAAGACCCCTAGTAAGTAGGCGTTTTTGCCCATACAAAAGTATTTCTTTAATAACTTCGACAATTTTAATCTGATCGCAACCAAATTTTCACTCTAGTTGTTATTGTATGTACCCAAATGCGTAACTCTAGCTTTAAAATTACGCTTGTTATTCGACTTTTTTGATTTGCAGGGGCGGAAGGGGGCGTTGCAAAAATTTGAAACAAACTTGATCTGCGTGCAAACATAAATGCTGTCGAAAAAAATTATAGCTCTATCTCTTATAGTCTCTGAGATCTAGGTGTTCATACGGACAGACGGAAAGACAGACAGACGGACAAGGCGAGATCGTCTCGGCTGTTGACGCTGATCAAGAATATATATACTTTATAGGGTAGGAGATGCCTCCTTCTACCTGTTACATACATTTCATGCCGGCACAAAGTTATAATACCCTTCTACCCTATGGGTAGCGGGTATAAAAACATAACTCTTTTTTAAAGTTCAAGTCAAAATATACCTAATCAGTTTTATTTGTATCTATCTACAGATTCAGGTCCCAATCTATTACGCTTTTCTGTAATGACATTTCCAGCTAAAGAAAAGACTCGTTCAGATGCAGCACTACTGACAGGTATTGATAAAATATGAAATGCCAGCTTCGAAAGGTTTGGGTATTTTCATTCCCCTTCCACCATTGTATCACATCAAAATCTTCAGTTAACGCTACTCTTTCTTTGCAATACCGTAGAATTTCATCAAAGGGAGTTTCAACGGCACTGCGATTTGGAGTAGCAACCAATTTTGAAAAGAAAAATGCTGTTTCTGACACAGTCTGGCTGGGAGGTGCTACAATGGCTTGGTCTGTCCACATGTCCACAGTAGCAGCTTCTCCGTTTTTACTTGCCTCTTTTATTTCCACTGCAATATCCTTCCTCTTATCCTCCGCATCTTTTGCGCTTTCCGGCATAGCGTAGATGGACTGGGAAGTAAATCATCAACATCGACGTTTTCCCCATACGTAGCACCAATCTTTATAAAATATTGGACCATCGCCTTAAAACCATGTCCATTAATTGGTGAAAATGGTTGGCAATCTCTCACAACCCCTTTAGTGCATTTTTCCAACGCTTCCTTCTTGTCGTGGTCTGACAACTGACAACTTTGCACCATCCTTTGGTTGTTTTAATGCAATACAGCATTTATGCCGAGACAAATTTGATGTCTGATTCTTCTTATGCCTAAGAACACTACGACACCTTTCACAGAAAACCCATCCTTCGACTACGGTTTCATCGTCTTTTAAAATATCCCGTAAGATGTTCCAAATTAAACTTTTTCCATTGTGTATATTGGAGAGATGGTATGCTCCACTGTCAACTTTGTTTTTAATGCACTCGGATGTTTCTGCCATATTTTTATACCCGCTACCCATAGAGTAGAAGGGTATTATAACTTTGTGCCGGCAGGAAATGTATGTAACAGGTAGAAGGAGGCATCTCCGACCCTATAAAGTATATATATTCTTGATCAGCGTCAACAGCCGAGACGATATAGCCATGTCCGTCTGTCCGTCTGTCCGTATGAACACCTAGATCTCAGAGACTATAAGAGATAGAGCTATAATTTTTTTTCGACAGCATTTGTTATGTTTGCACGCAGATCAAGTTTGTTTCAAATTTATGCCACGCCCACTTCCGCCCCCGCGAATCAAAAAAATCGAATAACAATCGTAATTTTAAATTTACGAATTTTGGTATATACAATAATAACTATAGTAGTTATGATTCCTGAAAATTTGGTTACGATCAGATACAAATTGTGGAAGTTATTAAAGAAATACTTTTGTATGGGCAAAAGCGCCTACTTACTAGGGTCTGAGTTGCTTTGGCTGACAATTTGGTACATTGTGCCGTCTATGGTATATTTTGAATGGTGTACTATATCGATATACCAAATATACCATTTGGTATATTTTTAGTATTTTTGCAGTATATTTTGAAAATGATACCGCAATATTTTGCTTTTATTAAAAATGGGTAGCGGGTATCTCACAGTCGAGCACACTCGACTGTAGCTTTCTTACTTGTTTTTATTTTAATTGAAGAACGACAAATTGCTCAAAACACGTAAACCAATTATTAATTATCCGCAATGAAAATCACTTTTAGGACTGTTTATATTAATAGTTTTTTCACTTCTTTTCACAAACTATCACTTGCAAATTGTTCACAACACGTAAGAAATTGTTAAATTTATTTAATTGTAATGAAAATCACGTTTTAAGACTGACAATGTTAATGACTTTTTTCACAACCGATCACAAGGATTGAAATCGAGATAAAACAATACCTCTGTTTGGTGACAGTGCATATATTTTTTATGATTTTATTGTTTTATAGGTAAAGAAATAAAAAAAATCCAAAAGGTTTAACAAGTACATTTACCAACCTGACCTGACCCGACAAAATGTAACGCCCATTCATACCTAATTAATATTATAATTCAATAGGAAATGTGGCAAATCCGGGTTTTTTCAGTGCAATTTTACCTGTTTTATGAGTATTTGGGTATTTGACATTCATCAAAAACCGGAAAATCCGAAATTGTATTACCTGTTTATAACACTATTTTAAATGCCTATATAATTGCAAAAGGGTATTTGCATATTTGTACAATTTTCATAAATTTCAGGAAAAACCAACTGATATTCTCTTTGGCCATTTGTAAAAGTAAAAACACTCAAAAATCGTTCACAAAGGCATACAATTTAACCGCGCGCCGCAGCGATTCACGAGCATCAAGAGAGGAAGTGGGGAAAAACACAAGTAAATTTAATTTCTACCCTATGGGTAGCTGGTATAAAAAATATTACCGCTATATTTTGCCTTACTCAAAATGGGTAGCGGGGGTCGAGTCTCAGTCGAGCACACTGTAGCTTTCTTGATTTTTTATGTTCTTGAATGATCAGCTTAAAAGTATGCAATATTTCGTTCTCCAATTGCAAATTTGTATGGCATAATTGCAGGTTTGTTTACATAAATAACAAGTAAGAAAGTTACAGTCGAGTGTGCTCGACTGTGAGATACCAGCTACTCAAATTTAATAATGCCAAAATATTGCGGTATCATTTTCAAAATATACCGAAAATACTAAAAATATACCGAATGACATGTTTGGTATATCTATATAGTACACCATTCAAAATATACCATAGACGGCACAATATACCAGATTGTCGGCCAAAGCAACTCAGACCCCTAGTAAGTAGGCGTTTTTGTCCATACAAAAGTATTTCTTTAATAACTTCCACAATTTTGATCTGATCGCAACCAAATTTTCAGGAATCATAACTACTATAGTAGTTATTGTATAAACCAAAATTCGCAACTCTGGCTTTAAAATTACGCTTGTTATTCGATTTTTTTGATTTGCGGGGGCGGAAGTGGGCGTGGCAAAAATTGAAATAAACTTGATCTGCGTGCAAACATAACAAATGCTGTTGAAAAAATTATTATAAAAATTATTATTTCCTGCCGGCACAAAGTTATAATACCCTTCTACCCTATGGGTAGCGGGTATAAAAACGTAAACAGAAAATTTTACTTATTTACCTGTTGAAATTCTCAAGTGGTTCTAGTTTCGGAGCCTCTCTAGTGGTTGTCACTGCCATGAACGATGGGTCAGTAGCTGGGAGTGATGCCTTAGGTTCTGGGTCCGCTTTTTGCGGACCAGTAGTTGTGCCAAACCGAACTCAACCTAAAGTAAATTTAAGCTTTTGGCTTAGGCATTTTAATTTGTCCATTTACGTAGCTTGATTTTTATTGTTTATTCTTAACGAATTGGAGAATATCTAGATCGGTATTTAGCTCCAATTGATGTCGCTGAAAATACAAAAATAGAATAGAATATTCAAAATAGAAATAAAATATTAATATGCAAAATTACATTTCATGTGCTGCGTTATCTTTGCAATTGCTCCTCCTGCCTCTGAAGTATCTTGTACGCTCATCATAGTTGTCGCCCCCGCCGCCGCGGCGGTATTATCAAATTGTTTACGAGATCTTGATCCGATTCAACTTTCAATTATGCTTTCCCAATTGTTTTCACTGGCTTCCGAAAGTGCTAATTGATCGCTCAAGTTTAAATATTTAACTATTGCCAATTGACAATAATCATTTAGTACGCCCAACATCGTGGTGTATATCGACAATATGTAGTTATAACAACACATTCCACTTCTTTTGAGTCCATGTAAAAAACATTTTTTTATTAGTGTAAATCTTAGAATTGTAGTTATTAATGTAGCCTACCTTATGGCTATCCTGCAGTAATTTATGCGCTCCTCATAGTTATTACCGCCTCCGCCGCCGCCCGTCGTCACACCTCCTTCCCTACCTCCAACATCCGTCTCCGTGGCCGTTCTCGCGCTGGTGTTGACGCCGCTGTTGCCTGTTGCCGTTGTGGCTGTTGCCAGCACCACAGGTACGACCACAGGGACGGTTGATAGAAGAATTCAGTTATTTTAAGAACTCTCTCATTTAATAATTTGATTCCAATTGATGTCGTTTAAAATAAATATTGCATTAAATAGAAAGAAAATATTTATATTCAAAATTACAACTCCAAAAATATGCTGCTTGGGTGACTTGACAGCTGTTCATCAATTGGCAGTGCCTATCTACCAAATTGACAGCTCCCATCTGCCAAGTTGGCAGCTCTATTCTGCCAAGTTGAATTCTTCAATCTGATTAGTTCATCAACTAAATGAACAACAATCTTAAGCAACATTCGGAAACTGTTCAATTTAATTGCGAATTTTTAACCAAATCTTTCTTTTTCTTTTTTTTTCCTCAACCTCTAGACCAGCGAAGGAAATTTGTTGCGTGTGAATCAGATAACGTTTTCGTTCGATACACTTGTAACCATGAGTATGAGTGTCAAAAAATACACATTCACTTATGTGTATGGGGGTTGAAAATGCACATGATTTTTGTGATCTGATTTTACGCACTCGGGTAAAGCCGGTGCCGGTGGTTATGAATGTGTGTATCCGGTAGTCACAAACACAAAAATTATGAGTGGACCGGCACGATCATATGTTGAGATGCAAGAAATGCCGTCGGCTTAGTGAGTTGTATTTGTTATTGCTGGTACGCATTTGAAGTCTTTTTATACCCGCTACCCATAGGGTAGAAGGGTATTATAACTTTGTGCCGGCAGGAAATGTATGTAACAGGTAGAAGGAGGCATCTCCGACCCTATAAAGTATATATATTCTTGATCAGCGTCAACAGCCGAGACGATATAGCCATGTCCGTCTGTCCGTCAGTCCGTATGAACACCTAGATCTCAGAGACTATAAGAGATAGAGCTATAATTTTTTTTCGACAGCATTTGTTATGTTTGCACGCAGATCAAGTTTGTTTCAAATTTTTGCCACGCCCACTTCCGCCCCTGCAAATCAAAAAAATCGAAGAGCAAGCGTAATTTTAAAGCTAGAGTTACGAATTTTTGTATATACAGTAATAGCTATAGTAGTTATGATCCCTGAAAATTTGGATGCGATCAGAAAAATAGTTTTATAATTAAAATTTTAGAGAAATAACAAGTAAGAAAGCTACAGTCGAGTGTACTCGACTGTGAGATACCCGCTACCCATTTTGAATAAAAGCAATATATTTTGCGGTATTATTCTCAAAATATACCAAATATACTACAAAAATACTAAAAAAATATACCAATTGGTATATGTGGTATATCGATATAGTACCGCATTCAAAATATACCATAGACGGCACAATATTCCAGATTGTCAGCCAAAGCAACTAAGACCCCTAGTAAGTAGGCGTTTTTGCCCATACAAAAGTATTTCTTTAATAACTTCGACAATTTTAATCTGATCGCAACCAAATTTTCACTCTAGTTGTTATTGTATGTACCCAAATGCGTAACTCTAGCTTTAAAATTACGCTTGTTATTCGACTTTTTTGATTTGCAGGGGCGGAAGGGGGCGTTGCAAAAATTTGAAACAAACTTGATCTGCGTGCAAACATAAATGCTGTCGAAAAAAATTATAGCTCTATCTCTTATAGTCTCTGAGATCTAGGTGTTCATACGGACAGACGGAAAGACAGACAGACGGACAAGGCGAGATCGTCTCGGCTGTTGACGCTGATCAAGAATATATATACTTTATAGGGTAGGAGATGCCTCCTTCTACCTGTTACATACATTTCATGCCGGCACAAAGTTATAATACCCTTCTACCCTATGGGTAGCGGGTATAAAAACATAACTCTTTTTTAAAGTTCAAGTCAAAATATACCTAATCAGTTTTATTTGTATCTATCTACAGATTCAGGTCCCAATCTATTACGCTTTTCTGTAATGACATTTCCAGCTAAAGAAAAGACTCGTTCAGATGCAGCACTACTGACAGGTATTGATAAAATATGAAATGCCAGCTTCGAAAGGTTTGGGTATTTTCATTCCCCTTCCACCATTGTATCACATCAAAATCTTCAGTTAACGCTACTCTTTCTTTGCAATACCGTAGAATTTCATCAAAGGGAGTTTCAACGGCACTGCGATTTGGAGTAGCAACCAATTTTGAAAAGAAAAATGCTGTTTCTGACACAGTCTGGCTGGGAGGTGCTACAATGGCTTGGTCTGTCCACATGTCCACAGTAGCAGCTTCTCCGTTTTTACTTGCCTCTTTTATTTCCACTGCAATATCCTTCCTCTTATCCTCCGCATCTTTTGCGCTTTCCGGCATAGCGTAGATGGACTGGGAAGTAAATCATCAACATCGACGTTTTCCCCATACGTAGCACCAATCTTTATAAAATATTGGACCATCGCCTTAAAACCATGTCCATTAATTGGTGAAAATGGTTGGCAATCTCTCACAACCCCTTTAGTGCATTTTTCCAACGCTTCCTTCTTGTCGTGGTCTGACAACTGACAACTTTGCACCATCCTTTGGTTGTTTTAATGCAATACAGCATTTATGCCGAGACAAATTTGATGTCTGATTCTTCTTATGCCTAAGAACACTACGACACCTTTCACAGAAAACCCATCCTTCGACTACGGTTTCATCGTCTTTTAAAATATCCCGTAAGATGTTCCAAATTAAACTTTTTCCATTGTGTATATTGGAGAGATGGTATGCTCCACTGTCAACTTTGTTTTTAATGCACTCGGATGTTTCTGCCATATTTTTATACCCGCTACCCATAGAGTAGAAGGGTATTATAACTTTGTGCCGGCAGGAAATGTATGTAACAGGTAGAAGGAGGCATCTCCGACCCTATAAAGTATATATATTCTTGATCAGCGTCAACAGCCGAGACGATATAGCCATGTCCGTCTGTCCGTCTGTCCGTATGAACACCTAGATCTCAGAGACTATAAGAGATAGAGCTATAATTTTTTTTCGACAGCATTTGTTATGTTTGCACGCAGATCAAGTTTGTTTCAAATTTATGCCACGCCCACTTCCGCCCCCGCGAATCAAAAAAATCGAATAACAATCGTAATTTTAAATTTACGAATTTTGGTATATACAATAATAACTATAGTAGTTATGATTCCTGAAAATTTGGTTACGATCAGATACAAATTGTGGAAGTTATTAAAGAAATACTTTTGTATGGGCAAAAGCGCCTACTTACTAGGGTCTGAGTTGCTTTGGCTGACAATTTGGTACATTGTGCCGTCTATGGTATATTTTGAATGGTGTACTATATCGATATACCAAATATACCATTTGGTATATTTTTAGTATTTTTGCAGTATATTTTGAAAATGATACCGCAATATTTTGCTTTTATTAAAAATGGGTAGCGGGTATCTCACAGTCGAGCACACTCGACTGTAGCTTTCTTACTTGTTTTTATTTTAATTGAAGAACGACAAATTGCTCAAAACACGTAAACCAATTATTAATTATCCGCAATGAAAATCACTTTTAGGACTGTTTATATTAATAGTTTTTTCACTTCTTTTCACAAACTATCACTTGCAAATTGTTCACAACACGTAAGAAATTGTTAAATTTATTTAATTGTAATGAAAATCACGTTTTAAGACTGACAATGTTAATGACTTTTTTCACAACCGATCACAAGGATTGAAATCGAGATAAAACAATACCTCTGTTTGGTGACAGTGCATATATTTTTTATGATTTTATTGTTTTATAGGTAAAGAAATAAAAAAAATCCAAAAGGTTTAACAAGTACATTTACCAACCTGACCTGACCCGACAAAATGTAACGCCCATTCATACCTAATTAATATTATAATTCAATAGGAAATGTGGCAAATCCGGGTTTTTTCAGTGCAATTTTACCTGTTTTATGAGTATTTGGGTATTTGACATTCATCAAAAACCGGAAAATCCGAAATTGTATTACCTGTTTATAACACTATTTTAAATGCCTATATAATTGCAAAAGGGTATTTGCATATTTGTACAATTTTCATAAATTTCAGGAAAAACCAACTGATATTTTCTTTGGCCATTTGTAAAAGTAAAAACACTCAAAAATCGTTCACAAAGGCATACAATTTAACCGCGCGCCGCAGCGATTCACGAGCATCAAGAGAGGAAGTGGGGAAAAACACAAGTAAATTTAATTTCTACCCTATGGGTAGCTGGTATAAAAAATATTACCGCTATATTTTGCCTTACTCAAAATGGGTAGCGGGGGTCGAGTCTCAGTCGAGCACACTGTAGCTTTCTTGATTTTTTATGTTCTTGAATGATCAGCTTAAAAGTATGCAATATTTCGTTCTCCAATTGCAAATTTGTATGGCATAATTGCAGGTTTGTTTACATAAATAACAAGTAAGAAAGTTACAGTCGAGTGTGCTCGACTGTGAGATACCAGCTACTCAAATTTAATAATGCCAAAATATTGCGGTATCATTTTCAAAATATACCGAAAATACTAAAAATATACCGAATGACATGTTTGGTATATCTATATAGTACACCATTCAAAATATACCATAGACGGCACAATATACCAGATTGTCGGCCAAAGCAACTCAGACCCCTAGTAAGTAGGCGTTTTTGTCCATACAAAAGTATTTCTTTAATAACTTCCACAATTTTGATCTGATCGCAACCAAATTTTCAGGAATCATAACTACTATAGTAGTTATTGTATAAACCAAAATTCGCAACTCTGGCTTTAAAATTACGCTTGTTATTCGATTTTTTTGATTTGCGGGGGCGGAAGTGGGCGTGGCAAAAATTGAAATAAACTTGATCTGCGTGCAAACATAACAAATGCTGTTGAAAAAAATTATTATAAAAATTATTATTTCCTGCCGGCACAAAGTTATAATACCCTTCTACCCTATGGGTAGCGGGTATAAAAACGTAAACAGAAAATTTTACTTATTTACCTGTTGAAATTCTCAAGTGGTTCTAGTTTCGGAGCCTCTCTAGTGGTTGTCACTGCCATGAACGATGGGTCAGTAGCTGGGAGTGATGCCTTAGGTTCTGGGTCCGCTTTTTGCGGACCAGTAGTTGTGCCAAACCGAACTCAACCTAAAGTAAATTTAAGCTTTTGGCTTAGGCATTTTAATTTGTCCATTTACGTAGCTTGATTTTTATTGTTTATTCTTAACGAATTGGAGAATATCTAGATCGGTATTTAGCTCCAATTGATGTCGCTGAAAATACAAAAATAGAATAGAATATTCAAAATAGAAATAAAATATTAATATGCAAAATTACATTTCATGTGCTGCGTTATCTTTGCAATTGCTCCTCCTGCCTCTGAAGTATCTTGTACGCTCATCATAGTTGTCGCCCCCGCCGCCGCGGCGGTATTATCAAATTGTTTACGAGATCTTGATCCGATTCAACTTTCAATTATGCTTTCCCAATTGTTTTCACTGGCTTCCGAAAGTGCTAATTGATCGCTCAAGTTTAAATATTTAACTATTGCCAATTGACAATAATCATTTAGTACGCCCAACATCGTGGTGTATATCGACAATATGTAGTTATAACAACACATTCCACTTCTTTTGAGTCCATGTAAAAAACATTTTTTTATTAGTGTAAATCTTAGAATTGTAGTTATTAATGTAGCCTACCTTATGGCTATCCTGCAGTAATTTATGCGCTCCTCATAGTTATTACCGCCTCCGCCGCCGCCCGTCGTCACACCTCCTTCCCTACCTCCAACATCCGTCTCCGTGGCCGTTCTCGCGCTGGTGTTGACGCCGCTGTTGCCTGTTGCCGTTGTGGCTGTTGCCAGCACCACAGGTACGACCACAGGGACGGTTGATAGAAGAATTCAGTTATTTTAAGAACTCTCTCATTTAATAATTTGATTCCAATTGATGTCGTTTAAAATAAATATTGCATTCAATAGAAAGAAAATATTAATATTCAAAATTACAACTCCAAAAATATGCTGCTTGGGTGACTTGACAGCTGTTCATCAATTGGCTGTGCCTATCTACCAAATTGACAGCTCCCATCTGCCAAGTTGGCAGCTCTAATCTGCCAAGTTGAATTCTTCAATCTGATTAGTTCATCAACTAAATGAACAACAATCTTAAGCAACATTCGGAAACTGTTCAATTTAATTGCGAATTTTTAACCAAATCTTTCTTTTTCTTTTTTTTCCTCAACCTCTAGACCAGCGAAGGAAATTTGTTGCGTGTGAATCAGATAACGTTTTCGTTCGATACACTTGTAACCATGAGTATGAGTGTCAAAAAATACACATTCACTTATGTGTATGGGGGTTGAAAATGCACATGATTTTTGTGATCTGATTTTACGCACTCGGGTAAAGCCGGTGCCGGTGGTTATGAATGTGTGTATCCGGTAGTCACAAACACAAAAATTATGAGTGGACCGGCACGATCATATGTTGAGATGCAAGAAATGCCGTCGGCTTAGTGAGTTGTTCTTGTTATTGCTGGTACGCATTTGAAGTCTTTTTATACCCGCTACCCATAGGGTAGAAGGGTATTATAACTTTGTGCCGGCAGGAAATGTATGTAACAGGTAGAAGGAGGCATCTCCGACCCTATAAAGTATATATATTCTTGATCAGCGTCAACAGCCGAGACGATATAGCCATGTCCGTCTGTCCGTCTGTCCGTATGAACACCTAGATCTCAGAGACTATAAGAGATAGAGCTATAATTTTTTTTCCACAGCATTTGTTATGTTTGCACGCAGATCAAGTTTGTTTCAAATTTTTGCCACGCCCACTTCCGCTCCTGCAAATCAAAAAAATCGAATAACAAGCGTAATTTTAAAGCTAGAGTTACGAATTTTGGTATATACAGTAATAGCTATAGTAGTTATGATCCCTGAAAATTTGGTTGCGATCAGAAAAATAGTTTTATAATTAAAATTTTAGAGAAATAACAAGTAAGAAAGCTACAGTCGAGTGTACTCGACTGTGAGATACCCGCTACCCATTTTGAATAAAAGCAATATATTTTACGGTATTATTCTCAAAATATACCAAATATATATGTGGTATATCGATATAGTACCGCATTCAAAATATACCATAGACGGCACAATATTCCAGATTGTCAGCCAAAGCAACTAAGACCCCTAGTAAGTAGGCGTTTTTGCTCATACAAAAGTATTTCTTTAATAACTTCGACAATTTTTATCTGATCGCAACCAAATTTTCACTCTAGTTGTTATTGTATGTACCCAAATGCGTAACTCTAGCTTTAAAATTACGCTTGTTATTCGACTTTTTTTATTTGCAGGGGCGGAAGGGGGCGTTGCAAAAATTTGAAACAAACTTGATCTGCGTGCAAACATAAATGCTGTCGAAAAAAATTATAGCTCTATCTCTTATAGTCTCTGAGATCTAGGTGTTCATACAGACAGACGGAAAGACAGACAGACGGACAAGGCGAGATCGTCTCGGCTGTTGACGCTGATCAAGAATATATATACTTTTTAGGGTAGGAGATGCCTCCTTCTACCTGTTACATACATTTCATGCCGGCACAAAGTTATAATACCCTTCTACCCTATGGGTAGCGGGTATAAAAACATAACTCTTTTTTAAAGTTCAAGTCAAAATATACCTAATCAGTTTTATTTGTATCTATCTAGAGATTCAGGTCCCAATCTATTACGCTTTTCTGTAATGACATTTCTAGCTAAAGAAAAGACTCGTTCAGATGCAGCACTACTGACAGGTATTGATAAAATATGAAATGCCAGCTTCGAAAGGTTTGGGTATCTTCATTCCCCTTCCACTATTGTATCACATCAAAATCTTCAGTTAACGCTACTCTTTCTTTGCAATACCGTAGAATTTCATCAAAGGGAGTTTCTACGGCACTGCGATTTGGAGTAGCAACCAATTTTGAAAAGAAAAATGCTGTTTCTGACACAGTCTGGCTGGGTGGTGCTACAATGGCTTGAAGTGGATGGACTCGACGCATACTCCGTAGGATGATCTGAAAATATATCAAATTTATCTTTCTCAGATACGCAGAAACACTGTATATCAATAATTTCATTTTCCTGCAGATGTACTGCTGGCGAAAACAGGAAAAACACCACCTTGTGCCATATAGTTAAATTTTGTTCCCATATTACTCGTATATTTATGGCGATTCTCTATTTCAATAATGAAATTGTCTTTCTTATCCATCAGGACAGGATGGTATAATTGGAGTTCCACCTAGTTGTGTGGATTTTGTGTTGCAAATTTGATTTTTTAAAATACTTAACAATTTTACGGCATGATGTAATTGTCTGCTCTAGCTCCGTTGCTTCGTCAAAAGATTTCTCCAACACATTGGCAAGTAGGTGGCTGCTGAAATTTAATCGGATATTATTTTCCAATGCCTTTTTTATATTGCCAAGAATCGAAACGTGTTTCGATTGGTTATAGCACATGTGCATCAAAAGCGCAATCCCTAAATAAATTGAATTTCAAAACAAAATCTAAACATGTTTTTTTATTTTTAAACTGACAATTGGATTGTGTGGTTGTTGTGTTTAATCTCTGTGTACCAAGAATGCCTTAACCCCGTTCATTTCTGCCGCAAGCAGCATATTTTGAATGTACTCTTCATTGTCAGTCAGAGCGTATACAACGTAGTTCTTCGTGTCCAATGGTTGCTGCTGCTGCTGAGCACCAGTCAAAAAGTTATTTCTTGTTAGCAGCTCCTTCTGCAACGTGTTCAGTTTATTATCGATGTGTGCCAAGACTGCATCGGGTGCATTGGCTATGTGTTGCTCCAGCCAACCAACCGCCGGCTGCTGTTCCTGCTGCTGCTGCTGTGGTAGTGGCGAAAGGAAGTCAAATAAAAAAAAAATGTGTGACAGTTCCGACGTTATTTTGTTTTCATTCAAGATATCGGCCAAGGTTCGCAGCGACCCAGGGGATTCATATTTTTTTTGAGCGAAACGATCGTTTGGGCAATGCGCGCTTGAATAATTCGGCGATTTAGTTCTTTTAAAAATATTTGCCCTTGCTCCAGTTCATCCGGTGGCGATAGCGATGACTCATTATTCTCTGCGATGCAAAATTAATAATAATAATAATTAATAATAATAATAATAATCTTATAAATTAAATTGAAATTAATAGAACATCAAAGCCTGCCTGAACTTAACCTCACATTTCATACTATTTTTGGAGTGTCGCCATTTTGCATGCACACATGGGCTACATATTGTATTTACGTATGTATGTATATATGTTTGTACATATGTACGTGTATTAATGTGCATACACACACATACAAATGTACATATAATTCGTACCCTCAATTCGAGTTTTTTGTTGGGATCGTTAATGGCAAATCAAAACTTTGAACGCGTTTTACTCGAAACACAGTTTTTGTTTCACATTTTACGAATAAAATAACCACTTTACGTGACGGCCATTTTGTTTTCTTCATTTTTTTTACAAGTCATTTGCAAATATGTGTGTGTCATGCGCATGCAAATATGTGTGCTCGCGGTACACTTGCGCAGTGTTAAATCAAGCGCCTTGTCCCACTGTAAGTCTGCTCAGCCTAACTGAGCAGTTACATTTTACTCTCAATCTTGCGCTCTTCTTTGCTACAGTTGTTACATTTTAGTTATAAGCTTTCGCTCATCTTTGTTTTCCTTTAACTACTAATGTCGGAATAACCGGCAAACAATAAATTGTCGCTCTCTCCTTTTGCAACTATCAAACGAAACAGACGTGTTTAATTTGCGCATCAGCAGCCTTCAAAGTGTCTTGTCTTTTTTGCTCCCAACAACAATAAATATATTTTTCGATTTTCGTAATTTTACATGGCGCCCGAGCAGGGACTACAAAAAAGACTTTGTTGATTTGTTAATTAAACATAAAGAAAATTCAATTATTGCAATTGATAAGTTTAATTAATTTCACACCTTGTTGGCAGCTGAGTGCATATAATTATAAACACATTCGTTTGCGTTGTTTCGTTGCTGGCCTTTTGGATTTATGGATCAATCAGAAGTCAACAGCTCTTCTGATGAACAGGTAACAGTGTCAACAACTGGAAAACTTTGTTAATAACTTTGGACCTGGTGACATTCATTGTGATTGTTTCCCAGTTCAGACTGTTATATCTTGTATTAAACAAGAGTCCAGTTGCCTGACACTGATTATTGAATTGTAGTGAACAATTGATGCAACACACATAAGTGGAATAAATCCAAGTGCCGAAACATTCGAACCCCCCTCGAAACTTTATGATTATGCTTTCAGGTTCTTTATATTACATTGAGTTACAATAATAGCACCCGCGCATAATTTCAGTTATTTTTCGCTCTCTTTATTTGGTAATCTTCGCTCTCGCTTGCCTAATAAGTTTCGCTCTCGCTTTGCTTGTTCATCTTCGCTCTCGCTTGCTTAATAAGTTTTGCTCTCGTTGTGTTCGATCGTTTTCGCTCTTGCTTTGCTTGTTCGGCACCGCTCAAACTAACATTGAAGCTACGCTCACTGTTGAGTTTGACATTAGAAACTTTCTCTTGAGTTCTTGCATTGGTGTTTCTTTTAATAGTAGAGTGTGTTTTCTCTTTGCTTAAATTGCACAACCCAGAAACATACACCAAGTCGCAATGTCGAAAGATAAAGGGAAGACTGAATTAAATCAAACCGTGATTGAAAATTGCCATAGTGCAAATTAACGCTGTTATTTTCTAGATTATCGAAGCTAGAAGAAAGTATTGAGAGGCTTAGATTAACAGTGTTAAATGAAACAGGTTCCATGAATAAAATTGAGATCCAATGTCGTTTGGATATACTAAATAAATACATTGCAGATGCCATGGAGTTGCAATCTGAAATTGATTGCATTGACCCGGATAATTCTAGCCGTGCTTCCTTAGAAGAATTGTGCATTAAGACAAGGTCGTTGTATCTGATTAGTTTGAAGGAGCCCGATTCGGACCGAGTTGCTCAGCCAGCATCGTATAGGTCTCACTTGCCCAAAATGAACTTACCAAAGTTCAATGGTAAGCACTCAGAATACAAGCAGTTCATAAGCCTTTTCGAAAGTCTTGTAGATTCTGACCGGTCCCTATCAAATATTGAAAAGTTCAATCACTTAATTTCATGTCTGTCTGATGAGGCGTTAGGAACAATAAAGGCGTTCCAAGTTTCGGGTGTAAATTACCCAAAAGCGTTAGAAAACTTGAGGCGTGTATACGACAACAAATGTCTTATATTCTTCGAAACGATCGCACAATTGTTTCATATCTCGCCAATGAATAAACCTTCGGCATCTAGGTTGAGGACCATTATAGATACGGTTTCGGCAATTTTTGAAAATTTGTTGTCACTAGGTGATGAACGAGATATCACCAACTCGATTCTCATACATAAAGTATGAAGAACAGCTCGACTATAACAGGCTTCCACAATGGTCTGATTGTGTCGATGTGTTGAATAGGCGCTACCAGCATATTTCAGCTGAGGAAAGCTCGAAACATAGAACGAGCCCTAAGCCAGAACCGAGTCCCAAACGGACTACCAAAGCGTCGTATTCAGCGTCTAAATCCAGCAAACGTAGTTGTCAGTGCTGTAACGCGAATCATTTTATAAGCAGTTTCCAAGGCTTTCTATCCGTGACAAATTGTATATTATCAATGGTTTCCAACTCAGCGTTAAGGAATAAACTTTTTATTTTGTCCAAAATATTGGACCCCGTTGACTTTTGAAAATCCATCGATTTGAGGCCCAAAATAATATCGCATAGAAGGCTTTTATTATAATAGTTAAGAGTGACGCCCAGAAAATTTCTTTGGGCGTACTGGTCTGTCCACATGTCCACAGTAGCAGCTCCTCCGTTTTTACTTGATTCTTTTATTTCCACTGCAATATCCTTCCTCTTATCCTCCGCATCTTTTTGCGCTTTGCAGCATAGCTTAGATGGACTGGGAAGTAAATCATCAACATCGACGTTTTCCCCATACGTAGCACCAATCTTTATAAAATATTGGACCATCGCCTTAAAACCATGTCCATTAATTGGTGAAAATGGTTGGCAATCTCTCACAACCCCTTCAGTGCATTTCTCCAACGCTTCCTTCTTGTCGTGGTCTGACAACTGACAACTTTGCACCATCCTTTGGTTGTTTTAATGCAATACAGCATTTATGCCGAGACAAATTTGATGACTGATTCTTCTTATGCCTAAGAACACTACGACACTTTTCACAGAAAACCCATCCTTCGACTACGGTCTCATCGTCTTTTAAAATATCCAAATGTTCCAAATTAAACTTTTTCCATTGTGTATATTGGAGAGATGGTATGCTCCACTGTCAACTTTGTTTTTAATGCACTCGGATGTTTCTGCCATATTTTTTTTATTTTAATTGAAGAACGACAAATTGCTCAAAACAAGTAAACCAATTATTAATTATCCGCAATGAAAATCACTTTTAGGACTGTTTATATTAATAGTTTTTTCACTTCTTTTCACAAACTATCACTTGCAAATTGTTCACAACACGTAAGAAATTGTTTAATTTATTTATTTGTAATGAAAATCACGTTTTAAGACTGACAATGTTAATGACTTTTTTCACAACCGATCACAAGGATTGAAATCGAGATAAAACAATACCTCTGTTTGGTGACAGTGCATATATTTTTTATGATTTTATTGTTTTATAGGTAAAGAAATAAAAAAAATCCAAAAGGTTTAACAAGTACATTTACCAACCTGACCTGACCCGACAAAATGTAACGCCCATTCATACCTAATTAATATTATAATTCAATAGGAAATGTGGCAAATCCGGGTTTTTTCAGTGCAATTTTACCTGTTTTATGAGTATTTGGGTATTTGACATTCATCAAAAACCGGAAAATCCGAAATTGTATTACCTGTTTATAACACTATTTTAAATGCCTATATAATTGCAAAAGGGTATTTGCATATTTGTACAATTTTCATAAATTTCAGGAAAAACCAACTGATATTTTTAATTTCTACCCTATGGGTAACTGGTATAAAAAATATTACCGCTATATTTTGCCTTACTCAAAATGGGTAGCGGGAGTCGAGTCTCAGTCGAGCACACTTGACTGTAGCTTTCTTGATTTTTTATGTTCTTGAATGATCAGCTTAAAAGTATGCAATATTTCGTTCTCCAATTGCAAATTTGTATGGCATAATTGCAGGTTTGTTTACATAAATAACAAGTAAGAAAGTTACAGTCGAGTGTGCTCGACTGTGAGATACCCGCTACTCAAATTTAATAATGCCAAAATATTGCGGTATCATTTTCAAAATATACCGAAAATACTAAAAATATACCGAATGACATGTTTGGTATATCTATATAGTACACCATTCAAAATATACCATAGACGGCACAATATACCAGATTGTCGGCCAAAGCAACTCAGACCCCTAGTAAGTAGGCGTTTTTGTCCATACAAAAGTATTTCTTTAATAACTTCCACAATTTTGATCTGATCGCAACCAAATTTTCAGGAATCATAACTACTATAGTAGTTATTGTATACACCAAAATTCGCAACTCTGGCTTTAAAATTACGCTTGTTATTCGATTTTTTTGGTTTGCGGGGGCGGAAGTGGGCGTGGCAAAAATTGAAATAAACTTGATCTGCGTGCAAACATAACAAATGCTGTTGAAAAAAATTATTATAAAAATTATTATTTCCTGCCGGCACAAAGTTATAATACCCTTCTACCCTATGGGTAGCGGGTATAAAAACGTAAACAGCAAATTTTACTTATTTACCTGTTGAAATTCTCAAGTGGTTCTAGTTTCGGAGCCTCTCTAGTGGTTGTCACTGCCATGAACGATGGGTCAGTAGCTGGGAGTGATGCCTTAGGTTCTGGGTTCGCTTTTTGCGGACCAGTAGTTGTGCCAAACCGAACTCAACCTAAAGTAAATTTAAGCTTTTGGCTTAGGCATTTTAATTTGTCCATTTACGTAGCTTGATTTTTATTGTTTATTCTTAACAAATTGGAGAATATCTAGATCGGTATTTAGCTCCAATTGATGTCGCTGAAAATACAAAAATAGAATAGAATATTCAAAATAGAAATAAAATATTAATATGCAAAATTACATTTCATGTGCTACGTTATCTTTGCAATTGCTCCTCCTGCCTCTGAAGTATCTTGTACGCTCATCATAGTTGTCGCCCCCGCCGCCGCGGCGGTATTATCAAATTGTTTACGAGATCTTGATCCGATTCAACTTTCAATTATGCTTTCCCAATTGTTTTCACTGGCTTCCGAAAGTGCTAATTGATCGCTCAAGTTTAAATATTTAACTATTGCCAATTGACAATAATCATTTAGTACGCCCAACATCGTGGTGTATATCGACAATATGTAGTTATAACAACACATTCCACTTCTTTTGAGTCCATGTAAAAAACATTTTTTTATTAGTGTAAATCTTAGAATTGTAGTTATTAATGTAGCCTACCTTATGGCTATCCTGCAGTAATTTATGCGCTCCTCATAGTTATTACCGCCTCCGCCGCCGCCCGTCGTCACACCTCCTTCCCTACCTCCAACATCCGTCTCCGTGGCCGTTCTCGCGCTGGTGTTGACGCCGCTGTTGCCTGTTGCCGTTGTGGCTGTTGCCAGCACCACAGGTACGACCACAGGGACGGTTGATAGAAGAATTCAGTTATTTTAAGAACTCTCTCATTTAATAATTTGATTCCAATTGATGTCGTTTAAAATAAATATTGCATTAAATAGAAAGAAAATATTTATATTCAAAATTACAACTCCAAAAATATGCTGCTTGGGTGACTTGACAGCTGTTCATCAATTGGCAGTGCCTATCTACCAAATTGACAGCTCCCATCTGCCAAGTTGGCAGCTCTATTCTGCCAAGTTGAATTCTTCAATCTGATTAGTTCATCAACTAAATGAACAACAATCTTAAGCAACATTCGGAAACTGTTCAATTTAATTGCGAATTTTTAACCAAATCTTTCTTTTTCTTTTTTTTTCCTCAACCTCTAGACCAGCGAAGGAAATTTGTTGCGTGTGAATCAGATAACGTTTTCGTTCGATACACTTGTAACCATGAGTATGAGTGTCAAAAAATACACATTCACTTATGTGTATGGGGGTTGAAAATGCACATGATTTTTGTGATCTGATTTTACGCACTCGGGTAAAGCCGGTGCCGGTGGTTATGAATGTGTGTATCCGGTAGTCACAAACACAAAAATTATGAGTGGACCGGCACGATCATATGTTGAGATGCAAGAAATGCCGTCGGCTTAGTGAGTTGTTCTTGTTATTGCTGGTACGCATTTGAAGTTTTTTTATACCCGCTACCCATAGGGTAGAAGGGTATTATAACTTTGTGCCGGCAGGAAATGTATGTAACAGGTAGAAGGAGGCATCTCCGACCCTATAAAGTATATATATTCTTGATCAGCGTCAACAGCCGAGACGATATAGCCATGTCCGTCTGTCCGTCTGTCCGTATGAACACCTAGATCTCAGAGACTATAAGAGATAGAGCTATAATTTTTTTTCGACAGCATTTGTTATGTTTGCACGCAGATCAAGTTTGTTTCAAATTTTTGCCACGCCCACTTCCGCTCCTGCAAATCAAAAAAATCGAATAACAAGCGTAATTTTAAAGCTAGAGTTACGAATTTTGGTATATACAGTAATAGCTATAGTAGTTATGATCCCTGAAAATTTGGTTGCGATCAGAAAAATAGTTTTATAATTAAAATTTTAGAGAAATAACAAGTAAGAAAGCTACAGTCGAGTGTACTCGACTGTGAGATACCCGCTACCCATTTTGAATAAAAGCAATATATTTTGCGGTATTATTCTCAAAATATACCAAATATATATGTGGTATATCGATATAGTACCGCATTCAAAATATACCATAGACGGCACAATATTCCAGATTGTCAGCCAAAGCAACTAAGACCCCTAGTAAGTAGGCGTTTTTGCTCATACAAAAGTATTTCTTTAATAACTTCGACAATTTTTATCTGATCGCAACCAAATTTTCACTCTAGTTGTTATTGTATGTACCCAAATGCGTAACTCTAGCTTTAAAATTACGCTTGTTATTCGACTTTTTTTATTTGCAGGGGCGGAAGGGGGCGTTGCAAAAATTTGAAACAAACTTGATCTGCGTGCAAACATAAATGCTGTCGAAAAAAATTATAGCTCTATCTCTTATAGTCTCTGAGATCTAGGTGTTCATACAGACAGACGGAAAGACAGACAGACGGACAAGGCGAGATCGTCTCGGCTGTTGACGCTGATCAAGAATATATATACTTTTTAGGGTAGGAGATGCCTCCTTCTACCTGTTACATACATTTCATGCCGGCACAAAGTTATAATACCCTTCTACCCTATGGGTAGCGGGTATAAAAACATAACTCTTTTTTAAAGTTCAAGTCAAAATATACCTAATCAGTTTTATTTGTATCTATCTAGAGATTCAGGTCCCAATCTATTACGCTTTTCTGTAATGACATTTCTAGCTAAAGAAAAGACTCGTTCAGATGCAGCACTACTGACAGGTATTGATAAAATATGAAATGCCAGCTTCGAAAGGTTTGGGTATCTTCATTCCCCTTCCACTATTGTATCACATCAAAATCTTCAGTTAACGCTACTCTTTCTTTGCAATACCGTAGAATTTCATCAAAGGGAGTTTCTACGGCACTGCGATTTGGAGTAGCAACCAATTTTGAAAAGAAAAATGCTGTTTCTGACACAGTCTGGCTGGGTGGTGCTACAATGGCTTGAAGTGGATGGACTCGACGCATACTCCGTAGGATGATCTGAAAATATATCAAATTTATCTTTCTCAGATACGCAGAAACACTGTATATCAATAATTTCATTTTCCTGCAGATGTACTGCTGGCGAAAACAGGAAAAACACCACCTTGTGCCATATAGTTAAATTTTGTTCCCATATTACTCGTATATTTATGGCGATTCTCTATTTCAATAATGAAATTGTCTTTCTTATCCATCAGGACAGGATGGTATAATTGGAGTTCCACCTAGTTGTGTGGATTTTGTGTTGCAAATTTGATTTTTTAAAATACTTAACAATTTTACGGCATGATGTAATTGTCTGCTCTAGCTCCGTTGCTTCGTCAAAAGATTTCTCCAACACATTGGCAAGTAGGTGGCTGCTGAAATTTAATCGGATATTATTTTCCAATGCCTTTTTTATATTGCCAAGAATCGAAACGTGTTTCGATTGGTTATAGCACATGTGCATCAAAAGCGCAATCCCTAAATAAATTGAATTTCAAAACAAAATCTAAACATGTTTTTTTATTTTTAAACTGACAATTGGATTGTGTGGTTGTTGTGTTTAATCTCTGTGTACCAAGAATGCCTTAACTCCGTTCATTTCTGCCGCAAGCAGCATATTTTGAATGTACTCTTCATTGTCAGTCAGAGCGTATACAACGTAGTTCTTCGTGTCCAATGGTTGCTGCTGCTGCTGAGCACCAGTCAAAAAGTTATTTCTTGTTAGCAGCTCCTTCTGCAACGTGTTCAGTTTATTATCGATGTGTGCCAAGACTGCATCGGGTGCATTGGCTATGTGTTGCTCCAGCCAACCAACCGCCGGCTGCTGTTCCTGCTGCTGCTGCTGTGGTAGTGGCGAAAGGAAGTCAAATCAAAAAAAAATGTGTGACAGTTCCGACGTTATTTTGTTTTCATTCAAGATATCGGCCAAGGTTCGCAGCGACCCAGGGGATTCATATTTTTTTTGAGCGAAACGATCGTTTGGGCAATGCGCGCTTGAATAATTCGGCGATTTAGTTCTTTTAAAAATATTTGCCCTTGCTCCAGTTCATCCGGTGGCGATAGCGATGACTCATTATTCTCTGCGATGCAAAATTAATAATAATAATAATTAATAATAATAATAATAATCTTATAAATTAAATTGAAATTAATAGAACATCAAAGCCTGCCTGAACTTAACCTCACATTTCATACTATTTTTGGAGTGTCGCCATTTTGCATGCACACATGGGCTACATATTGTATTTACGTATGTATGTATATATGTTTGTACATATGTACGTGTATTAATGTGCATACACACACATACAAATGTACATATAATTCGTACCCTCAATTCGAGTTTTTTGTTGGGATCGTTAATGGCAAATCAAAACTTTGAACGCGTTTTACTCGAAACACAGTTTTTGTTTCACATTTTACGAATAAAATAACCACTTTACGTGACGGCCATTTTGTTTTCTTCATTTTTTTTACAAGTCATTTGCAAATATGTGTGTGTCATGCGCATGCAAATATGTGTGCTCGCGGTACACTTGCGCAGTGTTAAATCAAGCGCCTTGTCCCACTGTAAGTCTGCTCAGCCTAACTGAGCAGTTACATTTTACTCTCAATCTTGCGCTCTTCTTTGCTACAGTTGTTACATTTTAGTTATAAGCTTTCGCTCATCTTTGTTTTCCTTTAACTACTAATGTCGGAATAACCGGCAAACAATAAATTGTCGCTCTCTCCTTTTGCAACTATCAAACGAAACAGACGTGTTTAATTTGCGCATCAGCAGCCTTCAAAGTGTCTTGCCTTTTTTGCTCCCAACAACAATAAATATATTTTTCGATTTTCGTAATTTTACATGGCGCCCGAGCAGGGACTACAAAAAAGACTTTGTTGATTTGTTAATTAAACATAAAGAAAATTCAATTATTGCAATTGATAAGTTTAATTAATTTCACACCTTGTTGGCAGCTGAGTGCATATAATTATAAACACATTCGTTTGCGTTGTTTCGTTGCTGGCCTTTTGGATTTATGGATCAATCAGAAGTCAACAGCTCTTCTGATGAACAGGTAACAGTGTCAACAACTGGAAAACTTTGTTAATAACTTTGGACCTGGTGACATTCATTGTGATTGTTTCCCAGTTCAGACTGTTATATCTTGTATTAAACAAGAGTCCAGTTGCCTGACACTGATTATTGAATTGTAGTGAACAATTGATGCAACACACATAAGTGGAATAAATCCAAGTGCCGAAACATTCGAACCCCCCTCGAAACTTTATGATTATGCTTTCAGGTTCTTTATATTACATTGAGTTACAATAATAGCACCCGCGCATAATTTCAGTTATTTTTCGCTCTCTTTATTTGGTAATCTTCGCTCTCGCTTGCCTAATAAGTTTCGCTCTCGCTTTGCTTGTTCATCTTCGCTCTCGCTTGCTTAATAAGTTTTGCTCTCGTTGTGTTCGATCGTTTTCGCTCTTGCTTTGCTTGTTCGGCACCGCTCAAACTAACATTGAAGCTACGCTCACTGTTGAGTTTGACATTAGAAACTTTCTCTTGAGTTCTTGCATTGGTGTTTCTTTTAATAGTAGAGTGTGTTTTCTCTTTGCTTAAATTGCACAACCCAGAAACATACACTAAGTCGCAATGTCGAAAGATAAAGGGAAGACTGAATTAAATCAAACCGTGATTGAAAATTGCCATAGTGCAAATTAACGCTGTTATTTTCTAGATTATCGAAGCTAGAAGAAAGTATTGAGAGGCTTAGATTAACAGTGTTAAATGAAACAGGTTCCATGAATAAAATTGAGATCCAATGTCGTTTGGATATACTAAATAAATACATTGCAGATGCCATGGAGTTGCAATCTGAAATTGATTGCATTGACCCGGATAATTCTAGCCGTGCTTCCTTAGAAGAATTGTGCATTAAGACAAGGTCGTTGTATCTGATTAGTTTGAAGGAGCCCGATTCGGACCGAGTTGCTCAGCCAGCATCGTATAGGTCTCACTTGCCCAAAATGAACTTACCAAAGTTCAATGGTAAGCACTCAGAATACAAGCAGTTCATAAGCCTTTTCGAAAGTCTTGTAGATTCTGACCGGTCCCTATCAAATATTGAAAAGTTCAATCACTTAATTTCATGTCTGTCTGATGAGGCATTAGGAACAATAAAGGCGTTCCAAGTTTCGGGTGTAAATTACCCAAAAGCGTTAGAAAACTTGAGGCGTGTATACGACAACAAATGTCTTATATTCTTCGAAACGATCGCACAATTGTTTCATATCTCGCCAATGAATAAACCTTCGGCATCTGGGTTGAGGACCATTATAGATACGGTTTCGGCAATTTTTGAAAATTTGTTGTCACTAGGTGATGAACGAGATATCACCAACTCGATTCTCATACATATTGTATTGTTAAAGGTTGACCATACAACCAAATCAAAGTATGAAGAACAGCTCGACTATAACAGGCTTCCACAATGGTCTGATTGTGTCGATGTGTTGAATAGGCGCTACCAGCATATTTCAGCTGAGGAAAGCTCGAAACATAGAACGAGCCCTAAGCCAGAACCGAGTCCCAAACGGACTACCAAAGCGTCGTATTCAGCGTCTAAATCCAGCAAACCTAGTTGTCAGTGCTGTAACGCGAATCATTTTATAAGCAGTTTCCAAGGCTTTCTATCCGTGACAAATTGTATATTATCAATGGTTTCCAACTCAACGTTAAGGAATAAACTTTTTATTTTGTCCAAAATATTGGACCCCGTTGACTTTTGAAAATCCATCGATTTGAGGCCCAAAATAATATCGCATAGAAGGCTTTTATTATAATAGTTAAGAGTGACGCCCAGAAAATTTCTTTGGGCGTACTGGTCTGTCCACATGTCCACAGTAGCAGCTCCTCCGTTTTTACTTGATTCTTTTATTTCCACTGCAATATCCTTCCTCTTATCCTCCGCATCTTTTTGCGCTTTGCAGCATAGCTTAGATGGACTGGGAAGTAAATCATCAACATCGACGTTTTCCCCATACGTAGCACCAATCTTTATAAAATATTGGACCATCGCCTTAAAACCATGTCCATTAATTGGTGAAAATGGTTGGCAATCTCTCACAACCCCTTCAGTGCATTTCTCCAACGCTTCCTTCTTGTCGTGGTCTGACAACTGACAACTTTGCACCATCCTTTGGTTGTTTTAATGCAATACAGAATTTATGCCGAGACAAATTTGATGTCTGATTCTTCTTATGGCTAAGAACACTACGACACTTTTCACAGAAAACCCATCCTTCGACTACGGTCTCATCGTCTTTTAAAATATCCAAATGTTCCAAATTAAACTTTTTCCATTGTGTATATTGGAGAGATGGTATGCTCCACTGTCAACTTTGTTTTTAATGCACTCGGATGTTTCTGCCATATTTTTTTTATTTTAATTGAAGAACGACAAATTGCTCAAAACAAGTAAACCAATTATTAATTATCCGCAATGAAAATCACTTTTAGGACTGTTTATATTAATAGTTTTTTCACTTCTTTTCACAAACTATCACTTGCAAATTGTTCACAACACGTAAGAAATTGTTTAATTTATTTATTTGTAATGAAAATCACGTTTTAAGACTGACAATGTTAATGACTTTTTTCACAACCGATCACAAGGATTGAAATCGAGATAAAACAATACCTCTGTTTGGTGACAGTGCATATATTTTTTATGATTTTATTGTTTTATAGGTAAAGAAATAAAAAAAATCCAAAAGGTTTAACAAGTACATTTACCAACCTGACCTGACCCGACAAAATGTAACGCCCATTCATACCTAATTAATATTATAATTCAATAGGAAATGTGGCAAATCCGGGTTTTTTCAGTGCAATTTTACCTGTTTTATGAGTATTTGGGTATTTGACATTCATCAAAAACCGGAAAATCCGAAATTGTATTACCTGTTTATAACACTATTTTAAATGCCTATATAATTGCAAAAGGGTATTTGCATATTTGTACAATTTTCATAAATTTCAGGAAAAACCAACTGATATTTTTAATTTCTACCCTATGGGTAGCTGGTATAAAAAATATTACCGCTATATTTTGCCTTACTCAAAATGGGTAGCGGGGGTCGAGTCTCAGTCGAGCACACTTGACTGTAGCTTTCTTGATTTTTTATGTTCTTGAATGATCAGCTTAAAAGTATGCAATATTTCGTTCTCCAATTGCAAATTTGTATGGCATAATTGCAGGTTTGTTTACATAAATAACAAGTAAGAAAGTTACAGTCGAGTGTGCTCGACTGTGAGATACCCGCTACCCAAATTTAATAATGCCAAAATATTGCGGTATCATTTTCAAAATATACCGAAAATACTAAAAATATACCGAATGACATGTTTGGTATATCTATATAGTACACCATTCAAAATATACCATAGACGGCACAATATACCAGATTGTCGGCCAAAGCAACTCAGACCCCTAGTAAGTAGGCGTTTTTGTCCATACAAAAGTATTTCTTTAATAACTTCCACAATTTTGATCTGATCGCAACCAAATTTTCAGGAATCATAACTACTATAGTAGTTATTGTATACACCAAAATTCGCAACTCTGGCTTTAAAATTACGCTTGTTATTCGATTTTTTTGATTTGCGGGGGCGGAAGTGCTGTTGAAAAAAATTATTATAAAAATTATTATTTCCTGCCGGCACAAAGTTATAATACCCTTCTACCCTATGGGTAGCGGGTATAAAAACGTAAACAGCAAATTTTACTTATTTACCTGTTGAAATTCTCAAGTGGTTCTAGTTTCGGAGCCTCTCTAGTGGTTGTCACTGCCATGAACGATGGGTCAGTAGCTGGGAGTGATGCCTTAGGTGCCTAAAGTAAATTTAAGCTTTTGGCTTAGGCATTTTAATTTGTCCATTTACGTAGCTTGATTTTTATTGTTTATTCTTAACGAATTGGAGAATATCTAGATCGGTATTTAGCTCCAATTGATGTCGCTGAAAATACAAAAATAGAATAGAATATTCAAAATAGAAATAAAATATTAATATGCAAAATTACATTTCATGTGCTGCGTTATCTTTGCAATTGCTCCTCCTGCCTCTGAAGTATCTTGTACGCTCATCATAGTTGTCGCCCCCGCCGCCGCGGCGGTATTATCAAATTGTTTACGAGATCTTGATCCGATTCAACTTTCAATTATGCTTTCCCAATTGTTTTCACTGGCTTCCGAAAGTGCTAATTGATCGCTCAAGTTTAAATATTTAACTATTGCCAATTGACAATAATCATTTAGTACGCCCAACATCGTGGTGTATATCGACAATATGTAGTTATAACAACACATTCCACTTCTTTTGAGTCCATGTAAAAAACATTTTTTTATTAGTGTAAATCTTAGAATTGTAGTTATTAATGTAGCCTACCTTATGGCTATCCTGCAGTAATTTATGCGCTCCTCATAGTTATTACCGCCTCCGCCGCCGCCCGTCGTCACACCTCCTTCCCTACCTCCAACATCCGTCTCCGTGGCCGTTCTCGCGCTGGTGTTGACGCCGCTGTTGCCTGTTGCCGTTGTGGCTGTTGCCAGCACCACAGGTACGACCACAGGGACGGTTGATAGAAGAATTCAGTTATTTTAAGAACTTTCTCATTTAATAATTTGATTCCAATTGATGTCGTTTAAAATAAATATTGCATTAAATAGAAAGAAAATATTTATATTCAAAATTACAACTCCAAAAATATGCTGCTTGGGTGACTTGACAGCTGTTCATCAATTGGCAGTGCCTATCTACCAAATTGACAGCTCCCATCTGCCAAGTTGGCAGCTCTATTCTGCCAAGTTGAATTCTTCAATCTGATTAGTTCATCAACTAAATGAACAACAATCTTAAGCAACATTCGGAAACTGTTCAATTTAATTGCGAATTTTTAACCAAATCTTTCTTTTTCTTTTTTTTTCCTCAACCTCTAGACCAGCGAAGGAAATTTGTTGCGTGTGAATCAGATAACGTTTTCGTTCGATACACTTGTAACCATGAGTATGAGTGTCAAAAAATACACATTCACTTATGTGTATGGGGGTTGAAAATGCACATGATTTTTGTGATCTGATTTTACGCACTCGGGTAAAGCCGGTGCCGGTGGTTATGAATGTGTGTATCCGGTAGTCACAAACACAAAAATTATGAGTGGACCGGCACGATCATATGTTGAGATGCAAGAAATGCCGTCGGCTTAGTGAGTTGTTCTTGTTATTGCTGGTACGCATTTGAAGTCTTTTTATACCAGCTACCCATAGGGTAGAAGGGTATTATAACTTTGTGCCGGCAGGAAATGTATGTAACAGGTAGAAGGAGGCATCTCCGACCCTATAAAGTATATATATTCTTGATCAGCGTCAACAGCCGAGACGATATAGCCATGTCCGTCTGTCCGTCTGTCCGTATGAACACCTAGATCTCAGAGACTATAAGAGATAGAGCTATAATTTTTTTTCGACAGCATTTGTTATGTTTGCACGCAGATCAAGTTTGTTTCAAATTTTTGCCACGCCCACTTCCGCTCCTGCAAATCAAAAAAATCGAATAACAAGCGTAATTTTAAAGCTAGAGTTACGAATTTTGGTATATACAGTAATAGCTATAGTAGTTATGATCCCTGAAAATTTGGTTGCGATCAGAAAAATAGTTTTATAATTAAAATTTTAGAGAAATAACAAGTAAGAAAGCTACAGTCGAGTGTACTCGACTGTGAGATACCCGCTACCCATTTTGAATAAAAGCAATATATTTTGCGGTATTATTCTCAAAATATACCAAATATATATGTGGTATATCGATATAGTACCGCATTCAAAATATACCATAGACGGCACAATATTCCAGATTGTCAGCCAAAGCAACTAAGACCCCTAGTAAGTAGGCGTTTTTGCTCATACAAAAGTATTTCTTTAATAACTTCGACAATTTTTATCTGATCGCAACCAAATTTTCACTCTAGTTGTTATTGTATGTACCCAAATGCGTAACTCTAGCTTTAAAATTACGCTTGTTATTCGACTTTTTTTATTTGCAGGGGCGGAAGGGGGCGTTGCAAAAATTTGAAACAAACTTGATCTGCGTCCAAACATAAATGCTGTCGAAAAAAATTATAGCTCTATCTCTTATAGTCTCTGAGATCTAGGTGTTCATACGGACAGACGGACAGACGGACAGACGGACAAGGCGAGATCGTCTCGGCTGTTGACGCTGATCAAGAATATATATACTTTTTAGGGTAGGAGATGCCTCCTTCTACCTGTTACATACATTTCATGCCGGCACAAAGTTATAATACCCTTCTACCCTATGGGTAGCGGGTATAAAAACATAACTCTTTTTTAAAGTTCAAGTCAAAATATACCTAATCAGTTTTATTTGTATCTATCTACAGATTCAGGTCGCAATCTATTACGCTTTTCTGTAATGACATTTCCAGCCAAAGAAAAGACTTGTTCAGATGCAGCACTACTGACAGGTATTGATAAAATATGAAATGCCAGCTTCGAAAGGTTTGGGTATCTTCATTCCCCTTCCACCATTGTATCACATCAAAATCTTCAGTTAACGCTACTCTTTCTTTGCAATACCGTAGAATTTCATCAAAGGGAGTTTCTACGGCACTGCGATTTGGAGTAGCAACCAATTTTGAAAAGAAAAATGCTGTTTCTGACACAGTCTGGCTGGGTGGTGCTACAATGGCTTGAAGTGGATGGACTCGACGCATACTCCGTAGGATGATCTGAAAATATATCAAATTTATCTTTCTCAGATACGCAGAAACACTGTATATCAATAATTTCATTTTCCTGCAGATGTACTGCTGGCGAAAACAGGAAAAACACCACCTTGTGCCATATAGTTAAATTTTGTTCCCATATTACTCGTATATTTATGGCGATTCTCTATTTCAATAATGAAATTGTCTTTCTTATCCATCAGGACAGGATGGTATAATTGGAGTTCCACCTAGTTGTGTGGATTTTGTGTTGCAAATTTGATTTTTTAAAATACTTAACAATTTTACGGCATGATGTAATTGTCTGCTCTAGCTCCGTTGCTTCGTCAAAAGATTTCTCCAACACATTGGCAAGTAGGTGGCTGCTGAAATTTAATCGGATATTATTTTCCAATGCCTTTTTTATATTGCCAAGAATCGAAACGTGTTTCGATTGGTTATAGCACATGTGCATCAAAAGCGCAATCCCTAAATAAATTGAATTTCAAAACAAAATCTAAACATGTTTTTTTATTTTTAAACTGACAATTGGATTGTGTGGTTGTTGTGTTTAATCTCTGTGTACCAAGAATGCCTTAACTCCGTTCATTTCTGCCGCAAGCAGCATATTTTGAATGTACTCTTCATTGTCAGTCAGAGCGTATACAACGTAGTTCTTCGTGTCCAATGGTTGCTGCTGCTGCTGAGCACCAGTCAAAAAGTTATTTCTTGTTAGCAGCTCCTTCTGCAACGTGTTCAGTTTATTATCGATGTGTGCCAAGACTGCATCGGGTGCATTGGCTATGTGTTGCTCCAGCCAACCAACCGCCGGCTGCTGTTCCTGCTGCTGCTGCTGTGGTAGTGGCGAAAGGAAGTCAAATAAAAAAAAAATGTGTGACAGTTCCGACGTTATTTTGTTTTCATTCAAGATATCGGCCAAGGTTCGCAGCGACCCAGGGGATTCATATTTTTTTTGAGCGAAACGATCGTTTGGGCAATGCGCGCTTGAATAATTCGGCGATTTAGTTCTTTTAAAAATATTTGCCCTTGCTCCAGTTCATCCGGTGGCGATAGCGATGACTCATTATTCTCTGCGATGCAAAATTAATAATAATAATAATAATTAATAATAATAATAATAATCTTATAAATTAAATTGAAATTAATAGAACATCAAAGCCTGCCTGAACTTAACCTCACATTTCATACTATTTTTGGAGTGTCGCCATTTTGCATGCACACATGGGCTACATATTGTATTTACGTATGTATGTATATATGTTTGTACATATGTACGTGTATTAATGTGCATACACACACATACAAATGTACATATAATTCGTACCCTCAATTCGAGTTTTTTGTTGGGATCGTTAATGGCAAATCAAAACTTTGAACGCGTTTTACTCGAAACACAGTTTTTGTTTCACATTTTACGAATAAAATAACCACTTTACGTGACGGCCATTTTGTTTTCTTCATTTTTTTTACAAGTCATTTGCAAATATGTGTGTGTCATGCGCATGCAAATATGTGTGCTCGCGGTACACTTGCGCAGTGTTAAATCAAGCGCCTTGTCCCACTGTAAGTCTGCTCAGCCTAACTGAGCAGTTACATTTTACTCTCAATCTTGCGCTCTTCTTTGCTACAGTTGTTACATTTTAGTTATAAGCTTTCGCTCATCTTTATTTTCCTTTAACTACTAATGTCGGAATAACCGGCAAACAATAAATTGTCGCTCTCTCCTTTTGCAACTATCAAACGAAACAGACGTGTTTAATTTGCGCATCAGCAGCCTTCAAAGTGTCTTGTCTTTTTTGCTCCCAACAACAATAAATATATTTTTCGATTTTCGTAATTTTACATGGCGCCCGAGCAGGGACTACAAAAAAGACTTTGTTGATTTGTTAATTAAACATAAAGAAAATTCAATTATTGCAATTGATAAGTTTAATTAATTTCACACCTTGTTGGCAGCTGAGTGCATATAATTATAAACACATTCGTTTGCGTTGTTTCGTTGCTGGCCTTTTGGATTTATGGATCAATCAGAAGTCAACAGCTCTTCTGATGAACAGGTAACAGTGTCAACAACTGGAAAACTTTGTTAATAACTTTGGACCTGGTGACATTCATTGTGATTGTTTCCCAGTTCAGACTGTTATATCTTGTATTAAACAAGAGTCCAGTTGCCTGACACTGATTATTGAATTGTAGTGAACAATTGATGCAACACACATAAGTGGAATAAATCCAAGTGCCGAAACATTCGAACCCCCCTCGAAACTTTATGATTATGCTTTCAGGTTCTTTATATTACATTGAGTTACAATAATAGCACCCGCGCATAATTTCAGTTATTTTTCGCTCTCTTTATTTGGTAATCTTCGCTCTCGCTTGCCTAATAAGTTTCGCTCTCGCTTTGCTTGTTCATCTTCGCTCTCGCTTGCTTAATAAGTTTTGCTCTCGTTGTGTTCGATCGTTTTCGCTCTTGCTTTGCTTGTTCGGCACCGCTCAAACTAACATTGAAGCTACGCTCACTGTTGAGTTTGACATTAGAAACTTTCTCTTGAGTTCTTGCATTGGTGTTTCTTTTAATAGTAGAGTGTGTTTTCTCTTTGCTTAAATTGCACAACCCAGAAACATACACCAAGTCGCAATGTCGAAAGATAAAGGGAAGACTGAATTAAATCAAACCGTGATTGAAAATTGCCATAGTGCAAATTAACGCTGTTATTTTCTAGATTATCGAAGCTAGAAGAAAGTATTGAGAGGCTTAGATTAACAGTGTTAAATGAAATGTGGTGATGACCGTCTTGGTCACCATGTGGGATGACTGTACTTGTCTCCAGTAGGCACGTGTCGAGAATATTAATTTGAGACACTGGCACGTCTGTACCTTTTGGTTTTCACTTTGATAAATGATTTATTGGAAAAAATCAAAGCATGATCTAGCCTAAGTACATAATTAGTAAAGCACGCGGTGAAGCCGTCGATGCCGGCAGCGAAGCTGCTGCATAGTTATGTATTTACATTTTATATTATGTATTCTAAGAATATGCGACAAAGCATATTCGCAAGAGAGAGAGAGAGAGAGAGAGTCTTATGTGCATATACATATGCATGCACTCGAGTCGGAATGTAAAGCGACAAAGTATTGCAGTTAACTGTAACGAAAGCGTCGCTGATTAACTGTTCATATTTTGGAACAGTGTTCCCTCGAGATGTGCGCATACTATGTAAAGCAACAAAGTGTTGCTGTTTAAATGGTTTTATTCATTACAGTGTTCTCCCAATATATGCACATACTACAGAAACAGGTTCCATGAATAAAATTGAGATCCAATGTCGTTTGGATATACTAAATAAATACATTGCAGATGCCATGGAGTTGCAATCTGAAATTGATTGCATTGACCCGGATAATTCTAGCCGTGCTTCCTTAGAAGAATTGTGCATTAAGACAAGGTCGTTGTATCTGATTAGTTTGAAGGAGCCCGATTCGGACCGAGTTGCTCAGCCAGCATCGTATAGGTCTCACTTGCCCAAAATGAACTTACCAAAGTTCAATGGTAAGCACTCAGAATACAAGCAGTTCATAAGCCTTTTCGAAAGTCTTGTAGATTCTGACCGGTCACTATCAAATATTGAAAAGTTCAATCACTTAATTTCATGTCTGTCTGATGAGGCATTAGGAACAATAAAGGCGTTCCAAGTTTCGGGTGTAAATTACCCAAAAGCGTTAGAAAACTTGAGGCGTGTATACGACAACAAATGTCTTATATTCTTCGAAACGATCGCACAATTGTTTCATATCTCGCCAATGAATAAACCTTCGGCATCTGGGTTGAGGACCATTATAGATACGGTTTCGGCAATTTTTGAAAATTTGTTGTCACTAGGTGATGAACGAGATATCACCAACTCGATTCTCATACATATTGTATTGTTAAAGGTTGACCATAAAACCAAATCAAAGTATGAAGAACAGCTCGACTATAACAGGCTTCCACAATGGTCTGATTGTGTCGATGTGTTGAATAGGCGCTACCAGCATATTTCAGCTGAGGAAAGCTCGAAACATAGAACGAGCCCTAAGCCAGAACCGAGTCCCAAACGGACTACCAAAGCGTCGTATTCAGCGTCTAAATCCAGCAAACCTAGTTGTCAGTTCTGTAACGCGAATCATTTTATAAGCAGTTTCCAAGGCTTTCTATCCGTGACAAATTGTATATTATCAATGGTTTCCAACTCAACGTTAAGGAATAAACTTTTTATTTTGTCCAAAATATTGGACCCCGTTGACTTTTGAAAATCCATCGATTTGAGGCCCAAAATAATATCGCATAGAAGGCTTTTATTATAATAGTTAAGAGTGACGCCCAGAAAATTTCTTTGGGCGTATTGGTCTGTCCACATGTCCACAGTAGCAGCTCCTCCGTTTTTACTTGATTCTTTTATTTCCACTGCAATATCCTTCCTCTTATCCTCCGCATCTTTTTGCGCTTTGCAGCATAGCTTAGATGGACTGGGAAGTAAATCATCAACATCGACGTTTTCCCCATACGTAGCACCAATCTTTATAAAATATTGGACCATCGCCTTAAAACCATGTCCATTAATTGGTGAAAATGGTTGGCAATCTCTCACAACCCCTTCAGTGCATTTCTCCAACGCTTCCTTCTTGTCGTGGTCTGACAACTGACAACTTTGCACCATCCTTTGGTTGTTTTAATGCAATACAGCATTTATGCCGAGACAAATTTGATGACTGATTCTTCTTATGCCTAAGAACACTACGACACTTTTCACAGAAAACCCATCCTTCGACTACGGTCTCATCGTCTTTTAAAATATCCAAATGTTCCAAATTAAACTTTTTCCATTGTGTATATTGGAGAGATGGTATGCTCCACTGTCAACTTTGTTTTTAATGCACTCGGATGTTTCTGCCATATTTTTTTTATTTTAATTGAAGAACGACAAATTGCTCAAAACAAGTAAACCAATTATTAATTATCCGCAATGAAAATCACTTTTAGGACTGTTTATATTAATAGTTTCTTCACTTCTTTTCACAAACTATCACTTGCAAATTGTTCACAACTCGTAAGAAATTGTTTAATTTATTTATTTGTAATGAAAATCACGTTTTAAGACTGACAATGTTAATGACTTTTTTCACAACCGATCACAAGGATTGAAATCGAGATAAAACAATACCTCTGTTTGGTGACAGTGCATATATTTTTTATGATTTTATTGTTTTATAGGTATACAATTTTCATAAGTTTCAGGAAAAACCAACTGATATTTTCTTTGGCCATTTGTAAAAGTAAAAACACTCAAAAATCGTTCACAAAGGCATACAATTTAACCGCGCGCCGCAGCGATTCACGAGCATCAAGAAAGGAAGTGGGGAAAAACACAAGTAAATTTAATTTCTACCCAATGGGTAGCTGGTATAAAAAATATCACCGCTATATTTTGCCTTACTCAAAATGGGTAGCGGGGGTCGAGTCTCAGTCGAGCACACTTGACTGTACCTTTCTTGATTTTTTATGTTCTTGAATGATCAGCTTAAAAGTATGCAATATTTCGTTCGAAAAAATTATAGCTCTATCTCTTATAGTCTCTGAGATCTAGGTGTTCATACAGACAGACGGAAAGACAGACAGACGGACAAGGCGAGATCGTCTCGGCTGTTGACGCTGATCAAGAATATATATACTTTTTAGGGTAGGAGATGCCTCCTTCTACCTGTTACATACATTTCATGCCGGCACAAAGTTATAATACCCTTCTACCCTATGGGTAGCGGGTATAAAAACATAACTCTTTTTTAAAGTTCAAGTCAAAATATACCTAATCAGTTTTATTTGTATCTATCTAGAGATTCAGGTCCCAATCTATTACGCTTTTCTGTAATGACATTTCTAGCTAAAGAAAAGACTCGTTCAGATGCAGCACTACTGACAGGTATTGATAAAATATGAAATGCCAGCTTCGAAAGGTTTGGGTATCTTCATTCCCCTTCCACTATTGTATCACATCAAAATCTTCAGTTAACGCTACTCTTTCTTTGCAATACCGTAGAATTTCATCAAAGGGAGTTTCTACGGCACTGCGATTTGGAGTAGCAACCAATTTTGAAAAGAAAAATGCTGTTTCTGACACAGTCTGGCTGGGTGGTGCTACAATGGCTTGAAGTGGATGGACTCGACGCATACTCCGTAGGATGATCTGAAAATATATCAAATTTATCTTTCTCAGATACGCAGAAACACTGTATATCAATAATTTCATTTTCCTGCAGATGTACTGCTGGCGAAAACAGGAAAAACACCACCTTGTGCCATATAGTTAAATTTTGTTCCCATATTACTCGTATATTTATGGCGATTCTCTATTTCAATAATGAAATTGTCTTTCTTATCCATCAGGACAGGATGGTATAATTGGAGTTCCACCTAGTTGTGTGGATTTTGTGTTGCAAATTTGATTTTTTAAAATACTTAACAATTTTACGGCATGATGTAATTGTCTGCTCTAGCTCCGTTGCTTCGTCAAAAGATTTCTCCAACACATTGGCAAGTAGGTGGCTGCTGAAATTTAATCGGATATTATTTTCCAATGCCTTTTTTATATTGCCAAGAATCGAAACGTGTTTCGATTGGTTATAGCACATGTGCATCAAAAGCGCAATCCCTAAATAAATTGAATTTCAAAACAAAATCTAAACATGTTTTTTTATTTTTAAACTGACAATTGGATTGTGTGGTTGTTGTGTTTAATCTCTGTGTACCAAGAATGCCTTAACTCCGTTCATTTCTGCCGCAAGCAGCATATTTTGAATGTACTCTTCATTGTCAGTCAGAGCGTATACAACGTAGTTCTTCGTGTCCAATGGTTGCTGCTGCTGCTGAGCACCAGTCAAAAAGTTATTTCTTGTTAGCAGCTCCTTCTGCAACGTGTTCAGTTTATTATCGATGTGTGCCAAGACTGCATCGGGTGCATTGGCTATGTGTTGCTCCAGCCAACCAACCGCCGGCTGCTGTTCCTGCTGCTGCTGCTGTGGTAGTGGCGAAAGGAAGTCAAATAAAAAAAAAATGTGTGACAGTTCCGACGTTATTTTGTTTTCATTCAAGATATCGGCCAAGGTTCGCAGCGACCCAGGGGATTCATATTTTTTTTGAGCGAAACGATCGTTTGGGCAATGCGCGCTTGAATAATTCGGCGATTTAGTTTTTTTTAAAAATATTTGCCCTTGCTCCAGTTCATCCGGTGGCGATAGCGATGACTCATTATTCTCTGCGATGCAAAATTAATAATAATAATAATTAATAATAACAATAATAATATTATAAATTAAATTGAAATTAATAGAACATCAAAGCCTGCCTGAACTTAACCTCACATTTCATACTATTTTTGGAGTGTCGCCATTTTGCATGCACACATGGGCTACATATTGTATTTACGTATGTATGTATATATGTTTGTACATATGTACGTGTATTAATGTGCATACACACACATACAAATGTACATATAATTCGTACCCTCAATTCGAGTTTTTTGTTGGGATCGTTAATGGCAAATCAAAACTTTGAACGCGTTTTACTCGAAACACAGTTTTTGTTTCACATTTTAGGAATACAATAACCACTTTACGTGACGGCCATTTTGTTTTCTTCATTTTTTTTACAAGTCATTTGCAAATATGTGTGTGTCATGCGCAAGCAAATATGTGTGCTCGCGGTACACTTGCGCAGTGTTAAATCAAGCGCCTTGTCCCACTGTAAGTCTGCTCAGCCTAACTGAGCAGTTACATTTTACTCTCAATCTTGCGCTCTTCTTTGCTACAGTTGTTACATTTTAGTTATAAGCTTTCGCTCATCTTTGTTTTCCTTTAACTACTAATGTCGGAATAACCGGCAAACAATAAATTGTCGCTCTCTCCTTTTGCAACTATCAAACGAAACAGACGTGTTTAATTTGCGCATCAGCAGCCTTCAAAGTGTCTTGTCTTTTTTGCTCCCAACAACAATAAATATATTTTTCGATTTTCGTAATTTTACATGGCGCCCGAGCAGGGACTACAAAAAAGACTTTGTTGATTTGTTAATTAAACATAAAGAAAATTCAATTATTGCAATTGATAAGTTTAATTAATTTCACACCTTGTTGGCAGCTGAGTGCATATAATTATAAACACATTCGTTTGCGTTGTTTCGTTGCTGGCCTTTTGGATTTATGGATCAATCAGAAGTCAACAGCTCTTCTGATGAACAGGTAACAGTGTCAACAACTGGAAAACTTTGTTAATAACTTTGGACCTGGTGACATTCATTGTGATTGTTTCCCAGTTCAGACTGTTATATCTTGTATTAAACAAGAGTCCAGTTGCCTGACACTGATTATTGAATTGTAGTGAACAATTGATGCAACACACATAAGTGGAATAAATCCAAGTGCCGAAACATTCGAACCCCCCTCGCAACTTTATGATTGTGCTTTCAGGTTCTTTATATTACATTGAGTTACAATAATAGCACCCGCGCATAATTTCAGTTATTTTTCGCTCTCTTTATTTGGTAATCTTCGCTCTCGCTTGCCTAATAAGTCTCGCTCTCTAATAAGTTTCGCTCTTGCTTGTTTATCTTCGCTCTCGCTTGCTTAATAAGTTTTGCTCTCGTTGTGTTCGATCGTCTTCGCTCTTGCTTTGCTTGTTCGGCACCGCTCAAACTAACATTGAAGCTACGCTCACTGTTGAGTTTGACATTAGAAACTTTCTCTTGAGTTCTTGCATTGGTGTTTCTCTTAATAGTAGAGTGTGTTTTCTCTTTGCTTAAATTGCACAACCCAGAAACATACACCAAGTCGCAATGTCGAAAGATAAAGGGAAGACTGAATTAAATCAAACCGTAATTGAAAATTGCCATAGTGCAAAATTAACGCTGTTATTTTCTAGATTATCGAAGCTAGAAGAAAGTATTGAGAGGCTTAGATTAACAGTGTTAAATGAAACAGGTTCCATGAATAAAATTGAGATCCAATGTCGTTTGGATATACTAAATAAATACATTGCAGATGCCATGGAGTTGCAATCTGAAATTGATTGCATTGACCCGGATAATTCTAGCCGTGCTTCCTTAGAAGAATTGTGCATTAAGACAAGGTCGTTGTATCTGATTAGTTTGAAGGAGCCCGATTCGGACCGAGTTGCTCAGCCAGCATCGTATAGGTCTCACTTGCCCAAAATGAACTTACCAAAGTTCAATGGTAAGCACTCAGAATACAAGCAGTTCATAAGCCTTTTCGAAAGTCTTGTAGATTCTGACCGGTCACTATCAAATATTGAAAAGTTCAATCACTTAATTTCATGTCTGTCTGATGAGGCATTAGGAACAATAAAGGCGTTCCAAGTTTCGGGTGTAAATTACCCAAAAGCGTTAGAAAACTTGAGGCGTGTATACGACAACAAATGTCTTATATTCTTCGAAACGATCGCACAATTGTTTCATATCTCGCCAATGAATAAACCTTCGGCATCTGGGTTGAGGACCATTATAGATACGGTTTCGGCAATTTTTGAAAATTTGTTGTCACTAGGTGATGAACGAGATATCACCAACTCGATTCTCATATATATTGTATTGTCAAAGGTCGACCATACAACCAAATCAAAGTATGAAGAACAGCTCGACTATAACAGGCTTCCACAATGGTCTGATTGTGTCGATGTGTTGAATAGGCGCTACCAGCATATTTCAGCTGAGGAAAGCTCGAAACATAGAACGAGCCCTAAGCCAGAACCGAGTCCCAAACGGACTACCAAAGCGTCGTATTCAGCGTCTAAATCCAGCAACCCTAGTTGTCAGTTCTGTAACGCGAATCATTTTATAAGCAGTTGCCAAGGCTTTCTACCCGTGACAAATTGTATATTATCAATGGTTTCCAACTCAACGTTAAGGAATAAACTTTTTATTTTGTCCAAAATATTGGACCCCGTTGACTTTTGAAAATTCATCGATTTGAGGCCCAAAATAATATCGCATAGAAGGCTTTTATTATAATAGTTAAGAGTGACGCCCAGAAAATTTCTTTGGGCGTACTGGTCTGTCCACATGTCCACATTAGCAGCTCGTCCGTTTTTACTTGATTCTTTTATTTCCACTGCAATATCCTTCCTCTTATCCTCCGCATCTTTTGCGCTTTCCGGCATAGCGTAGATGGACTGGGAAGTAAATCATCAACATCGACGTTCTCCCCATACGTAGCACCAATCTTTATAAAATATTGGACCATCGCCTTAAAACCAGGTCCATTAATTGGTGAAAATGGTTGACAATCTCTCACAACCCCTTCAGTGAATTTCTCCAACGCTTCCTTCTTGTCGTGGTCTGACAACTGACAACTTTGCACCATCCTTTGGTTGTTTTAATGCAATACAGAATTTATGCCGAGACAAATTTGATGTCTGATTCTTCTTATGGCTAAGAACACTACGACACTTTTCACAGAAAACCCATCCTTCGACTACGGTTTCATCGTCTTTTAAAATATCCCGTAAGATGTTCCAAATTAAACTTTTTCCATTGTGTATATTGGAGAGATGGTATGCTCCACTGTCAACTTTGTTTTTAATGCACTCGGATGTTTCTGCCATATTTTTTTTATTTTAATTGAAGAACGACAAATTGCTCAAAACAAGTAAACCAATTATTAATTATCCGCAATGAAAATCACTTTTAGGACTGTTTATATTAATAGTTTTTTCACTTCTTTTCACAAACTATCACTTGCAAATTGTTCACAACACGTAAGAAATTGTTTAATTTATTTATTTGTAATGAAAATCACGTTTTAAGACTGACAATGTTAATGACTTTTTTCACAACCGATTCCAAGGATTGAAATCGAGATAAAACAATACCTCTGTTTGGTGACAGTGCATATATTTTTTATGATTTTATTGTTTTATAGGTAAAGAAATAAAAAAAAAATCCAAAAGGTTTAACAAGTACATTTACCAACCTGACCTGACCCGACAAAATGTAACGCCCATTCATACCTAATTAATATTATAATTCAATAGGAAATGTGGCAAATCCGGGTTTTTTCAGTGCAATTTTACCTGTTTTATGAGTATTTGGGTATTTGACATTCATCAAAAACCGGAAAATCCGAATTGTATTACCTGTTTATAACACTATTTTAAATGCCTATATAATTGCAAAAGGGTATTTGCATATTTGTACAATTTTCATAAATTTCAGGAAAAACCAACTGATATTTTCTTTGGCCATTTGTAAAAGTAAAAACACTCAAAAATCGTTCACAAAGGCATACAATTTAACCGCGCGCCGCAGCGATTCACGAGCATCAAGAAAGGAAGTGGGGAAAAACACAAGTAAATTTAATTTCTACCCAATGGGTAGCTGGTATAAAAAATATCACCGCTATATTTTGCCTTACTCAAAATGGGTAGCGGGGGTCGAGTCTCAGTCGAGCACACTTGACTGTAGCTTTCTTGATTTTTTATGTTCTTGAATGATCAGCTTAAAAGTATGCAATATTTCGTTCTCCAATTGCAAATTTGTATGGCATAATTGCAGGTTTGTTTACATAAATAACAAGTAAGAAAGTTACAGTCGAGTGTGCTCGACTGTGAGATACCCGCTACCCAAATTTAATAATGCCAAAATATTGCGGTATCATTTTCAAAATATCCTGAAAATACTAAAAATATACCGAATGACATGTTTAATATATCTATATAGTACACCATTCAAAATATACCATAGACGGCACAATGTACCAGATTGTCGGCCAAAGCAACTCAGACCCCTAGTAAGTAGGCGTTTTTGTCCATACAAAAGTATTTCTTTAATAACTTCCACAATTTTTATCTGATCGCAACCAAATTTTCAGGAATCATAACTACTATAGTAGTTATTGTATAAACTCGCAACAACGCAAATTCGCAACTCTAGCTTTAAAATTACGCTTGTTATTCGATTTTTTTGATTTGCGGGGGCGGAAGTGGGCGTGGCAAAAATTTGAAACAAACTTGATCTGCGTGCAAACATAACAAATGCTGTCGAAAAAAAAATTATAGCTCTCTCTTATAGTCTCTGAGATCTAGGTGTTCATACGGACAGACACACAGACGGACATGGCTATATCGTCTCGGCTGTTGACGCTGATCAAGAATATATATACTTTATAGGGTCGGAGATGCCTCGTTCTACCTGTTACATACATTTCCTGCCGGCACAAAGTTATAATACCCTTCTACCCTATGGGTAGCGGGTATAAAAACGTAAACAGAAAATTTTACTTATTTACCTGTTGAAATTCTCAAGTGGTTCTAGTTTCGGAGCCTCTCTAGTGGTTGTCACTGCCATGAACGATGGGTCAGTAGCTGGGAGTGATGCCTTAGGTTCTGGGTCCGCTTTTTGCGGACCAGTAGTTGTGCCAAACCGAACTCAACCTAAAGTAAATTTAAGCTTTTGGCTTAGGCATTTTAATTTGTCCATTTACGTAGCTTGATTTTTATTGTTTATTCTTAACGAATTGGAGAATATCTAGATCGGTATTTAGCTCCAATTGATGTCGTTGAAAATACAAAAATAGAATAGAATATTCAAAATAGAAATAAAATATTAATATGCAAAATTACATTTCATGTGCTGCGTTATCTTCGCAATTGCTCCTCCTGACTCTGAAGTACCTTGTACGCTCATCATAGTTGTCGCCCCCGCCGCCGCGGCGGTATTATCAAATTGTTTACGAGATCTTGATCTGATTCAACTTTCAATTATGCTCTCCCAATTGTTTTCACTGGCTTCCGAAAGTGCTAATTGATCGCTCAAGTTTAAATATTTAATTATTGCCAATTGACAATAATCATTTAGTACGCCCAACATCGTGGTGTATATCGACAATATGTAGTTATAACAACACATTCCTCTTCTTTTGAGTCCATATCTGTAAAAAACATTTTTTTTATTAGTGTAAATCTTAGAATTGTAGTTATTAATGTAGCCTACCTTATGGCTAAAACAGTATTTAGAGTTTCCAAATGCATTCTATTCCTCATTTTAGTTTTGACAAGGTGCACTTGGCTAAATACGCGCTCCACCTCTGCGTTGGACCAAGGCAGACTCATTATTTTTACTGCAAAGTGTGCTAAGGGGGCGAATGTGTTGACTCCACCAGCATCTCTGTACTGCAAAACTTCAGCCCAAAACTTTATTGTGTCATTTTACAAAATGAATTTTCTCATAACACAACCTAATTGCTTCAATATTTTTTTTCATTGAAGTATTCCAATACCTCGATAACGTCTAGTTTGTTCGTCCGCAGCATGTTGAGCTGCCCTCTCCTCACTCGTTGAGTATTGTAAGCATTGATTACAGAACCAACGCTTAACTCGCTGTTTACCCATTTGTTTGGCAAGTAGACTGTGTATGAAAATGAAATTGTAAGGTGATTGTGATATTTTCAAATTTATTGAATGTTCTTACGATGAAATATTTTTAATCCACACATAGTGTCCATGAATACCCGCCGTTGGTCCGTCGACGAATAATAAGTTAATGTGGATTCTCATTTCCACTCCATCGCAGTAAAGAGGTCCAATTATTTTGTTAGATTCCTCATCATACCCGAAAACATTTAAACTTATGTGAGGGTTTCGTTGAGTGAACTCTTTTATTTTTCGAATTTCCATCGGGAATGTTAATCCATTGAAGTCAATCTTTACGTTATTCACCTCAATTATTGGGGACGTGATCTCAACACCATAACTATTGCAATGGTATGATCTATTTATTGGTTTGAGGGCTGATATAATTGCCCACTTAAAACAGAAGGCATCTTTGTTATGTACATTAACAACTGCCCTTCTATTTTTTAATTTAAGCGGAAGCTCAAAATGATTAGAGCCTTTTGTCGGATCACATTTGTAAACATTAAGCTCCAGCCTAATGATTCGTGTCAAGGTCCATCCGCTGTCCTTTTCCTGAAACTCACTCATTTTTGCGTCTATCACATTTTTATGCGATTCAAAGAAGCGAAGGAAGTTGGATCCAGTCGTAACCAGAGACATTGGGCTCTGGGACGATTTTATTTCTTGTTGAATATCATGCTCTTTTATTAGCATGTACTCAGCAAACAACTCAAAATTGCATTTGGATGATAGGTGGGTAGTCATCACGCATTCCAAGTGAGGGATCAGTGCTAATCCAGCCTCATTTACGAATTCAATAGGCATCCTTACATCCGCTCCCTCGTTCTCAAACATGTATTGGAGAATACGTCCCTTGTATCCATTCACAATCTGCTTGATTCTTCCGTCCACCGGACGGATAGAGTTGGATTTATGTATCTCGGTGCGAGCGTGGAAATGCCATTGCATACCTGCAGGTAGGTAATGCTGGCAGGAATAGCAATACTCTCCATTGATGGTGTTGGTGGTGTTGTTGAAGTTGTTAATGTACTCGGGATTCATGTTGATGTTTTTGTTTGTTTCTTTTTTTATTTTGTTGGTTGAATGTAATAAAATTTATTTTATTTGTAGTATGGTTTTTAAAGTATTTGATTGTGTATTGTAAAATTGATTTTTACAATTTTGTTTAATAATAATTTTTGAAAGTTATTAGCAATTTTCACTGAACAATTATAATTTGTTTTCGACGAGGGTTTTATTGTTAATGTTGAAGGTTTAAACAATGTTCACTGCACAAATATTTACTTAACAATTTTTAAATATTGTTAACTTTGGAGAATCGCGGAGCCGATGTGTATGTTCGAGTCACAAACTAGAAGTAATTTTAAGGATTTTAGGTTTCTGGATGAAAACCGAGGAAAATTAAATAGTGGGCGCATATCGATGGGTATTCATGGTGTGCTGCCCTCATTGCATCTTGGTTATAATATTCGGCTTTTCTTTTAGATTTTCTATTTTATCTTCAAGTATCTTGGAAATGGTGTTGTGCTCTCTTCTGAATCCCATCATGTTTCCCATCCTTTTTAACGTTCATCACGTGATCCTTCCTCCGCTCCGATTTCGAATACATTCGAATTGACGAGACAAGTGGGCGTCACGCCTTCGTTCGTTTTACAGGTAGCGTTGAGAAACCGAACATATTTCATCACGTTTCGTAACGTTGATTCATGTTAGACGTTCGATCGTCTTGGATGTAGCGTTGCGTCACGTTTCCCTCCTTTCATTTCGTAACGTCCTCGATCCCCTTACCGTCCCGTCTCGGGACACGTTGCGCCACGTTTCCGTCTTTTCCTTTCGAAACGTTTGTGGAATCACGTTTTCGTAGGACGTCGTCGTCTCACGTTTTCGAGCACGATCTACGAATCGTAATTCGACTACGACCCCGACCCCGATCCCCTCACCGCCCCGTCTCGGGACACGCGACCTCGACCCCGACTCCGACTACGTTTTCGAGCTGAACGTTCACGTGTTCGATCGTTTTGGGTACAGCGCTGCGCCCCTGATTGATAATGTACGCTACGTGACGTGTGACGAACACGTTTTCGTCCACGATCTACGAATCGATTTCGACTGCGACCCCGAGTGCGAGCCCGAGGGCGACCCCGAGTGCGTGTCGGGAGAAGCGACCTCGACCCCGACTCCGAAGAATCGATAACGGATTTGTATCACGAAACGCCCCCGACTCCGATCCCGATCCTTTCATCGCCCCGTCTCGGGTCACGTACGATTCATCACACAAATCCCACACTTGACATTTCCACAGGTGACCCTAATTAAATTGCATCTTTATTACCTCACACTTGACATTAATGACAGGATACCCTAATTAACACTTCCTTGCATGAGGATTAGATTTGTGAGAAAACTTGATATTCCAACTACTTTCTTTTATTTCCACTGCAATATCCTTCCTCTTAACAATAATAATATTATAAATTAAATTGAAATTAATAGAACATCAAAGCCTGCCTGAACTTAACCTCACATTTCATACTATTTTTGGAGTGTCGCCATTTTGCATGCACACATGGGCTACATATTGTATTTACGTATGTATGTATATATGTTTGTACATATGTACGTGTATTAATGTGCATACACACACATACAAATGTACATATAATTCGTACCCTCAATTCGAGTTTTTTGTTGGGATCGTTAATGGCAAATCAAAACTTTGAACGCGTTTTACTCGAAACACAGTTTTTGTTTCACATTTTAGGAATACAATAACCACTTTACGTGACGGCCATTTTGTTTTCTTCATTTTTTTTACAAGTCATTTGCAAATATGTGTGTGTCATGCGCAAGCAAATATGTGTGCTCGCGGTACACTTGCGCAGTGTTAAATCAAGCGCCTTGTCCCACTGTAAGTCTGCTCAGCCTAACTGAGCAGTTACATTTTACTCTCAATCTTGCGCTCTTCTTTGCTACAGTTGTTACATTTTAGTTATAAGCTTTCGCTCATCTTTGTTTTCCTTTAACTACTAATGTCGGAATAACCGGCAAACAATAAATTGTCGCTCTCTCCTTTTGCAACTATCAAACGAAACAGACGTGTTTAATTTGCGCATCAGCAGCCTTCAAAGTGTCTTGTCTTTTTTGCTCCCAACAACAATAAATATATTTTTCGATTTTCGTAATTTTACATGGCGCCCGAGCAGGGACTACAAAAAAGACTTTGTTGATTTGTTAATTAAACATAAAGAAAATTCAATTATTGCAATTGATAAGTTTAATTAATTTCACACCTTGTTGGCAGCTGAGTGCATATAATTATAAACACATTCGTTTGCGTTGTTTCGTTGCTGGCCTTTTGGATTTATGGATCAATCAGAAGTCAACAGCTCTTCTGATGAACAGGTAACAGTGTCAACAACTGGAAAACTTTGTTAATAACTTTGGACCTGGTGACATTCATTGTGATTGTTTCCCAGTTCAGACTGTTATATCTTGTATTAAACAAGAGTCCAGTTGCCTGACACTGATTATTGAATTGTAGTGAACAATTGATGCAACACACATAAGTGGAATAAATCCAAGTGCCGAAACATTCGAACCCCCCTCGCAACTTTATGATTGTGCTTTCAGGTTCTTTATATTACATTGAGTTACAATAATAGCACCCGCGCATAATTTCAGTTATTTTTCGCTCTCTTTATTTGGTAATCTTCGCTCTCGCTTGCCTAATAAGTCTCGCTCTCTAATAAGTTTCGCTCTTGCTTGTTTATCTTCGCTCTCGCTTGCTTAATAAGTTTTGCTCTCGTTGTGTTCGATCGTCTTCGCTCTTGCTTTGCTTGTTCGGCACCGCTCAAACTAACATTGAAGCTACGCTCACTGTTGAGTTTGACATTAGAAACTTTCTCTTGAGTTCTTGCATTGGTGTTTCTCTTAATAGTAGAGTGTGTTTTCTCTTTGCTTAAATTGCACAACCCAGAAACATACACCAAGTCGCAATGTCGAAAGATAAAGGGAAGACTGAATTAAATCAAACCGTAATTGAAAATTGCCATAGTGCAAAATTAACGCTGTTATTTTCTAGATTATCGAAGCTAGAAGAAAGTATTGAGAGGCTTAGATTAACAGTGTTAAATGAAACAGGTTCCATGAATAAAATTGAGATCCAATGTCGTTTGGATATACTAAATAAATACATTGCAGATGCCATGGAGTTGCAATCTGAAATTGATTGCATTGACCCGGATAATTCTAGCCGTGCTTCCTTAGAAGAATTGTGCATTAAGACAAGGTCGTTGTATCTGATTAGTTTGAAGGAGCCCGATTCGGACCGAGTTGCTCAGCCAGCATCGTATAGGTCTCACTTGCCCAAAATGAACTTACCAAAGTTCAATGGTAAGCACTCAGAATACAAGCAGTTCATAAGCCTTTTCGAAAGTCTTGTAGATTCTGACCGGTCACTATCAAATATTGAAAAGTTCAATCACTTAATTTCATGTCTGTCTGATGAGGCATTAGGAACAATAAAGGCGTTCCAAGTTTCGGGTGTAAATTACCCAAAAGCGTTAGAAAACTTGAGGCGTGTATACGACAACAAATGTCTTATATTCTTCGAAACGATCGCACAATTGTTTCATATCTCGCCAATGAATAAACCTTCGGCATCTGGGTTGAGGACCATTATAGATACGGTTTCGGCAATTTTTGAAAATTTGTTGTCACTAGGTGATGAACGAGATATCACCAACTCGATTCTCATATATATTGTATTGTCAAAGGTCGACCATACAACCAAATCAAAGTATGAAGAACAGCTCGACTATAACAGGCTTCCACAATGGTCTGATTGTGTCGATGTGTTGAATAGGCGCTACCAGCATATTTCAGCTGAGGAAAGCTCGAAACATAGAACGAGCCCTAAGCCAGAACCGAGTCCCAAACGGACTACCAAAGCGTCGTATTCAGCGTCTAAATCCAGCAACCCTAGTTGTCAGTTCTGTAACGCGAATCATTTTATAAGCAGTTGCCAAGGCTTTCTACCCGTGACAAATTGTATATTATCAATGGTTTCCAACTCAACGTTAAGGAATAAACTTTTTATTTTGTCCAAAATATTGGACCCCGTTGACTTTTGAAAATTCATCGATTTGAGGCCCAAAATAATATCGCATAGAAGGCTTTTATTATAATAGTTAAGAGTGACGCCCAGAAAATTTCTTTGGGCGTACTGGTCTGTCCACATGTCCACATTAGCAGCTCGTCCGTTTTTACTTGATTCTTTTATTTCCACTGCAATATCCTTCCTCTTATCCTCCGCATCTTTTGCGCTTTCCGGCATAGCGTAGATGGACTGGGAAGTAAATCATCAACATCGACGTTCTCCCCATACGTAGCACCAATCTTTATAAAATATTGGACCATCGCCTTAAAACCAGGTCCATTAATTGGTGAAAATGGTTGACAATCTCTCACAACCCCTTCAGTGAATTTCTCCAACGCTTCCTTCTTGTCGTGGTCTGACAACTGACAACTTTGCACCATCCTTTGGTTGTTTTAATGCAATACAGAATTTATGCCGAGACAAATTTGATGTCTGATTCTTCTTATGGCTAAGAACACTACGACACTTTTCACAGAAAACCCATCCTTCGACTACGGTTTCATCGTCTTTTAAAATATCCCGTAAGATGTTCCAAATTAAACTTTTTCCATTGTGTATATTGGAGAGATGGTATGCTCCACTGTCAACTTTGTTTTTAATGCACTCGGATGTTTCTGCCATATTTTTTTTATTTTAATTGAAGAACGACAAATTGCTCAAAACACGTAAACCAATTATTAATTATCCGCAATGAAAATCACTTTTAGGACTGTTTATATTAATAGTTTTTTCACTTCTTTTCACAAACTATCACTTGCAAATTGTTCACAACACGTAAGAAATTGTTTAATTTATTTATTTGTAATGAAAATCACGTTTTAAGACTGACAATGTTAATGACTTTTTTCACAACCGATTCCAAGGATTGAAATCGAGATAAAACAATACCTCTGTTTGGTGACAGTGCATATATTTTTTATGATTTTATTGTTTTATAGGTAAAGAAATAAAAAAAAAATCCAAAAGGTTTAACAAGTACATTTACCAACCTGACCTGACCCGACAAAATGTAACGCCCATTCATACCTAATTAATATTATAATTCAATAGGAAATGTGGCAAATCCGGGTTTTTTCAGTGCAATTTTACCTGTTTTATGAGTATTTGGGTATTTGACATTCATCAAAAACCGGAAAATCCGAATTGTATTACCTGTTTATAACACTATTTTAAATGCCTATATAATTGCAAAAGGGTATTTGCATATTTGTACAATTTTCATAAATTTCAGGAAAAACCAACTGATATTTTCTTTGGCCATTTGTAAAAGTAAAAACACTCAAAAATCGTTCACAAAGGCATACAATTTAACCGCGCGCCGCAGCGATTCACGAGCATCAAGAAAGGAAGTGGGGAAAAACACAAGTAAATTTAATTTCTACCCAATGGGTAGCTGGTATAAAAAATATCACCGCTATATTTTGCCTTACTCAAAATGGGTAGCGGGGGTCGAGTCTCAGTCGAGCACACTTGACTGTAGCTTTCTTGATTTTTTATGTTCTTGAATGATCAGCTTAAAAGTATGCAATATTTCGTTCTCCAATTGCAAATTTGTATGGCATAATTGCAGGTTTGTTTACATAAATAACAAGTAAGAAAGTTACAGTCGAGTGTGCTCGACTGTGAGATACCCGCTACCCAAATTTAATAATGCCAAAATATTGCGGTATCATTTTCAAAATATCCTGAAAATACTAAAAATATACCGAATGACATGTTTAATATATCTATATAGTACACCATTCAAAATATACCATAGACGGCACAATGTACCAGATTGTCGGCCAAAGCAACTCAGACCCCTAGTAAGTAGGCGTTTTTGTCCATACAAAAGTATTTCTTTAATAACTTCCACAATTTTTATCTGATCGCAACCAAATTTTCAGGAATCATAACTACTATAGTAGTTATTGTATAAACTCGCAACAACGCAAATTCGCAACTCTAGCTTTAAAATTACGCTTGTTATTCGATTTTTTTGATTTGCGGGGGCGGAAGTGGGCGTGGCAAAAATTTGAAACAAACTTGATCTGCGTGCAAACATAACAAATGCTGTCGAAAAAAAAATTATAGCTCTCTCTTATAGTCTCTGAGATCTAGGTGTTCATACGGACAGACACACAGACGGACATGGCTATATCGTCTCGGCTGTTGACGCTGATCAAGAATATATATACTTTATAGGGTCGGAGATGCCTCGTTCTACCTGTTACATACATTTCCTGCCGGCACAAAGTTATAATACCCTTCTACCCTATGGGTAGCGGGTATAAAAACGTAAACAGAAAATTTTACTTATTTACCTGTTGAAATTCTCAAGTGGTTCTAGTTTCGGAGCCTCTCTAGTGGTTGTCACTGCCATGAACGATGGGTCAGTAGCTGGGAGTGATGCCTTAGGTTCTGGGTCCGCTTTTTGCGGACCAGTAGTTGTGCCAAACCGAACTCAACCTAAAGTAAATTTAAGCTTTTGGCTTAGGCATTTTAATTTGTCCATTTACGTAGCTTGATTTTTATTGTTTATTCTTAACGAATTGGAGAATATCTAGATCGGTATTTAGCTCCAATTGATGTCGTTGAAAATACAAAAATAGAATAGAATATTCAAAATAGAAATAAAATATTAATATGCAAAATTACATTTCATGTGCTGCGTTATCTTCGCAATTGCTCCTCCTGACTCTGAAGTACCTTGTACGCTCATCATAGTTGTCGCCCCCGCCGCCGCGGCGGTATTATCAAATTGTTTACGAGATCTTGATCTGATTCAACTTTCAATTATGCTCTCCCAATTGTTTTCACTGGCTTCCGAAAGTGCTAATTGATCGCTCAAGTTTAAATATTTAATTATTGCCAATTGACAATAATCATTTAGTACGCCCAACATCGTGGTGTATATCGACAATATGTAGTTATAACAACACATTCCTCTTCTTTTGAGTCCATATCTGTAAAAAACATTTTTTTTATTAGTGTAAATCTTAGAATTGTAGTTATTAATGTAGCCTACCTTATGGCTAAAACAGTATTTAGAGTTTCCAAATGCATTCTATTCCTCATTTTAGTTTTGACAAGGTGCACTTGGCTAAATACGCGCTCCACCTCTGCGTTGGACCAAGGCAGACTCATTATTTTTACTGCAAAGTGTGCTAAGGGGGCGAATGTGTTGACTCCACCAGCATCTCTGTACTGCAAAACTTCAGCCCAAAACTTTATTGTGTCATTTTACAAAATGAATTTTCTCATAACACAACCTAATTGCTTCAATATTTTTTTTCATTGAAGTATTCCAATACCTCGATAACGTCTAGTTTGTTCGTCCGCAGCATGTTGAGCTGCCCTCTCCTCACTCGTTGAGTATTGTAAGCATTGATTACAGAACCAACGCTTAACTCGCTGTTTACCCATTTGTTTGGCAAGTAGACTGTGTATGAAAATGAAATTGTAAGGTGATTGTGATATTTTCAAATTTATTGAATGTTCTTACGATGAAATATTTTTAATCCACACATAGTGTCCATGAATACCCGCCGTTGGTCCGTCGACGAATAATAAGTTAATGTGGATTCTCATTTCCACTCCATCGCAGTAAAGAGGTCCAATTATTTTGTTAGATTCCTCATCATACCCGAAAACATTTAAACTTATGTGAGGGTTTCGTTGAGTGAACTCTTTTATTTTTCGAATTTCCATCGGGAATGTTAATCCATTGAAGTCAATCTTTACGTTATTCACCTCAATTATTGGGGACGTGATCTCAACACCATAACTATTGCAATGGTATGATCTATTTATTGGTTTGAGGGCTGATATAATTGCCCACTTAAAACAGAAGGCATCTTTGTTATGTACATTAACAACTGCCCTTCTATTTTTTAATTTAAGCGGAAGCTCAAAATGATTAGAGCCTTTTGTCGGATCACATTTGTAAACATTAAGCTCCAGCCTAATGATTCGTGTCAAGGTCCATCCGCTGTCCTTTTCCTGAAACTCACTCATTTTTGCGTCTATCACATTTTTATGCGATTCAAAGAAGCGAAGGAAGTTGGATCCAGTCGTAACCAGAGACATTGGGCTCTGGGACGATTTTATTTCTTGTTGAATATCATGCTCTTTTATTAGCATGTACTCAGCAAACAACTCAAAATTGCATTTGGATGATAGGTGGGTAGTCATCACGCATTCCAAGTGAGGGATCAGTGCTAATCCAGCCTCATTTACGAATTCAATAGGCATCCTTACATCCGCTCCCTCGTTCTCAAACATGTATTGGAGAATACGTCCCTTGTATCCATTCACAATCTGCTTGATTCTTCCGTCCACCGGACGGATAGAGTTGGATTTATGTATCTCGGTGCGAGCGTGGAAATGCCATTGCATACCTGCAGGTAGGTAATGCTGGCAGGAATAGCAATACTCTCCATTGATGGTGTTGGTGGTGTTGTTGAAGTTGTTAATGTACTCGGGATTCATGTTGATGTTTTTGTTTGTTTCTTTTTTTATTTTGTTGGTTGAATGTAATAAAATTTATTTTATTTGTAGTATGGTTTTTAAAGTATTTGATTGTGTATTGTAAAATTGATTTTTACAATTTTGTTTAATAATAATTTTTGAAAGTTATTAGCAATTTTCACTGAACAATTATAATTTGTTTTCGACGAGGGTTTTATTGTTAATGTTGAAGGTTTAAACAATGTTCACTGCACAAATATTCACTTAACAATTTTTAAATATTGTTAACTTTGGAGAATCGCGGAGCCGATGTGTATGTTCGAGTCACAAACTAGAAGTAATTTTAAGGATTTTAGGTTTCTGGATGAAAACCGAGGAAAATTAAATAGTGGGCGCATATCGATGGGTATTCATGGTGTGCTGCCCTCATTGCATCTTGGTTATAATATTCGGCTTTTCTTTTAGATTTTCTATTTTATCTTCAAGTATCTTGGAAATGGTGTTGTGCTCTCTTCTGAATCCCATCATGTTTCCCATCCTTTTTAACGTTCATCACGTGATCCTTCCTCCGCTCCGATTTCGAATACATTCGAATTGACGAGACAAGTGGGCGTCACGCCTTCGTTCGTTTTACAGGTAGCGTTGAGAAACCGAACATATTTCATCACGTTTCGTAACGTTGATTCATGTTAGACGTTCGATCGTCTTGGATGTAGCGTTGCGTCACGTTTCCCTCCTTTCATTTCGTAACGTCCTCGATCCCCTTACCGTCCCGTCTCGGGACACGTTGCGCCACGTTTCCGTCTTTTCCTTTCGAAACGTTTGTGGAATCACGTTTTCGTAGGACGTCGTCGTCTCACGTTTTCGAGCACGATCTACGAATCGTAATTCGACTACGACCCCGACCCCGATCCCCTCACCGCCCCGTCTCGGGACACGCGACCTCGACCCCGACTCCGACTACGTTTTCGAGCTGAACGTTCACGTGTTCGATCGTTTTGGGTACAGCGCTGCGCCCCTGATTGATAATGTACGCTACGTGACGTGTGACGAACACGTTTTCGTCCACGATCTACGAATCGATTTCGACTGCGACCCCGAGTGCGAGCCCGAGGGCGACCCCGAGTGCGTGTCGGGAGAAGCGACCTCGACCCCGACTCCGAAGAATCGATAACGGATTTGTATCACGAAACGCCCCCGACTCCGATCCCGATCCTTTCATCGCCCCGTCTCGGGTCACGTACGATTCATCACACAAATCCCACACTTGACATTTCCACAGGTGACCCTAATTAAATTGCATCTTTATTACCTCACACTTGACATTAATGACAGGATACCCTAATTAACACTTCCTTGCATGAGGATTAGATTTGTGAGAAAACTTGATATTCCAACTACTTTCTTTTATTTCCACTGCAATATCCTTCCTCTTATCCTCCGCATCTTTTTGCGCTTTGCAGCATAGCGTAGATGGACTGGGACGACGTTTTCCCCATACGTAGCACCAATCTTTATAAAATATTGGACCATCGCCTTAAAACCAGGTCCATTAATTGGTGAAAATGGTTGGCAATCTCTCACAACCCCTTCAGTGCATTTCTCCAACGCTTCCTTCTTGTCGTGGTCTGACAACTGACAACTTTGCACCATCCTTTGGTTGTTTTTAAAGCAATACAGCATTTATGCCGAGACAAATTTGATGTCTGATTCTTCTTATGCCTAAGAACACTACGACACTTTTCACAGAAAAAAAAACCCATCCTTCGACTACAGTTTCATCGTCTTTTAAAATATCCCGTAAGATGTTCCAAATTAAACTTTTTCCATTGTGTATATTGGAGAGATGGTATGCTCCACTGTCAACTTTGTTTTTAATGCACTCGGATGTTTCTGCCATATTTTTTTTATTTTAATTGAAGAACGACAAATTGCTGAAAACACGTAAACCAATTATTAATTATCCGCAATGAAAATCACTTTTAGGACTGTTTATATTAATAGTTTTCTTGGAAAAGAAAGCTGAAATTCCCCAAATTTACCAGTCCCCATTTAAAAAATTTTTTAATTTTATTTGTTAATATAATTTATTGTTTTGCATATTTTTCAATTACAATGTCAATTTGAATACAATTTCTCCATCATCCTGTTTTGATATAGTATAATTAGCAGTATTTAATTCTTTAATGTATACAGATTTAACTTCATAATACCATTTCGGGAGGTAAATTAAATACTTTTCCAATGTTAATTTTAGCGAATTGCTATTAAATTTACTAGGAACCTTCGACGCTTCATATATTCTGAATTCCGTATTCCTTGGAAGAGCGCGGAAAGGGAGCTTCTGTTTCTTCTTGATTGAATTCAAATATTTTACTGTTGATTCAATCTCCATGTCATTAGCGAGGAATTGAATGTCCTCAGCAAGAGGAGTAATAAGAGGAAGATTAACATCGGTGAAGTTAATCTCCTCTCCGTTGCTAGCCTCAAACGATGGATTCATCCTGATTATTTGCTGTCTGTGTGTGTGTGTGCGTGTGTGTGTCTAGTACTGCTGCTGCTGCTGATACTGCAGTTCTCGTTGTTGTTGATGCTGCTGTTGGTGAGGATGTTGATGATATTGTTGTTGTTGCTGGTGCTGCTGGTGTTGTTGAGTGATGAGTGGTGATGACTGAATGATATTTTCCTTCGAGTGGCTAGCTGATTTTATACTTCTCACTTTCCCCTTCCACTGTTGTTTTCAAAGGTTTTCATTACCTAAGGACGTTTTCCTTTGATTGGTTGACTTTCTAGCTGTTGCTAGCTGTAGGACTTCTCAAGTGCTGGAGAAGGACAACCATCCCACTGATAAGTGTCTCCCTACCCTTCAACCGACATATACCCATTAAAAATTCTAAACACAGATGTCCACAGTTTACAGTCCCAAAATTTTGAAAACGTTCATAATTGTACTTAATGTTTTTTCCTAAATATCTGACTACTTCTAATGGTGGCTGTAAATTTCCAAAACTATCAAAATAATAAGAATCTGATCCTCTCTTGTAATATGCTACCCAATGCGTTCCATTCGATATTGAGTCTGCTAAATTTATTATTCCACACTCGAAATGATGTGGAAATTTGGTTAATTGATCCTTCATATAAACACCTCGAAAATGAGGAATCTTTCTAAAGGCAAACTTCATTATATCAAAGTTTGATAATGCTCTCTTGGGTAGCTTACCTAGTAGTTTTTTTGAACACGTTTTTGTCTTTGATTATTTCCGGTTCTGATAACGGACCTCTTTCTGTTAACAGATCTGTTTCAATTTCCCACATCCCCATTTAAAATGATGAAATTAAATTTTCAATGACATTTATTCACACAATGTAAAAAGGAGAAAAGAGGCTGGAAAAGAAAGCTGAAAATTCCCCAATTTCTCATTCCCTAATGAAAATTTCGAATTTATATTTCAATAACATTTATTTGTTATAAGTATCAGAAGAAATAAAGCTGGAAAAGAAAGCTGAAATTCCCCAAATTTACCAGTTCCCATTTAAAAAATTTTTTAATTTTATTTGTTAATATAATTTATTGTTTTGCATATTTTTCAATTACAATGCCAATTTGAATACAATTTCTCCATCATCCTGTTTTGTTATAGTATAATTACCAGTATTTAATTCTTTAATGTATACAGATTTAACTTTATCATAGCGTGCCGGGAGGTAAATTAAATACTTTTCCAATGTTAATTTTAGGGAATTGCTATTAAATTTACTAGGAACCTTAGACGCTTCATATATTCTGAATTCCGTATTCCTTGGAAGAGCGCGGAAAGGGAGCTTCTTTTTCTTCTTGATTGCATTCAAATAATTCACTGTTGATTCAATCTCCATGTCATTGGCGAGGAATTGAATGTCCTCAGCAAGAGGAGTAATAAGAGGAAGATTAACTTCGGTGAAGTCAATCTCCTCTCCGTTGCTAGTCTCAAACGATGGATTCATGTGTGCTCCTGGCGATGATGATACTGCTGCTGGTGTTGTTGAATGATGAGTGCTGATGACCGAATGATATTTTCCTTCGAGTGGCTAGCTGATTTTATACTTGACACTTTCCCCTTCCACTGTTGTTTTCAAAGGTTTTCATTACCTAAGGACGTTTTCCTTTGATTGGTTGACTTTTACCTGTTGCTACCTGTAGGACTTCTCAAGTGCTAGAGAAGGACAACCATCCCACTGATAAGTGTCTCCCTACCCTTCAACCGACATACACCACATTAAAAATTCTAAACACAAATGTCCACAGTTTACAGTCCCAAAATTTTGAAAACGTTCATAATTGTACTTAATGTTTTTTCCTAAATATCTGACTACTTCTAATGGTGGCTGTAAATTTCCAAAACTATCAAAATAATAAGAATCTGATCCTCTCTTGTAATATGCTACCCAATGCGTTCCATTCGATATTGAGTCTGCTAAATTTATTATTCCACACTCGAAATGATGTGGAAATTTGGGTAATTGATCCTTCATATAAACACCTCGAAAATGAGGAATCTTTCTAAAGGCAAACTTCATTATATCAAAGTTTGATAATGCTCTCTTGAGTAGCTTACCTATTAGTTTTTTGAACGCGTTTTTGTCTTTGAATGCAACCGTTTAAAACAAGTAAGAAAGCTACAGTCGAGTGTATTCGACTGTGAGATACCCGCTACCCATTTTGAATAAAAGCAATATATTTTGCGGTATTATTCTCAAAATATACCAAATATACTGCAAAAATACTAAAAAAATATACCAATTGGTATATGTGGTATATCGATATAGTACCGCATTCAAAATATACCATAGACGGCACAATATTCTAGATTGTCAGCCAAAGCAACTAAGACCTCTAGTAAGTAGGCGTTTTTGCCCATACAAAAGTATTTCTTTAATAACTTCGACAATTTTTATCTGATCGCAACCAAATTTTCACTCTAGTTGTTATTGTATGTACCCAAATTCATAACTCTAGCTTTAAAATTACGCTTGTTATTCGATTTTTTTGATTTGCAGGGGCGGAAGGGGGCGTGGCAAAAATTTGAAACAAACTTGATCTGCGTGCAAACATAAATGCTGTCGAAAAAAATTATAGCTCTATCTCTTATAGTCTCTGAGATCTAGGTGTTCATACGGACAGACGAAAAGACAGACAGACGGACAAGGCGAGATCGTCTCGGATGTTGACGCTGATCAAGAATATATATACTTTATAGGGTAGGAGATGCCTCCTTCTACCTGTTACATACATTTCATGCCGGCACAAAGTTATAATACCCTTCTACCCTATGGGTAGCGGGTATAAAAACATAACTCTTTTTTAAAGTTCAAGTCAAAATATACCTAATCAGTTTTATTTGTATCTATCTACAGATTCAGGTCGCAATCTATTACGCTTTTCTGTAATGACATTTCCAGCCAAAGAAAAGACTTGTTCAGATGCAGCACTACTGACAGGTATTGATAAAATATGAAATGCCAGCTTCGAAAGGTTTGGGTATCTTCATTCCCCTTCCACCATTGTATCACATCAAAATCTTCAGTTAACGCTACTCTTTCTTTGCAATACCGTAGAATTTCATCAAAGGGAGTTTCTACGGCACTGCGATTTGGAGTAGCAACCAATTTTGAAAAGAAAAATGCTGTTTCTGACACAGTCTGGCTGGGTGGTGCTACAATGGCTTGAAGTGGATGGACTCGACGCATACTCCGTAGGATGATCTGAAAATATATCAAATTTATCTTTCTCAGATACGCAGAAACACTGTATATCAATAATTTCATTTTCCTGCAGATGTACTGCTGGCGAAAACAGGAAAAACACCACCTTGTGCCATATAGTTAAATTTTGTTCCCATATTGCTCGTATATTTATGGCGATTCCCTATTTCAATAATGAAATTGTCTTCATATCCATCAGGACAGGATGGTATAATTGGAGTTCCACCTAGTTGTGTGGAGTTTGTGTTGCAAATTTGATTTTTTTAAATACTTAACAATTTTACGGCATGATGTAATTGTCTGCTCTAGCTCCGTTGCTTCGTCAAAAGATTTCTTCAACACATTGGCAAGTAGGTGGCTGCTGAAATTTAATCGGATATTATTTTCCAATGCCTTTTTTATATTGGAGCCTCTATCCGTGACAAATTGTATATTATCAATGGTTTCCAACTCAACGTTAAGGAATAAACTTTTTATTTTGTCCAAAATATTGGACCCCGTTGACTTTTGAAAATCCATCGATTTGAGGCTCAAAATAATATCGCATAGAAGGCTTTTATTATAATTGTTAAGAGTGTGGTTTGTCCACATGTCCACAGTAGCAGCTCCTCCGTTTTTACTTGCTTCTTTTATTTCCACTGCAATATCCTTCCTCTTATCCTCCGCATCTTTTGCGCTTTCCGGCATAGCGTAGATGGACTGGGAAGTAAATCATCAACATCGACGTTCTCCCCATACGTAGCACCAATCTTTATAAAATATTGGACCATCGCCTTAAAACCAGGTCCATTAATTGCTGAAAATGGTTGGCAATCTCTCACAACCCCTTCAGTGCATTTCTCCAACGCTTCCTTCTTGTCGTGGTCTGACAACTGACAACTTTGCACCATCCTTTGGTTGTTTTAATGCAATACAGCATTTATGCCGAGACAAATTTGATGTCTGATTCTTCTTATGGCTAAGAACACTACGACACTTTTCACAGAAAACCCATCCTTTGACTACGGTTTCATCGTCTTTTAAAATATCCCGTAAGATGTTCCAAATTAAACTTTTTCCATTGTGTATATTGGAGAGATGGTATTCTCCACTGTCAACTTTGTTTTTAATGCACTTGGATGTTTCTGCCATATTTTTTTTATTTTAATTGAAGAACGACAAATTGCTCAAAACACGTAAACCAATTATTAATTATCCGCAATGAAAATCACTTTTAGGACTGTTTATATTAATAGTTTTTTCACTTCTTTTCACAAACTATCACTTGCAAATTGTTCACAACACGTAAGAAATTGTTAAATTTATTTATTTGTAATGAAAATCACGTTTTAAGACTGACAATGTTAATGACTTTTTTCACAACCGATCACAAGGATTGAAATCGAGATAAAACAATACCTCTGTTTGGTGACAGTGCATATATTTTTTATGATTTTATTGTTTTATAGGTAAAGAAATAAAAAAAAATCCAAAAGGTTTAACAAGTACATTTACCAACCTGACCTGACCCGACAAAATGTAACGCCCATTCATACCTAATTAATATTATAATTCAATAGGAAATGTGGCAAATCCGGGTTTTTTTCAGTGCAATTTTACCTGTTTTATGAGTATTTGGGTATTTGACATTCATCAAAAACCGGAAAATCCGAAATTGTATTACCTGTTTATAACACTATTTTAAATGCCTATATAATTGCAAAAGGGTATTTGCATATTTGTACAATTTTCATAAATTTCAGGAAAAACCAACTGATATTTTCTTTGGCCATTTGTAAAAGTAAAAACACTCAAAAATCGTTCACAAAGGCATACAATTTAACCGCCGCAGCGATTCACGAGCATCAAGAGAGGAAGTGGGGAAAAACACAAGTAAATTTAATTTCTACCCTATGGGTAGCTGGTATAAAAAATATTACCGCTATATTTTGCCTTACTCAAAATGGGTAGCGGGGGTCGAGTCTCAGTCGAGCACACTTGACTGTAGCTTTCTTGATTTTTTATGTTCTTGAATGATCAGCTTAAAAGTATGCAATACTTCGTTCTCCAATTGCAAATTTGTATGGCATAATTGCAGGTTTGTTTACATAAATAAAAACGTAAACAGCAAATTTTACTTATTTACCTGTTGAAATTCTCAAGTGGTTCTAGTTTCGGAGCCTCTCTAGTGGTTGTCACTGCCATGAACGATGGGTCAGTAGCTGGGAGTGATGCCTTAGGTTCTGGGTCCGCTTTTTGCGGACCAGTAGTTGTGCCAAACCGAACTCAACCTAAAGTAAATTTTAGGTTTTGGCTTAGGCATTTTAATTTGTCCATTTACGTAGCTTGATTTTTAGCTCCAATTGATGTCGCTGAAAATACAAAAATAGAATAGAATATTCAAAATAGAAATAAAATATTAATATGCAAAATTACATTTCATGTGCTGCGTTATCTTCGCAATTGCTCCTCCTGACTCTGAAGTACCTTGTACGCTCATCATAGTTGTCGCCCCCGCCGCCGCGGCGGTATTATCAAATTGTTTACGAGATCTTGATCTGATTCAACTTTCAATTATGCTTTCCCAATTGTTTTCACTGGCTTCCGAAAGTGCTAATTGATCGCTCAAGTTTAAATATTTAATTATTGCCAATTGACAATAATCATTTAGTACGCCCAACATCGTGGTGTATATCGACAATATGTAGTTATAACAACACATTCCTCTTCTTTTGAGTCCATATCTGTAAAAAACATTTTTTTTATTAGTGTAAATCTTAGAATTGTAGTTATTAATGTAGCCTACCTTATGGCTAAAACAGTATTTAGAGTTTCCAAATGCATTCTATTCCTCATTTTAGTTTTGACAAGGTGCACTTGGCTAAATACGCGCTCCACCTCTGCGTTGGACCAAGGCAGACTCATTATTTTTACTGCAAAGTGTGCTAAGGGGGCGAATGTGTTGACTCCACCAGCATCTCTGTACTGCAAAACTTCAGCCCAAAACTTTATTGTGTCATTTTACAAAATGAATTTTCTCATAACACAACCTAATTGCTTCAATATTTTTTTTCATTGAAGTATTCCAATACCTCGATAACGTCTAGTTTGTTCGTCCGCAGCATGTTGAGCTGCCCTCTCCTCACTCGTTGAGTATTGTAAGCATTGATTACAGAACCAACGCTTAACTCGCTGTTTACCCATTTGTTTGGCAAGTAGACTGTGTATGAAAATGAAATTGTAAGGTGATTGTGATATTTTCAAATTTATTGAATGTTCTTACGATGAAATATTTTTAATCCACACATAGTGTCCATGAATACCCGCCGTTGGTCCGTCGACGAATAATAAGTTAATGTGGATTCTCATTTCCACTCCATCGCAGTAAAGAGGTCCAATTATTTTGTTAGATTCCTCATCATACCCGAAAACATTTAAACTTATGTGAGGGTTTCGTTGAGTGAACTCTTTTATTTTTCGAATTTCCATCGGGAATGTTAATCCATTGAAGTCAATCTTTACGTTATTCACCTCAATTATTGGGGACGTGATCTCAACACCATAACTATTGCAATGGTATGATCTATTTATTGGTTTGAGGGCTGATATAATTGCCCACTTAAAACAGAAGGCATCTTTGTTATGTACATTAACAACTGCCCTTCTATTTTTTAATTTAAGCGGAAGCTCAAAATGATTAGAGCCTTTTGTCGGATCACATTTGTAAACATTAAGCTCCAGCCTAATGATTCGTGTCAAGGTCCATCCGCTGTTCTTTTCCTGAAACTCACTCATTTTTGCGTCTATCACATTTTTATGCGATTCAAAGAAGCGAAGGAAGTTGGATCCAGTCGTAACCAGAGACATTGGGCTCTGGGACGATTTTATTTCTTGTTGAATATCATGCTCTTTTATTAGCATGTACTCAGCAAACAACTCAAAATTGCATTTGGATGATAGGTGGGTAGTCATCACGCATTCCAAGTGAGGGATCAGTGCTAATCCAGCCTCATTTACGAATTCAATAGGCATCCTTACATCCGCTCCCTCGTTCTCAAACATGTATTGGAGAATACGTCCCTTGTATCCATTCACAATCTGCTTGATTCTTCCGTCCACCGGACGGATAGAGTTGGATTTATGTATCTCGGTGCGAGCGTGGAAATGCCATTGCATACCTGCAGGTAGGTAATGCTGGCAGGAATAGCAATACTCTCCATTGATGGTGTTGGTGGTGTTGTTGAAGTTGTTAATGTACTCGGGATTCATGTTGATGTTTTTGTTTGTTTCTTTTTTTATTTTGTTGGTTGAATGTAATAAAATTTATTTTATTTGTAGTATGGTTTTTAAAGTATTTGATTGTGTATTGTAAAATTGATTTTTACAATTTTGTTTAATAATAATTTTTGAAAGTTATTAGCAATTTTCACTGAACAATTATAATTTGTTTTCGACGAGGGTTTTATTGTTAATGTTGAAGGTTTAAACAATGTTCACTGCACAAATATTCACTTAACAATTTTTAAATATTGTTAACTTTGGAGAATCGCGGAGCCGATGTGTATGTTCGAGTCACAAACTAGAAGTAATTTTAAGGATTTTAGGTTTCTGGATGAAAACCGAGGAAAATTAAATAGTGGGCGCATATCGATGGGTATTCATGGTGTGCTGCCCTCATTGCATCTTGGTTATAATATTCGGCTTTTCTTTTAGATTTTCTATTTTATCTTCAAGTATCTTGGAAATGGTGTTGTGCTCTCTTCTGAATCCCATCATGTTTCCCATCCTTTTTAACGTTCATCACGTGATCCTTCCTCCGCTCCGATTTCGAATACATTCGAATTGACGAGACAAGTGGGCGTCACGCCTTCGTTCGTTTTACAGGTAGCGTTGAGAAACCGAACATATTTCATCACGTTTCGTAACGTTGATTCATGTTAGACGTTCGATCGTCTTGGATGTAGCGTTGCGTCACGTTTCCCTCCTTTCATTTCGTAACGTCCTCGATCCCCTTACCGTCCCGTCTCGGGACACGTTGCGCCACGTTTCCGTCTTTTCCTTTCGAAACGTTTGTGGAATCACGTTTTCGTAGGACGTCGTCGTCTCACGTTTTCGAGCACGATCTACGAATCGTAATTCGACTACGACCCCGACCCCGATCCCCTCACCGCCCCGTCTCGGGACACGCGACCTCGACCCCGACTCCGACTACGTTTTCGAGCTGAACGTTCACGTGTTCGATCGTTTTGGGTACAGCGCTGCGCCCCTGATTGATAATGTACGCTACGTGACGTGTGACGAACACGTTTTCGTCCACGATCTACGAATCGATTTCGACTGCGACCCCGAGTGCGAGCCCGAGGGCGACCCCGAGTGCGTGTCGGGAGAAGCGACCTCGACCCCGACTCCGAAGAATCGATAACGGATTTGTATCACGAAACGCCCCCGACTCCGATCCCGATCCTTTCATCGCCCCGTCTCGGGTCACGTACGATTCATCACACAAATCCCACACTTGACATTTCCACAGGTGACCCTAATTAAATTGCATCTTTATTACCTCACACTTGACATTAATGACAGGATACCCTAATTAACACTTCCTTGCATGAGGATTAGATTTGTGAGAAAACTTGATATTCCAACTACTTTCTTTTATTTCCACTGCAATATCCTTCCTCTTATCCTCCGCATCTTTTTGCGCTTTGCAGCATAGCGTAGATGGACTGGGACGACGTTTTCCCCATACGTAGCACCAATCTTTATAAAATATTGGACCATCGCCTTAAAACCAGGTCCATTAATTGGTGAAAATGGTTGGCAATCTCTCACAACCCCTTCAGTGCATTTCTCCAACGCTTCCTTCTTGTCGTGGTCTGACAACTGACAACTTTGCACCATCCTTTGGTTGTTTTTAAAGCAATACAGCATTTATGCCGAGACAAATTTGATGTCTGATTCTTCTTATGCCTAAGAACACTACGACACTTTTCACAGAAAAAAAAACCCATCCTTCGACTACGGTTTCATCGTCTTTTAAAATATCCCGTAAGATGTTCCAAATTAAACTTTTTCCATTGTGTATATTGGAGAGATGGTATGCTCCACTGTCAACTTTGTTTTTAATGCACTCGGATGTTTCTGCCATATTTTTTTTATTTTAATTGAAGAACGACAAATTGCTGAAAACACGTAAACCAATTATTAATTATCCGCAATGAAAATCACTTTTAGGACTGTTTATATTAATAGTTTTCTTGGAAAAGAAAGCTGAAATTCCCCAAATTTACCAGTCCCCATTTAAAAAATTTTTTAATTTTATTTGTTAATATAATTTATTGTTTTGCATATTTTTCAATTACAATGTCAATTTGAATACAATTTCTCCATCATCCTGTTTTGATATAGTATAATTAGCAGTATTTAATTCTTTAATGTATACAGATTTAACTTCATAATACCATTTCGGGAGGTAAATTAAATACTTTTCCAATGTTAATTTTAGCGAATTGCTATTAAATTTACTAGGAACCTTCGACGCTTCATATATTCTGAATTCCGTATTCCTTGGAAGAGCGCGGAAAGGGAGCTTCTGTTTCTTCTTGATTGAATTCAAATATTTTACTGTTGATTCAATCTCCATGTCATTAGCGAGGAATTGAATGTCCTCAGCAAGAGGAGTAATAAGAGGAAGATTAACATCGGTGAAGTTAATCTCCTCTCCGTTGCTAGCCTCAAACGATGGATTCATCCTGATTATTTGCTGTCTGTGTGTGTGTGTGCGTGTGTGTGTCTAGTACTGCTGCTGCTGCTGATACTGCAGTTCTCGTTGTTGTTGATGCTGCTGTTGGTGAGGATGTTGATGATATTGTTGTTGTTGCTGGTGCTGCTGGTGTTGTTGAGTGATGAGTGGTGATGACTGAATGATATTTTCCTTCGAGTGGCTAGCTGATTTTATACTTCTCACTTTCCCCTTCCACTGTTGTTTTCAAAGGTTTTCATTACCTAAGGACGTTTTCCTTTGATTGGTTGACTTTCTAGCTGTTGCTAGCTGTAGGACTTCTCAAGTGCTGGAGAAGGACAACCATCCCACTGATAAGTGTCTCCCTACCCTTCAACCGACATATACCCATTAAAAATTCTAAACACAGATGTCCACAGTTTACAGTCCCAAAATTTTGAAAACGTTCATAATTGTACTTAATGTTTTTTCCTAAATATCTGACTACTTCTAATGGTGGCTGTAAATTTCCAAAACTATCAAAATAATAAGAATCTGATCCTCTCTTGTAATATGCTACCCAATGCGTTCCATTCGATATTGAGTCTGCTAAATTTATTATTCCACACTCGAAATGATGTGGAAATTTGGTTAATTGATCCTTCATATAAACACCTCGAAAATGAGGAATCTTTCTAAAGGCAAACTTCATTATATCAAAGTTTGATAATGCTCTCTTGGGTAGCTTACCTAGTAGTTTTTTTGAACACGTTTTTGTCTTTGATTATTTCCGGTTCTGATAACGGACCTCTTTCTGTTAACAGATCTGTTTCAATTTCCCACATCCCCATTTAAAATGATGAAATTAAATTTTCAATGACATTTATTCACACAATGTAAAAAGGAGAAAAGAGGCTGGAAAAGAAAGCTGAAAATTCCCCAATTTCTCATTCCCTAATGAAAATTTCGAATTTATATTTCAATAACATTTATTTGTTATAAGTATCAGAAGAAATAAAGCTGGAAAAGAAAGCTGAAATTCCCCAAATTTACCAGTTCCCATTTAAAAAATTTTTTAATTTTATTTGTTAATATAATTTATTGTTTTGCATATTTTTCAATTACAATGCCAATTTGAATACAATTTCTCCATCATCCTGTTTTGTTATAGTATAATTACCAGTATTTAATTCTTTAATGTATACAGATTTAACTTTATCATAGCGTGCCGGGAGGTAAATTAAATACTTTTCCAATGTTAATTTTAGGGAATTGCTATTAAATTTACTAGGAACCTTAGACGCTTCATATATTCTGAATTCCGTATTCCTTGGAAGAGCGCGGAAAGGGAGCTTCTTTTTCTTCTTGATTGCATTCAAATAATTCACTGTTGATTCAATCTCCATGTCATTGGCGAGGAATTGAATGTCCTCAGCAAGAGGAGTAATAAGAGGAAGATTAACTTCGGTGAAGTCAATCTCCTCTCCGTTGCTAGTCTCAAACGATGGATTCATGTGTGCTCCTGGCGATGATGATACTGCTGCTGGTGTTGTTGAATGATGAGTGCTGATGACCGAATGATATTTTCCTTCGAGTGGCTAGCTGATTTTATACTTGACACTTTCCCCTTCCACTGTTGTTTTCAAAGGTTTTCATTACCTAAGGACGTTTTCCTTTGATTGGTTGACTTTTACCTGTTGCTACCTGTAGGACTTCTCAAGTGCTAGAGAAGGACAACCATCCCACTGATAAGTGTCTCCCTACCCTTCAACCGACATACACCACATTAAAAATTCTAAACACAAATGTCCACAGTTTACAGTCCCAAAATTTTGAAAACGTTCATAATTGTACTTAATGTTTTTTCCTAAATATCTGACTACTTCTAATGGTGGCTGTAAATTTCCAAAACTATCAAAATAATAAGAATCTGATCCTCTCTTGTAATATGCTACCCAATGCGTTCCATTCGATATTGAGTCTGCTAAATTTATTATTCCACACTCGAAATGATGTGGAAATTTGGGTAATTGATCCTTCATATAAACACCTCGAAAATGAGGAATCTTTCTAAAGGCAAACTTCATTATATCAAAGTTTGATAATGCTCTCTTGAGTAGCTTACCTATTAGTTTTTTGAACGCGTTTTTGTCTTTGAATGCAACCGTTTAAAACAAGTAAGAAAGCTACAGTCGAGTGTATTCGACTGTGAGATACCCGCTACCCATTTTGAATAAAAGCAATATATTTTGCGGTATTATTCTCAAAATATACCAAATATACTGCAAAAATACTAAAAAAAATATACCAATTGGTATATGTGGTATATCGATATAGTACCGCATTCAAAATATACCATAGACGGCACAATATTCTAGATTGTCAGCCAAAGCAACTAAGACCTCTAGTAAGTAGGCGTTTTTGCCCATACAAAAGTATTTCTTTAATAACTTCGACAATTTTTATCTGATCGCAACCAAATTTTCACTCTAGTTGTTATTGTATGTACCCAAATTCATAACTCTAGCTTTAAAATTACGCTTGTTATTCGATTTTTTTGATTTGCAGGGGCGGAAGGGGGCGTGGCAAAAATTTGAAACAAACTTGATCTGCGTGCAAACATAAATGCTGTCGAAAAAAATTATAGCTCTATCTCTTATAGTCTCTGAGATCTAGGTGTTCATACGGACAGACGAAAAGACAGACAGACGGACAAGGCGAGATCGTCTCGGATGTTGACGCTGATCAAGAATATATATACTTTATAGGGTAGGAGATGCCTCCTTCTACCTGTTACATACATTTCATGCCGGCACAAAGTTATAATACCCTTCTACCCTATGGGTAGCGGGTATAAAAACATAACTCTTTTTTAAAGTTCAAGTCAAAATATACCTAATCAGTTTTATTTGTATCTATCTACAGATTCAGGTCGCAATCTATTACGCTTTTCTGTAATGACATTTCCAGCCAAAGAAAAGACTTGTTCAGATGCAGCACTACTGACAGGTATTGATAAAATATGAAATGCCAGCTTCGAAAGGTTTGGGTATCTTCATTCCCCTTCCACCATTGTATCACATCAAAATCTTCAGTTAACGCTACTCTTTCTTTGCAATACCGTAGAATTTCATCAAAGGGAGTTTCTACGGCACTGCGATTTGGAGTAGCAACCAATTTTGAAAAGAAAAATGCTGTTTCTGACACAGTCTGGCTGGGTGGTGCTACAATGGCTTGAAGTGGATGGACTCGACGCATACTCCGTAGGATGATCTGAAAATATATCAAATTTATCTTTCTCAGATACGCAGAAACACTGTATATCAATAATTTCATTTTCCTGCAGATGTACTGCTGGCGAAAACAGGAAAAACACCACCTTGTGCCATATAGTTAAATTTTGTTCCCATATTGCTCGTATATTTATGGCGATTCCCTATTTCAATAATGAAATTGTCTTCATATCCATCAGGACAGGATGGTATAATTGGAGTTCCACCTAGTTGTGTGGAGTTTGTGTTGCAAATTTGATTTTTTTAAATACTTAACAATTTTACGGCATGATGTAATTGTCTGCTCTAGCTCCGTTGCTTCGTCAAAAGATTTCTTCAACACATTGGCAAGTAGGTGGCTGCTGAAATTTAATCGGATATTATTTTCCAATGCCTTTTTTATATTGGAGCCTCTATCCGTGACAAATTGTATATTATCAATGGTTTCCAACTCAACGTTAAGGAATAAACTTTTTATTTTGTCCAAAATATTGGACCCCGTTGACTTTTGAAAATCCATCGATTTGAGGCTCAAAATAATATCGCATAGAAGGCTTTTATTATAATTGTTAAGAGTGTGGTTTGTCCACATGTCCACAGTAGCAGCTCCTCCGTTTTTACTTGCTTCTTTTATTTCCACTGCAATATCCTTCCTCTTATCCTCCGCATCTTTTGCGCTTTCCGGCATAGCGTAGATGGACTGGGAAGTAAATCATCAACATCGACGTTCTCCCCATACGTAGCACCAATCTTTATAAAATATTGGACCATCGCCTTAAAACCAGGTCCATTAATTGCTGAAAATGGTTGGCAATCTCTCACAACCCCTTCAGTGCATTTCTCCAACGCTTCCTTCTTGTCGTGGTCTGACAACTGACAACTTTGCACCATCCTTTGGTTGTTTTAATGCAATACAGCATTTATGCCGAGACAAATTTGATGTCTGATTCTTCTTATGGCTAAGAACACTACGACACTTTTCACAGAAAACCCATCCTTTGACTACGGTTTCATCGTCTTTTAAAATATCCCGTAAGATGTTCCAAATTAAACTTTTTCCATTGTGTATATTGGAGAGATGGTATTCTCCACTGTCAACTTTGTTTTTAATGCACTTGGATGTTTCTGCCATATTTTTTTTATTTTAATTGAAGAACGACAAATTGCTCAAAACACGTAAACCAATTATTAATTATCCGCAATGAAAATCACTTTTAGGACTGTTTATATTAATAGTTTTTTCACTTCTTTTCACAAACTATCACTTGCAAATTGTTCACAACACGTAAGAAATTGTTAAATTTATTTATTTGTAATGAAAATCACGTTTTAAGACTGACAATGTTAATGACTTTTTTCACAACCGATCACAAGGATTGAAATCGAGATAAAACAATACCTCTGTTTGGTGACAGTGCATATATTTTTTATGATTTTATTGTTTTATAGGTAAAGAAATAAAAAAAAATCCAAAAGGTTTAACAAGTACATTTACCAACCTGACCTGACCCGACAAAATGTAACGCCCATTCATACCTAATTAATATTATAATTCAATAGGAAATGTGGCAAATCCGGGTTTTTTTCAGTGCAATTTTACCTGTTTTATGAGTATTTGGGTATTTGACATTCATCAAAAACCGGAAAATCCGAAATTGTATTACCTGTTTATAACACTATTTTAAATGCCTATATAATTGCAAAAGGGTATTTGCATATTTGTACAATTTTCATAAATTTCAGGAAAAACCAACTGATATTTTCTTTGGCCATTTGTAAAAGTAAAAACACTCAAAAATCGTTCACAAAGGCATACAATTTAACCGCCGCAGCGATTCACGAGCATCAAGAGAGGAAGTGGGGAAAAACACAAGTAAATTTAATTTCTACCCTATGGGTAGCTGGTATAAAAAATATTACCGCTATATTTTGCCTTACTCAAAATGGGTAGCGGGGGTCGAGTCTCAGTCGAGCACACTTGACTGTAGCTTTCTTGATTTTTTATGTTCTTGAATGATCAGCTTAAAAGTATGCAATACTTCGTTCTCCAATTGCAAATTTGTATGGCATAATTGCAGGTTTGTTTACATAAATAAAAACGTAAACAGCAAATTTTACTTATTTACCTGTTGAAATTCTCAAGTGGTTCTAGTTTCGGAGCCTCTCTAGTGGTTGTCACTGCCATGAACGATGGGTCAGTAGCTGGGAGTGATGCCTTAGGTTCTGGGTCCGCTTTTTGCGGACCAGTAGTTGTGCCAAACCGAACTCAACCTAAAGTAAATTTTAGGTTTTGGCTTAGGCATTTTAATTTGTCCATTTACGTAGCTTGATTTTTAGCTCCAATTGATGTCGCTGAAAATACAAAAATAGAATAGAATATTCAAAATAGAAATAAAATATTAATATGCAAAATTACATTTCATGTGCTGCGTTATCTTCGCAATTGCTCCTCCTGACTCTGAAGTACCTTGTACGCTCATCATAGTTGTCGCCCCCGCCGCCGCGGCGGTATTATCAAATTGTTTACGAGATCTTGATCTGATTCAACTTTCAATTATGCTTTCCCAATTGTTTTCACTGGCTTCCGAAAGTGCTAATTGATCGCTCAAGTTTAAATATTTAATTATTGCCAATTGACAATAATCATTTAGTACGCCCAACATCGTGGTGTATATCGACAATATGTAGTTATAACAACACATTCCTCTTCTTTTGAGTCCATATCTGTAAAAAACATTTTTTTTATTAGTGTAAATCTTAGAATTGTAGTTATTAATGTAGCCTACCTTATGGCTAAAACAGTATTTAGAGTTTCCAAATGCATTCTATTCCTCATTTTAGTTTTGACAAGGTGCACTTGGCTAAATACGCGCTCCACCTCTGCGTTGGACCAAGGCAGACTCATTATTTTTACTGCAAAGTGTGCTAAGGGGGCGAATGTGTTGACTCCACCAGCATCTCTGTACTGCAAAACTTCAGCCCAAAACTTTATTGTGTCATTTTACAAAATGAATTTTCTCATAACACAACCTAATTGCTTCAATATTTTTTTTCATTGAAGTATTCCAATACCTCGATAACGTCTAGTTTGTTCGTCCGCAGCATGTTGAGCTGCCCTCTCCTCACTCGTTGAGTATTGTAAGCATTGATTACAGAACCAACGCTTAACTCGCTGTTTACCCATTTGTTTGGCAAGTAGACTGTGTATGAAAATGAAATTGTAAGGTGATTGTGATATTTTCAAATTTATTGAATGTTCTTACGATGAAATATTTTTAATCCACACATAGTGTCCATGAATACCCGCCGTTGGTCCGTCGACGAATAATAAGTTAATGTGGATTCTCATTTCCACTCCATCGCAGTAAAGAGGTCCAATTATTTTGTTAGATTCCTCATCATACCCGAAAACATTTAAACTTATGTGAGGGTTTCGTTGAGTGAACTCTTTTATTTTTCGAATTTCCATCGGGAATGTTAATCCATTGAAGTCAATCTTTACGTTATTCACCTCAATTATTGGGGACGTGATCTCAACACCATAACTATTGCAATGGTATGATCTATTTATTGGTTTGAGGGCTGATATAATTGCCCACTTAAAACAGAAGGCATCTTTGTTATGTACATTAACAACTGCCCTTCTATTTTTTAATTTAAGCGGAAGCTCAAAATGATTAGAGCCTTTTGTCGGATCACATTTGTAAACATTAAGCTCCAGCCTAATGATTCGTGTCAAGGTCCATCCGCTGTTCTTTTCCTGAAACTCACTCATTTTTGCGTCTATCACATTTTTATGCGATTCAAAGAAGCGAAGGAAGTTGGATCCAGTCGTAACCAGAGACATTGGGCTCTGGGACGATTTTATTTCTTGTTGAATATCATGCTCTTTTATTAGCATGTACTCAGCAAACAACTCAAAATTGCATTTGGATGATAGGTGGGTAGTCATCACGCATTCCAAGTGAGGGATCAGTGCTAATCCAGCCTCATTTACGAATTCAATAGGCATCCTTACATCCGCTCCCTCGTTCTCAAACATGTATTGGAGAATACGTCCCTTGTATCCATTCACAATCTGCTTGATTCTTCCGTCCACCGGACGGATAGAGTTGGATTTATGTATCTCGGTGCGAGCGTGGAAATGCCATTGCATACCTGCAGGTAGGTAATGCTGGCAGGAATAGCAATACTCTCCATTGATGGTGTTGGTGGTGTTGTTGAAGTTGTTAATGTACTCGGGATTCATGTTGATGTTTTTGTTTGTTTCTTTTTTTATTTTGTTGGTTGAATGTAATAAAATTTATTTTATTTGTAGTATGGTTTTTAAAGTATTTGATTGTGTATTGTAAAATTGATTTTTACAATTTTGTTTAATAATAATTTTTGAAAGTTATTAGCAATTTTCACTGAACAATTATAATTTGTTTTCGACGAGGGTTTTATTGTTAATGTTGAAGGTTTAAACAATGTTCACTGCACAAATATTCACTTAACAATTTTTAAATATTGTTAACTTTGGAGAATCGCGGAGCCGATGTGTATGTTCGAGTCACAAACTAGAAGTAATTTTAAGGATTTTAGGTTTCTGGATGAAAACCGAAGAAAATTAAATAGTGGGCGCATATCGATGGGTATTCATGGTGTGCTGCCCTCATTGCATCTTGGTTATAATATTCGGCTTTTCTTTTAGATTTTCTATTTTATCTTCAAGTATCTTGGAAATGGTGTTGTGCTCTCTTCTGAATCCCATCATGTTTCCCATCCTTTTTAACGTTCATCACGTGATCCTTCCTCCGCTCCGATTTCGAATACATTCGAATTGACGAGACAAGTGGGCGTCACGCCTTCGTTCGTTTTACAGGTAGCGTTGAGAAACCGAACATATTTCATCACGTTTCGTAACGTTGATTCATGTTAGACGTTCGATCGTTTTGGATGTAGCGTTGCGTCACGTTTCCCTCCTTTCATTTCGTAACGTCCTCGATCCCCTTACCGTCCCGTCTCGGGACACGTTGCGCCACGTTTCCGTCTTTTCCTTTCGAAACGTTTGTGGAATCACGTTTTCGTAGGACGTCGTCGTCTCACGTTTTCGAGCACGATCTACGAATCGTAATTCGACTACGACCCTGACCCCGATCCCCTCACCGCCCCGTCTCGGGACACGCGACCTCGACCCCGACTCCGACTACGTTTTCGAGCTGAACGTTCACGTGTTCGATCGTTTTGGGTACAGCGCTGCGCCCCTGATTGATAATGTACGCTACGTGACGTGTGACGAACACGTTTTCGTCCACGATCTACGAATCGATTTCGACTGCGACCCCGAGTGCGACCCCGAGTGCGAGCCCGAGGGCGACCCCGACCCCGAGTGCGTGTCGGGAGAAGCGACCTCGACCCCGACTCCGAAGAATCGATAACGGATTTGTATCACGAAACGCCCCCGACTCCGATCCCGATCCTTTCATCGCCCCGTCTCGGGTCACGTACGATTCATCACACAAATCCCACACTTGACATTTGCACAGGTGACCCTAATTAAATTGCATCTTTATTACCTCACACTTGACATTAATGACAGGATACCCTAATTAACACTTCCTTGCATGAGGATTAGATTTGTGAGAAAACTTGATATTCCAACTACTTTCTTTTATTTCCACTGCAATATCCTTCCTCTTATCCTCCGCATCTTTTTGCGCTTTGCAGCATAGCGTAGATGGACTGGGACGACGTTTTCCCCATACGTAGCACCAATCTTTATAAAATATTGGACCATCGCCTTAAAACCAGGTCCATTAATTGGTGAAAATGGTTGGCAATCTCTCACAACCCCTTCAGTGCATTTCTCCAACGCTTCCTTCTTGTCGTGGTCTGACAACTGACAACTTTGCACCATCCTTTGGTTGTTTTAATGCAATACAGCATTTATGCCGAGACAAATTTGATGTCTGATTCTTCTTATGCCTAAGAACACTACGACACTTTTCACAGAAAAAAAAACCCATCCTTCGACTACGGTTTCATCGTCTTTTAAAATATCCCGTAAGATGTTCCAAATTAAACTTTTTCCATTGTGTATATTGGAGATATGGTATGCTCCACTGTCAACTTTGTTTTTAATGCACTCGGATGTTTCTGCCATATTTTTTTTATTTTAATTGAAGAACGACAAATTGCTGAAAACACGTAAACCAATTATTAATTATCCGCAATGAAAATCACTTTTAGGACTGTTTATATTAATAGTTTTCTTGGAAAAGAAAGCTGAAATTCCCCAAATTTACCAGTCCCCATTTAAAAAATTTTTTAATTTTATTTGTTAATATAATTTATTGTTTTGCATATTTTTCAATTACAATGTCAATTTGAATACAATTTCTCCATCATCCTGTTTTGATATAGTATAATTAGCAGTATTTAATTCTTTAATGTATACAGATTTAACTTCATAATACCATTTCGGGAGGTAAATTAAATACTTTTCCAATGTTAATTTTAGCGAATTGCTATTAAATTTACTAGGAACCTTCGACGCTTCATATATTCTGAATTCCGCATTCCTTGGTAGAGAGCGGAAAGGGAGCTTCTGTTTCTTCTTGATTGAATTCAAATATTTTACTGTTGATTCAATCTCCATGTCGTTAGCGAGGAATTGAATGTCCTCAGCAAGAGGAGTAATAAGAGGAAGATTAACATCGGTGAAGTTAATCTCCTCTCCGTTGCTCGCCTCAAACGATGGATTCATCCTGATTATTTGCTGTCTGTGTGTGTGTGTGTGTGTGTGTGTCTAGTACTGCTGCTGCTGCTGATACTGCAGTTCTCGTTGTTGTTGATGCTGCTGTTGGTGAGGATGTTGATGATGGTGATGATATTGTTGTTGTTGCTGGTGCTGCTGGTGTTGTTGAGTGATGAGTGGTGATGACTGAATGATATTTTCCTTCGAGTGGCTAGCTGATTTTATACTTCTCACTTTCCCCTTCCACTGTTGTTTTCAAAGGTTTTCATTACCTAAGGACGTTTTCCTTTGATTGGTTGACTTTCTAGCTGTTGCTAGCTGTAGGACTTCTCAAGTGCTGGAGAAGGACAACCATCCCACTGATAAGTGTCTCCCTACCCTTCAACCGACATATACCCATTAAAAATTCTAAACACAGATGTCCACAGTTTACAGTCCCAAAATTTTGAAAACGTTCATAATTGTACTTAATGTTTTTTCCTAAATATCTGACTACTTCTAATGGTGGCTGTAAATTTCCAAAACTATCAAAATAATAAGAATCTGATCCTCTCTTGTAATATGCTACCCAATGCGTTCCATTCGATATTGAGTCTGCTAAATTTATTATTCCACACTCGAAATGATGTGGAAATTTGGTTAATTGATCCTTCATATAAACACCTCGAAAATGAGGAATCTTTCTAAAGGCAAACTTCATTATATCAAAGTTTGATAATGCTCTCTTGGGTAGCTTACCTAGTAGTTTTTTTGAACACGTTTTTGTCTTTGATTATTTCCGGTTCTGATAACGGACCTCTTTCTGTTAACAGATCTGTTTCAATTTCCCACATCCCCATTTAAAATGATGAAATTAAATTTTCAATTACATTTATTCACACAATGTAAAAAGGAGAACAGTGGCTGGAAAAGAAAGCTGAAAATTCCCCAATTTCCCATTCCCTAATGAAAATTTCGATTTTATATTTCATTAACATTTATTTGTAATAAGTATCAGAACTAATAAAGCTGGAAAAGAAAGCTGAAAAAGAAGGCTGAAATTCCCCAAATTTACCAGTCCCCATTTAAAATAATTTTGTTATTTTATTTTGATAATATAATTTATTGTTTTGCATATATTTTATTACATTTTCAATTTGAATACAATTTCTCCATCATCCTGTTTTGTTATGGTATAATTACCAGTATTTAATTCTTTAATGTATACAGATTTAACTTCATCATACCATTTCGGGAGGTAAATTAAATACTTTTCCAATGTTAATTTTAGCGAATTGCTATTAAATTTACTAGGAACCTTCGACGCTTCATATATTCCGAATTCCGTATTCCTTGGTAGAGAGCGGAAAGGGAGCTTCTGTTTCTTCTTGATTGAATTCAAATATTTTACTGTTGATTCAATCTCCATGTCATTAGCGAGGAATTGAATGTCCTCAGCAAGAGGAGTAATAAGAGGAAGATTAACTTCGGTGAAGTCAATCTCCTCTCCGTTGCTAGTCTCAAACGATGGATTCATGTGTGCTCCTATCGATGATGATACTGCTGCTGGTGTTGTTGAATGATGAGTGGTGATGACTGAATGATATTTTCCTTCGAGTGGCTAGCTGATTTTATACTTCTCACTTTCCCCTTCCACTGTTGTTTTCAAAGGTTTTCATTACCTAAGGACGTTTTCCTTTGATTGGTTGACTTTCTAGCTTTTGCTACCTGTAGGACTTCTCAAGTGCTGGAGAAGGACAACCATCCCACTGATAAGTGTCTCCCTACCCTTCAACCGACATACACCCATTAAAAATTCTAAACACAAATGTCCACAGTTTACAGTCCCAAAATTTTGAAAACGTTCATAATTGTACTTAATGTTTTTTCCTAAATATCTGACTACTTCTAATGGTGGCTGTAAATTTCCAAAACTATCAAAATAATAAGAATCTGATCCTCTCTTGTAATATGCTACCCAATGCGTTCCATTCGATATTGAGTCTGCTAAATTTATTATTCCACACTCGAAATGATGTGGAAATTTGGTTAATTGATCCTTCATATAAACACCTCGAAAATGAGGAATCTTTCTAAAGGCAAACTTCATTATATCAAAGTTTGATAATGCTCTCTTGGGTAGCTTACCTAGTAGTTTTTTTGAACACGTTTTTGTCTTTGATTATTTCCGGTTCTGATAACGGACCTCTTTCTGTTAACAGATCTGTTTCAATTTCCCACATCCCCATTTAAAATGATGAAATTAAATTTTCAATTACATTTATTCACACAATGTAAAAAGGAGAAAAGTGGCTGGAAATGAAAGCTGAAAATTCCCCAATTTCCCATTCCCTAATGAAAATTTCGAATTTATATTTCAATAACATTTATTTGTAATAAGTATCAGAAGAAATAAAGCTGGAAAAGAAAGCTGAAATTCCCCAAATTTACCAGTTCCCATTTAAAAAATTTTTTAATTTTATTTGTTAATATAATTTATTGTTTTGCATATTTTTCAATTACAATGTCAATTTGAATACAATTTCTCCATCATCCTGTTTTGTTATAGTATAATTACCAGTATTTAATTCTTTAATGTATACAGACTTATCTTTATCATAGCGTGCCGGGAGGTAAATTAAATACTTTTCCAATGTTAATTTTAGGGAATTGCTATTAAATTTACTAGGAACCTTAGACGCTTCATATATTCTGAATTCCGTATTCCTTGGAAGAGCGCGGAAAGGGAGCTTCTTTTTCTTCTTGATTGCATTCAAATAATTCACTGTTGATTCAATCTCCATGTCATTGGCGAGGAATTGAATGTCCTCAGCAAGAGGTGTAATAAGAGGAAGATTAACTTAGGTGAAGTCAATCTCCTCTCCGTTGCTAGTCTCAAACGATGGATTCATGTGTGCTCCTATCGATGATGATACTGCTGCTGGTGTTGTTGAATGATGAGTGGTGATGACCGAATGATATTTTCCTTCGAGTGGCTAGCTGATTTTATACTTGACACTTTCCCCTTCCACTGTTGTTTTCAAAGGTTTTCATTACCTAAGGACATTTTCCTTTGATTGGTTGACTTTCTACCTGTTGCTACCTGTAGGACTTCTCAAGTGCTAGAGAAGGACAACCATCCCACTGATAAGTGTCTCCCTACCCTTCAACCGACATACACCACATTAAAAATTCTAAACACAAATGTCCACAGTTTACAGTCCCAAAATTTTGAAAACGTTCATAATTGTACTTAATGTTTTTTCCTAAATATCTGACTACTTCTAATGGTGGCTGTAAATTTCCAAAACTATCAAAATAATAAGAATCTGTTCCTCTCTTGTAATATGCTACCCAATGCGTTCCATTCGATATTGAGTCTGCTAAATTTATTATTCCACACTCGAAATGATGTGGAAATTTGGGTAATTGATCCTTCATATAAACACCTCGAAAATGAGGAATCTTTCTAAAGGCAAACTTCATTATATCAAAGTTTGATAATGCTCTCTTGGGTAGCTTACCTATCAGTTTTTTGTACGCGTTTTTGTCTTTGAACATTTCTTGCAAATGATATACGATATCCATTTTTGTATGGTTATAAATACAAGCCAGCTCCCAATGCAACCGTTTCCATTTTTTTATTATGTCTCTTGTTTTCCTCTAGATGTTGTTTAGCCATCTTTGCATTGTTAATAGATTTTACTATTGCTGCACCTGACGCCAAACTACCCACAGCGCTCAGAGCTGTTAAAATTGGGACAAGTGGTAAGAACCCACCTATCTTGGGTACATTTATAACACGTGGAATAACAACATTTTTCCTACATCCCATCGAGTTCGATACTGCTTTACGTGCAACTTTTATTGCACTCAAGATATCAAGCGGTTTATTCTTTTTCAATTCCTTTGTAGCCTTTTTGATTATTGTAGTCAATGATGTTTTCACTCTTTTCTTTCTCTCCTGATTTGATCCCATTCCAAATTTTTTCTTCGTCTTCATCATGTTTGTTACAAAGTATGCTGCTGCTCTCTCTCCAATACTACTGTCTAACGCTTTTACACGATTCCAAGCCTTTTCAATTAAAACTGAGTCAGCTTTATGACGTTCACTCAACTCTTTACTGTTTGAATATGCAATATCATGCTCTCAACACGCTTCATCCAAACCATTAATTCCACGATCACCACGTGCTAATCGTTTCTCTAACTTTGTTCCAGGTCCACAGTAATTGTATCCAGGTATATGAGCCTCAAAAGGTAAAGAGTCTATTATATTATTTACAAGACCACTACCCTGTTTGAATTTTGATTTTGAACTAATTAAATTATAAAAACGTTTGGCCATTTTATAGCAACCTCAATCATCAAACGTTTCCCATTGAATGGAGTACTTCTCTCACTAACATGCGTTTTTTAAGACATAAGAAAAGCATACTAGTACGAAACATTGAGGGTGGTGGACATGGAGAGAATAATCAACAACCTCGACATAGTGTTTTGCTACCCAATACAATTAGAGCATTAATTGTTGGACCATCAAATTGTGGAAAAACCAATGTGATGCTTAGTCTTATAGAGAGTCCCAATGGTCTCAAATTTGAAAATATTTATGTATTTTCAAAGAGTTTATACCAACCCAAATATGAATATTTGGAAAAACTTATCAAACCAATTCAAGGAATGGGATATTTTACGTTCTCCGGAAACGGAGACCGCACGAAGCTAAAAATAATTCCATTATGATATTCGATAATGTGGCATGTGAAAAGCAGGATAATATCCGAAACTATTTTTGTATGGGAAGACATAAGAATATTGATTCATTCTATTTATGTCAAACATACACACATTTACCGAAGCATTTAATATGTGACAATGCTAATTTTATTATAAAGTTTAAACAAGATGATTTGAACATGCGTAATATATATTGAGATCACGTAAACAGTGACATGGACTATGAATCATTTATGGAAATTTCACGGAGGAGAAATTTGGATTTCTACCAATCTCTAAAGATGATGATATGAAAATGGGCGATACAGAAAAGGTTTTGATCAATTCATTATACTTTAAAAATATTGATATAAAACTAATGATATGATGATTAGACAACAGTCCAAACTCAGACTTCAAAATGTCTACATCACTAACATTTGCATTAAATGGAAACTCATCAGTTATAACCGAAAATTTTTTCCCACAAATTGAATTAAATAGAAATTATGAGTGTGCTCTAATTGACTTTCACACATACAATTCTATACCAAACGTAGATAGAGGGAACAATCTATTTCATATTGGAAATAAATGTATAGAAATACCTGTTGGATCGTATGAACTCGAAGAGATTGCAACATATATTATTGATGTCCTAAAGGGGTATGGTTCTTATGATGAGTTAAAAATAGAAACCAACAATAATACGCTGAAAGTTCAAGTTACCACTAAAAAAGAAAGAGTATATTTTAATCGTGAACGAAGTATTGGAAAGCTATTTGGATTTGGTGCACGTATTCTAAAACCGCATAATACTGAAATTTATGTCTCAGATAATCCTGTGAATATTTTAAAAGTAAATACAATTAGATTGGAATGCAACATTATCAGTGGGTCATATGTAGGTAATAGACCAAATCATGTGCTTCATGAATTTGGAATCAATGTTCCTCCGGGATATAAAATGAGTATTACACCACGAAACTTGATTTATTTACCTATCAACACTAGAGAAATAAGCACGCTCGAAGTACGGATAACTGATCAGGAGGGGGAATTAATCAATTTTCGAGGGGAAACTATATCAATTCGTCTTCATTTACGAGCAACAGAATGATTATTTATAATAAAAGGTCGTTACATCACTTCACAACTCCCATTACTAAATGTAAAGGTGAAGTGAAAACACCATCATCATTATCATCTCGAGCACCATCATATTCACGACCTGCGGTATCATTAAAAAATAAACTGATTTTAAAATCACTTGGATTTAATATTCAGTAAAATTACTACCTTCATTTCAAATGAATGAAATTTTTTTTGTGCAAGATAAACCTCACAATGATGAGAGTATCACGAAAAAAGAATATCACACTTATTACCCATATCAGCAGAACTTCAAAACAAATGATGAAGTTCGTATTAAGTAGTTGGAATAACACCTTTCTATACATAGCACATTTCTGTACAAGTAAGTACTAATTAGGGTCACATGTCATTAATGTCAATTTAGGGGTAATAAAGATGTAATTTAATTAGGGTAACCTATTGAAATGTCAAGTGTGAGGTAATAAAGATGCAATTTAATTAGGGTTAGCTGTGGAAATGACAAGTGTGGGATTTGTGTGACGAATCGTACGCGACCCGAGACGGGGCGATGAAAGGATCGGGATCGGGGTCGGGGGCGTTTCGTCAGACAAATCCTTCGGAGTCGGGGTCGGGGTCGAGATCGCTTGTCCCGAGACGCCCTCGGGGTCGGAGTCGAGATCGCTTGTCCCGACACGCCCTCGAGGTCGGGGTCGCAATCGGTCTCGCACTCGGGGTCGCAATCGAAAACGATTCGTAGATCGAGGACGAAAACGTGCAACGAACATGTGCTACGATACGCTCTCGAGGTTGAGACGAGACGGTGAGGGATCGGGGTCGGTGTCGCAATCCAAATAGATTCGTAGATCGAGAGTGAAAACGTATGACGAACACGTGCTACGATACGCTCTCGAGATCGAGACGAGACGGTGAGGGATCGGGGTCGGGGTCGCAATCGAAAACGATTCGTAGATCGAGGGCGAAAACGTCCAACGAACACGTGCTACGATACGCTCTCGAGATCGTGTGTCCCGTGACGAGACGGTGAGGGGGTCGGGGTCGCAGTCGAAAACGATTTGTAGATCGAAGGCGCCTTGCACGCTAGCTAGCATCGCTAGCTGTAAAACGATCGTAGGCGCCACGCTATCTATAAAACGAACGAAGGTGTGGCGCCCACTTGTCTCGTCAATTCGAATGTATTCGAAATCGGAGCGGAGGAAGGACGATGTGATGACGTGACGCAGCGCCACATCCAAGACGATCGAATACGTGAACGTCTAACACGAATCAACGTTACTAAACGTGATGAAATATATTCGGAAACCCAACGCTACCTGAAAAACGATCGAAGGAGCCTTGCACGTGACGCATGTGATGTAATTCAGACGAGAGTACAACACCATTTCCAAGACACTTGAAGATAAAATAGAAAATCTGAAAGAAAAACCGAATAGTGCTGTAAAAATTCCATTTCCCGTAAAGATATAGTATTCTTCTTTGCATGTTCTGTATGTAACATAATTTTATTTCCAAATACATTGTTTAAAATCGATTCTCTAAACTAACATACATTTTTATAATTTTTTTTGATTTTTGTGAGCGAACAGTATAGAAATGACAGGCACATGTACACATCCTCCACATCGTTATGAGCCCAACAGCAGGATGCGAAATGTTGACCATGAACATTAGAAACCAATGGTCCATCACATATTCTATTATTAAAATATTTCAATGATTCTGATAAATATTCCATGTGTTCAGGAAAAATTTTATCGTTAAACATTTTCATAAAATTATTTATTCCAGTTATAAGTTGTTGTATCGAAATATGAGTTGTGGAGTTGGTCTTGTTTTCAATCAACATCATTTTAAATTTCTTTCGATCCGTTGACGTCTACTCGTAATGATTTCCAAAAGGTGAATGAATAAATATTTTGAGAAAAAATTATACGATACGTTGAACTAATCCGGTCAGTGGGGTATATTCAACTAGACGATCGTGAATGAGAAGACAATATACCTTTGTATTCAACTCACTTGGTACTCTTAGTTCAGTTGAAATTTTAACATCAATTGGTCCTGATTTGACCGACTCGTTTTGATATGAAAGATCAACAACAACAATAGGAGCCTTTGACTTGAAGTCTAGTGGTGATAAAAGTGGACGAGGCTCACGGTTGTAGTAACTCTCTTGGAATTTCACATACATATCATACAAGGCAGCAAACCGATTTTCATTGAATTTTACATTTAAATCTTCATATGGATAGACTTCAGAATTTAAATACACTTTTGCATTTCTCAAATTGTTTGTAATTAGATTGCCATTTAATGTAAATGCAATGACTGCAAACCGTGGACGTTCTCTATTTGCAGCTAGCTTAACGTTCCATACATGATGAGTCCCCTGTACCAACGAGGGATTTATATAACAATCCCAGCTGCGGAATGAAAGTGGAAGTGTAGCACCACTTTTGACTACATTGAACATTTTAATTTTAGTAGTATCGCTTGGAACAATATGGGGTACTTTCCAACTAATGTTCTGTATAGCAATTTTATATTCAACACCTCCGACCGTTTTTTCAAACATATCATTCATATTTTTAGCTAGCAAGAGAATGAGTTCATGTTTACAATTTAATATAACTTTTTTATGATCTTCAGCGAATCCCATTAGCATTTTTAGTGGTAATGAAAAGCTGAAATGACCTCCGGAAGATATACTCTCTCCTCCACTCCACCCGGCATTACGATAACATAGAGACTCCTGTCGACCAATGGAAAGAAAGTTTTTCAGAGTACATGTGATTCCAGTAAACCGTGTTCTATCCAGTTCGCATCCGTTCAATTCATATCTTATTTCATCCAAAAAATAGGCCATGCAATTATTTTTAAGCAAGCCGGCAACATCATTTGTTGTACTTGTGCCCGAATTTTGGTTAGTAATTTTACTAAGTGTTCCTTCAAAGTGGAGGAAACTTTCAGACGGCAACACATACAAATCTTGGTTTTGTATTGTAATACGAACTTCATAATTTGTTTGAAGTTCTGCTGATATGGGTAATAAGTGTGATATTCTTTTTTCGTGATACTCTCATCATTGTGAGGTTTATCTTGCACAAAAAAAATTTCATTCATTTGAAATGAAGGTAGTAATTTTACTGAATATTAAATCCAAGTGATTTTAAAATCATTTTATTTTTTAATGATACCGCAGGTCGTGAATATGATGGTGCTCGAGATGATAATGATGATGGTGTTTTCACTTCACCTTTACATTTAGTAATGGGAGTTGTGAAGTGATGTAACGACCTTTTATTATAAATAATCATTCTGTTGCTCGTAAATGAAGACGAATTGATATAGTTTCCCCTCGAAAATTGATTAATTCCCCCTCCTGATCAGTTATCCGTACTTCGAGCGTGCTTATTTCTCTAGTGTTGATAGGTAAATAAATCAAGTTTCGTGGTGTAATACTCATTTTATATCCCGGAGGAACATTGATTCCAAATTCATGAAGCACATGATTTGGTCTATTACCTACATATGACCCACTGATAATGTTGCATTCCAATCTAATTGTATTTACTTTTAAAATATTCACAGGATTATCTGAGACATAAATTTCAGTATTATGCGGTTTTAGAATACGTGCACCAAATCCAAATAGCTTTCCAATACTTCGTTCACGATTAAAATATACTCTTTCTTTTTTAGTGGTAACTTGAACTTTCAGCGTATTATTGTTGGTTTCTATTTTTAACTCATCATAAGAACCATACCCCTTTAGGACATCAATAATATATGTTGCAATCTCTTCGAGTTCATACGATCCAACAGGTATTTCTATACATTTATTTCCAATATGAAATAGATTGTTCCCTCTATCTACGTTTGGTATAGAATTGTATGTGTGAAAGTCAATGAGAGCACACTCATAATTTCTATTTAATTCAATTTGTGGGAAAAAATTTTCGGTTATAACTGATGTGTTTCCATTTAATGCAAATGTTAGTGATGTAGACATTTTGAAGTCTGAGTTTGGACTGTTGTTTAATCATCATATCATTAGTTTTATATTCATATTTTTAAAGTATAATGAATTGATCAAAGCCTTTTCTGTATCGCCCATTTTTCATATCATCATTTTTAGAGATTAGTTGAAATCCAAATTTCTCCCCCCAGCATTTTCGTGAAATTTCCATAAATGATTCATAGTCCATGTCACTGTTTACGTGATCTCGATATATATTACGCATGTTCAAATCATCTTGTTTAAACTTTATAATAAAATTAGCATTGTCACGTATTAAATGCTACGGTAAATGTGTGTATGTTTGACATAAATAGAATGAATCAATATTCTTATGTCTTCCCATACAAAAATAGTTTCGGATATTATCCTGTTTTTCACATGCCACATTATCGAATATCATAATGGAATTATTTTTAGCTTCGTGCGGTGATAACACTGCATCGTTTCCGGAGAACGTAAAATATCCCATTCCTTGAATTGGTTTGATAAGTTTTTCCAAATATTATATTTGGGTTGGTATAAACTCTTTGAAAATACATAAATATTTTCAAATTTGAGACCATTGGGACTCTCTATAAGACTAAGCATCACATTGATTTTTCCACAATTTGATGGTCCAACAATTAATGCTCTAATTGTATTGGGTAGCAAAACACTATGTCGAGGTTGTTGATTATTCTCTCCATGTCCACCACCCTCAATGTTTCGTACTAGTATGCTTTTCTTATGTCTTAAAAAACTGTTAGTGAGATAAGTACTTCATTCAATGGGAAACGTTTGATGATTGAGGTTGCTATAAAATTGCCAAACGTTTTTATAATTTAATTAGTTCAAAATCAAAATTCAAACAGGGTAGTGGTCTTGTAAACAATATAACAGACTCTCTACCTTTTGAGGCTCATATACCTGGATACAATTACTGTGAACCTGGATAGAGAAACGATTAGCACGTGGCGATCGTGGAATTAATGGTTTGGATGAAGCGTGTAGAGAGCATGATATTGCATATTCAAACAGTAAAGAGTTGAGTGAACGTCATAAAGCTGACTCAGTTTTAATTGAAAAGGCTTGGAATCGTGTAAAAGCGTTAGACAGTAGTATTGGAGAGAGAGCAGCAGCATACTTTGTAACAAACATGATGAAGACGAAGAAAAAATTTGGAATGGGATCAAATCAGGAGAGAAAGAAAAGAGTGAAAACATCATTGACTACAATAATCAAAAAGGCTACAAAGGAATTGAAAAAGAATAAACCGCAAAGCAGTATCGAACTCGATGGGATGTAGGAAAAATGTTGTTATTCCACGTGTTATAAATGTACCCAAGATAGGGTACTTGTCCCAATTTTAACAGCTCTGAGCGCTGTGGGTAGTTTGGCGTCAGGTGCAGCAATAGTAAAATTTATTAACAATGCAAAGATGGCTAAACAACATCTAGAGGAAAACAAGAGGCATAATAAAAAAATGGAAACGGTTGCATTGGGAGCTGGCTTGTATTTACAACCATACAAAAATGGATATGTTATATCATTTGCTAGAAATAATCAAAGTCAAAAACGCATTCAAAAAAACTAATAGGTAAGCTACCCAAGAGAGCATTATCAAACTTTGATATAATGAAGTTTGCCTTTAGAAAGGTTCCTCATTTTCGAGGTGTTTATATGAAGGATCAATTACCCAAATTTCCACATCATTTCGAGTGTGGAATAATAAATTTAGCAGACTCAATATCGAATGGAACGCATTGGGTAGCATATTACAAGAGAGGATCAGATTCTTATTATTTCGATAGTTTTGGGAATTTACAACCACTATTAGAAGTAGTCAGATATTTAGGAAAAAACATTAAGTACAATTATGAGCGTTTTCAAAATTTTGGGACTGTAAACTGTGGACATTTGTGTTTAGAATTTTTAATGTGGTGTATGTCGGTTGAAAAGTAGGGAAACACTTATCAGTGGGATGGTTGTCCTTCTCTAGCACTTGAGAAGTCCTACAAGTAGCAACAGGTAGAAAGTCAACCAATCAAAGGAAAATGTCCTTAGGTAATGAAAACCTTTGAAAACAACAGTGGAAGGGAAAAGTGAGAAGTATAAAATCAGCTAGCCACTCGAAGGAAAATATCATTCAGTCATCACCACTCATCAGCAAATAATCAGGATGAATCCATCGTTTGAGGCTAGCAACGGAGAGGAGATTAACTTCACCGATGTTAATCTTCCTCTTATTACTCCTCTTGCTGAGGACATTCAATTCCTCGCTAATGACATGGAGATTGAATCAACAGTAAAATATTTGAATTCAATCAAGAAGAAACAGAAGCTCCCTTTCCGCTCTCTACCAAGGAATACGGAATTCGGAATATATGAAGCGTCGAAGGTTCCTAGTAAATTTAATAGCAATTCGCTAAAATTAACATTGGAAAAGTATTTAATTTACCTCCCGAAATGGTATGATGAAGTTAAATCTGTATACATTAAAGAATTAAATACTGGTAATTATACCATAACAAAACAGGATGATGGAGAAATTGTATTCAAATTGAAAATGTAATAAAATATATGCAAAACAATAAATTATATTATCAAAATAAAATAACAAAATTATTTTAAATGGGGACTGGTAAATTTGGGGAATTTCAGCCTTCTTTTTCAGCTTTCTTTTCCAGCTTTATTAGTTCTGATACTTATTACAAATAAATGTTAATGAAATATAAAATCGAAATTTTCATTAGGGAATGGGAAATTGGGGAATTTTCAGCTTTCTTTTCCAGCCACTGTTCTCCTTTTTACATTACGTGAATAAATGTAATTGAAAATTTAATTTCATAATTTTAAATGGGGATATGGGAAATTGAAACAGATCTGTTAACAGAAACAGGTCTGTTATCAGAACCGGATACCTGATCTGTACAACCAGGTCTGTTTAGAAGAACAGCTAGCTGTTCGATACAACCAGGTACCTGATCTGTACAACCAGGTATCTGATCTGTACAACCAACTCTCTTCATAAAAACATGCTAATGTATCTGTTAATTGGTTATATATGGTTATGTTTCGTAAAATAGATCACAGTACACTAATGACCACAAGACTGAAATAATCATTAACCCACTAACAGTTGAATGAGATAAATTTGAAAGAAAATGAATCAAAAAGTTTTAACTCAATTAACTAAAAGCCGAAATGCTCTAAAAAAAAAATTTTCTGATCTTAAACAACTCAAAAGTCAGAACAGTATTGGTCTGGAGGAAACATTTAAACCTATAACTGAACCACTACATGAACTTGTGAATGATAACAAAAAATTTCAGACATTGATACCATCAGAGTTCAATAATGTTGAGACTGGAAAAAAAACTATGCAAAACTACTCTCCAATCGACCGAGAGAGAAACACACCACCTAACAAGAAAAGGAAACTCACATTTCACAGTGCTAAGAGTCAATTCTCGAAACCTAAATATGATATTGAGAAGGCATTGGATTGGGGGATGGATAGTGTTAATGCTCAAGATGATGATGATGATAATGATGATGATCAATTCTATTCTCAACCAGCTATAGACGTCACATCGTTTGAAGGCTTACCTCATACCTCGAAATCGTTAGCGAGAGAAGGTTCTCCTTATTCATCAACTAAGTTTATGAAACAAATATCCCCCCACACTTCGCTTCCATTACCGGTTCAAGACTCACCCCATTCATCATTGGTGTTAACGAGTCAAGAGCCGTCTCATTCATCGAACGTGTTATCAAATGAAACAGCTATACATTCAACGCCTTCGATAACGAGTCAATCAATCCAACATGAAGACAAATCAAAAAATTTGAATATCAGTGAACTGGCACGGGAAGATCTTTTGGATAAGACATATGGTCCATACAAAAATGCAAGTGGACAATTAATGTTGGGGAATTCACATATTAATGTGACTCACAAAAAAATTGAATTGGATAATGGGAAAAACTGGCGTCTTACAAGTGGATTATATTCATTAATATTCCACCGCCTACCTCAAAATTATAATTCAAATGATCTAGAAATATATAATGAAATTTTATTGATAACTAATGTGCACCGGAGAAATTTTAATTCCGATGGACAGATCAGATGAGCAAGGGCAAAGAAATATACAAAAATTATTAAACCACTCTTAACAAAATCACGTACTGCTGAGTCTACACCTAAATTCTCAAAATCAATTGTTTCTGGGAGTGGTTTCATGTCACTCGCGACGAATAAACCCAATTATGTATATTGGGACGATCCAAATGAGTTGGTTGAACGATTACAACTCTTAATTGCCTCTCAAACAGCTGGAAATACGAATCATACTAATGAAATTACATCAATAATTGAAGAATTGAGAGAGGCTCAAATTATACACTAAATTCATATATAATTGAATGATAATATTGAAATGAGCTTATAATCATCATGTCTGTTGACAAGTTTGGACGTTATGCAAATGATAAGCAGATCTCTATTTATTTAAAACGACGTGAGAAAATACCAGGACTCTACATTGATAATGATGGAAGTTATAATATTCAAGGAAGACGTTTAAAAAATGGTCGCTTACCAATTGAGAATGCCGACTTGGCGATAAAAGAATATGTGGACCAAGTTGTAAACGATTTGAGAAATTTTCTAACATCAATGATTTCAAGTCATCAAGAAAGGAATGAGAGATTATTATCCGATAAATTGACTACAGTTGATCAGCGAATAATCAAAGTGGACGAGGCTCACGGTTGTAGTAACTCTCTTGGAATTTCACATACATATCATACAAGGCAGCAAACCGATTTTCATTGAATTTTACATTTAAATCTTCATATGGATAGACTTCAGAATTTAAATACACTTTTGCATTTCTCAAATTGTTTGTAATTAGATTGCCATTTAATGTAAATGCAATGACTGCAAACCGTGGACGTTCTCTATTTGCAGCTAGCTTAACGTTCCATACATGATGAGTCCCCTGTACCAACGAGGGATTTATATAACAATCCCAGCTGCGGAATGAAAGTGGAAGTGTAGCACCACTTTTGACTACATTGAACATTTTAATTTTAGTAGTATCGCTTGGAACAATATGGGGTACTTTCCAACTAATGTTCTGTATAGCAATTTTATATTCAACACCTCCGACCGTTTTTTCAAACATATCATTCATATTTTTAGCTAGCAAGAGAATGAGTTCATGTTTACAATTTAATATAACTTTTTTATGATCTTCAGCGAATCCCATTAGCATTTTTAGTGGTAATGAAAAGCTGAAATGACCTCCGGAAGATATACTCTCTCCTCCACTCCACCCGGCATTACGATAACATAGAGACTCCTGTCGACCAATGGAAAGAAAGTTTTTCAGAGTACATGTGATTCCAGTAAACCGTGTTCTATCCAGTTCGCATCCGTTCAATTCATATCTTATTTCATCCAAAAAATAGGCCATGCAATTATTTTTAAGCAAGCCGGCAACATCATTTGTTGTACTTGTGCCCGAATTTTGGTTAGTAATTTTACTAAGTGTTCCTTCAAAGTGGAGGAAACTTTCAGACGGCAACACATACAAATCTTGGTTTTGTATTGTAATACGAACTTCATAATTTGTTTGAAGTTCTGCTGATATGGGTAATAAGTGTGATATTCTTTTTTCGTGATACTCTCATCATTGTGAGGTTTATCTTGCACAAAAAAAATTTCATTCATTTGAAATGAAGGTAGTAATTTTACTGAATATTAAATCCAAGTGATTTTAAAATCATTTTATTTTTTAATGATACCGCAGGTCGTGAATATGATGGTGCTCGAGATGATAATGATGATGGTGTTTTCACTTCACCTTTACATTTAGTAATGGGAGTTGTGAAGTGATGTAACGACCTTTTATTATAAATAATCATTCTGTTTCTCGTAAATGAAGACGAATTGATATAGTTTCCCCTCGAAAATTGATTAATTCCCCCTCCTGATCAGTTATCCGTACTTCGAGCGTGCTTATTTCTCTAGTGTTGATAGGTAAATAAATCAAGTTTCGTGGTGTAATACTCATTTTATATCCCGGAGGAACATTGATTCCAAATTCATGAAGCACATGATTTGGTCTATTACCTACATATGACCCACTGATAATGTTGCATTCCAATCTAATTGTATTTACTTTTAAAATATTCACAGGATTATCTGAGACATAAATTTCAGTATTATGCGGTTTTAGAATACGTGCACCAAATCCAAATAGCTTTCCAATACTTCGTTCACGATTAAAATATACTCTTTCTTTTTTAGTGGTAACTTGAACTTTCAGCGTATTATTGTTGGTTTCTATTTTTAACTCATCATAAGAACCATACCCCTTTAGGACATCAATAATATATGTTGCAATCTCTTCGAGTTCATACGATCCAACAGGTATTTCTATACATTTATTTCCAATATGAAATAGATTGTTCCCTCTATCTACGTTTGGTATAGAATTGTATGTGTGAAAGTCAATGAGAGCACACTCATAATTTCTATTTAATTCAATTTGTGGGAAAAAATTTTCGGTTATAACTGATGTGTTTCCATTTAATGCAAATGTTAGTGATGTAGACATTTTGAAGTCTGAGTTTGGACTGTTGTTTAATCATCATATCATTAGTTTTATATTCATATTTTTAAAGTATAATGAATTGATCAAAGCCTTTTCTGTATCGCCCATTTTTCATATCATCATTTTTAGAGATTAGTTGAAATCCAAATTTCTCCCCCCAGCATTTTCGTGAAATTTCCATAAATGATTCATAGTCCATGTCACTGTTTACGTGATCTCGATATATATTACGCATGTTCAAATCATCTTGTTTAAACTTTATAATAAAATTAGCATTGTCACGTATTAAATGCTACGGTAAATGTGTGTATGTTTGACATAAATAGAATGAATCAATATTCTTATGTCTTCCCATACAAAAATAGTTTCGGATATTATCCTGCTTTTCACATGCCACATTATCGAATATCATAATGGAATTATTTTTAGCTTCGTGCGGTGATAACACTGCATCGTTTCCGGAGAACGTAAAATATCCCATTCCTTGAATTGGTTTGATAAGTTTTTCCAAATATTATATTTGGGTTGGTATAAACTCTTTGAAAATACATAAATATTTTCAAATTTGAGACCATTGGGACTCTCTATAAGACTAAGCATCACATTGATTTTTCCACAATTTGATGGTCCAACAATTAATGCTCTAATTGTATTGGGTAGCAAAACACTATGTCGAGGTTGTTGATTATTCTCTCCATGTCCACCACCCTCAATGTTTCGTACTAGTATGCTTTTCTTATGTCTTAAAAAACTGTTAGTGAGATAAGTACTTCATTCAATGGGAAACGTTTGATGATTGAGGTTGCTATAAAATTGCCAAACGTTTTTATAATTTAATTAGTTCAAAATCAAAATTCAAACAGGGTAGTGGTCTTGTAAACAATATAACAGACTCTCTACCTTTTGAGGCTCATATACCTGGATACAATTACTGTGAACCTGGATAGAGAAACGATTAGCACGTGGCGATCGTGGAATTAATGGTTTGGATGAAGCGTGTAGAGAGCATGATATTGCATATTCAAACAGTAAAGAGTTGAGTGAACGTCATAAAGCTGACTCAGTTTTAATTGAAAAGGCTTGGAATCGTGTAAAAGCGTTAGACAGTAGTATTGGAGAGAGAGCAGCAGCATACTTTGTAACAAACATGATGAAGACGAAGAAAAAATTTGGAATGGGATCAAATCAGGAGAGAAAGAAAAGAGTGAAAACATCATTGACTACAATAATCAAAAAGGCTACAAAGGAATTGAAAAAGAATAAACCGCAAAGCAGTATCGAACTCGATGGGATGTAGGAAAAATGTTGTTATTCCACGTGTTATAAATGTACCCAAGATAGGTGGGTTCTTACCACTTGTCCCAATTTTAACAGCTCTGAGCGCTGTGGGTAGTTTGGCGTCAGGTGCAGCAATAGTAAAATTTATTAACAATGCAAAGATGGCTAAACAACATCTAGAGGAAAACAAGAGGCATAATAAAAAAATGGAAACGGTTGCATTGGGAGCTGGCTTGTATTTACAACCATACAAAAATGGATATGTTATATCATTTGCTAGAAATAATCAAAGTCAAAAACGCATTCAAAAAAACTAATAGGTAAGCTACCCAAGAGAGCATTATCAAACTTTGATATAATGAAGTTTGCCTTTAGAAAGGTTCCTCATTTTCGAGGTGTTTATATGAAGGATCAATTACCCAAATTTCCACATCATTTCGAGTGTGGAATAATAAATTTAGCAGACTCAATATCGAATGGAACGCATTGGGTAGCATATTACAAGAGAGGATCAGATTCTTATTATTTCGATAGTTTTGGGAATTTACAACCACTATTAGAAGTAGTCAGATATTTAGGAAAAAACATTAAGTACAATTATGAGCGTTTTCAAAATTTTGGGACTGTAAACTGTGGACATTTGTGTTTAGAATTTTTAATGTGGTGTATGTCGGTTGAAAAGTAGGGAAACACTTATCAGTGGGATGGTTGTCCTTCTCTAGCACTTGAGAAGTCCTACAAGTAGCAACAGGTAGAAAGTCAACCAATCAAAGGAAAATGTCCTTAGGTAATGAAAACCTTTGAAAACAACAGTGGAAGGGAAAAGTGAGAAGTATAAAATCAGCTAGCCACTCGAAGGAAAATATCATTCAGTCATCACCACTCATCACTCAAGAACACCAGCAGCACCAGCAACAACAACAATATCATCACCATCATCAACATCCTCACCAACAGCAGCATCAACAACAACGAGAACTGCAGTATCAGCAGCAGCAGCAGTACTAGACACACACACACACACACACACACACACACAGACAGCAAATAATCAGGATGAATCCATCGTTTGAGGCTAGCAACGGAGAGGAGATTAACTTCACCGATGTTAATCTTCCTCTTATTACTCCTCTTGCTGAGGACATTCAATTCCTCGCTAATGACATGGAGATTGAATCAACAGTAAAATATTTGAATTCAATCAAGAAGAAACAGAAGCTCCCTTTCCGCTCTCTACCAAGGAATACGGAATTCGGAATATATGAAGCGTCGAAGGTTCCTAGTAAATTTAATAGCAATTCGCTAAAATTAACATTGGAAAAGTATTTAATTTACCTCCCGAAATGGTATGATGAAGTTAAATCTGTATACATTAAAGAATTAAATACTGGTAATTATACCATAACAAAACAGGATGATGGAGAAATTGTATTCAAATTGAAAATGTAATAAAATATATGCAAAACAATAAATTATATTATCAAAATAAAATAACAAAATTATTTTAAATGGGGACTGGTAAATTTGGGGAATTTCAGCCTTCTTTTTCAGCTTTCTTTTCCAGCTTTATTAGTTCTGATACTTATTACAAATAAATGTTAATGAAATATAAAATCGAAATTTTCATTAGGGAATGGGAAATTGGGGAATTTTCAGCTTTCTTTTCCAGCCACTGTTCTCCTTTTTACATTACGTGAATAAATGTAATTGAAAATTTAATTTCATAATTTTAAATGGGGATATGGGAAATTGAAACAGATCTGTTAACAGAAACAGGTCTGTTATCAGAACCGGATACCTGATCTGTACAACCAGGTCTGTTTAGAAGAACAGCTAGCTGTTCGATACAACCAGGTACCTGATCTGTACAACCAGGTATCTGATCTGTACAACCAACTCTCTTCATAAAAACATGCTAATGTATCTGTTAATTGGTTATATATGGTTATGTTTCGTAAAATAGATCACAGTACACTAATGACCACAAGACTGAAATAATCATTAACCCACTAACAGTTGAATGAGATAAATTTGAAAGAAAATGAATCAAAAAGTTTTAACTCAATTAACCAAAAGCCGAAATGCTCTAAAAAAAAAATTTTCTGATCTTAAACAACTCAAAAGTCAGAACAGTATTGGTCTGGAGGAAACATTTAAACCTATAACTGAACCACTACATGAACTTGTGAATGATAACAAAAAATTTCAGACATTGATACCATCAGAGTTCAATAATGTTGAGACTGGAAAAAAAACTATGCAAAACTACTCTCCAATCGACCGAGAGAGAAACACACCACCTAACAAGAAAAGGAAACTCACATTTCACAGTGCTAAGAGTCAATTCTCGAAACCTAAATATGATATTGAGAAGGCATTGGATTGGGGGATGGATAGTGTTAATGCTCAAGATGATGATGATGATAATGATGATGATCAATTCTATTCTCAACCAGCTATAGACGTCACATCGTTTGAAGGCTTACCTCATACCTCGAAATCGTTAGCGAGAGAAGGTTCTCCTTATTCATCAACTAAGTTTATGAAACAAATATCCCCCCACACTTCGCTTCCATTACCGGTTCAAGACTCACCCCATTCATCATTGGTGTTAACGAGTCAAGAGCCGTCTCATTCATCGAACGTGTTATCAAATGAAACAGCTATACATTCAACGCCTTCGATAACGAGTCAATCAATCCAACATGAAGACAAATCAAAAAATTTGAATATCAGTGAACTGGCACGGGAAGATCTTTTGGATAAGACATATGGTCCATACAAAAATGCAAGTGGACAATTAATGTTGGGGAATTCACATATTAATGTGACTCACAAAAAAATTGAATTGGATGATGGGAAAAACTGGCGTCTTACAAGTGGATTATATTCATTAATATTCCACCGCCTACCTCAAAATTATAATTCAAATGATCTAGAAATATATAATGAAATTTTATTGATAACTAATGTGCACCGGAGAAATTTTAATTCCGATGGACAGATCAGATGAGCAAGGGCAAAGAAATATACAAAAATTATTAAACCACTCTTAACAAAATCACGTACTGCTGAGTCTACACCTAAATTCTCAAAATCAATTGTTTCTGGGAGTGGTTTCATGTCACTCGCGACGAATAAACCCAATTATGTATATTGGGACGATCCAAATGAGTTGGTTGAACGATTACAACTCTTAATTGCCTCTCAAACAGCTGGAAATACGAATCATACTAATGAAATTACATCAATAATTGAAGAATTGAGAGAGGCTCAAATTATACACTAAATTCATATATAATTGAATGATAATATTGAAATGAGCTTATAATCATCATGTCTGTTGACAAGTTTGGACGTTATGTAAATGATAAGCAGATCTCTATTCATTTAAAACGACGTGAGAAAATACCAGGACTCTACATTGATAATGATGGAAGTTATAATATTCAAGGAAGACGTTTAAAAAATGGTCGCTTACCAATTGAGAATGCCGACTTGGCGATAAAAGAATATGTGGACCAAGTTGTAAACGATTTGAGAAATTTTCTAACATCAATGATTTCAAGTCATCAAGAAAGGAATGAGAGATTATTATCCGATAAATTGACTACAGTTGATCAGCGAATAATCAAAGTGGACGAGGCTCACGGTTGTAGTAACTCTCTTGGAATTTCACATACATATCATACAAGGCAGCAAACCGATTTTCATTGAATTTTACATTTAAATCTTCATATGGATAGACTTCAGAATTTAAATACACTTTTGCATTTCTCAAATTGTTTGTAATTAGATTGCCATTTAATGTAAATGCAATGACTGCAAACCGTGGACGTTCTCTATTTGCAGCTAGCTTAACGTTCCATACATGATGAGTCCCCTGTACCAACGAGGGATTTATATAACAATCCCAGCTGCGGAATGAAAGTGGAAGTGTAGCACCACTTTTGACTACATTGAACATTTTAATTTTAGTAGTATCGCTTGGAACAATATGGGGTACTTTCCAACTAATGTTCTGTATAGCAATTTTATATTCAACACCTCCGACCGTTTTTTCAAACATATCATTCATATTTTTAGCTAGCAAGAGAATGAGTTCATGTTTACAATTTAATATAACTTTTTTATGATCTTCAGCGAATCCCATTAGCATTTTTAGTGGTAATGAAAAGCTGAAATGACCTCCGGAAGATATACTCTCTCCTCCACTCCACCCGGCATTACGATAACATAGAGACTCCTGTCGACCAATGGAAAGAAAGTTTTTCAGAGTACATGTGATTCCAGTAAACCGTGTTCTATCCAGTTCGCATCCGTTCAATTCATATCTTATTTCATCCAAAAAATAGGCCATGCAATTATTTTTAAGCAAGCCGGCAACATCATTTGTTGTACTTGTGCCCGAATTTTGGTTAGTAATTTTACTAAGTGTTCCTTCAAAGTGGAGGAAACTTTCAGACGGCAACACATACAAATCTTGGTTTTGTATTGTAATACGAACTTCATAATTTGTTTGAAGTTCTGCTGATATGGGTAATAAGTGTGATATTCTTTTTTCGTGATACTCTCATCATTGTGAGGTTTATCTTGCACAAAAAAAATTTCATTCATTTGAAATGAAGGTAGTAATTTTACTGAATATTAAATCCAAGTGATTTTAAAATCATTTTATTTTTTAATGATACCGCAGGTCGTGAATATGATGGTGCTCGAGATGATAATGATGATGGTGTTTTCACTTCACCTTTACATTTAGTAATGGGAGTTGTGAAGTGATGTAACGACCTTTTATTATAAATAATCATTCTGTTGCTCGTAAATGAAGACGAATTGATATAGTTTCCCCTCGAAAATTGATTAATTCCCCCTCCTGATCAGTTATCCGTACTTCGAGCGTGCTTATTTCTCTAGTGTTGATAGGTAAATAAATCAAGTTTCGTGGTGTAATACTCATTTTATATCCCGGAGGAACATTGATTCCAAATTCATGAAGCACATGATTTGGTCTATTACCTACATATGACCCACTGATAATGTTGCATTCCAATCTAATTGTATTTACTTTTAAAATATTCACAGGATTATCTGAGACATAAATTTCAGTATTATGCGGTTTTAGAATACGTGCACCAAATCCAAATAGCTTTCCAATACTTCGTTCACGATTAAAATATACTCTTTCTTTTTTAGTGGTAACTTGAACTTTCAGCGTATTATTGTTGGTTTCTATTTTTAACTCATCATAAGAACCATACCCCTTTAGGACATCAATAATATATGTTGCAATCTCTTCGAGTTCATACGATCCAACAGGTATTTCTATACATTTATTTCCAATATGAAATAGATTGTTCCCTCTATCTACGTTTGGTATAGAATTGTATGTGTGAAAGTCAATGAGAGCACACTCATAATTTCTATTTAATTCAATTTGTGGGAAAAAATTTTCGGTTATAACTGATGTGTTTCCATTTAATGCAAATGTTAGTGATGTAGACATTTTGAAGTCTGAGTTTGGACTGTTGTTTAATCATCATATCATTAGTTTTATATTCATATTTTTAAAGTATAATGAATTGATCAAAGCCTTTTCTGTATCGCCCATTTTTCATATCATCATTTTTAGAGATTAGTTGAAATCCAAATTTCTCCCCCCAGCATTTTCGTGAAATTTCCATAAATGATTCATAGTCCATGTCACTGTTTACGTGATCTCGATATATATTACGCATGTTCAAATCATCTTGTTTAAACTTTATAATAAAATTAGCATTGTCACGTATTAAATGCTACGGTAAATGTGTGTATGTTTGACATAAATAGAATGAATCAATATTCTTATGTCTTCCCATACAAAAATAGTTTCGGATATTATCCTGCTTTTCACATGCCACATTATCGAATATCATAATGGAATTATTTTTAGCTTCGTGCGGTGATAACACTGCATCGTTTCCGGAGAACGTAAAATATCCCATTCCTTGAATTGGTTTGATAAGTTTTTCCAAATATTATATTTGGGTTGGTATAAACTCTTTGAAAATACATAAATATTTTCAAATTTGAGACCATTGGGACTCTCTATAAGACTAAGCATCACATTGATTTTTCCACAATTTGATGGTCCAACAATTAATGCTCTAATTGTATTGGGTAGCAAAACACTATGTCGAGGTTGTTGATTATTCTCTCCATGTCCACCACCCTCAATGTTTCGTACTAGTATGCTTTTCTTATGTCTTAAAAAACTGTTAGTGAGATAAGTACTTCATTCAATGGGAAACGTTTGATGATTGAGGTTGCTATAAAATGGCCAAACGTTTTTATAATTTAATTAGTTCAAAATCAAAATTCAAACAGGGTAGTGGTCTTGTAAACAATATAACAGACTCTCTACCTTTTGAGGCTCATATACCTGGATACAATTACTGTGAACCTGGATAGAGAAACGATTAGCACGTGGCGATCGTGGAATTAATGGTTTGGATGAAGCGTGTAGAGAGCATGATATTGCATATTCAAACAGTAAAGAGTTGAGTGAACGTCATAAAGCTGACTCAGTTTTAATTGAAAAGGCTTGGAATCGTGTAAAAGCGTTAGACAGTAGTATTGGAGAGAGAGCAGCAGCATACTTTGTAACAAACATGATGAAGACGAAGAAAAAATTTGGAATGGGATCAAATCAGGAGAGAAAGAAAAGAGTGAAAACATCATTGACTACAATAATCAAAAAGGCTACAAAGGAATTGAAAAAGAATAAACCGCAAAGCAGTATCGAACTCGATGGGATGTAGGAAAAATGTTGTTATTCCACGTGTTATAAATGTACCCAAGATAGGTGGGTTCTTACCACTTGTCCCAATTTTAACAGCTCTGAGCGCTGTGGGTAGTTTGGCATCAGGTGCAGCAATAGTAAAATTTATTAACAATGCAAAGATGGCTAAACAACATCTAGAGGAAAACAAGAGGCATAATAAAAAAATGGAAACGGTTGCATTGGGAGCTGGCTTGTATTTACAACCATACAAAAATGGATATGTTATATCATTTGCTAGAAATAATCAAAGTCAAAAACGCATTCAAAAAAACTAATAGGTAAGCTACCCAAGAGAGCATTATCAAACTTTGATATAATGAAGTTTGCCTTTAGAAAGGTTCCTCATTTTCGAGGTGTTTATATGAAGGATCAATTACCCAAATTTCCACATCATTTCGAGTGTGGAATAATAAATTTAGCAGACTCAATATCGAATGGAACGCATTGGGTAGCATATTACAAGAGAGGATCAGATTCTTATTATTTCGATAGTTTTGGGAATTTACAACCACTATTAGAAGTAGTCAGATATTTAGGAAAAAACATTAAGTACAATTATGAGCGTTTTCAAAATTTTGGGACTGTAAACTGTGGACATTTGTGTTTAGAATTTTTAATGTGGTGTATGTCGGTTGAAGAGTAGGGAAACACTTATCAGTGGGATGGTTGTCCTTCTCTAGCACTTGAGAAGTCCTACAAGTAGCAACAGGTAGAAAGTCAACCAATCAAAGGAAAATGTCCTTAGGTAATGAAAACCTTTGAAAACAACAGTGGAAGGGAAAAGTGAGAAGTATAAAATCAGCTAGCCACTCGAAGGAAAATATCATTCAGTCATCACCACTCATCACTCAAGAACACCAGCAGCACCAGCAACAACAACAATATCATCACCATCATCAGCATCCTCACCAACAGCAGCATCAACAACAACGAGAACTGCAGTATCAGCAGGAGCAGCAGTACACACACACACACACACACACACACACACACACACACACACACACACACACACACACATACACCCACACACACACGTACACCCACACACACACACACACACACACACACACACACACTCACACACACACACACACACAAACACACACACACACACACACACACACACACACACACACACACACACACACACACACACACACACACACACACACACACACACACACACACACACACACACACACACACACACACACACACACACACACACACACACACACACACACACACACACACACACACACACACACACACACACACACACACACACACACACACACACACACACACACACACACACACACACACACACACACACACACACACACACACACACACACACACACACACACACACACACACACACACACACACACACACACACACACACACACACACACACACACACACACACACACACACACACACACACACACACACACACACACACACACACACACACACACACACACACACACACACACACACACACACACACACACACACACACACACACACACACACACACACACACACACACACACACACACACACACACACACACACACACACACACACACACACACACACACACACACACACACACACACACACACACACACACACACACACACACACACACACACACACACACACACACACACACACACACACACACACACACACGCGGAGAGGAGATTAACTTCACCGATGTTAATCTTCCTCTTATTACTCCTCTTGCTGAGGACATTCAATTCCTCGCTAATGACATGGAGATTGAATCAACAGTAAAATATTTGAATTCAATCAAGAAGAAACAGAAGCTCCCTTTCCGCTCTCTACCAAGGAATACGGAATTCGGAATATATGAAGCGTCGAAGGTTCCTAGTAAATTTAATAGCAATTCGCTAAAATTAACATTGGAAAAGTATTTAATTTACCTCCCGAAATGGTATGATGAAGTTAAATCTGTATACATTAAAGAATTAAATACTGGTAATTATACCATAACAAAACAGGATGATGGAGAAATTGTATTCAAATTGAAAATGTAATAAAATATATGCAAAACAATAAATTATATTATCAAAATAAAATAACAAAATTATTTTAAATGGGGACTGGTAAATTTGGGGAATTTCAGCCTTCTTTTTCAGCTTTCTTTTCCAGCTTTATTAGTTCTGATACTTATTACAAATAAATGTTAATGAAATATAAAATCGAAATTTTCATTAGGGAATGGGATATTGGGGAATTTTCAGCTTTCTTTTCCAGCCACTGTTCTCCTTTTTACATTACGTGAATAAATGTAATTGAAAATTTAATTTCATAATTTTAAATGGGGATATGGGAAATTGAAACAGATCTGTTAACAGAAACAGGTCTGTTATCAGAACCGGATACCTGATCTGTACAACCAGGTCTGTTTAGAAGAACAGCTAGCTGTTCGATACAACCAGGTACCTGATCTGTACAACCAGGTATCTGATCTGTACAACCAACTCTCTTCATAAAAACATGCTTATGTATCAGTTAATTGGTTATATATGGTTATGTTTCGTAAAATAGATCACAGTACACTAATGACCACAAGACTGAAATAATCATTAACCCACTAACAGTTGAATGAGATAAATTTGAAAGAAAATGAATCAAAAAGTTTTAACTCAATTAACTAAAAGCCGAAATGCTCTAAAAAAAAATTTTCTGATCTTAAACAACTCAAAAGTCAGAACAGTATTGGTCTGGAGGAAACATTTAAACCTATAACTGAACCACTACATGAACTTGTGAATGATAACAAAAAATTTCAGACATTGATACCATCAGAGTTCAATAATGTTGAGACTGGAAAAAAAACTATGCAAAACTACTCTCCAATCGACCGAGAGAGAAACACACCACCTAACAAGAAAAGGAAACTCACATTTCACAGTGCTAAGAGTCAATTCTCGAAACCTAAATATGATATTGAGAAGGCATTGGATTGGGGGATGGATAGTGTTAATGCTCAAGATGATGATGATGATAATGATGATGATCAATTCTATTCTCAACCAGCTATAGACGTCACATCGTTTGAAGGCTTACCTCATACCTCGAAATCGTTAGCGAGAGAAGGTTCTCCTTATTCATCAACTAAGTTTATGAAACAAATATCCCCCCACACTTCGCTTCCATTACCGGTTCAAGACTCACCCCATTCATCATTGGTGTTAACGAGTCAAGAGCCGTCTCATTCATCGAACGTGTTATCAAATGAAACAGCTATACATTCAACGCCTTCGATAACGAGTCAATCAATCCAACATGAAGACAAATCAAAAAATTTGAATATCAGTGAACTGGCACGGGAAGATCTTTTGGATAAGACATATGGTCCATACAAAAATGCAAGTGGACAATTAATGTTGGGGAATTCACATATTAATGTGACTCACAAAAAAATTGAATTGGATGATGGGAAAAACTGGCGTCTTACAAGTGGATTATATTCATTAATATTCCACCGCCTACCTCAAAATTATAATTCAAATGATCTAGAAATATATAATGAAATTTTATTGATAACTAATGTGCACCGGAGAAATTTTAATTCCGATGGACAGATCAGATGAGCAAGGGCAAAGAAATATACAAAAATTATTAAACCACTCTTAACAAAATCACGTACTGCTGAGTCTACACCTAAATTCTCAAAATCAATTGTTTCTGGGAGTGGTTTCATGTCACTCGCGACGAATAAACCCAATTATGTATATTGGGACGATCCAAATGAGTTGGTTGAACGATTACAACTCTTAATTGCCTCTCAAACAGCTGGAAATACGAATCATACTAATGAAATTACATCAATAATTGAAGAATTGAGAGAGGCTCAAATTATACACTAAATTCATATATAATTGAATGATAATATTGAAATGAGCTTATAATCTTCATGTCTGTTGACAAGTTTGGACGTTATGTAAATGATAAGCAGATCTCTATTCATTTAAAACGACGTGAGAAAATACCAGGACTCTACATTGATAATGATGGAAGTTATAATATTCAAGAAAGACGTTTAAAAAATGGTCGCTTACCAATTGAGAATGCCGACTTGGCGATAAAAGAATATGTGGACCAAGTTGTAAACGATTTGAGAAATTTTCTAACATCAATGATTTCAAGTCATCAAGAAAGGAATGAGAGATTATTATCCGATAAATTGACTACAGTTGATCAGCGAATAATCAAGACTGAGAAAATTACATCAGACATTCTTGATAAAATTATACGCTCTAACATTCGAAAGTAATAAATATGTCTAGACGGGGAATAATTAATGAAATAAATGCTCCTTCACGTAAACAATTTCCTAAGACGTAGAGTCATAACAAAAGGGATAAACGAGTTATGGCAAGCTGACTTGGTTGAAATGGGGAAGTATGCACACTCAAACAATGGGTATCGCTACATGCTAACAGTGATAGACACATTCTCAAAATTTGGATGGGGGAAGCAATAAAGTCTAAAAATGCAAAAGACGTTGCTGAGGCCATGGAGAAAATATTTCAATCAGGGAGAGGATTCACCAAAAATCTTCAAACAGACGATGGAAAAGAGTTCTTTAACACTCAATTTAAGATATTAATGAAACGATATGGAATCAACCACTATTCAACATTTAGTAGTCTAAAGGCGTCAATTGTTGAACGATTTAATAGGTCATTAAAAGACCTAATGTGGCGTGAATTCAGTTTCAATGGGACATACAAGTGGATTGATATATTCAAAACACTAATTTCCGTTTACAACAATAGATATCATAGAACTATACGAATGCCACCCGTTAATGTAAACACTAAAAATGAGAAACATATTTTGAAAACTGTCTACAACAACATTAAAATGTTTGCGGGTAGCAAATTGAAAATGGGTGATTATGTACGCATCAGCAAGTACAAACACGTATTTGAAAAAGGCTATACTCCTAATTGGACAACTGAAATTTTTAAAATAAGCAAAGTACAAAATACTTACCCAACAACAACTTACTAGAAGACTTTAATGGGAATCCAATTCAAGGTGGTTTCTACAAAGAGGAACTGAAAAAAACAAGTTTTCCTAACACTTATCTGGTTGAAAAAGTGTTAAAAAAGAAAGGCAATAGAGCTCTAGTGCGCTGGTTGGGTTTCCCCAAAACCGAAGACAGCTGGATTCATAAGAATGAAATTTTGTAATATTATAAGATTGAAAACAATTTGGTGTTTTGTATTTTTTCTTTGTATTTTTTCTTCAAGTTATTTATAATTTTTTAATTTTCTTAATTTTTTTTATACACTTTAATTTTCAATAAAGTATTGTTTTATTATTCTAAACATCTAGTTTTCTATTTTTCAACCTATCCATTAACATGAAATGTAATACTAATTGTCCTTCGTATATGTTGATCGCACTTTCATTATTATCCAACTTTCTTTTAAGCTTGTTTATTTTGTTCACACTAGTTTGATTACTGTGTGAATTCTCTAGCGCAAACATTTGGCTGCGCCAAACTCTTGACTCTGCTTCTAGAATTGATATGTAACTCTCAATTTCAAAGGGAATTACTAAATAATGTTCTCTTGCTATAGTTGAAATCCTATCTTATTCTATTATTCGCTTATTATCCTCGCTATCTAATGTAGTTTTTGTTATTCGACTGTACTGATTTCATGCCCTCTAGACCTAAACATCTGCATACTAGAACGTTCTTGCTTTCCTGTATACAAAGTATTTGAATAATTTGATAATGAAATGCCCATCAAACAACATGCCTTTACCCCCTTATTTTTTTTATGCATATTTCACCAGAGTTATCGAAATTTTCATAAGTGTACGCATACATTTTTGAGCGTAAACCAACAAACTCAGTCATTGGTTTACCATGCAACTCATCCTTAAAGAAACCTAATCGTTTCTTATTACATTTCTTAAACTTATACAACTCGGCCAATTCATCTGGATATTCGGACGTGTCAAACTTTAACTCCACATCATCCCGAATATCTGCATAAAAATCATTTGTTTTTATGCTGTAAATAAATGAATCCGTATCCATATAATTTAATTTGAGTGTTTTCCCAAACTTAGGTTTCATGTAGTCATAATGGAAGTCATACATTTTGTATTTTGACATCTCCAACACTACAAATCCTAAATAAATTGGTTTATCACAAATGTTGTGTAACCTCTTCATTTGAATTGCATACATAGTTTCACTGAACCTTGATGCACTATGAAAATTAGATTTTGATATTAAATCCCTGGCACATAATTTGGGTCGTCCTAACTTCCTATTTTCAATTGGATACTCCCACTCCGTTATTATCCGTACATCCACCCTTTTTTCACTGTTTTCCATGGTTTTTCCATAGACAGCATTGTTCAATAATTTAAAAAAATCTTTTTCAAAATTATTTTTGGCTCTGGTCCTATGCTCAGTGTTTATATCAATATATTTCTTGAGCCAGGCTTTCTGCCTAAATTGAAGGATGGAGTGAATTTTTTTTAATTCCAAGCCATGTCTCATACACTGTTTTAAAGTCTTATAGTATATGATATAATTCTTCTTTTCAGCGAGATCGGCTATTAACTTTGGAGTTTTACAACTGCTTGATGGTAGCTTGTTATCCGGACAGAATGGTAGATCATTATGTTCATCATGGACTGAGTAAGGGTAATCTAGATCAACCTCTAGAATATATCCATACTCACTATTTTCATGAATATTTTCTAGATTAAAACTCTTAATCTGATTCGTGTCTAACCATTTGAACTCACCGTATGGTAGTGGTTCAGACATAGCCCATCCATACAAATTGTTTGCATCCACATACATTAAAAATTCCGATTCTTTAGTAGGATCGAAATTTTTTAAGTATTTGTGGTTTGCTTTTGTATGTCTATGACTACATTGCACCAACCCACCCCGAATTCCACTCTTAAAATATGTAATCATATCAATATCAGTGAGTAACTTGAGTTCAATCTCTGTGGTTTTTAACATAGCATCCCACGACAATCCTGGTGTAGTGTAATAATGGGCTGGGTCAAGATTGTAAATTGAAGAACAAATTGCCCTAAAATTTTGGAAAAGTCTGTTAACAATAAAACATCAGTTTTCAAATACAATTCTAAGTATTCCTTCAATGAACGACAATTAAAATGATACCATACTTGGATGGCATGAGCGTAATCCTCTTCTGAACATTCTGACTCTGTTAAATTACTATAGAACTTGGCTCTTGGTGGGAGAGAAGTTTCATCTAGTTTTTCAACAGAATCTAAATATTCGTATGGGAAAACTCCTTTCCTGCGAAGTAGTTCAAAATCTGACTTGATTTTGTACTGTGATTTCAGCACATTGAAATTCTCCTCACTCAAATTCCCCGCGAGTGTGTCTAGACTAGAGGGCATGAATCTGATAGTATCCAAAAACCTGATTTCTAGCGTATTTTTTTTTAGAGGGAGATATTTAGAAATTGAAATATACAATTCCTTATTTAAAGGAATAACTTTTATTTCCCCCTCAATTTCTCCAAGTTCTTTACAAACAAATGAGAATCGTATTTGGAGAAATTGTGAAAGAATATGGGGATAAAATCACCCGTCTTGTAATTAAGATTACAGGAATTATGGGCTGCACCTCTATATCTACCTGTAAAATGACAGTGATCTTTCACTCTATCATTATTTAAAATACCCTTACATATGTGGCAAATGGTCGCTTTCCTAAAATTATCTAACTCATTATAACTCATGTGCATTGGAACCACTATTTTCATGTGGTTCTCATACAAATCGGACAAATCTGATGTTAAATTTTTAATGAAAGTGCGAGCGACATCACCTCCTGTCTTCGAAACAAACTTATCTAAGCCAGAGTCAAATGCACACTTTATGTAGTATACAAATGCTACTGGCACATGCTTATTAATAATTTTCGTGTTTACACTTACATCTAATGATACTGGTTCCAATATACATTCAAAGTCTGCATACACGACGAACGGAACCTCCAACTGACGGTGATGGTTTTTAAAGGTAATCTTCTGATCCTTCCTTGGTCCCTCGGTAACCACCCGACTACATCTCAATGTATGTTGAGCCGGCCTCTCCTCACTCGTTGAGTATTGTAAGCATTGATTACAGAACCAACGCTTAACTCGATGTTTACCCAGTTGTTTGGCAAGTAGACTGTGAATGAAAATTGAAATTGTAAGGTGATTGTGATATTTTCAAATTTAATGAATGTACTTACGATGAAATATTTTTAATCCACACATAGTGTCCATGAATACCCGCCGTTGGTCCGTCGACGAATAATAAATTAATGTGGATTCTCATTTCCACTCCATCGCAGTAAAGTGGTCCAATTATTTTGTCAGATTCCTCATCATACCCGAAAACATTTAAACTTATGTGAGGGTTTCGATATTTTTCGAATTTCCATCGGGAATGCTAATCCATTGAAGTCAATCTTTATGTTATTCACCTCAATTATTGAGGACGTAATCTCAACACCATAACTATTACAATGGTATGATCTACTTATTGGTTTGAGGGCTGATATAATTGCCCACTTAAAACAGAAGGCATCATTGTTTTGTACATTAACAACTGCCTTTCTATTTTTTAATTTAAGCGGAAGCTCAAAATGATTAGATCCTTTTGTCGGATCACATTTGTAAACATTAAGCTCCAGCCTAATAATTCGTGTCAAGGTCCATCCACTATCCTTTTCCTGAAACTCACTCATTTTTGCGTCTATCACATTTTTATGCGATTCAAAGAAGCGGGTGAAGTCGGATCCAGTCGTAACCTGAGACATTGGGCTCTGGAACGATTTTATTTCTTGTTGAATATCATACTCTTTTATTAGCATGTACTCAGCAAACACTTCAAAATTGCATTTGGATGATAGGTGGGTAGTCATCACGCATTCCAAGTGTGGGATCAGTGCTAATCCAGCCTCATTTAGGAATTCAATAGGCATCCTTACATCCGCTCCCTCATTCTCAAACATGTATTGGAGAATACGTCCCTTGTACCCATTGACAATCTGCTTGATTCTGATAGAGTTGTATTTATGTATCTCGGTGCGAGCGTGGAAATGCCATTGCATACCTCCAGGTAGGTAATGCTGGCAGGAATAGCAATACTCCCCATTGATGGTGTTGGTGGTGTTGTTGAAGTTGTTAATGTACTCGGGATTCATGTTGATGTTTTTGTTTGTTTCTTTTTTTTTTATTTGATGGTTGAATGAAATAAAGTTTATTTTATTTGTAGTATTTTTGTTTTTAAAGTATTTGATTGTGTATTGTAAAATTGATTTTTACAATGTTGTTTAATAATAATTTTTGAATTTTACAATTTGTTTAAACAAACTTGATTTCGAAAGTTATTAACAATTTTCACTGCACAATTATTCACTTAACAATTTTTAAATATTGTTAACTTTGGAGAATCGCGGAGCCGATGTGTATCTTCGAGTCACAAACTAGAAGTGATTTTAAGGATTTTAGGTTTTTGGATGAAAACCGAGGAAAATTGAATAGTGGACGAATATCTATGGGTATTCATGGTGTGCTACCCTCATTGCATCTTGCTTATAATATTCGGCTTTTCTTTTAGATTTTCTATTTTATCTTCAAGTGTCTTGGAAATGGTGTTGTACTCTCGTCTGAATTACATCACGTTCCCATCCTTTTTAACGTTCATCACATCGTCCTTCCTCCGCTCCGATTTCGAATACATTCGAATTGACGAGACAAGTGGGCGCCACACCTTCGTTCGTTTTATAGATAGCGTGGCGCCTACGATCGTTTTACAGCTAGCGATGCTAGCTAGCGTGCAAGGCGCCTTCGATCTACAAATCGTTTTCGACTGCGACCCCGACCCCCTCACCGTCTCGTCTCGGGACACACGATCTCGAGAGCGTATCGTAGCACGTGTTCGTCATACGTTTGCACTCTCGATCTACGAATCGTTTTCGATTGCGACACCGACCCCGATCCCTCACCGTCTCGTCTCGACCTCGAGAGCGTATCGTAGCACATGTTCGTTGCACGTTTTCGTCCTCGATCTACGAATCGTTTTCGATTGCGACCCCGAGTGCGAGACCGATTGCGACCCCGACCTCGAGGGCGTGTCGGGACAAGCGATCTCGACTCCGACCCCGAGGGCGTCTCGGGACAAGCGATCTCGACCCCGACCCCGACCCCGACTCCGAAGGATTTGTCTGACGAAACGCCCCCGACCCCGATCCCGATCCTTTCATCGCCCCGTCTCGGGTCGCGTACGATTCGTCACACAAATCCCACACTTGTCATTTCCACAGCTAACCCTAATTAAATTGCATCTTTATTACCTCACACTTGACATTTCAATAGGTTACCCTAATTAAATTGCATCTTTATTACCCCTAAATTGACATTAATGACATGTGACCCTAATTAGTACTTACTTGTACAGAAATGTGTTATGTATAGAAACGTGTTATTCCAACTACTGTATTACAATACAAACCCAATATTTGTATGTGTTGCCGTCTGAAAGTTTCCTCCACTTTGAAGGGACACTTAGTAAAATTACTAACCAAAATTCGGGCACAAGTACAACAAATGATGTTGCCGGCTTACTTAAAAATAATTGCATGGCCTATTTTTTGGATGAAATAAGATATGAATTGAACGGATGCGAACTGGATAGAACACGGTTTACTGGAATCACATCTACTCTGAAAAACTTTCTTTCTATTGGCCGACAGGAGTCTCTATGTTATCGAATGCCGGGTGGAGTGGAGGAGAGAGTATATCTTCCGGAGGTCATTTCAGCTTTTCAATACCACTAAAAATGCTAATGGGATTCGCTGAAGATCATAAAAAAGTTATATTAAATTTTAAACATGAACTCATTCTCTTGCTAGCTAAAAATATGAATGATATGTTTGAAAAAACGGTCGGAGGTGTTGAATATAAAATTGCTATACAGAACATTAGTTGGAAAGTACCCCACATTGTTCCAAGCGATACTACTAAAATTAAAATGTTCAATGTAGTCAAAAGTGGAGCTACACTTCCACTTTCATTCCGCTGCTGGGATTGTTATATAAATCCCTCGTTGGTACAGGGGACTCATCATGTATGGAACGTTAAGCTAGCTGCAAATAGAGAACGTCCACGATTTGCAGTCATTGCGTTTACATTAAATGGTAATCTAATTACTAACAATTTAAGAAATGCAAAAGTGTATTTAAATTCTGAAGTCTATCCAAATGATATGTATGTACGTGAGATCCCAAGAGAGTTACTACAACCGGGAGCCTCGTGCACTTTTATCACCACTGGACTTCAAATCAAAGGCTCCTATTGTTGTTTTTGATCGTTCATATCAAAACGAGTCGGTCAAATCAGGGCCAATTGATGTTAAAATTTCAACTGAACTAAGAGTACCAAGTGAGTTGAATACAAAGGTATATTGTCTTCTCATTCACGATCGTCTAGTTGAATATACCCCACTGACCGGATTAGTTCAATGTATCGTATAATGATTTCTCAAAATATTTATTCATTCACCTTTTGAAAATCATTACGAGTAGACGTCAACGGAAAGAAATTTAAAAAATGATATTGATTGAAAACAAAACCAACTCCACAACTCATATTTCGATACAACAACTTATAACTGGAATAAATAATTTTATGAAAATGTTTAAGGATAAAATTTTTCCTGAGCACATGGAATATTTAACAGAATCATTGAAATATTTTAATAATAGAATATGTGATGGACCATTGGTTTCTAATGTTCATGGTCAACATTTCGCATCCTGCTGTTGGGCTCATAACGATGTGGAGGATGGAGTAGATACATGTGCCTGTCATTTCTATACTGTTCGCTCACAAAAATAAAAAAAAATTATAAAAATGTATGTTAATTTAGAGAATCGATTTTAAACAATGTATTTGGAAATAAAATTATGTTACATACAGAACATGAAAAGAAGAATAGTATATCTTTAAGGGAAATGGAATTTTTAGAGCATTATTGGGTTTTTCTTTCAGATTTTCTATTTTATCTTCAAGTGTCTTGGAAATGGTGTTGTACTTCCGTCTGAATTCCATAACGTAACGTTCATCACGTGATCCTTCCTCCGCTCCGATTTCGAATACATTTGAATTAATGAGATAAGTGAGCGTGGCGCCTTCGACCGTTTTACAGGTAGCGTTGGCCTTCCGAACATATTTCATCACATTTCGTAACGTTGATTCGTGTTAGACGTTCACATATTCGATAGTCTTGGATGTGACGCTGCGTCACGTTTCCGTCCTTTCGTTTCGTAACGTTTCGATTTAGTATGATGCGTTGCCCCACGACCTACGTTTTCGAGGTGGGTGTTCGCGCGTTCGTACGCTACGTTCGTTAAAGAGCGTTTCACGTTTTCGTAGGACGTCTTCGTCTCACGTTTTCGAGCACGATCTACGAATCGTAATTCGACTACGACCCCGACCCCGATCCCCTCACCGCTCAGTCTCGGGACACGCGACCTCGACCCCGACTCCGACTACGTTTTCGAGCTGAACGTTCACGTGTTCGATCGTTTTGGGTACAGCGCTGCGCCCCTGATTGATAATGTACGCTACGTGACGTGTGACGAACACGTTTTCGTCCACGATCTACGAATCGATTTCGACTGCGACCCCGAGTGCGAGCCCGACCACGAGGGCGTGTCGGGAGAAGCGACCTCGACCCCGACTCCGAAGAATCGATAACGGATTTGTATCACGAAACGCCCCCGACTCCGATCCCGATCCTTTCATCGCCCCGTCTCGGGTCACGTACGATTCATCACACATATCCCACACTTGACATTTCCACAGGTGACCCTAATTAAATTGCATCTTTATTACCTCACACTTGACATTAATGACAGGATACCCTAATTAACACTTCCTTGCATGAGGATTAGATTTGTGAGAAAACTTGATATTCCAACTACTTTCTTTTATTTCCACTGCAATATCCTTCCTCTTATCCTCCACATCTTTTTGCGCTTTGCAGCATAGCGTAGATGGACTGGGACGACGTTTTCCCCATACGTAGCACCAATCTTTATAAAATATTGGACCATCGCCTTAAAACCAGGTCCATTAATTGGTGAAAATGGTTGGCAATCTCTCACAACCCCTTCAGTGCATTTCTCCAACGCTTCCTTCTTGTCGTGGTCTGACAACTGACAACTTTGCACCATCCTTTGGTTGTTTTAATGCAATACAGCATTTATGCCGAGACAAATTTGATGTCTGATTCTTCTTATGCCTAAGAACACTACGACACTTTTCACAGAAAACCCATCCTTCGACTACGGTTTCATCGTCTTTTAAAATATCCCGCAAGATGTTCCAAATTAAACTTTTTCCATTGTGTATATTGGAGAGATGGTATGCTCCACTGTCAACTTTGTTTTTAATGCACTTGGATGTTTCTGCCATATTTTTTTTATTTTAATTGAAGAACGACAAATTGCTCAAAACACGTAAACCAATTATTAATTATCCGCAATGAAAATCACTTTTAGGACTGTTTATATTAATAGTTTTTTCACTTCTTTTCACAAACTATCTCTTGCAAATTGTTCACAACACGTAAGAAATTGTTTAATTTATTTATTTGTAATGAAAATCACGTTTTAAGACTGACAATGTTAATGACTTCTTTCACAACCGATCACAAGGATTGAAATCGAGATAAAACAATACCTCTGTTTGGTGACAGTGCATATATTTTTTATGATTTTATTGTTTTTTAGGTAAAGAAATAAAAAAAATTCCAAAAGGTTTAACAAGTACATTTACCAATCTGACCTGACCCGACAAAATGTAACGCCCATTCATACCTAATTAATATTATAATTCAATAGGAAATGTGGCAAATCCGGGTTTTTGCAGTGCAATTTTATGAGTATTTGGGTATTTGACATTCATCAAAAACCGGAAAATCCGAAATTGTATTACCTGTTTATAACACTATTTTAAATGCCTATATAATTGCAAAAGGGTATTTGCATATTTGTACAATTTTCATAAATTTTAGGAAAAACCAACTGATATTTTCTTTGGCCATTTGTAAAAGTAAAAACACTCAAAAATCGTTCACAAAGGCATACAATTTAACCGCGCGCCGCAGCGATTCACGAGCATCAAGAGAGGAAGTGGGGAAAAACACAAGTAAATTTAATTTCTACCCTATGGGTAGCTGGTATAAAAAATATTACCGCTATATTTTGCCTTACTCAAAATGGGTAGCGGGGGTCGAGTCTCAGTCGAGCACACTTGACTGTAGCTTTCTTGATTTTTTATGTTCTTGAATGATCAGCTTAAAAGTATGCAATATTTCGTTCTCCAATTGCAAATTTGTATGGCATAATTGCAGGTTTGTTTACATAAATAAAAACGTAAACAGCAAATTTTACTTATTTACCTGTTGAAATTCTCAAGTGGTTCTAGTTTCGGAGCCTCTCTAGTGGTTGTCACTGCCATGAACGATGGGTCAGTAGCTGGGAGTGATGCCTTAGGTTCTGGGTCCGCTTTTTGCGGACCAGTAGTTGTCCCAAACCGAACTCAACCTAAAGTAAATTTAAGCTTTTGGCTTAGGCATTTTGATTTGTCCATTTACGTAGCTTGAGTTTTATTGTTTATTCTTAACGAATTGGAGAATATCTAGATCGGTATTTAGCTCCAATTGATGTCGTTGAAAATACTAAAATATAGATATAGATTTGTTTAGAAGTGGATCCTAATGTTGCGATGTTTTTGGACTGTTCTGGTTTTGTACTGGTTGTGATTCTGATTCTTGTTCATGGTTCAATTGAATTGAATTGGTTCATTGAAATTGTTATTAATTTCGACAATTTCTCTAGCATATCTATCAACTTCTTCGGTGGGTGTTTCTTCTGCCTTAAATGCTGATGTATTAATTAATTGTGAAAAGAAATAGGCATCGCTTGAGGTATCTATTGAGGGATCTAAAGATTCATTATTGTAATTGGAGGTTAGGCTGTCAAATGAAAATATGGAAGTTTCTGATGGGGTTGAGGGTGTTGAAGTACTATATTTTATTTGTTTATCAGAAATTAAGGATACGCAAAACTCTTTTACTACGTCCAAATCAGCTGTTTGCATTGCAATAGCAGGAGGGTACAAAAAAAATGCTACTTTATGCCACAAACAAAAGTTTTCCACCCATACCTTATCAATATTTTCTAAAATGGTCGGCAATCTTCAACAATCCAGTCAGCACAAACTTTGGTTGCTTCCGTTTTGTTTTCAGCAGACACTTGTTTTAGCACAATTTTTTTATTTATTTCCTTGCAGCATTTGTGCCTTTGCAAGTTCGACGTTTGTCCGTTTTTGTATTTTAACACAACCGACCAAGTACGGCAAAACACAAAACCGGGCATAATTTGGTCAAGTTAATTTTTTATTTCTGATAGAATGTTCCACAGAGAACTGCGTCCTTTACGTTGACCAGAAAGACTATAATCACCGCAATTAATTTTTTGTAACACAATTTTATTGTTCTCCATTATTTACAATATTTTAATTAATCTGTGAAGCGTACGAAACACGTGCTACTCGGCAGAAAACAATACAACTTTCTACAAATACATACATACATATGTGTACCCGAAGAGTGTACCCGAAGAGTGTACGAGTACATGAACACAATTTGACCGAACACCGGTTAGCAAATACATCAATCATGTTTGAGTATGATTGAGCTTCGGGTATTGGTATCGTTCATACAAAAATCATGTATGGGCCGATTACTCGTGATTGAAACTTGTTCGTCGGCATTGAGTTGGAAACGAAAAGTTCAATACGTATACCCGAAGCAAACGCATTAAATCAAACAGAGTACTGAATCAGTACTCGAGTATGAGCAAAAATGTTATACTCGTTGCAGCTCTCTGCTATCTACCAAATTGACAGCAACAATCTGTCAAGTTGGCAGCTCTAATCTGCCAAGTTGAATTCTTCAATCTGATTAGTTCATCAAATAAATGAACAACAATCTTAAGCAACATTCGGAAACTGTTCAATTCAATTGCTAATTTTTAACCAAATCTTTATTTTTCTTTTTTTTCCTCAATCTCTAGACCAACGAAGGAAATTTGTTGCGTGTGAATCAGAGATTTTCGTTCGATACACTTGTACTCATGAGTATGAGTGTCAAAAAATAAAAATAAGGTCTAGAGATCTGTTTAAACACTTTGGAATACCATTAATCTGAAACAATGATACTTCGAAAAGAATATCAATAAAAACATGGGATATAGAGGGGAAAAGTCCATTAAAATTCTTGGCCGAATGTCACGATATACCAGCAATATTGAAATCACCAAGGGCTATAAAGTGATCACGATCAGAAAGCATGTTAGAAATGTTATTAATTATAGAAAAATGAGCTAAATACAGAGCATCATCTGAAGTAGGGGGGATATACGAGCAAGAAATAAAAATGTTAAAACTACCAAAGTTTACAGCAACTAGCTCAATTTCAGAAGTGTGATCAATAAATTTTGAAGAAAACAATTTAAACCCCACCACCACGACGTTTCTTGCGGTCACGTCTGTATAAGGAAAATCTACTAGAAAAGATTTCCGTATCAAGAATGTCATTCTTTAAACATGTTTCTGTAAAGGCAATTACATTGAAAGGGAAAGATATACTATTTAAATATAGGTCAGTAAGTTTACTGCAAATGCCTCTTACACTCTGATAGCCAAGAAGTAAAGAGGATATTAGTTTTTGAACTGACAGACATAGAAGAAGGCTTTGAATTAGAATTCTTGTTACTATTAGCTAAGAGAAACCGGAGACCGATTTTTCTATTTAGCTACAATTTCTTTGACTAATAGGTGATCCGACCAAACTCTTTACTGCACATCATGCCAAATTGTTCAGTAGGAACACTTATTTTAAAAGACGAAATTTCTCGCTCATACGAGAAATTAAATTTGTCCTACCTAACACTGGCTTGCAAAGCAAAATCACTGAGAGAGCGCGGGCCGAGCGAGACACAAGATCAGTGTTGCCAATTTAGCTATTGATCTGTCGGTTTTCAAAAGCAAAACGCGGGATAAATTGAAAACTAGTGGCTAGTAGGAATTATTAGCTATTTTCAAAACAAAACTGAACGGAACTTTAGTTTTTTTTAAAAACATTTGGTGCCTTCTTGTGTTTTTATGTTTTACGAAACCGCACCTTAATAACTTCCAGTATTTTTGCATTGCAATGGTAAAAAAAAACATCGATATGCCAAAAAATCTTTACATTTTTATCGATTTTTACTAGTATTATATCATGACCATCCGGGTATTTCACAATTTCCAAAATGATCGTGTGTGACAGTTAAAATGATCAAGATTTATAAACAAAAGCCGCTATGGTTGTAAGACCCCGTATATAAGGATTGGTTAACTCTAGATGCAGCCGATGATCAAAAATGCTTTTGAAAATATTGCAAATCCAGCGAAACTTTGCGATTTGCAACCAAGACAAACAGCCATAAGTCTTCGTCATCTCCGTTTTCACAGACGAACAAAATAACGTTTGTTCCGTACGCATTCTTTGGCCAGACCCATAGACCATTTTGGATTGTTGTGCGCGAACAATTTTCACGATGACGGTGCTATAAATCCTTACAGAACAAAGTGCACCAGAATAGGGCATGATTGATGAAATTTAGTACTCAAAAATACTTAATAAATAAATCAAGTTAATAAAAATATTGTTTTACTAAAGTAACTTTATATTTTGGCTGTCATCCTAATTTTCTGGCGGTTTCTAGCATTTATCATATGTTACTTTAGCTTTTATATGACCAGAAGAGTTGGCAACACTGCACAAGATATACAATAGCCAACAACAAAACCAAGAGAGGGAGAGTTAACTTTTCTAATAGAGTTGAGCGCGCAAGAATAGCAAGTGAAAAACAAAGTGCAGCGGCAACGAAAACAGAAATGTTGTTTTGCAAACAAATCAAACCAAATTTTCACCACACAGTTTGTATGGTATTAATGATTTAACAATCAGTAGTTAAACACAAGTAAGAGAGTAAATTATTTTTAAATTGACTGTTAACAAATATTAAAGTGTATGAAAATCAAAAAAAAGAAAAAAAAAAAAAAAGTCCGACTGCGACTGCGAGCGAAATGAATATGTTCTCATTTGTTTTCTTTGTAGTTTGCTGGCTTCTGGTGGATAAGTGCCGCATTGAAAGTCTGCTGGTCGTTGTCACCTTAGATGGTATGCTCCTATGGCGCCATAGAGTGTATGTATTGATGGGAACGGCATGTTTGCACGTATTAGCTGATGACAACTTCCAATGTTCTTTACTGTATTGACATCTATGCGCCGCATCAAGGGCCCTCTGCTGCTGCTCGTCGAGATCTATGTTGTATTGCTGGCTGCCCAACAAGTGTGCTTGAAGCTTAATTGCAAAGACCAGGCCTCCGCGTGGAAAATCAACTTTAAGAAACTTTTGGCAGATTAGTGTTAATGAATCCAAACAATACCTTTAGTTTATCTTTAATTATATTTTGCTGGACATCATTTAATTTACCATCATTAATATTTTGCAAAACAAACTGCTGCACAGCAGCTTGTAGGCGGTTGTTGACGCTCCAAACATCAAGCAACGTTCTATGAAAAAACAAGTAAGAAAGCTACAGTCGAGTGTGACTGTGAGAAACCCGCTACCCATTTTGAATAAAAGAAATATATTTTGCGGTATTTTTCTCAAAATATACTGAATAGACCACAAAAATACTAAATATATACCAACTTGTATATTTGGTATTTTGATATTGTACCGCATTCAAATATACCATAGACTGCACAATATACCAGATTGTCAGCCAAAGCAACTAAGACCCCTAGTAAGTAGGCGTTTTTGCCCATACAAAAGTATTTCTTTAAAAACTTCGACAATTCTTATCTGATCGCAACCAAATTTTCAGGAATCATAACTGTGAGCAACTGAGACCCCTTGTAAGTAGGCGTTTTTGCCCATACAAAAGTATTTCTTTAATAACTTCGACGCTTTTTATCTGATCGCAACCAAATTGATTGGCGGGGTCGGAAGTGGGCGTGGCAAAATTTTGAAAGAATCTTGATCTGCGTGCAAACATAGCAAATGCTGTCGAAAAATTATAGCTTTATCTCTTATAGTCTCTGAGATCCAGTGTTTCATACGGACAGACGGATAGACAGACAGACGGACATGGCTAGATCGTCTCGGCTGTTGACGCTGATCAAGAATATATATACTTTATAGGGTCGGAGATGCCTCCTTCTACCTGCAGCACAATGTTATAATACCCTTCTACCTTATGGGTAGCAGGCACAAAAAGGCTTTATCACGTTGATTGCTTCTGACCAAAACACAAATCAGCTGTGTCGGCAGCAAGAAATAATGGGAAAGAAACGTTCCGATAGCAAAACGATGACCGAAAACTTGTAAAAACCAGAGCACCTATTCCTATAAGTGACTACCGGAGCATGCTTGAGAGCTATAATCACTAATCCTACAATTCATACATAGATGCGTCATTTCATTCAACCAAAACGTATCATTAAAAACAGTATTATTGCGACCCTAGACGAGCCGAGCGCTGCGATTCGAACACCAGAGCCTCTTCGGCTCATTCGAAAATTCGAAGTTTTAACGCAGCGCTGGGATACTATCGATGGTCGCGCCATTCGATAGTTTCGATGTTTTCAAAGCAAAAATTCGATAGTATCGATAGTATTGTCATATTTACTTCATTTTTTCCCATACATAGGTTTTAATGTTTTTTAAGCTATATACATAATAAAAAAGAGAAAAAAGATCAAAATTATTATATCTTATCATTAACATATTATAAGGTAACTTCAACAGAGATCATAAAAAATGCAGGTCATTTTGATATAAAATTAAAAAACAAAAAAATTATTGTATCCAGGAATTTTTCTGCAAAAATAACAAAATGTCCACATTATTCGCCTTAAGCGAAGCTCTGCGGTTATTTATAACGAGTCCAGCCTTGCTGAACATACGTTCCGACCAGAGCTTGCAAATAACTGTCGACCGTTTCTCGTTGTCCGCAAATAAGTGTCTCTCTCTGACACTTTACGAAAAGACTCAGAGAGCAACCGTTTTATAGGTTCTTGAATAAGATCGCTCGCGCTCAGACCGAAACCCTTTTTTTCTATTCTGTTTTGTTTCGGTTGTTCCAAGACCGTTTTGTCGTATTCAGTGAAAATAAAAGTCTTTTGCGTATGTATTGGTATACATTCACACGCATAGGCAAGCAAATCTTGAAGCGTTCGTTTTGCAGACGAAATACAGTAGAATCCGGTTATAACGAAGCCGCTTATAGTATCCGTCCGGTTATTGTGACGAAAACTCGAACGACCCATACAAATTAAATTGATTAAAACATTAATTAATTGTATTTAAAAAACCTATGGCAACTATAAAATAAACAAAATTTTATTTTTCTCCTTTTGATTAGTGGGTCTTCCGGATATATCGACGGTCCCTTGAAAGTCGCTATAACCGGATTCTACTGTATTTCGTCTGCAAAACGAACGCAACAACAACGAAAGTAAGTGTGAAGACCGTTTGCGTTGAGTTTTTCGGGCAATCGGTCTTTTGCTGACTCTCTTTGTGCGAGCGTTTCTTGTTCCGCTCTTTACGCACTGCTCATTGAACGACCGAAATACAAAGAGCTTAACGAAAAGCGCTCAACAGAAAACAGAAATGAAGACAGCAAAAGTCTCTTGCTCAGAGCGAGAGCGAAAGAGTACGAACTTTTTCGGTTGTGCTCGCAACGAGAGCACAACAAAAAAAACGGTCGACAGTTATTTGCAAGCTATGGTTCCGACTCATTCGAGGTTGCGGGACACATAAATATTTCGGTACTAATTTTTTAAAATTAGATTCATTATGCTGAAATAAAAGAAATGTTATTTATGTTTTTCCTTATGTTTAGTGAAAACTGGAACACTTACCTTCCAGAATTCTAGGGGATCTACATTTTCTTCACAGTGCTTTAAATTAAAGTACTGTCTGAGATCGATAATCGCATCTGTTCTTTTCGAAGTTGGTAATTCACTAATATTTTTTTTGAAGAAATGTGAATAGGGTTTGGCGGTTTTGAGAAGGTGGTGGTGGCTCTGCTGCATGGGGTACGGAATCACAAGAGTTGTTAATGACATTTTCCAAAAAGTTTTCGGCCTGTACAACGTTAAATGGAGAACGGAAGATTTGTTTTTTTTTTAATCTTGGGTCAGCAAATTCAGCCTGGTAACAATGCTGTCCATCAAAAATGTACAGGCTGCTAATCCCTCACTAGACTTAAGGCTCTGCTTTAAAGTGTCCAAAGTATGTAACAGACCACATGTTATGGGAATACATAACGAAACCGTCACTGTAGAATTGGAAGATACTTGCTTTGTTGCAGTATCCAATGGAGCAAGTAATTGTACCAGGTCCGTTAGGATGTCCAATTCGTCTAAAGTGAACGGTTGTGGAGCTTTTGATGTACTCAACCAAACTTTGCCGATTGCATGGGTTTTTAAAATTTTTTCTATCATAAGGTAAGCACTGTTCCATCGAGTAGGAACTTCCTGCTTCAGACTATATTTCATGTTCCCATCCTGGTAGTCTTTCAGCTTTTTATACGCTATGGAACTGGATTCAAAATATGTAACTGTAGTTTTGCATTTGTTTAGGATAGGGACCAAACAGTCTAGCTTGAGACATCCTTGCACCACTAAATTTAATGTATGGGCAAAACATGGTAAACTTCTTTTTTGGAGCAATTCACACGCCTTGATCACGAAGTTCGCATTATCTGTAACTATTGCCACAATTTTGGATGATATGTCCCACTTGTCAAAAACGGCTTGCAAACTGTCCTTAATATTATCTGCTGTGTTTCTGAGAGCAATTTATTTATAGACAAAACGGCAGTTTGCAGCTTAAACTCGTTTGAGACGAATGTGCATGTCACTGTCATATAGGCTTCATTAGCTTGTGATGTCCATAGATCCGTGGTTTTTCTTTGTTTTTCCTCGAATTGCTCTGCCATCAAAACATTTTGCAAGGTCTTTCGAGAGGTTAACTTGTACCGGGGATCAAAAACATTCAGCATCTCGCGAAAGCCAGTATCTTCCACAACTGAGAACGGGCGCATGTCTGTGGCTACGTATTTCATGACAGACCTATCAAGTTCAGCTTTTCAGTATGAATTTGAATCATAGGATGTAGTTACAAAAGAATCTATTTTTTTTTAAGTCGACGGCAAATCATCAGCGCCTAATGTTGGATGTATGCGCTTCATGTGGTCGAAAAAATTCTATGTGTTCCCGCTTGTCTTGTACACCTTATGACAAAATACGCACTTTGCCGACTTACCATCATTTAATCTAGTAAAAAACTTTCACACTTTTGATTTCCCAACTCTGGATTTTTTCGGTCCGTTGTTCTCTTCGTCAGAGCTGTTTTCGGCTGATTTATTGATATCTACGCCTGTATACATAGATAAACAAGTAAGAAAGCTACAGTCGAGTGTACTCGACTGTGAGATACCCGCTACCCATTTTGAATAAAAGCAATATATTTTGCGGTATTATTCTCAAAATATACCAAATATACTGCAAAGATACTAAAAATATACCAAATGGTATATGTGGTATATCGATATAGTACCGCATTCAAAATATACCATAGACGGCACAATATACCAGATTGTCAGCCAAAGCAACTAAGACGCCTAGTAAGTAGGCGTTTTTGCCCATACAAAAGTATTTCTTTAATAACTTCGACAATTTTCATCTGATCGCAACCAGGAATAAAAACTACTATAGTTATTATTATATATACCAAAATTTGCAACACTAGCTTTTAAATTACGCTTGTTATTCGATTTTTTTGATTTGCGGCGGCGGAAGTGGGCGTGGCAAAAATTTGAAACAAACTGGTCTGCGTGCAAACATAACAAATGCTGTCGAAAAAAAATTATAGCTCTATCTCTTATAGTCTCTGAGATCTAGGTGTTCATACGGACGGACGGACAGACGGACAGACGGACATGGCTAGATCGTCTCGGCTGTTGACGCTGATCAAGAATATATATACTTTATGGGGTCGGAGATGTCTCCTTCTACCTGTTACATACATTTCCTGTCGGCACAAAGTTATAATACCCTTCTACCCTATGGGTAGCGGGTATAATAATAATTACGTCGTATATATGACCAAAAAATATTATAATTACCTTTTCTTTTGAGATTCACAAACTTGTCCATGTTTAGAGCCACCACCCCTTTCAATTTAAGTTAAGCTAAAATGCGCTTTTAGTAGAAAAGATATAATATCCAATTTTTTAAATTCTCTTACCCAAATTCCGCAACCAAACCTCGTGTTTTATTAAATGTCAGTGATGTAAAAAATGCCCAGCACCATCGATAGTGTCAAAACAACTATCGATGGTGGCTCAGAAAAGCAAAAATTCGATATATCGATAGTGCCATCGATATTATCCCAGCTCTATAATCGCAGTTCAAATGCGGAGCGATGAGCACGAGCGTATTTCGTTGCGCTGTGCTTTCGTTTCTGTGTATGCGTGTATCTACATGCTCGCCTATTTTAGTATGTGTATGCATATGAAGTTTTGCAACGTGCAGTTGCCTCACTGACAAGCAGATAGCGCACGTCAATTTTGTTTTGCCGCGACGAAAGTCTCGAAGATGAAGTCGAGTGACTGTTCGTGCCTTCGACTCTTTGTGCCTATATAGTGGCAATTTAAAGCCAACGAAAATCAAAGTGCGTTGGCTTTACTCGTAATGTGTTGGCTGGTGTAGAAAAGTGCTTGAGTTCAAATCCCGTCCTTTTTTATTTATATTTTATTTTCATTTTTTACAAATTAAAAAATGTAAATATTCATTTTTCTTTATTTATTTTTTAATTTATTATTTTTTTTATTAAAACTTTTGATTCAATTTTTTACAAAATATAAAAATAAAAACAATATTTTTTCAGAAAATATATACAAAATTATACTTTTTTTTAATTATTAGCCGATGAAAAACAATTATTATTTATTTCAGCAATATTATCTAATTCTAAATACCAAACGGTCTAGAATTGGGGTGGGTTGTATGCGTGTGTAGCTTGCCCGTGTGTATGTGTATACACATTGCAAGAGTTGTTGTTGCAACTACAAGTAAATTGCACGCGCTAATTATTATTATTGTTTGTCGCCACTTGAATTAGTTACCGATTAAGTAAATTTACTTGATCGGTATCCAGGCAACACCACGAGGAGGCCATTGGAAGTGCAATGGAGTCTTTAAATGACCTTAGAGTCGACTTGAGATGATTTATAAATCTCCATGTTCCCCACCTTATCTAATTATTTGTGTTTGTTTACGTTACCCTACATACATATGTATGTAGTACATACTATGTACATATACGGACTGACGAACTTGGCGTTGACGACTTTGCGATTAATAGGGCTTCTTAGTTTTTTATTTTAAAAATTTTAAAATTTCTACTTTTCGGGTGCTTTTCAGCTTCTCACCACATAGCTCCTCCGTTAGCCAAATACTGTTCTTTCGAAGCAGGACGAGTATAAAATAATTTACTATAAATAGTCGGTCCTCATTGCATGTATGCCATTTTGAATACCACTTTGAGTATTTTTCCACGCTTTCCGCTTGCGCAATACATTCATTTACGACAGTTTCCTTAATTTTTCGGGCATATGGATTATTTAAAAAAAAAATTGTGAAATACCATGTAGTGTAGTTTTAATAATTCGTAGATGTCGTCTTGTGGGGCTTTTAATTTTAAATTATTATTAAAAGATTTAAAATTTGTAATAAACAGGAAATGTGCGCTCTGTTCAAAATCCGCAAGTTCGTCCTTTAATAAAATTATTTGGCAAATATCACATTTACATTTCAATTGTGATTTATATATCAAAAATCCGATAAAATATCTTAGTGCATTCTTACTAGCGTAACTGAGAGCTGGTTGTGCATATTCCATTTCGATTTCATTATCCATATCAAATATATAAGTTTCAATGCTTAGCTCTAAATCTTTGCTATCCGTCTGATCTTGGTAATTTGCTTTGTCTACCATTTCTTTCCTTGTTTCTTCTATAACATTTAATAACATATCATCATCTGGCTCACAATTTCCAGTTGTTTTTCTTGACGTGATGATTTTCATTGTCAACATCTTGGAAATTATTGCATTGAATTCAAACAGCATTGGATTATTATTAGTAGCGCATCTACTTCTTATTAAATACAAAAAATATTCCAGTGGATCCTGATTTAGTCTTGACAATATTAACAAGTTAGAAAGCTACAGTCGATTGTGCTCGACTGTGAGATACCCGCTACCCATTTTGAATAAAAGCAAAATATTGCGGTATTATTTTCAAAATATACCGAAAATACTAAAAAAATACTAAAAATATACCCAATGGAACGGACAGACAACCAAACGGACAGACGGACATGGCTAGATCGTCTCGACTGTTGACGCTGATCAAAAATATATATACTTCATAGGATCGGAGATGCCTCCTCTACCTGTTACATACATTTCCTGTCGGCACAAAATTATAATACCCTTCTACCCTATGGGTAGCGGGTATAAAAACAAACACGCAAAAAATTTGGCATCGCCAATGCGGCGCACAACTAACCGACTACTCGGTGGCGAAACTCATTCTTGCAATGCTTCGCCGTTCGGATACGGTAAATTTTCTACTCATGCCTTCACCACATTTGCCAAGCCCGTTTTACACAATGTCTCACTCAGTCAGTCAGAACTTTGAGTGAGAGTACCAAATGCTGTTTTGACTGTATTCATGCAGACCTCTGCATGCATATATATACGATCATAAGACGCAATATAATTATATATTCCCGCCGCTGCCGCTGCGATTTATTCGCTGTGGTGTAAGAGATCATTAAATCTCTTAAGCTACAACGCCGCTGCGATTATTTCACGTCTTTTGCCATTCACACGTTCACTAATGTAAACAAGGGCAAAAGTGGAGCTGCATATTGAATGCGTAAAAAAAACAGTTGCATTCAGTTTGATGCTACATTTCCACAATTATATTTGTATGCTCCTTTTGTTCTCACCAAATTTTATTCACATTTAATTAAAATTTTTTTTATATTTTTTTTTAATATATTCCCACAGAACACCAGGTGGCTGATGCCCGCTGCAAGATTTTAGACCCTAAGGAGCGCAATGGGTCTCACAAATTAAAACTATGTATTTATAATAATATAATTTTTTATACAACTGTCCGAATAAGAATGTTATTGTAATACTAATTTTTTTATTGTTCAAAGTATCTTTTGAGGAGGTGTATTGAAATATACCAATTTGGTATTTCTCATTACAAAAGATTCTTGAACAACCGTGAACTGGTCACACTAAAAGTGTTTCGCTCTCTGCTCTTTAAGCTCTCTTCCCTTTTGTATTTTTGACGGACAAGTTGTACAGGTAAAGAAATATAACAAGAATTAATTTAAAACAAAACAACCACTCGCCTTATTTAATTGACTCAATTGTTCTTTTCAAGATGAGCGGCAACAAAGCAGTCGTGGTGCTAATTTGCCGCACATGCACCCGGGCATGTACAAAATACAAATCGCTGCAATGTGAGTTCTTGCTCTTTCAATTCTGATTCTGCCTTCTTCATGCGAAAGTAATTTCTGCGCTCATCATAATTTTCGTTCTCGCCGCCGCCCGTCGTCCCTTCTCTTCCCCCACCTTGAACATCCGTTGGCGTTGTGGCTGTGGCCCGCGGCACTTGCACAGCCAAGATAGGGACGGACGACGTGTATGTAAATACCCCGTAAGGATGAGCCATCTTTAAATAATTTTTAGAATTTTTTTAATTGCCAGTCTAGGAACTTTAGAAATTGAGTTTACTTTTCAGTTTACAATTCGTAGAATTCAGTCGACTTCTATCATAAATGAAAATATGCTGCTTGGGTGACTTGACAGCTTTTCCTATCTATCAAATTGACAGCTCCAATCTGTCAAGTTTTCAGCTCTAATCTGCCAAGTTAAATTCTTCAATCTGATTAGTTCATCAAATAAATGAACAACAATCTTAAGCAACATTCGGAAACTGTTCAATTCAATTGCGAACTTGTAACCAAAATTATAGCTCTATCTCTTATAGTCTCTGAGATCTAGGTGTTCATACGGACAGACGGACAGACACACAGACGGACAGACGGATATGGCTAGATCGTCTCGGCTGTTGACGCTGATCAAGAATATATATACTTTATAGGGTCGGAGATGCCTCCTTCTACCTGTTACATACATTTCCTGCCGGCACAAAGTTATAATACCCTTCTACCCTATGGGTAGCGGGTATAATTATATTACCACAACCAAATATATAAATTTTCTGTATTTATATATTAAAGTGATTGATTATTATAATGAAATATCACTATTCGGATTATTAGATTATTATTAAAATTCTACAATAATAATTCTATGAATTATTATATTTATAGACTGAAATTTTGAATTTTGAAATCTTGAATATTTCTTATACTTTAAATTAGAATATTTATTCTAAAAATCTTTGAGAACTTGTGTTTATATATCTTATAATTATGATTATTATAATTCAATTTGTGCAAAAGAAATCTGCAATAGCATTTCGTTAAAGATTATAACGATTATTATTTCTAATTTTTATTAATCAACTTTTTGTTGAACTTAATTTTTATTTTATAATTTTTGTAGAATGTCTTAAAATTTTGGAAAATAAAAAAAATTAAAAAATCGGGAAAATTTTGAAAAAAAAATTAAAAAATCGGGAAAATTTTGAAAAATAAAATAAAAAGTATTGGGCGAGCGTGATCTGCTGTGGCTTGATCTCGCTGATGATCTGCTGGTAGTAACCCCCGGCGGTGATCGTTGCCATCGTGTGTTGCTGCGGCTGCGCGGATATCGTGTGTATTTGGGTGGCTATCAAGAAGCGAGGAGGGAATCGAATTGTAGTGACGATATATAATAATATAATTAAAAATATAATTAAAAATACCTGTAGAAATAAATCCTCCTCCTCCTTCTCTTTAATTGTAGCTCCTTGACTTTGAGTCTATGCTTCTCATGCATATTTTCGATAGCTAGACTTGCTTTCGAAACCTCAAGTCTCTTGGCCTCTATGGCCAGCTCTTGCTCTTTCAATTCTGATTCTGCCTTCTTCATGCGAAAGTAATTTCTGCGCTCATCATAATTTTCGTTCTCGCCGCCGCCCGTCGTCCCTCCTCTTCCCCCACCTTGAACATCCGTTGGCGTTGTGGCTGTGGCCCGCGGCACTTGCACAGCCAAGATAGGGACGGACGACGTGTATGTAAATACCCCGTAAGGATGAGCCATCTTTAAATAATTTTTTGAATTTTTATAATTGCCAGTCTAGGAACTTTAGAAATTGAGTTTACTTTTCAGTTTACAATTCGTAGAATTCAGTCGACTTCTATCATAAATGAAAATATGCTGCTTGGGTGACTTGACAGCTTTTCCTATCTATCAAATTGTCAGCTCCAATCTGTCAAGTTTTCAGCTCTAATCTGCCAAGTTAAATTCTTCAATCTGATTAGTTCATCAAATAAATGAACAACAATCTTAAGCAACATTCGGAAACTGTTCAATTCAATTGCGAACTTGTAACCAAAATTATAGCTCTATCTCTTATAGTCTCTGAGATCTAGGTGTTCATACGGACAGACGGACAGACACACAGACGGACAGACGGATATGGCTAGATCGTCTCGGCTGTTGACGCTGATCAAGAATATATATACTTTATAGGGTCGGAGATGCCTCCTTCTACCTGTTACATACATTTCCTGCCGGCACAAAGTTATAATACCCTTCTACCCTATGGGTAGCGGGTATAAAAAGTACGCATCACGTTCACTCCATACATCTTGTGCCAGCATTAAAATCGAATTTATTGATAGTATATTGACATTTCATTAAATAGTCTTTCATTTCCATCATATAATTTTCCGTGTCACTATTTTGTTGAACAGCAAACCTATTTGGATTTTTATCATATAAATTGTTGCTATTAAGGCAATCAAACAGCTTATTAATCCTTTCAATAACCTTGGCTGTGGAGAGTGCTACATTTTCGCAATCAATGATTCTTCCATTTTTAATTAAGGTATAAACGGCTGATGCTACTGTGTGGCTAAATACCTGCGTGGCATATTTAACTTTCATTTTTTCAAAGGAATTAGGATATACGTGATTCCTTGATATCTTAGGGCATAATCGAGCTGAACTGTTGTTTGTGTCAATCTCAAATAATTTAACTACATTTTGCCATGAGACCTGGCCATCTGGGGTCTTAATCGAATTACGCATTAAAATATTCCAAAGGGATTTGAATAAATGGGGGACATCATAAATTGTGTGAATTTTCTGCTCATTAACAAAAAAGTATGGTGTTTCGTCATTCACTCCATATTTGGTTAAGGCTCCTCTGCTATTCGGGCCTTGATCACATACCACTGCTCTGATAGTTAGGCCTATGTTTTGTGCGACAATTACATATATTTTTGTTAATAAGTTCTTTAAATTTGATGGCTGACTGTCCAGTGGATGTAGCAAAATAGCTTAAAACAAATTTCCAAATGGCATAAAAACGCAAATCTGCTTGCATAGTTCTCCTGATTTTTCATAGCCATCGTCCACAAACACTTCGCCATGGTGGAAATTATATTGTAGTCCTTTCCGTATTGACATCTCATCAAATAATAATACGGCATTCTTACTGTTGCCATCCATTTTTGAAAATATTTCTTTCAATGCATTTATTATCATTCAGACCCGGAGTCATATTTTTGATTGGTGCCCATCTCAGTAACGATGATTTCGATGATAGATTCAATTCAAGATCATCCCTCATTTTTGAGCTATTAGTCTTTCTTTATCTTGCCACTTTTTTTTCATTGCTCTTTATCAACATCTTTCAAAATGTTTTTGAATTCTCTGATAGTCCTTTCTTGTCAAGAATTCTAAATAGATTGCTGTCATATTTTTATATTTTAAATATTTAAGATTTCTTACGTTCTCCTTTCTTAATTTCATTTGTAGCAGCCTTATTTTCTTCGTATACATATGTATTATTCTTTCATTTCTGTTTATTGAGTTCCTTAATGGTTGACCAGTATTTGTTCCTATAATGCATTTCGTTTTGGTCTTATCTTAGGCAATTGTCCCAAATGTTATTATCATTATTATTAGTTGGTATATCTACATCAACTTTGCTTACGGAGCTTTTGTTTTCATATATTGGGCTCTCTGCCATTTAGATAATATTGCTGAAATAAATAATAATTGTTTTTCATCGTATAGAAATCTGTTAATTTATTGTCCCCACAAGCAACCAGATAAATAAGAACACTTTGATTTTATGTTTTATGAACCGCACAAACTCGCTGTCAAAACTGAAGTGACGCGCTAATTAGACGCGTGCACAAAAGTGAAGGAATGTGTGAGAGGGACGACCAGAAGGCTCCGTTGCCGTTGCCTCTTGAGATCCCTTTCCACCAATACATACACAATATATGTAATGCGCGAATATCAATATAACTCTTGCACTTGTATGTATTTACATACGTATTTTTCAACACGCCACCTCAAGAGTTACATTGATATACCTCAGTAAAATTGATATTTGTGCATCATATTTTGTTGGTTTATTTTTTAACTTTTACTTGGCGCATTTTTTTTCAATATTTTTTTTCAATAGGTAGTTGGTATTGAAATTTGATAAACATGATTTTTATTAAATTATAAAATGTTTAATACATACAAAATTTTATCGAAAAAATTGTTCAGCGAAAGTTGATATTTGTGCAAAATTGAAAAAACGCAAAATATTAAGGAACTAAGTAACAAAATGACTTGAGATTATTATTTTAATATGGTATTGAATCTCCGTTTTCATGTACGACCAATTCTAAACGTTGGGGCATTGAGTTTACTAAGATTTGGAGCGTGTTTGTGTCGATGGGATCCCATTCTTTAACAATGGCTTCCTTCAAGCCCTTCAATGACTCAAAGTGTCTTCCACCATTGTAAACTTTTGCTGACAGGATGCCCCAAAGGTTCTCAATTGGGTTTAAGTCCGGACTTATTGCTGGCCGCTGAAATAGGGGTATATTTTTCGATTCCAGGAACGACATCGTATACCTCGCAACGTGTATAGGAACGTTATCCTGTTGAAATATCAAGTCCTCGCCATGCAACTCTTCTGCAAATGTATAAGCTCATTTTCTAGGAGATCCGTATACATTTGCGCATTTATCCGTCCAGGTACAAAGCATATAGGAGACTTTTCTTTAACACTAAAAGCGACCCAAACCATAAGTGAGCCACCACCGTGGTTTCGTTTATGGCAAGTCTGTCTGTCTCTTTCTTGGATGCCTAGGATCCCTCCAATACTTTTGGTTACCGTCTGGGCCGTCCAGAATAAACTTTCTCTCATCGCTAAAAATCACTTTTTCAAATTCATTTTCCCAAAATTTATACTTTTCGCAAATTTATACTTTGGCATTCTTATGTCTTGGTAAGAGCTTTGGTTTGTGCACCTTTGCATCATACTGCAAGTTCAAATTTTTTTACAAATCTGTTGCACTCTTTGTCTGCTTAATGGCAACTGCAATTCCGCTTTTATTTGTGCACAACTCATTGTCTTAGCTGTTGCCAAGGCTCGAATGTGCCGTTTAGTGCGCGCGCCTATTTTCGAAACGGCTCCCTTGCGGTTCGTTTGCGCATATTTCTCTGGGTTTTTTAAATAATTTCCAATTGTATTGCGATGCCTATTGATTCTTTTGGCAATTTTGCCAACTTTAACGCCAAACTCAGCCATTGTTTTAATTTGAGTCTTCTCTTTTTCCCTTAATTCGAGTGCACGCGGCATTTTTAATCAATAATTTTAGAAATCTCGCAAAAATGATCAAAAATGGAAACAATATAAACTTTTTACATTAAGAAATGAACAATTTCTTAAAATAAACCACTTTTTGCTGGAGGTCAGTTGACGTGTCGAGCTCAAAATCTAAATGCAGAACTTTGCACAAATATCAACTTTCTACTAAACGCATGACTTTGTCTTCTTCTAAATGCTAACGGTACCATAGATTAAATGCAGATAAGAAATAAATGCATAGAAACACATGTCAAAGCATACGAGAAAAAATTTGTATACTCGAAAAATTAATATAGTTATTCGAATAACCGTTACATCAAAAATAAGTTTTGCACAAATATCAATTTTACTGAGGTATAAAGAATAGTTGACAGACGAGTATTGTGCTTATTTATTTTAATTAGTTTGTTCATATAGTTTCTTTTTTTTTTTTTTTTTTTTTTCTTCTTCTGGGGATTACAATTAGATCCAGCATTTGCTGCAAAGAGTTGGGGAAACCCAGTAAAACCGAACCAGATCTATACAAATAAAAATAACCAAAAATTAAGTTTACATAGTGAAAAAACAAAATATACAAATATTCAAATATTCAAAATTATTGGATTAAGGAACTTCAGTTGTTTAAAGCTATTCGTAGTTATTCAATACTAAAGTAAGTGGACCCTTTTTTTTAAATTAATATTTAGTCCATGACAACAGTTTCGGTTAGGTTTGCTGTTATTCAAAAAGTCCCATCTGGGCTCTCAAAATACTGAATCTGGCGGATGGTAACGGCTTCGTCAAGATGTCAGCGAGTTGGAGATCTGTGGAAATATACTTTACAGAAATTAGTTTCTTTTCAATTTGTTCCCTAGTAAAATGATATTTAATGTCTATGTGCTTCGTTCTTTTGTGGCAGGTAGGATTGTTGGCAATACTAATACAGCCTTGGTTATCTTCAAAAATAACTATTGGACCATTTAATTCTAGATTAATTTCTTTTATTAAAGACTTAAGCCATAGGGCTTCTCTAACACCTTCAAATAAGGTCATGTATTCTGCCTCAGTAGATGATGCAGCAACAGATTTTTGCTTCATGGTGCTCCATGAAATCAGACAGCTCTCAAACATCTTAAATAGGTATCCAGTAGTACTTATTCTGTCCGTTTCATTCCCAGCCCAGTCAGAGTCTACATATCCTATCAGAATATTTTTAAAATCAACATTTTTCTTGAATGTGAGCTTCAAATCAACAGAGCCCTTCAGATATCTAAGAACTCTTTTCAGGCATTGCCATAGTTCCTTATTGTTGTTGTTTGTATATCTACTCAGAATACTTATTGAAGTGCTTAAATCTGGTCGTGTACATAACATAATGTACATCAAACAGCCAATCAAATTTCTACTTGGTGCATCATATGATTCCTCTGATTGAAGAGCCTCATAGTCTAATTTGCTTTGAAGTGGGGTGCTAACTGCATTACAATCCTCCATATTATATTTTCTCAAAACATTAATGATGTATGCTGACTGGCTAAGACATATCTGACTGTTTGTTCTATCAATTTTTATACCAATAAAATGACGAATTTCTCGTAAATCAGTCATCTTAAATTTATCTTGAAGGTACGATTTAAAATTAGTTTCAGATTCCTTTGTAGCAATTACCACATCGTCAACATATAACAAAATATATATATTCCTTGAAATATCTCCCTTATTTAAAATGTAAATACAACGGTCAACTGCTAGATTTTCAAATCCAACATTTTTCAATACATTTTCAAATACTTCAAACCAGCATCTAGCGGCTTGCTTAAGACCATATATAGCTTTATTTAGTTTACAAACTTTATTCTCAGAAAATTGGTTTAAGCCTTTTGGAATATTCATGTAGATTTCATCCTTTAGAGTTCCATTTAGAAATGCAGTTTTAACGTCCATATGATGGACAAGTAAATCATATTGATTTGAAAGAGCTAACAGAAATCTGAAACTTGAGATTCGTGCAACTGGCGCAAATGTCTCATCATAGTCAGTCATATACTCTTGAGTAAAACCCCGCGCTACAAGCCTTGCTTTGTATTTTACTAAGTTTCCGAACTCATCTTGTTTTATACTAAATACCCACTTACAATCAACTATGTTTTTATTGTTTGGCTTTTGCACTAAGGACCAAGTATTATTTTCAAAATGGGAGTTGAGTTCATCTTTTATGGCTTCTTCCCATAGAGATCTGTCATCACGAAACTTAATTTCGTCAAAATTAACTGGAATATCATTCAAGCATATTTGAGTATTCATAAGACATTTCTCTAAGAATCGATATGATAATTTTGGTTTACCTCTAAGTCTTTCACTGCGTCTGATTTCTTCATCATTTTCAATTTCTTTTAATTTATCACCAGTTACAACTGGATCGGCATTCTCAAGATTTGTGGAATTTTCATTGAGTTGTAAATTTAATCCAGAATCAACAGATTCAATCTCTTCCTCCAAAGGAAAATCCAACTCTTCACTTAGTCAATATTTGGTTCAACATTATTACTTTGAACCACAGATTCTTCTCCATGTAAAACTCTAGATTTTAACATGTTAATCTCATCCACCACAACATCTCTAGCTGTCATAAATTTCCTTGATTCCTCATTCCACAATTTATACCCATTTGGTTCATACCCGACAAGTATAGTTTTGATTGACTTTTCATCAAACTTTCGTTTTCTCACTTTATTTATTGCATACACTGTCGAACCAAATATCTTGAGATACTTTAATACAGGCTTTTTATTATGCCACATTTCATACGGTGTTTTACTTATATTCTGCAACGCTCTGCTTGGGGATCTGTTAATTAAGTATGTTGCCGTTAAAACAGCCTCACCCCAAAAACATTTATCAAGTTTAGCACAAGAAATCATAGAGCGAGCCTTCTCGGTGATTGTCCGAATCATCCGTTCTGATACACCATTTAATTGTGGAGTATGAGGAACCGTCAAATGATAGCTGATGCCTTTTTCAACACAGAAATCACGCATTTCATTAGAAAGGTATTCCCTACCATTATCAATATACAAGTTGACAACCTTTAAGTTAAAATGAGCCTCACTTTTAGCCACAAAATCTTTGAAAAAGAAAAAAAAACATCCGACTTATATGTTACCAAATACGTCACACAGTAATGTGTATACTGATCAATAAAAACTACATAATAGTTTTTATTATCTATAGTTTGTGGTGTAATTGGACCACAAACATCAGAGTGGATTACAAATAGTGGTCGTTGGATATTGTCTTTGTTTTTAAATTTTTCAAATTTTAATCTAGACTGCTTGCCACTTACACAAGCTTCACATACTTCATGATTTGACTCAACATTGTTTAAAGGATTATTATCTTCAAAGAGACCTTTTCGTTTTATTTCCAAAAATTTTCCTACACTTATATGGCCCAATCGTTCATGCCACAATCGATATTCAGCACTATTTGGGATTCTAGACGTAAATACCTTACTGTTCAATTTAAATTTTATTATTGGAACATTGTACTCACAGAATCCAGCAAAAACCAATGCTCAGTTTTTCGAAACTCTTATGCTTTCAGGGTTGAACTCTATGGTCATCCCGGCATCCTGCATCTTTTTGACCGAGAGCAGATTGTGAGGAATATCCTTACAATACAGTACGTTTTGTAGGGTGATTTGGTTTCCAGTGCTGGTGAGATTAAGCACTCCTTTGGCTGTAGCATGAATATATTCTCCGCGTTTGGCAATCTCTATAGCCACATTCGATTGCAAACGCTCATAGTCGGAGAATAAAGCTGCGTCATTTATGAGATGATCCGATGCTCCTGAGTCTAGGATAAACTCAACCGCATCCGTGCTCGGGCTTGATGTTGCATTTGTCATCATAAAAGCGAAACTACGCTCCGGCTGTGCTACCACTGCTGCCGCTGCTGTTGTTGCTGCTGCTTTCAAAAAATTTGATCACTTGTTTTAAAATTACGCTTGCTTTCAGTAAAAAATCTTCTTCTTCTTCTTCCTACACTTGCTTAAATATGTTTATACCCGCTACCCATAGGGTAGAAGGGTATTAGAACTTTGTGCCGACAGGAAATGTATGTAACAGGTAGAAGGAGGCATCTCCGACCCTATAAAGTATATATATTCTTGATCAGCGTCAACAGCCGAGACGATATAGCCATGTCCGTCTGTCCGTCTGTCCGTCCGTCCGTCCGTCCGTATGAACACCTAGATCTCAGAGACTATAAGAGATAGAGCTATAATTTTTTTTCGACAGCATTTGTTATGCTTGCACGCAGATCAAGTTTATTTCAAATTTTTGCCACGCCCACTTCCGCCCCCGCAAATCAAAAAAATCGAATAACAAGCGTAATTTTTAAGCTAGAGTTACGAATTTTGTAACATACTATAATTACTATAGTAGTTATGATCTCTGAAAATTTGGTTGCGATCAGATAAAAATTGTGGAAGTTATTAAGGAAATACTTTTGTATGGGCAAAAACGCCTACTTACTAGGGGTCTGAGTTGCTTTGGCCGACAATCTGGCACATTGTGCCGTCTATGGTATATTTTGAATGGTGTACTATATCGATATACCAAATATACCATTTGGTATATTTTTAGTATTTTTGCAGTATATTCGGTATATTTTGAAAATGATACCGCAATATTTTGCCTTTATTAAAACTGGGTAGCGGGTATCTCACAGTCGAGCACACTCGACTGTAGCTTTCTTACTTGTTTTACTTTATGTTACTAACGTAAGTGGCATTTTAAAAGAATTTTAGTAATTAATAATAAATTTTCATTTATATATATGTATATTGTCATTTTATTAACTACAATCAAGCAAAATAAAGGCAAATATGAGTAAGATTCAAGCTCAATAAGTTATTTAAGGTCGCAACTGCTTGGGACAAGTGGAAAGCCATGAAATGAATTTACAATCGACAGCTGTCAAAAATAAATCGATAGAATCACTTGAATTAACTTGTCTCAGCAGTAATTTGCAACACTGCTGACTTCAAGCTATGAAAGAAATCAAATTCGAGAATTAAACTTTCAATTGCAATGAATTTGATTTAGTAAATTTTAAATTTTTAACCTATAGAATCGCAGTCCATTCAATATCCTCCTTTAGTAAGCTGAAGAAGCAAAAGAAGGTGCGAGCGGAAAACAACATGGAACAATATAATAATATGTCAGAAAATGATGAAAACATTGATGATGATGAACATAATGAGGATGCGGGATTGAACGAGGCACAAAATCAACCTCCGCAAAAGAGGTGAGCATTCTTTAATTTAAGAAACTCCAAAATGAATCGAAGTTTCTGACTTTAAAGGACTTACGCGAAACGCAAACGAACTGTGGAAATTCCAATTGGACAGCCACCGCCTGAGAAAAAACGCAGGTTAGCATTCTTTGATTTATAAGTGGTCTAACATAACTCGACTTTCTTTTATATATATATAGACAAGCCTCCATCAGTGGCGTACGTCCGCCCTCCGACTTGTGCTTCAGCTCAGCGCCATACGATAAGAGCACACAAGCCGCATCGGTACGTCCATTTTTACACGCAACCGTCAGAGCCGTGTCTCCCGTTTGCGTCTTTTCATCCACATTGGCCTTGCTCTGCAATAGAAAGCTCACCATTACCACGTGTCCCTTGCAAGCTGCCTCCATGAGAAGCGTGTAGCCTTCATAGTTCACCACGTTAATATTGGCGCCGCGCTCGATGAGCAAAGTGGCAAACTCAACGTAACCACTGCTAACTGCGTACGCGAGCGGCGATTGCCATGAATCATTCGACATATTGACTTGTGCTCCAGAGTCTAATAGCAATCGCGCTACTTCGACATGGTCATTTATTGAAGCTGGTATGAGAGCGAAGTGCACGTGATCGGCGCCGGCTTGCAGTAGGAAACGCACCATATCCAAATGATCCATGTAGCTAGCCAGTGACAATGCACTCTCGTTGAAATTATTCGAACGGGTGTTGATTTCGGCTCCATGCTCGAGAAGTATAAGAGAGACATTTAACATTAGATTAATCAACAGATTAAGGGGTAAGAGTAGTTTATACATTCTCTACACATAAGATATCTAATAACGAAATCATTATTTCGATTCCCTTCACGAAAGACATTTGCAATCAAATCTCGGATTATAATCACTTGCCAATGGTCATTTCACTGCCATGACTCGATACTAACCTCGGCTACTTTCACTTGGCCGGCAAATACGGCCTTCATCAGCGATGTATGTCCGACCACATTGTGGTCCTCAACGTTGACGCCATGGCTTAGCAGTACATTCACTACATTTACATAACCGCCCGCGCCGGCAAGCATGAGCGGCGTGTTGCCATTAGCACAACGTGCATTTACATCGACGTTGTGGCTGAGCAGCACCATGACAATGTCATTATGACTCGCAGAAGCCGCTTCTATCAGTGGCGTTGAATCTTTTCGTCCCTCGAATTCATTCTATATTGCAAGCATTGTCAACAAATCTTTTATTCCAGAAGAAAACAAGTAAGAAAGCTACAGTCGAGTGTACTCTACTGTGAGTTACCCGCTACCCATTTTGAATAAAAGAAATATATTTTGCGATATTTTTTCTCAAAATATACCGAATATTCTGTAAAAATAGTAAAAATTTACCAAATAGTATATTTGGTATATTGATATAGTACTGCATTCAAAATATACCATAGGCGGCACAATATACCAGATTGTCATCTAAAGCAACTAAGACCCCTAGTAAGTAGGCGTGTTTGCCCATACAAAAGTATTTCTTTAATAACTTCGACAATTTTCATCTGTTCGCAACCAATCGGCTGTTGACGCTGATCAAGAATATATATACTTTATAGGAGATTCCTCGTTCTACCTGTTACATACATTTCCTGCCGGCACAAAGTTATAATACCCTTCTACCCTATGGATAGCGGGTATAAAAATGAACGGCTGTACTTAGTTCTGGTCTTGTACATAACAAAATGTACATTAAACATCCTATTACATTTCGACATGGGGCATCGCACTTATCATCTGAGCTAAGAGCAATGTGATTAAGTTTAGTTGGTAGACGACAGTAAACAGGATTGCAATTTTCTATTTTAAAAGTATTGATTTTATGTAAACAGATTGGCTAAAACTAATTTGACCATCACTTCTATCAACTTTAATATCTAAGAAAAATTTAATTTCATTTAAATCAGTCATTCTGAATTTGTTCATTAGGTATAATTTAAAATCCATCATTTAATTATTATTTGGTAGATATCAATAAGTCATCTACATATAAAAGAATATATATTAGAGAATATATCTCCTATCAAGAAGATATATACAACGATCTACTTGTGAATTAACAAAGCCAATTTCTGTTAATGCTTTCTCGAGTATTTCAAACCAACACCTAGCAGATTGCTTGAGGCCATAAATATATACCTTCCACTATATTTTTATTTTTAGGCTTTTGTACAATTGACCAACTTTTATTTAACATATGTGAGTCCAGTTCTTCTTTAATAGCTTTCTCCCAATGTGATCTTTTTGTACTTAACCTCGACAAATTTATTTGGTACAGAATAGATTAAAGACTGAGTATTCATCACACAATTATTTATTGAATTTCGGTAAGATTCTTTTGGTTTATTCATTATTCGATCACTTTTTCTAATATTTATCTGCGATTCCAAGTCTCCGTATAAGACTTTTCACCAGAAATTTCTGGATCGGCATTCTCAAATTCTACCATGTCGCTAGGCTGTTCATCTGCTTTGTCAGAATTTTCATTATTATTGAGGACATTTTCATTATCAGTATTTGACAGAATAATTTCACCATCTTCATTATTAAGGTGCATGTCCTCCTCAACCACAGCTCCAGACTTTACCATATTTGTTTTAACAACAACATCTCTTGCTGTTACAAATATTTCTTTTTCAACACACCACACTCTAAATCCATTTGATTCATACCCCAGAAGTTTAACTTTTCAAGATTTTTCATCAAACTTCCTTTTAGGTAGTTTATTATGAACATATACTGTGGAACCAAAAACTTTTAAATATTTTAAGCTTGGCTCTTTGTTATGCCACATTTCATATGGTGTTTTCAATAAATTTTTAAGTGCATTACTTGGACTTCTATTTATTAAATACGTTGCTGTTAACACAACTTCACCCCAGAAACTTTTCTGTAGGTCGGGTCCTATAGCTAAAGCACGTGCTTTTTCAGTTATAGACCTTATCATCCTTTCGGATACACCATTCTGCTGAGGTGTGTGTGGAACTGTTAAATGGTAGCTGATGCCTTTTTCAACAAAAATTCTAGCATTTTTTTTCGATAAATATTCTCTCCCATTATCTATGTACAAATTAACTACTTGCAGATTTTAATGGGCTTCGCTCTTTAGAATAAAATCCCTAAAGGCAGCAAAAACATCTGACTTGTAAGTTAACAAATATGTTACACAGTAATGCGATATTGATCTAAAAGACAACATAGTAATTCTTTTTATTTATTGTAGGAGGAGTTATCGGACCTCAGGCATCGGAATGTACTTCGAATAATGGCCTATCTATGTGATCTTTATTTTTACATTTTTCAAAAGGAAGCCTAGTTTGTTTTCCTTTTATGCAGGCTTCGCATAAATCATTACCTGGATTAACATTTGTTAGTATATTAGTATCTTCAAATAAATTATGGTTTTTGATTTCAAGACATTTTCTTATATTCCCTAACCTCTCATGACATATGTTATAATTTATTTTATTTGATACAAATGCCTTTTTAGATATTGTAAACCTTACAGAAGGAACATTATCACTAAAATATGCGTTCATAATATTTATTTTATTTTTGTTCACAAGCACACCTCGATGAAATACAATTGTAAAACCTGCATCTTGCATCTTTTTAACAGAGATAAGGTTTTGTGATACATCCAGACAAAATAATAAATCGTTTAGGGTGATGTTGATCAAAGTATCGGTTAACAATTCCATTGATCCCTTTTTAGTTGCAATTATAAATTCGTCTGACTTTGCAACATTAATTTTGATAGGTTATTCAAGATGGCGAATGTTTGAGAGTAGATTTTCATTGTTGGTCAAGTGATCAGATGCACCGGAATCCAATAGGAAAGAAATATGCTTATCACCAATATTATTGTGACGTTTAAGAATAAATGCAAAACCAGATCTTTCTGTTTCATTTTGCCCTTAAGCCAATTGTGCCTATTTTACTTTCTCATTTTCTTTCTCTCTTATACTTATAGCAATCCTTTAAGTGCTCTGTCTTGCCACAGTGAAAACATTTTGGTTTATTATTGTTAAATTTGAACTTTGATTTGAACTGTGCTTTATCATGAAACTTATTATTATACCCGCTACCCATAGGGTAGAACTTTGTGCCGGCAGGAAATGCATGTAACAGGTAGAAGGAGGCATCTCCGACCCTATAAAGTATATATATTCTTGATCAGCGTCAACAGCCGAGACGATCTAGCCATGTCCGTCTGTGTGTCTGTGTGTCTGTCCGTCTGTCCGTATGAACACCTAAATCTCAGAGACTATAAGAGATAGAGCTATAATTTTTTTTCGACAGCATTTGTTATGTTTGCACATAGATCAAGTTTGTATCAAATTTTTGCCACGCCCACTTCCGCCCCCGCAAATCAAAAAAATCTAATAACAAGCGTAATTTTGGTATATAGTATAACTACTATTGTAGTTATGATTGCTAAAAATTTGGTTGCGATTAGATAAAAATTGTGGAAGTAATTAAAGAAATACTTTTGTATGGGCAAATCGCATACTTACTAGGGCTCTTAGTTGCTTTGGCCGACAATCTGGTACATTGTGCTGTCTATGGTATATTTTGAATAGTGTGCTGTATCGATATACCAAACATACCATTTGGTATATTTTTAGTATTTTTTTAGTATTTTCGGTATATTTTGAAAATAATACCGCAATATTTTGCCCTTATTAAAAATGGGTAGCGGGTATCTCACAGTCGAGCACACTCGACTGTAACTTTCTTACTTGTTTTTGTATTGAAATTGTTTATTATTATATTGAAATTGTTTATTATTATTTTGAAAATTCTCTAATTTATTCACAGCTTGCAAAACTTTTTAACTTGTATCTTTAGATTTATGCTTTATGTTCGTGATCAAGTAATCTGATTTTTACGTAAGCTAAAGTCAAATTGTTCTCTGCAAGTGTTTCGATGGCAGTGATGACACCATCATACGGGACAGGCAGAGAAAACAAAAGATGGCTGATTTTGTCCATATCATCTAATTTTGCACCAGATGCAGATAGTTCGATTATTAAATCGGCAAAAATATTAAAATGATTTATCAAATCCATATCAGTTTTTAATTTTAATGGAAGTAATGGTTTTCGAACTGATAACTGAGTTTCCAAGCTTTTGCGTTCATAAATTGAATCTAGATTATTCAAAATTTCTTTAGCACTACATTCGTCTGTGACAAAACATACAAAAGAATCACTAAGATATTCAATTATTGTACTTTTGGCCAATTTTTCTAACTTCTTCCACTTATTGCATTGATACCAATGCATTGGTATTTTCATTATTTTCTTCACCTCGATTGTTGTCAATTACTTTAATTGAGTCATTTTCACTCAAAAGCGCTCTAGTACGAAACTTCCAGATGGCATATTTTTCGCCGTCAAACAACTTAATATTTCTTTTAGATTTCTCTATCTTTAGAATTATAATTCACAACGTGCACTTATCTTTGATAGGTGCCTGGGCCCATAACCAGTTGAAAATCCAATTAATCCGATTTAATCCGCACAGATAATGTATAGTTGAGCACGGCGACTTCTCTTTCTTCAATCCTCTTGAAGTATCACTTAATCAGTTTTATGTATTTTTATTTAGTTTATCAAATAAAACACTTTTATATTTTATTCAGCAACTAGCGGACACGTCTTTATTCTTCGATGGTTAACGACGAAAGAGGAAGAGGTTTAGAAAAAGTGAGGCCATGTAAGGCCAAACATCAATCGATATTCGATATCTTTATACATATATGCTCCGATAAAATATATATATATATTGTTATTGTATCCAATGTGATCCTACATTTCCACACATTTTGATTCAAATTTATCTCATTCAACTGTTAGTGGATCAGTGACTATTTCAGTCTTGTGGTCATTAGTGTACTGTACTTACAAAACATAATCATATATATCCAATAAACAGATACATCTGCCTTACCATGTTGTGATAAAGAGAGCTGGTTGTACAGATCAGGTAACTGTTCTTTTAAACAGACCTGGTTGTACAGATCAGGTATCCGGTTCTGATAACGGACCTGTTTCTGTTAACAGACCTGTTTCAATTTCCCATACCCCATTTAAAAATGATGAAATTAAATTTCAAATACATTTATTAACGCAATGTAAAAAGGTGAAAAGTGTTGAAAGAAAGAAAGCTGAAAAATTCCCCAATTTCCCATTCCCTAATGAAAATTTCGAATTTATATTTCAATAACATTTATTTGAAATAAGTATCAGAAGTAATGAAGCTGAAAAAAAAGCTAAAAAAGAAAGCTGAAAATTCCAAAATTTACCATTCCCCATTTTAAAAATTTATTTTGTTATTAGAATTTATTGTTTTGCTTATTTTTTATTCAATTACAATTTCAATTTGAAAAAATATCTCCATCATCCAGTTTTGATAGAGTATAATTACCAGTATTTAATTCTTTAATGTGCACATCACTAACTTCATCATAGCGTGCCGGGAGGTAAATAAAATTCTTTTCCAATGTTAATTTTATGGAATTAGTATTAAATTTAATAGGAACCCTAGACGCTCCATAGATTCTGAATTTCCTATTCCTTGGTAGAGCGTGGAAAGGGAGCTTCTTCTTCTCCTTTATTCTATTCAAATGATTCGCTGTTGATTGAAACTCGATGTCATCGGAGAGGAATTGGAGGTCGTCAGCATAAGGAGTAATCAGAGGAAGATTAACTTTGGTGAAGTCAATCTCCTCTCCCTTGGGTGTGTGTGTGTGTGTTTTTTTTTATTCGTAGTATAGAAGGTTTACAAAGTGAAGTTAAAGAAAATTATACATAGAGAAAAAGGAAGAAAACAGAGTTAGCGGAGCCTGGCTCTTGTGGGACGGCCGCGAAGCCGTCTGGCCTTCTCGGCCCTCCTTTGCTCGATCATGACCGCTGCCACGAATTGGCTGATCAGTGTCCAGTTAGTGGACGATACCAGCATCAGCGGAACCAACGTCGACACAGTTAACCTTTCGCCAATTTCATCTGCTAGCTCTTGGCTGAGGTTTGCGTATCTACCGCACTGAAAAATGACGTGCTCGGCATCCTCCACCGCAGTCGGGAAACAGGCGGGGCACTCTACTGTTGTGTCATGTCCGAACCGGAACAAATAGCTTCTGAAGCAGCCGTGACCACTAATGGCCTGGGTCAAGTAAAAATTCAACTGGCCGTGACTCCTTGTCGTCCATTCCTTGATGCGAGGGATAAGCCGGTGAGTCCACCGTCCTTTGGACGTCTCGTTCCACCGGGTCTGCCACCTTTCGAGTCATACCCTCTGTGCTCTTTGTTTTATGGTTCTTTCCTCGGCGTTGGGTAAGGAGCCAGTCTGGAGCTGCCGGAAAACGCTTACCCTCTCCCTGACCATTTCCTCGAAGGGAGGTATGCCGGCAATGACATGTGCAGCCTCGTCGGAAACGGTCCTGAAACCGCTTATGGTTCTAATGGCGCTCAGCCGGAAGGTTGACGCTAAGCCGCCGATGAAAGAGCTTTTGAGAACGGCGTCTGCCCAGATAGAAGCAGCATAGAGGGCTATGGACCTTGTCACGCTTGAAATTAGTGCTCGACGACTCTGTTTGGGGCCCCTCGCGTTGGGCATCAGGCGAGATAACGCCCTGTTGGTAACTGCGGCCTTGCGGCCAACCTCCTGCAGGTGTTCTCGAAAACTTAGCCTCGAGTCGATCGTCACTCCCAAATACTTGAGTGTTCGCTTGGAGGTAATCTGGGCGGCTCCGACCTTGACTACCGCCGATTCAACCTTCTTTCTGCTACTGATCAGCACTGCTTCCGTTTTATGGGGAGCCAACTCCAGTCCAACGGAGAGCAGCCAAGTCCTAATGCAATCGATAGCTAGGTTGCAATTTGTTTCGGCAACCTCCAGCTCCTTAGCGACCACAAGTAGCGCAATGTCGTCGGCGAAACCAATTAGGCTTGCTCCTGTCGGCAGATCCAGTCGAAGGATTCCGTCATACATCGCGTTCCACAATAGCGGTCCAAGCACAGACCCCTGAGGTACGCCTCCCGTCACGATGTACTCTTCCGTTCGACGCTGGTATCATATTTAAGTACTCTTGACGAGAAGTAACTCCTGATGATCTTTAACAGCTGCCGTGGGACTTCGAATGAGTCTAGCGCCCGTAAGATGCAGTTCCAGCGGGCCGAGTTGAAGGCATTTCTGATGTCCAATGTCACCATCAAACAGTACTTCTTCTGGCCCCCTTTCCAGCGAGTGCCAGCAATTGCATTGGAAGCAATACCAACTACCTTCTCGATAGCGTCGACTGTCGACCTGGCCTTCCGGAATCCATATTGGTTGGGGGAAATGTTTCCGTTCGCCAAAATAGCTTCCTCCAAGCGAGTGCAAATCACCTTCTCCAGCAGTTTCCCCGCCACGTCGATGAGGCAGATAGGCCTAAACGAGGATGAATTGCCAGGCGGTTTCCCGGGCTTTGGAATTAGAACCAGCTTTTGTGTTTTTCACCTATCCGGGACAGGCACTTATTCAGCATTGATGAAAAAGGTTCTGGATGAAGGGAGCAGGAGAGCATTAGTCCCCTTGCGGGTATGCCATCCGGACCTGGATCTCCGGTTTGCTTCATGCTTCTAGCGCATTTCAACACCTCCTCGCTGGTGACCAATTTCAGCGGCAAACCATCGTTGGATGCCGTATCTGGCAGCCATGCATTATCTTCCACCACGCTGGGAAACAAATCCGTGACAATCCCACGCAATAGATCATCCGGTGGTGGTGGCGATTTCCGTGTCCCGATTCTCCGTATGACGATTTGATATGCCTTGCCCCATGGGTCGTCATCCAGTGTGTCACACAGGGCCAGGAAACACCGTTCTTTACTCTCCCTGATCGCATTTTTAAGAGTTTTGCGACTCTCTCTAAAGAGTGTTTGCCAATCTAGGAAAGAAGGTCTTCCCCGCGCTCTCTGATAGCGCCTCCTCGCGTGGTTGCATACACGTCTTGCGGCAGCAATGGTCTCGTTCCACCAATAAACTGGCGTGTGGCGTAGCGAGGGGTTTGTTCGACTCGGCATACAGCCTACGCAAGCCGACTCCAGCCTTTCCATGACAGTTTCGACCATTTGCTCTGCGCTGCCTGAAACCTCCAGCTCTCTCAGCGAGCTTACAAAGCGCTGAGAAAGGCTGAGAAAGTCCTCCAACGAGGTGCGGCAGAGATGCACCTGTGGCTCCGAGATCCAATATTGCAAAAAATGGCCATATGGTCGCTCCCTTTATAAGAGTCACTGACTCCCCACTCCGCTGTATGAGCGAGCGAACTGCTGCAAAATGTTAAGTCAACAATTGAGCCGGTACCGGCCCTGCTGAATGTCCATTGCGAGCCTTCATTGAGAAGAGTTAGGTCCAGTGAAGCTAAGGCTTCGACCACCAATCGCCCTCTTTGGTTGGTGACCATGCTTCCCCAGTCGATTGCCCAATCGTTGAAGTCGCCTGCGACGAATACTGGTAAGTGGTCTCTCACGTCCTCAGCTAATCTGTCCAGTATGTTAGCAAAGTCCGAAATTGGCAAACTGGGGGCTAGGTATATGCTGTACACCCAAACGCTGCCCACTAGCGCCCTGACGAAGCCGCCGTCAGCCTGTTGGTAGCCAAACCGGAGTGGGTTTCTGCCACAAACCCATATAGCCGCCTTGCCGGTATGGTCACACGTCCAATCAGCTCCGAAACCAGATCTGAAGGGTTCACTAAGAACGCAAACATCCACCTTGTTCTCCCTGACCGACTCCAGTAGGAGGTCCTGAGCCGCAGCACAGTGGTTCAGGTTCAACTGTATAATTTTCATAGTGAGCGTTTGTTAATTCGCCCATTTGCCGACGCGCAGAGTCTGCTACCCGCCGCGTGGTTGACCTCACTGATGCCTTTAGTTAAGCAAAGAAAGCATTTAGCTGGTCTGTTGCATGAGGCCGCTTTATGGTTTTGCTCGCCACATTTGAATCAGCTATTTGCTCTGTCCACCGCGCTTTGGTATTTGCTCGCAATGTGCCCAAAGTCCAAGCATTTAAAGCACCGAGTCCTCGGCTCCTGCTCGGCTTCTCTGCATCGCGTCCAGCCGATTTTCAGCTTGCCCAGCTGTGCAATTTTTTTGGCCCAAATTGGAGGCACCAGGACCGTCGCCGCCTGAATGTTGGCGTAAGCTGGTCTTATACTCTTTACCTGGCATAGATTTGCCGGCATGCCAACTTGCTCCGCCATCGCTTTCATAATCTCCTCTTTGCTTGCAAGTTCGTCCAGGTCTCTGACAACCAGCTGCGTGAGCTGTGTGTGTGTGTGTTTTTTTTTTTTTTTCTTTTTTTTATTCAACTACCCCATTTAAAATGATGAAATTAAATTTCAAATACATTTATTCACGTAATGTAAAAAGGTGAAAAGTGCTGCCAATTTCCCATTCCCTAATGAAAATTTCGAATTTATATTTCAATAACATTTATTTGAAATAAGTATAAGAAGTAATACAGCTGGAAAAGAAAGCTGAAAAAGAATGCTGAAAATTCCTAAATTTACCATTCCCCATTTAAAAAATTTTAAAATTTATTTTGTTATTAGAATTTATTGTTTTGCTTATTTTTTATTCAATTAAAATTTCAATTTGAAAAAATATGTCCATCATCCAGTTTTGATAGAGTATAATTACCAGTATTTAATTCATTAATGTGCACATCACTAACTTCATCATAGCGTGCCGGGAGGTAAATAAAATTCTTTTCCAATGTTAATTTTATGGAATTAGTATTAAATTTAATAGGAACCCTAGACGCTCCATAGATTCTGAATTTCCTATTCCTTGGTAGAGCGTGGAAAGGGAGCTTCTTCTTCTCCTTTATTCTTTTCAAATGATTCGCTGTTGATTGAAACTCGATGTCATCGGAGAGGAATTGGATATCCTCAGCAAGAGGAGTAATAAGAGGAAAATTAACTTCGGTGAAGTCAATCTCCTCTCCCTTGGTAGCCTCCTTTGATGGGTTCATCCTAATTATTTGATGTGTGTGTGAGTTTTTTTTTTGCTCTACTATTACTAATGCTAATATGCTAACGAAATACATGAAATAAATTATAATGGGTATAGGGCAGTGCGATCTCCTGTGGTACGGCCGTAAAGCAATGCTTCACAAGAGACATAGCGCCACCTATTCCATCGACTCTCTCCTGGCTCTCTCCATGCTTCTTTGGGTCTGCATCATTGTTGACACAAACTCGCATATCACAACCCAGTTGTCCACTGATTGCAGCATTAACGGGACCAAATTTCCCACCGCGATCGATACACCAAGTGCCCTTTCCAAGTCGTTACGTAGTGATCCATACAGCTTGCAGACGAACATAGTATGCTCAGCATCCTCCAGTGTTCCACACTCAGAACAGTCGCCAGAAGCTTCATGACCAAAGCGGTGCAGGTAACTTCTGAAGCATCCATGGCCGCTTAGCACCTGAGTCAAGTGGAAGTTGACTTGGCCGTACTTTCTAGCAATCCATTCACCGATGTTCGGGATAAGCCGATGCGTCCAGCGGCCTTTTGAGACCTATCCCAACGTCGCTGCCACCTCTCTAAGCATTTTTTGTCGTCCTGCAGTCCGAACAGTTCGTGTTTCGGCGTTGCTGTGGTACCGGGATCGCAGCTGCCGATAAGTAGCAGCTCGCTCTCTAGCCATTTCCACAAACGGAGGTACTCCAGCGATGACGAAAGCTGCGTCCTCAGAGATTGTGCGAAATCCACTAATGATGCGGATGGCACTCTTTCTGAACGTTGCCTCCAGCCCTTGGCAGTAACTCCTGGTGTCCAGTGCTCGTACCCATACTGGTGCCGCGAACAGTGCGATGAATCGCATGGCACCCGCGATCAGAGATCGTCGCAATTGTTTTGGGCATCCAGTATTCGCCATGAGCCTTGAAAGAAGCCGGTTCATGCCTGCAGCTTTATTGCTCGTCGCTTCCAGGTGCTCTCGAAAGCTGAGCCTTGTATCGATCCATACTCCCAGATACTTTATCGCTCTTTTGGACGTAATAGTGGTGCAACCAACCGAAATTTTCGCAACTTCGACACTTTTTCAGCTGCTGATCAGCACGGCTTCAGTTTTGTGCGGCGCAAGGGCCAGCCCAACTGAAACAAGCCACTGCTGGATGGTCGCGATTGCTCGGCCTGCATCAGCTCCTTCCTCACGACAAGGACAGCGATGCCGTCTGCGAAGCCAACCATGTGCGTGCCCGGTGGGAGGGTTAGTCTCAGGATGCCATCATACATGTCATTTCACAGAAGAGGGCCCGAGACCGAACCTTGTGGGACACCTGCCGTCACGACGTACTCCTCTGTACCAGCGCTTGTGTCGTACAATAGCCGCCTGCAGGATAGGTAGCTACGCACGATTTCCAGTAGATATCTCGGCACTTGAAACGCTGCCAGAGCCTTGAGAATGCAGTCCCAACGAGCCGAGTTAAAGGCATTCTTGATATCCAGCGTGACCATCAAGCAATACTCCTTGGCTCCTCCCTTCCATCTGCTGCCCGCTACGGCGTGTGAGGCGATCTCCACAACTCTAGTCGCTGCGTCGACTGTCGATCTGGCCTTGCGAAAGCCAAATTGATTTGGCGATAGGTCACCTCCTGCAGTAATAGCGCGCTCCAGCCGGGTACATATATTTTTCTCCAACATTTTTCCCGCATTGTCAATGAGGCAGATTGGCCAATATGCAGCAGGTTCGCCCGGATTCTTGCCTGGTTTAGGGAGCAGAACCAGTCTCTGCGATTTCCAGATATTTGGGAAGACAGCCTCCTGTAGACACATGTTGAACATATCAACGAAGATTTCCGGCTTCAGAGCACAGGCGAGCCGAAAAGCTCTCAGTGGAATGCCATCCGGCCCAGGCGCCTTTCCCAGCTTCATGCTTCCAGCGATAGTACTTATCTCGGCACTGGTAACCAACTCAATTGCCGCGCTGTTATTGGATGTGGCGTCATCAAGATTTCGCACCGTCCCACCAGCTGTAGTCGGAAACAGCTCTCGGACAATGCTGTGCATCACAATATCCTGGTGGCATAGACGCTTTGTGCGCCGAGATCTTTTTCGTGACCAGTTGATATGCCTTACCCCATGGGTCGCTCTCCACAGTCTCACAAAGCTCGATGAAGCATTTGCGTTTGCTTGCCTTGATGGCATGTTTCAGAGCTTTCCGCCTCTCCTTGCCTCCTAGCATCTTCTCACGCGGTTGCATTCCGCCTGGCGGTAGCGATTTCCTCATTCCACCAGTACACTGGCAGATGGTGGTGGGTGGATGATCTTCTGAGGGGCATCGTATCTTTGCATGCTTGCGCTAACGCATGCAATGCTGTCGTAGCCATCTGCTCAGCGCTTCCTGCCGCTTCCATACACTGCATGCAAGCGCTGAAGCGCAGCACATCCATTTTATCCGCGTTGAAGTTAACCCATCTTGATGGAGCACCTGCATTGCTGGGGCGCCGCCCCAGAATGGCACGGTGGTCGCTAGCTGTGTAGGCGTCGCTCAAGCGCCGACGTGCCGAAGGCGACAGCGCGCTGCACACATAAGTCAGGTCGACTATGGACCCCACGCCAACTCTACAGAAAGTCTGCTGCGTGCCCTCGTTCAAGAGGATTAGATCCAGCATTTGGAACGTTCCCGTCACAATAGAGCCTCTCGCATTTGTGCAGGGACTGCCCCATTCCATTGCCCATGCATTGAAGTCGCCGCCGACAATTAATGGGGAGCGGCCTATAGCATCAGCTGCGAGTTCATCCAGAATGCGCCCGTACTCCTCCAGAGAAAGACTGGGGGCCAGATACACGCTATAGACCCATGTACCGCCAATTTTTGCTCGCACAAATCCACGTGCAGCATGCTCGTGTCCGAACTGCAACGGTGATTTTCCGCACACCCAGATTGCTGCCTTGCCCGTAGTATCCGCCGCCCAGACTGAGCCTGTTACCGCTCTGTACGGTTCGCTTAAGATAGCTACGTCAGCGCTATCATCTCGAACTGCTTGCTGAAGAAGGTCATGCGCAGCTGCACAGTGATTTAGGTTGAGCTGGACTACTTGCATGAGTGTGCTTTCTTTGCGCTCGTTGTTGCCAATGGGCAATTGCGTCTACCAGCCTGGTGGTTTAGCTGTTTGCTTCCGTTTGCAGATGTAGCAATTCGCTGCGTTGGTGCACGATTCCACTTTGTGACCAGGTACTCCACATCTTAGACAGCAGTTACTCCTGTCAATGAGATTTTTGCATCTGCTGGCTATATGCCCGATCTCTAGGCATTTGAAGCACCTCATCCTCTGCTCTTGCTCCACAATTCTGCAGCGTGACCACTCAACCTTAAGTTTGCCTAACTCAAGGATTTTTGGAGCCCATAGCGGTGGCACCTGGAGAATTGACACTTGCGTACCTGCGTATGCCGCTCTCAGGCTCTTCAGCTGGCACACGTCGATAGGTACGCCCGCTTGCGCATGCACTGCTGCCAACACTTCCTCCTGTCGCGTAAGTTCGCCCAAGTCGCGAATAGCAATTGTGGTTCGCTGGGCAGTTACATTCCGACTCGAGTGCATGCATATGTATATGCACACAAGACTCTCGCTCACTCTCGCTAATATGCTTTGTCGCATATTCTTAGCATAGGTAATGTAAAGCGTAATAAATATGTAGATATGCAGCCGCTTCGCTGCCGGCTTCGCCGCGTCCTTTTTCTTACTATGTACTTAGGCTAAGATCATGCTAAGAATTTTGGAATAAATCATTATGAAAAAGTAAATCAAAATGCACAGACGTGCCGGTGTTATCAATTTTCAATTGTTCTCGACACGTGCCAACAGTTTGGTACAGTTTGGCACCAAGTACTGTCCAGCCCAGAGCCGCCGAGCTCCAACAGAAGATCTCCCTTGGCAGTTCTTCGCGCTGTGATCACGCTATCAGCAACATTTTGCAGTTTCCCATCCTGCCGTCTAGTAACCATTGAGAGCACCTCGCTATAGCTCATCTCTCCTTTTGCACTGACCACCAGTGCATCTGGGCGTGGCTTGGTAGTGGTCCTCTTCCCAGTGCTTTTCGACTCCACAGTAGTCCACTCGGCGTGAGTTACTGTTTTATTTCGCTTAGGTGGAGTTTTCCTCGGTATCCCTCTGTCTCTTGAGCGATGTCGACGGCTTGCTGCCGGTTGCCGCTGACACGACTGCTCTTGGGGCCGCTTTTTCCAATGCGCCTTCTGTGGCTGTGTCTGTGGTGCCGGAGACGCTTGCCTCTATACACAGCTCTGTTGTGGCTTCTGCATTCTTGCCAACTTGCTCCTCATTTTTTCATTAATGTGCCTCTGCGAAGCAAACTGCTCGGAAAGGCCGTCCAGCTCCGTGCCCAAGCGCTCCAACAGATCTTTAAGCGACCTCTTCTCGCTGGCTGGGCCAGCAACAGGCACAATGCGTGTGGCCATATCGGGATCAGACAACACAGCGACCGCCGACGAGCTTGCTTGTTCCTCGCTCCTGCTCCTGTTGTCGCCCGTTTGGTTATGGCATGCAGTTTCTTCTATGCTGCTGCCACACGGGAACTTAGGCCTGTTAACTGCTACTGGTGGTGGTGGTGTGCGCTGCATCGCCGACCCACTCTTTTTCGGCCAGACCACTTAATAAATTAAGAGTTGGACTTTTTCCGATCTTGGTAGACTCGAACCGTGGATCGCTGATTAGTTCGCACCTCTATGCACTGCGCCACTGCAGCTGCACTCTTTCAGCGGAGCTTATTGCGTATATTAATATGCAGCTCCTGAAAGTATGCACCTTCAAATCGCTCGCTACGCCCACGGCAAGCAACACGCCCTCCTGGAAGTATGCAGTTATTTTTGCGCTTTTTAAGCTTTGCACTGTGCTTTTTAAGCTTTGCGCTGTGCTTCTGTTTGACCGACTGGCAACGCCAGAGCGCCCAGTCTGGCTGAGCAGCTGGTAGTAGTGCAGCCCTCGTCGTCAACTGATCGTGGGAGTGCAATTGCTATTGTTTACCAGTAGTTGTGGTCAATTGTACTGGAACCAACAACAATTTCCCTCGCAGCCGTCAACTCTGCCAATGCGTCTCCTGGTAACGCGGCTGCCTACGACGTCCAGCAGCAGGTGCCCCGACCGACCGTGAGTACACAAGGCACTATGGGCAAAAAGTCGCAAAGTGCGGCATTTTTACATTTTTTTTTGTGTTCGGTATCATTAAATTGACTTTATTTTTTGAGTTAGAATACTTCAAGAATACTGAATCATATTTTTAAAAAATTTTAGACATCGTTGGTAATTTGTTATTCGCCCATATTTAAAGACTATGGTCTGGACCCTCTAAAAAAAAAAAATTGGCGGGAAAATTTGTGATTTTTTCTGTCAGTTTTATATTCAAATATTAAATCAAACAAAAAAGCTTGAGTATGAAATTTTAATCGTCAAGGTATGTAATATTAATTATTGCCACTAAATTTTTAGTACATGCGATATATTGTCCAATCGTGCAATGTGTTGTTGGTATGTTTTTAGGTTCCTGGTAACAAATGTATCTGTGTTTCTGTGGAGTGTAACTTGTGCGTCTAGGCCGGTCGAGGCAATATTAAAGCTGAATGTTATTAACCAAACTGTTAACAATCAAATAGTGGTTAATATTTTTGCCCGTTTTTGCCCGATTTACCGCAAAACTTAATGTTGCAGTTGTATTTACGTCTTGTTATTCAACGTTGCTTGATTTTTGGAGCAACAACAACCGCCAACAAACTGCTGTGAAGCAGTTTGTTTTGCATAATATCGATGAAAATGAATTAAGTGATGTTCAGCAAATCTTAATAAAAGATAAGCTTATTCAGTTTTTCGGATTGAATAACACTAATTTACGAAAATGTAACAGAAAAGCCTGCGCAATGGCTTGCATCCTCGTTCATAATTGAGTTTCTCAAGATGATGTTCCACCCGAAAGGCCTGGTCGTAAACGCTTGACGTATATTGAGGCAGGACCAAGGTTAAAGTGAAAATTAGCATTTGAACTAGTCTATGAAACAGAAAATTCAATGCTATTGTTGCATGCCGTTTTGAAAAGTGCTTATATAATTTTAATTGCTACATAATGTGAGTTTGAGGTATGCCCATCAAAACTTAGACTAGGTACTTGATGTACTTATACGTTAATACTTATAAGTGGTATCCAATGTCTCAAATTTTGCATAAAGTACTGGTACATTGACACCAAATTATGGAAACCTCCGTACTTCTTCTAGGGGCTCTCCGTGAAAATGCGTCAGAGGAGCGCAAAAAATTGTACAAGCTCGATATGTTTTCTCATGCAAGGAAAAACAGACGCCTGAATACTATATCATATGTGTTTAATAGAGCATTAGATTCCTTTGTCCCACTGCTTTAAACTATAAATCTAAAGGAACGCCAAGGATTAAACTATAAAAAAACCTACCAAGAGATGTTATAGCTCTTTTGGAATCTCCTGATATTGAGCCTTCAATAACATGGGCATGTGTAGACAATAATGATAATCAGGTAGAAGAAGGCGGAGATAATGAACTCGAAATTTTCGGGCAAAGTTCCCTGGAGTTGGAGGAAGAGCTTTGTGAAGAATAAATTATTAAGTGGGCATCAAGGTATGGAGTCACAAAACATAATATTGGGCTCTAATTAATTTTTGATTTAATTTTGCATGGATCCAAATCAAATTTAAAATGCGAATTTGATAAAAATATATTAATTTAACAAATTTAGTTTAATTTTATTAAATATATTATATTAAAGTATTTTAAAACAAATTAAAAAAAAAAAATCGCAAATTATAACCTCATGGTAAGGTGAGCGGGAAGGAAGGCGTGGTCCAATTGAAAAAAAGAAAAAATCCGAAATTCTATCTTTATTTTTTAGGTATATGTACAAAATTTCACGTTTCTATCTTCAAAAATGGTAAAAATGCCGCAAATCGGGACTTTTTGCCCATAGTGCAAGGGTTGAACACAGCTCGAGCTCACTCGTAGTCACTTTTTTTGGATTTTCGACTTATTTTGGCGAATTCCAGAGCGATCGAAAGGAGCGTTTTCAAAAACGCGACCGGCTTTTGGAAAATTCAACTCAACTCCCGTCGTGTGTGTGTGTATGTGTGTGTGTGTGCGTGCGTGTGTGTGTGTGTTTTTTTTTTTTTTTTTTTTTTTTTTTTTTTTTAACAAGGACGTTGACGCACCTCGGTACGTACAAGTGGCCCCTGCAAAACCAGGACTATGCCTGTTTAAGCTCCTGTCTACTTCTCCGCTGGAATGACCGTTAAGTATTACTTCGGCGGATAGTATGGCCATATCGGCCGTCTTCAGTTCTTCGGGATCGTTCTTCCCGCCGTAGCTCCTTCATGACTGCGTTCGCCATTTCATCTGCAGCTTCCCAGTTGTCCATGTTTGCCAACATGTGGTATACAAAATTCGATGGCGTGACCGGTTCCCCATACTTCCGTTCCACTCTTTCTCGTTCTGTTCTGAATCTCGGACAGTTAAAAAACACGTGCTCGGCGTCTTCAGGGTACCCTATCCCGCATCTGGGATAGAGTGGGTCTGCCTCCTGCCCAAAACGGAAGAGGTAGTCCTTAAAACAGCCGTGTCCGCTCAGAAGTTGCGTCAGGTAGTAGTTCACCTGTCCGTGTTCAGACTTTACATAATCTTGTCGCAGTTCGTTGAATTGAACGCATTCCTGACGTCTAGGGTTACTACCAGGCAGTACTCTTTTTCCCCCCACAGCCAGCGTTTGCCTTCTATGGCCTTTTTTGCCAAGTCCGTCACCTCTTGAATTGCGTGCCTTGTTGATCGGGCCTTCCGGAAGCCAAACTGCGACTCGGAGAGACCCCCAACTCTGTCAATCTCTGCATTGAGTCGCGTGCAGATTACTCTCTCGAGAGCCTTGCCTACCGAGTCGAGGAGACAAATGGGTCTGTACCCTGAGGGGTCTTCAGGTGGCTTGTTCCCTTTTGGAATTAGGACCAGGTCCTGTATCTTCCAGGCATTAGGAAACACTCCTTCCAGCATGCATTTGTTAAAGGTGGAGGCAAAGCACCTTGGTTGTATATCGTGGGCCTTTCTAACAATTGCACTCGGTATTCCGTCTGGGCCTGGAGCTTTCCCTGGCTTGATCAAGCGTGCTTCCGACAAGACTTCGTCCTCTGTCACTTGGGCGAACGTCGAAGTATCAGTAGCCATCCCATACACCGATCTCGGCTGGATCGGGAATAGGTGTGCTACTGTTTTCGCCAATAATTCTGGGCATGATGGGCAAGCTGGTCTGAACGCGTGGAGTTTTTTCATAGCCAGTTTGTAGGCTGAACCCCAAGGGTCGGCGTCGGCTTCGTCGCAAAGCTCTAGGAACAGCTTCCTCTTGCTGCTTTTAATTAGCGATTTCAATACGCGCCTTTTTTCCCTCAGTGTCTGGTGATGGGCGTCTGCTCTGTGGGATCCAAGTGTAAGGGTCCTCTGGTACCTTCGTCGTGCCTGAAAGCAATCCTTGCGGGCCTTGGCGACATCCTGGTTCCACCAGTATACGGGTTGGTGCTTTGTACCTCGTCCTGCTTTACGCATTGATGCGTCGCATGCCTGGGTTAGCCTGGACATGAGCTGCCTCGTGCTGCTTGCTGCCGAGCCGTTGATCTCCAGTCCATGGATCATGGATTCGAAAATCTCTTTATCGAATGTTTCTGTTCTGTATCGGATTGGCCTGTTGGGTACCGAGGGGTAAGAGCGTCTGTGGATTTCCGTAATTATAGCTTGGTGGTCACTATGAGTGTATACACTGCTAACACTCCAGGAAGCTCTCGGGGCTAGTGAGCTACTCACAAAAGTCAGGTCAATCACTGAACCTGCTTTTCCTCTACTAAATGTGAAGCATGTGTCCTTGTACTCTACTGTTTCGGTGCATCTACTTGCTATGTGACCGAAGTCCATGCATTTGAAGCAGCGGACTAGCTGGACCTTCCTTCTTCCCAGCCTACTCGCACTTTGCCAGCTACTGTATGTGTGTGTGTGTGTGTGCGTGTGTGTGTGTGCCGCTGGTGCTATTATCACTGCTGCTACTCCTCCTGCTGTTCGGTGTTGGTCGTTGGGCGAATGCGTGCTCCTGGTGGTGATGTTACTGTTGGTTTACTTTCTACCTGTTGCTACCTGTAGGACTTCTCAAGTGCTAGAGAAGGACAACCAACCCACTAATAAGTGTCTCTTTACCCTCAACCGATATACACCTTGTTAATAATTCTAAACACAAATGTCCTCAGTTTACAGTCCCAAAATTTTGTAAACGTTCATAATTGTACTTAATGTTTTTTCCTAAATTTCTGACTACTTCTAATGGTGGTTGAATATTCCCAAATCTATCAAAATAATAAGAATTTGATCCTCTTTTGTAATATGCTACCCAATGCTTTCCATTCGATATTGAGTCTGTTAAATTTATTATTCCAACAACTCGAAATTGAGGAATCTTTCTAAAGGCAAACTTCATATTATCAAAGTTTGATAATGCTCTTTTGGGTAGCTTACCCATTAGTTTTTTTTGATAAACTCAAAAGAATCCATTGTTCTTTTGTATTTCAATGACAAATTTCGGTGGTATAAGATCAGGTTTGTTTACATAAATGAAAGGCGTAATCAGTAGATTTATTAATTTGCATATTGCAATTCTCAAGTGGTTCTAGATTGTCAAATAAGGAATGGTTTTATAAGTTTTAATTTTGAAAAAGGATTTATGTAGTGTTTAATCTGATTAAGGAAAAAATGTTAACAAAATTGGATGCAATTAAGTTATTTAGTTAAACACATAATTTTGATTTTTGGGGTTCAATTTGCTGAAGTCAATGTTTATCTGGCATTTCAGTCGGTAATTGGATTAAAATACATTGATTCATTTTAATACATTTTAATCCCATTTAGCTGTTAGCGTAGCTCTGACTATTTTAGTTTTGTGGTTATGAATGTTCTGTGATCTTTTTACGAAACATAATCATATATATCTAATAAACAGATACATCTGGGTTAACATGGTTTGATGAAGAGACCTAGATAAACAAATCAGCTATCTGATTTAATTGTTAAACAGATCAGGTAGCTGTTCTTTTAAACAGACCTGGTCGTACAGATCAGGTATCCTTTCTAATAGCGGACCTGTTTCTGTTAACAAACCTGTTTCAATATTCCATTCCCTATTTAAAAATTTTGAAATTAAATTTCAAATACATTTATTCTCGCAATGTGAAAAGGTAAAAAGTGCTAAAAAGCTGAAAATTCCCCAATTTCCCATTCCCTAATGAAAATTTCAAATTTAAATTTAATAACATTTATTTGAAGAAAGTAAAAAGCTGAAAATTCCCCAATTTCCCATAATGGTTCAGTTTAAATGTGTCCTCCAGACCAATACTGTTCTGACTTTTGATTTGTTTAAGATCAGAAAATTGTTTGAGATCATTTGAGTTAAAACTTTTTGATTCATTTTGATTCAAATTTATCTCATTCAACTGTTAGTGGACCAGTGAGTATTTCAGTCTTGTGATCATTAGTGTACTGTGATCTATTTTATGAAACATAATCATATATATCCAATAAACAGATACATCTGCCTTACCATGTTGTGATGAGGAGAGCTCATAATGGGAGGTAAATAAAATGTTGTTCCAATGATAATTTTATGGAATTATCATTAAATTTACTAGGAACCCTAGTCTCTTCATAGATTCTACATTCCTTATTCCTTGGTAGAGCGTGGAAAGGGAGCTTCTTGATTTCGGTTAGTCCATTCAAATATTTCTCCGTTGTTCGAACGTCGATGTCGTTGGAGAGGAATTGGAGGTCGTCAGCATGAGGAGTAATAAGAGGAAGATTAACATTAGAGAGGTCAATCTCCTCTCCCTTGGTCGCCTCCTTTGATGGGTTCATCCTGGATATTTGATGTGTGTGTGTGTGCCGCTGGTGCTATTCTCACTGCTGCTACTGCTCCTGCTGTTCGGTGTTGGTCGTTGGGCGAATGCGTGCTCCTGTTGGTTATGTTACTGTTGGTTGACTTTCTACCTGTTGCTACCTGTAGGACTTCTTAAGTGCTAGAGAAGGACAACCAACCCACTGATAAGTGTCTCCCTACCCTTCAACCGACATACACCTCGTTAAAAATTCTAAACACAAATGTCCACAGTTTACAGTCCCAAAATTTTGTAAACGTTCATAATTGTACTTAATGTTTTTTCCTAAATATCTGACTACTTCTAATGGTGGTTGAAAATTCCCAAATCTATCAAAATAATAACAATTTGATTCTCTCTTGTAATATGCTACCCAATGCGTACCATTCGATATTGAGTCTGCTAAATTTATTATTCCACACTCGAAATGATGTGGAAATTTGGGTAATGGATCCTTCATATAAACACCTCGAAAATGAGGAATCTTTCTAAAGGCAAACTTCATTATATTAAAGTTTGATAATGCTCTTTTGGGTAGCTTACCCATTAGTTTTTCTTGATAAACTCAAAAGTATGCAATGTTCTTTTGTATTTCAATGACAAAATTTCGGTGGCATAAGTGTAACGAATCACTAGTGTCGTATTCGTCTGGTGCTGGTGGAAGGTTTATTAGCGTGGCGTACGCGCTGGCTTCTCCGGACTTTGCTCAGTTAGCATGGGGTTCAAGAAAAGGGCCAACTAATAAGATTCACCACTTATAATAATAATACATTAAAAATTCGAGTACATATGAGAAGATAGAGAAGAAGGAACGTAATGGAAAGGTTACATTAAACAATAGTGAAAGAGACGAGAAAGGGAAGGAAAGGAAGGTAGGTTAACAAAGAAGACGGAGCCACTCTCTTATGCAACACAGCTGTTGTTGTGTGCAGACGCCCACCCTACCATGATCCTGCATTCAAATGCCAAAAACTAAAAGTTGGCAGGATCCCTAAAAGAACGTGGTTCGGATAACATACTCCTGCTTGGTGATTGATGGTTCCAAATAAAGTGATAGAATTAAGCGAACATACTTAATTTATTAACATATAACAAAAGTAATTTGAATTTTAACAACATTATGAAATGATAAGAAAAATAAAGAAATAAATAATTTAACGGACTAACATGGTAAGTGGTTATGAGGAGGAAATTATTTTAAATAAGGCAAAAAAAGAAAGAATAAATAAATAAAGACTAAAAATAATTAACCTAGAAATATAAAATATGATCTAGGATAAATATAATATAAATAATTATTTTTGGTTTTGAAAATTACTGATAATTTAAGAATGTTTCATTTAAAAATGACTTCATTGAGAATGATGGAAAGCACAATGAATATAGGCAAACATGATCTATCTTTTAAAGAGAAAAGCTCTACGCAAGCAATTGTAGGAGGTTCAGCTGATGACTGTCACTGAATGCAGGCCTGTATATTGCCAGCCTTACAAGGTCATTGACCGCTGGGACAGCAGTAGCAGTGGTATGGGATGTGGTATGAGATGCGCCAAAAGCTCTAACTCATATGTATATATTATCAATTAGTAAGAGTGAAACAGACTTACATACATACATTTGCCGACTCCCACGCAGAAAGATCTTTCCTTGTGTTAGTGACTGTCTGTGGTGAAGCTGTGGATAAAGAGTAACAAGAAAGCTTTTGCGCATGCGTAAAAGCTGGCTGCTATGACCTGTAGTGCAATTCCACACAAACATATGTACATATGTCCATACAAATGTATGCAGGTATGGTTTTACCTGCTTTGCGAGAAATTCAAAAACAAGAAATTTTACAACTAAATACAATTTTACAAAGATATTTTGCCTATATGCGTTGCCTTACATGCATTCTTAAATGATTGCCGTTGTTATTTTATACAACAATACCGTGGTACTTTTCTTATGAGTGCCTAAGAAAAGTTGTTGTTTCAACTTTCTCGCCACATCATACTACACTAGTCGGCATAATTATTTTGACGAAAAAAAATGATTCAAATTTTTAAGTAACTTTGCAATGGTTTAATATAACTTAATGTTTTTTTTTGCTGCTTTACTTAGTGCTAATACAAACTTAAAAATAATGAATTCAACATTTTATCATATGAACTTGAAAAAATATAAGCTTATGTAATTTTCAAGCGGTGGCATAAGTATTTTGACAAGTGTATTTTAATATGAATAACAAAGTTTAAACTTAAACAAAACTAAACGGGAAAAAGGTATTTAGTAAAATATATAATTTCCTTTAGTTTCAATAACTTTTTCCAGGCGTTCCGGTACTGAATCGATTAAATTTCGGATGATCTCTGGAGATATCTCTTCCCAAAGGGAAGTGACCTCAGAAATTGTCTCCTCTCTGGTTTTATTTAAAGATACTGTTCTTTTACGTTTCATAAGAGACCAGATGTTTTCTATTATATTTAAATCTGGACTGTATTCGAAATCGGAGCGGAGGAACGAACACGTGATGAACGTTAAAAAAGGATGGGAACGTGATGTAATCCAGACGAGAGTACAACACAATTTCCAAGACACTTGAAGATAAAATAGAAATTCTGAAAGAAAAGTCGAATAGTGCTGTAAAAAAATTCCATTTCCCTTAAAGATATATTATTCTTCTTTTCATATTCTGTACGTCAAATACATTGTTTAAAATCGATTCTGTAAATTAGCATACATTTTTATATTTTTTTTATTTTTGTGAGCGAACAGTATAGAAATGACAGGCACATGTATCGGCTCAATCCTCCACATCGTTATGAGCCCAACAGCAGGATGTGAAATGTTGTCCATGAACATTAGAAACCAATAGACCATCACATATTCTATTATTAAAATATTTCAATGATTCTGATAAATATTCCATGTTTCATAAAATTATTTATTCCAGTTATAAGTTGTTGTATCGAAATATGAGTTGTGGAGTTGGTTTTGTTTTCAGTCAATATCATTTTTAAATTTCTTTCGATCCGTTGACATCTACTCGTAATGATTTCCAAAAGGTGAATGAATAAATATTGATACGTTGAACTAATCCGGTCAGTGGGTCAACTAGACGATCGTGAATGATAAGGCAATATACCTTTGTATTCAACTCACTTGGTACACTTAGTTCAGTTGAAATTTTAACATCAATTGGCCCTGATTTGACCGACTCGTTTTGATATGAACGATCAACAACAACAATAGGAGCCTTTGACTTGAAGTCCAGTGGTGATAAAAGTGCACGAGGCTCCCGGTTGTAGTAACTCTCTTGGAATCTCACGTACATATCATATGGATAGACTTCAGAATTTAAATACACTTTTGCATTTCTGCAAACCGTGGACGTTCTCTATTTGCAGCTAGCTTAACGTTCCATACATGATGAGTCCCCTGTACCAACAAGGGATTTATATAACAATCCCAGCTGCGGAATGAAAGTGGAAGTGTAGCACCACTTTTGACTACATTGAACATTTTAATTTTAGTAGTATCGCTTGGGACAATGTGGGGTACTTTCCAACTAATGCTCTGCATAGCAATTTTATGTTCAGCACCTCCGACTGTTTTTTCAAACATATCATTCATATTTTTAGCTAGCAAGAGAATGAGTTCATGTTTACACTTTAATATAACTTTTTTATGATCTTCAGCGGATTCCATTAACATTTTGAGTGGTATTGAAAAGGTGAAATACCCTCCGGAAGATATACTCTCTCCTCCACTCCACTCGGCATTCGATAACATAGAGACTCCTGTCGGCCAATAGAAAGAAAGTTTTTCAGAGTAGATGTGATTCCAATAAACCGTGTTCTATCCAGTTCGCATCCGTTCAATTCATATCTTATTTCATCCAAAAAATAGGCAATTATTTTTAAGCAAGCCGGCCACATCATTTGTTGTAGTTGAGCCCGAATTTTGGTGAGTAATTTTACTAAGTGTGACTTCAAAGTGGAGGAAACTTTCAGACGGCATCACATACAAATCTTGGTTTTGTATTGTAATTCGAACTTCATTTGTTTTGTAGCTCTGCTGATATGGGTAATAAGTGTGATATTATTTTTTCGTGATACTCTCATCATTGTGATGTTTATCTTGCACAAAAAAAAGTGCATTCATTTTAAATGAAGCTACTAATTTTACTGAATATTAAGTCCAAGCGATTTTAAAATCATGATATGAAATGGATATGATGGTCCTCGAGATGATAATGATGATGATGTTTTCACTTCACCCTTACATTTAGTAATGGGAGTTGTAAGGTGATGTTACGACCTTTTATTATAAATAATCATTCTGTTGCTCGTAAATGAAGACGAATTGATATAGTTTCCCCTCGAAAATTGATTAATTCCGCCTCCTGATCAGTTATCCGTACTTCGAGCGTGCTTATTTCTCTAGTGTTGATAGGTAAATAAATCAAGTTTCAAGTCCCGGAGGAACATTGATTCCAAATTCATGAAGCACATGATTTGGTCTATTACCCACATATGAGCCACTGATAATGTTGCATTCCATTCTAATTGTATTTACTTTTAAAATAGTCACAGGGTTATCTAAGAAATAAATTTCAGTATTGTGTGGTTTTAGAATACGTTCACCAAATCCAAATAGCTTTCCAATACTTCATTCACGATTAACAAATACTGTTTTATTTTTTAGTGGTAACTTGAACTTTCAGCGTATTGTTGTTGGTTTCTATTTTTAACGCATCATAAGAATCATACCCCTTTAGGACATAAATAATTCCCAATTGAGTTTTAGTAGTAGACAATATACAAGTTTTCTTCCAGTTACGTCATGTGTAGACACAAGACGAGAAAAGAATTTATCCCTTCAGTTTGCCGTATATGCGGAACTGATTTTCTACAAGAAACGTCGAGTATAAATTCTGCCAGAGGGAAATTTAAATTTCCCTCGGCTGCGCTGGCAGAATTTGTACTCGACGTTTCTTGTAGAAAATATGTGGTCCAGCTCTAGCAGAAAATCTGTGCTTAGGTTCTAGTGCCTAGTTCGGAATATGCAAAATAAAAATACGCTCAAAAATATATGCAGTAAATAAAATGTTTATTATACTTCAAATTAAATTTATTAAAACTAAAACAATGAGTACTTAAAATAGTTATGTTCTCTAATTGGTTTAACTTATTACTAAACAATTATATTTATATTCTATTTATTATTTTTTAATAATTCTAATTGTCTTGCCCTAGCCAATGCCTTGTAATTTCTATTTTTAAATTTGAAAAACGCCTCTCGCACAGCTTTCTTGTGGTCCTCAAAGCTATAGTTGTCGGTCTTCAGAGCTTCAAACATGGCATTGTTCAAATGGCGGTATTTATTGAATGCCTTCATCTTTGCAGTGCCAGCGTAGTTCATACCCATCACCACATCCTTGTGGAAAATCCGCTCCAAGTTTTTTAATATACCATCTGGGCAGAGCATCCTCCTGAACATCGTCACATATTTTAATGGAGATTCCTCTATTTTCGTATTGAGTACGGCGATGTCCTCCTCCGATCGCAAGGGGAACTCTGTTTTTGCCGGTACCACAATATTGACAATTTGGCTCAGTATGGCGAGTACATGGCCCAGTCCGTTTCGAATTCGCCTCTGATCTTCTCGCAGTTTGCGCACTTCTAGTTCAATGTTCGGAAGCTGCTGGCTGTTGTAAAAAATATAAATGCAAATAGTATTCTTTATTTACATAAGATTAGAATATTAGAAGTAGAGTTAAAAAATATAAACTTACCTCTGATTGTTTTATAAAAGACGCGCAGGAAAAAATCAACTTTCTTGTACAGCACTCACAAAACAAATGACGCATGATACATAAAACTGCACTTCCCTGCAGTTTTGAGCGCTAGTTCGTTGCTGGTGAAATAAGCACTTACCAGGAGCCAGTCACTACTTACAAAGTGGCGTCTAGCCATGCGTTTTTTAATTTCCGTTTTTGTATGAAATGTCCGCAAATAGGGTAAATCGCCACCGCCTCGATTACCCACGAACTAGTGAAACAGTGCAACATATTAGGGTCTTTAAAGAAACTACTAACATTAGACCCCATGGAACGGCCGGTAAAATAAGTGCTTACATCGGACCCCATTGAAGGGTCGGTAAAATAAGTGCTTACATCGGACCCCATGGAAGAGTCGGCCATTATAAATTAAAAAAAATTTACAATTACAATTACAGTTTTTATTTAATTTTAATTTTACTTTATTTTAATAAGTCGAATACTTTTATTACTTTAAGGCAACTTGTTTTAAAGTATCGTTTTTTTTGGAGCTGCAAGGCCTTTCTCAACTGGTCCTCAGTTATTGAATCTTGGAATTAAGGATTAAAAAGTCTTAATAGATTAAAGTGGATAATGATTTTTAAATAATTATCTTTTAAAATACTCACCGATCATAACACCAAAGAAATTGTCTTCTTATATCGATATGGTACCGCATTCAAAATATACCATAGACGGCACAATATACCAGATTGTCAGCCAAAGCAACTCAGACCCTAGTAAGTAGGCGTTTTTGCCCATACAAAAGTATTTCTTTAATAACTTCGACAATTTCTATCTGATCGCAACCAAATTTTCAGGAATCATAACTAATATAGTAGTTATCATATATACCAAAATTCGTAACTCTAGCTTGTTATTCGATTTTTTTGATTTGCAGGGGCGGAAGTGGGCGTGGCAAAAATTTGAAACAAACTTGATCTGCGTGCAAACATAACAAATGCTGTCGAAAAAAAATTATAGCTCTATCTCTTATAGTCTCTGAGATCTATGTGTTCATACGGACAGACGGACATGGCTATATCGTCTCGGCTGTTGACGCTGATCAAGAATATATATACTTTATAGGGTCGGAGATGCCTCCTTCTACTTGTTATATACATTTCCTGCCGGCACAAAGTTATAATACCCTTTTACCCTATGGGTAGCGGGTATAAAAAAGAAGTCATGGATAATAATTTCGCATGTTTGTACTATATGTTATATATGTTAAATGTAAATAATTAACCAAATTGTGTGTTTATACTAATATTTTGTAATTTTTTAAAAGCTTTTTAAGCTGGATTTTGAAGAACAATTTTCAACTTTGGAAAGGATTTTGAAAATGAAGTTAGCATAAGTTAGCAATAACTTCAACTGTATGTTGTAGTGTTATCAAATGTTAATCCATCAATAGTTGTCTTTTTCTGCATTTTTCCGCACAATTGGCACCATTCCCATTTTTGTCAGAGAACCTCACGTTTTCCAACATCGATTTGTGCTCTGTAGTAAATAGTGAGAACGACCGTCTGAAGCAATGTTTTGTGAATAACATCCTTGTTTGGGACTCTCAGCGGACCGTTGACGCTTGCTTGCCGTGGACTCCACCTTCTTGTTGGCAGGGCCGGTAAAACCGGTTTGCACCTTATTGTCTTTTGGGAGGGGGCTAGTTTGGTTTTCACGCATTCAAGTGTTAGCCGTGGGAAGCCTCTGCTTATCCTTGACAGACAAGTTAGCTACGCCACTGAGCCTTGCGTGAATGCGGGTCGCCGCCTTCTTTAATACGTTTTCCTTCAGCCCTAACTCTGAGACCCCCGCTCCGCTACCCATCGGTATTGGGTATAAAGAGTCTCTAGTAAAGAGGTGTGAGACTATATATTGTGAAAAATGTTCCAATTATAAAAATGTTAATGTCAATGCATTAACATAACATCAAACTGTTATTGCTCATACCAAAATTTTATATCTAACAGCTCTTTTGAGCATAACAGCTGTAAAGTCAGCTGTTGCATCAGAAAGCACGCGCGGTAAGTTGACATATTTTTTCAGTGAACTTTGTTATTCATTTATTTATGTTGAAAGCTATTAATAAACAAGTAAGAAAGTTACAGTCGAGTGCCTGTGAGATACCCGGTAGCCATTTTTAATAAAAGCAAAATATTGCGGTATTTTTTCAAAATATATCAATAATACAAATATACTAAAAATATAACAAACGGTATATTTGTTATATCGATATAGTATTATATTCAAAATATACCATAGACGGCACAATATACCAAAGCACCTAAGACTCCTGTAAGTGGGCGTTTTTGCCCATACAAAGTATTTAATAACTTCCACAATTTTTATCTGATCGCAATCAAATTTTCAAAAATAATAAATACTATAGTTTATGTTGTATACACCAAAGTTCACAGCTTGAAAATTACGCTTGTTATTCGAATTTATTGATTTGCGAGGGCGGAGGTGGGCGTGGCAAAGATTTGAAACAAACTTGATCTGCGTGCAAACATAACAAATGCTGTCGGAAAAAAAATTTTAGCTCTATCTCTTATAATCTCTGAGATCTAGGTGCTCATACGGACGGACGGACGGACAGACGGACATGACTAGATCGTCTCGGCTGATGACGCTGATCAAGAGTATATATACTTTATAGGGTCGGAGATGCCTCTTTTTACCTGCTACAATAATACATTTCATGTCGGCACAAAGTTATAATACCCTTCGACCCTACGGGTAGCGGGTATAAAAATCGCTCAAGGCACTTTCCGCGACTGAGCCACCTTACTTCCGTGAACATACATATGTAGTTAGGTCCTTGTATGAATTTTCGCACTTCTCGAGAATTATGCCCACCTCGTATTTTGTTTACAATTTTTATGACAATTGTCATTGTGTTAGTGCTACCCGTCCATTTCGAGCACAAGGACTCTTGATGAATTGCACAATGAAACGACCGCACCCGTATATTATTATTATACAATTGTTCAATAAACCCATTTTTGCTGCTAACATTAATTGATTGATTTCAGAATTATCGCATGACTCATCAAGGGCTATGGAAAACTAAGAACAATTTTTTAGTTTATCTTCTAAAATTGTATCCAAATAGATTTTAAGCTTTTCAATCCTACCGGTCACAGTACATCTTGACAAGGAAACGGTTTGCACTGCTTGGCAAAGCTGGCTACATACGACGCTTTAATTGCCGCTTTCTCATATATTTTTGAATTTTATTTAATTTTTGTTTCTTGTTCATTTAATTCTTTTTGATTAAATTGTATAAATTTTAGAATTTCCGTTGCATCAAATATATAAAACTGTTTAAGAAGGTTTTTATAGTACGGAAATAGACCTAGAAATAAATCTCTTTTATGGGCGGTTTGAAAATGCCTTTTATGATTGTATTTTGTGTTTACATCCAGAACTACAAAGCATATTGCGCATTGTACTTCCCATTTAAAGTTTTTGGTAAAAAAAAGTGCTCTCCAACTCATCACTCATTTTTCTGATGGTCCACCACGAAATAAATCAAAACCCAACCCAGACAGAAGAATAAGTTCCAGTGCACGTGTACGAGAAAAAAAAAAACAAAATACAGTATGTCAAGAAACTCTTTACACACTGAACAAAAAAACATATTTTTTGACTTTGAATGAAAAAATTACGCCTTTGGTTATTATTTTTCAATATTTTTTAATGCAGATCTATTATTTAGCAAATTTTTAATTAGTATGTACAGAAATAAAAACAATACAACGAGTGGGAAAAATTTCAAGCAACAAAAAATGAGTATACACATTTTTGACACTGTCAAGAAAGTGTTTACACACTTGACTTTTCGATTCCGTTTTATACTATTTTTAGAAAAAACGGAACTTTTCCGTTATCCATTCTTCTGCACTATGCACTATTTTTGCATTCCTTTTCATTCAATTGCGAAGTCTTACTGCGCACATGTCAAAACAAGTAGGAAAGCTACAGTCGAGTGTACTCGACTGTGAGATACCCGCTACCCATTTTGAATAAAAGCAAAATATTTTGCGGTATTATTCTCAAAATATACCAAATATACTGCAAAAACAGTCGTTTCGCATGAAACAATCCGCCAACTAATTCTGCGGAACAAGTACTCTTCTAGGGTTGTGCGTAAGAAGCCGCTGCTTTCAAAAGTAAATGTTGAAAAGCGCTTAACTTTTGCTGTCAACATGAACATCAAGCCGGAAAACTACTGGGATGACGTCATATTCTGTGACGAAACCCAAAATAATGCTGGACCAACTAGAGTATGTCGCAAGCTGTTAGCAGCTCTAGATCAGCGCAACATCATTCCGACTGTGAAATTTGCCAAATTGTCGGTGTTGGTTTGCGGAGGCATTAGTAGCAAGGGGGTGAGCTTGCGTTTATTGAAAATACAATGAATGCTAAGCAATATCTCTCCATTCTGAAAGCAAATCTGAGGCAAAGTGCAGATAAATTTGGCTTCATTGTCGGGCTCACTGTGCGCACATGGCTCCTTTATAATTGCGAAAAGATCATAGACACACCTCCTCAAAGCCCCGACATGAACCCCATTGAAAATTTGTGGGTTTATCTAAAGAAAAAAAGTGGCAAAACGGCAGCCCACAAACCACGCCGCCTTAAAAGCAGCGGTACTAGAAGAGTGGCAAAAAATTCCGTTGGAGTATGACCTACAAAAGCTGGTCAGTTCGATGAAAAATCGCATTAAGCTTGTAGTTGAAGCTAAGGGGGGTCATACTAAATATTAAAATTAGTTTAAGATTGTGACGCACCATACGGAGCCTCAAAATAAACAATAGCCCAAAAATGTATATACCAGAGTTTTCCTCTCATACATGGTCACTCACCCAGCTGTGCTGAGTTAACAGCACAATTGCAACGCAAAGTGAGTTAACAACGCATGCGCAGCGCAAATATGAGCCAAGCAAGTTGACAGCGCATGTGCAACGCAAAAAGAGCCAAGCATGTTAACAGCGCATGTGCAACGCAAACATGAGCCAAGCAAGTTGACAGCGCATGTGCAACGCAAGAAGAGCCAAGCGAGTTAACAGCGCAAGTGCAACGCAAAGTGAGTTAACAGCGCATGCGCAAATTTAGGAAAAAGAAAGTAAAAGCGAGTTGGCAGAGCCAAGACCTTGACCTAGATAAAAAGGCGAGAGTAGGAGGAGCGGCTCACTCTCTGATAAGAACTTGCCAGTGCGTAACACTTTTACCCGCGAGTGCCATCAATAAAAGTCTTGAACAAAACCACGTGCAAAATATACAACGAGAAGTTCCATCACATAACACACGAATACTCTACAGATATGTTCAAGCTGAATGCTTAATACTCACTTACACATTGATTATTCCCCTTGCTCCCCCGTTTAACATATGCGATTACGCATAACCAGTAGCAATGTTATTGCATAACCCCACTCGAGTGCGACAACGCACTAACACAACCACACTAACGATATACGCTACAGTCGACGCCGGAACAGCGTGTACAGTATGATTGGGCCAGTGTGATTACACACTCACAACCATTTCACCCACGCCGCGTGCCCCGTTTTCCATATTATTCGCACGAACCACAACTCTTCCCGTTAGCTGTAGTAGGGTGACTACAACCACTACAGTCGACGCCGAAAAGTGTGTACAGTGTAGCATAGTCAGTGTGCTTCACACTGACTCCCGTGACAACCACCCGTGTAACATTCCTATCGACGTTGGACCTGAGAACAACCCCCGAAGCAGAAATATCTACATCGTTGTTGACTAATCTGTTGCTAGAGAAATATCAAATAAATAAAACAAATTAAGAATTGAAAACTCCTGTCTTTCTTTTACATCGTGATCTCCATTTGTCTACAAAGATCGTCTCACACCTTGAGATACTCGACTTTTAGGGTTTTCAGCAAACATAAATTTCTTATTTTGATCCCTGGACAGCGCTAGTTACCTCGGCGTTGTGACAGTTCGTTACAAGAGGCGCCCGAGCAGGGACCCTACAAGTCAAGTGGAACTCAGTTTCCGAGTGGCATAAAAACCCACTAGCAAGGTGTGATTTTGTAGTTTAAGTCGTTAAATTTCCGCGAGTGTTCCAAAGAAAGAAAAAAAAATTTAATATGAGTGATCATGAGAGTGATAGCGACGCGTGCTCGCAGGAGATACCCAACCCTGGAGTTGGCGTGAAATGGATCTACTATCGTCGGCGCGATGAACTAGAAGCATTGGCGCAGGAATTCAAGTTCTCGGTCGAAGGCAAAGTCGAGGACATGCGGAAGGCGTTCGCGTCATTAATAACCAAAAGTAGGCTTGGAAAGAACGTCTGGGCTCGACTGGCCGATTTGGAAAGATTATACACGCGACCGCGCACTCCACAACCCGACGCGCAAGCCACCACCTCGGGCTTGAGCCAGCAGTTTTTACACGCCCCGCCGTTTACCCTGCCCAAGACGGAAGCACGTACGACGTCTCACGTCCCGGTGTTAACTTCTACCCCTGCCACTCCAAGTCTACACAGGCCAATTCCCCCGACACTCGTCAGCGAATCCCAGCCGAACCCGATTACCGCCAACCCAAGCCCTTGGCCATACGGAACTCACCTGGATCGAATTCGGAAATGGGGAATCCAGTTCGACGGTCAGGGTGATCCGTTGGCTTTTGTCGAGGCATTGGAGGAACGGGCTCAGGCATATGGTATCTCGGTCGATGCATTGCCAAGGAGTATGTCCGAAGGCTTGGTAGATCGTGCCGCGCGTTGGTTCCGAACCAGTGGGCTGAGCGCAGTCCTTTGGTCGGAGTTCCGCGAGGAATTTCTCGCGTTTTTCTTGCCCACGCGGTACTTTGAGAGGTTGGAAGATAACATCCGCGATCGTAAACAGCGAGAAAACGAATACTTCAAGGATTACGTCACGGAAATTCGGTTCCTCATGCACCGTGCTGACTACAGCACGACGCGAGAGTTTGACCGAATCTATGACAACGCCCGCCCCGAATACCAGTACTACGCCCGCCGACTCGAGATCACAAGTCTCCACCAGTTGGCCACGGAGTTCGAATACATCCAGGATCGAATCCAGCCACGAACCTCACTGACGACGGCGACTGTCATTCCAACCCAGACTCCACCGACGTGGCATAACCCTTTCCGAGGACCACCCGAGGACAGGCCCCGCCAACCATTCGTTCGGAACACTCCCGCAGGACAATCCTCAGTGCCGGATGTAGCCCGGGTTTGCCGACGATGCGCGGAACCGGGACATTTACAGGCAGCATGTCAGAATCCTGCCGTGATATTCTGTTGGGACTGCGGCAAACGAGACATACGCACGATCCATTGCTGTCATCAGTTGCTTCTGACTGGTGGGACATTACCACTGAAAAAAAAAAAAATGCTTAGTATCACCAATAATAAAAAGAAATATAAAAAGAAAGCAGTGCGTTCAATAGTGAAAAACACAGTGAATCTTGACTTAATGTCGTCCTCCGCGAGTGTAGTGAGTTTATACGACTCCGACGGCACCACCTGTCCACAGATCCACTCCTCTCCAGACATGGATATACCCAGCTCCGACGACGAATACTTCTTAGAAGTAATCTCACCTGACCAGACAATCCTAAGGAGAGAAGCAACGAAAAACAAAATTCAGTATACAACGACACCCATTACAAACACAACGACAAGTGCTGGCAACATAGGCACACATATTAAAACTCAACAACAACTAGACAACGATACACAGAAAAAACAGCAACAAAACTCAACCATCATGGCTACTGCAGCCAACCCTCCCGCTAGCAACAGCAACTTAGCAACATACAACAACAAACATCAAACAGCCAACACAGTAAACCAGCAACAAAAACCAAGCAACATGGCGTCTCCAGTCGATTCCTCCGTTGGCAACATTAGGCCAGTTATTTACAAAAACAGCCAACAGGCAACCATTACTAACCCATAACAACAAAAGCCGACGCCAAATCTCGCGCCATCACCAGCACAAACACCGACGAAGGCCAGCAATCCTACAAAGCGCAGCTTGATACACACAATTGCTAATATACAAGTGACGGATCCAGTGGCTCCTAAACTGCCAACTACAGCCACCACTCTTATCGATGACGATCTATTGACACCTTCCAAGCGCAAGCGTGTAGAACTTGACTTCAGCGACGACCATATAAGCCTGTTTGAGTCTATAAAAACACCTGCATTTAAAAGTGACGCAGCCAAATCCATACAGCAAGCTAGAAGAAACTCCCAATCACTCACCGAAAGCCAGCAAAATACACAACAGCACAAATAAAGATTCATTGACCACCAGCACAAAAACAAACGAGATTCTGATCGCAATGTTGGAGAAATACCTCCTTTATTCATTCTAAATGTTGATGCCATTCTTCCTCTACTGGAAAAACTAAAAAATACGCCAGGCATAGGCAGCTACGTGGTCAAGTGTGCATCCAACGGTGTCCGCATCATCAGCAGCTGCCTAAGTACATACAACGCCATTCTCAACACCTTAAATGAAGCTGGAACACATCTGTACTCACACCAATTGAGGAAAGACAGAGGCCTGCGCGTCGTCATCAGAAATTTGCACCACACCACTCCTACTGAATGGATCGCCGCTAAGCTCGCTGAAATTGGCTACAAAACTAGATTCATCAAGGCCATTAAAAACAACTTTACAAACAAACCATTCAACCTGTTTGAAGTGGAAATTGAACCGAAAACTGATGACTCACACTTCAAGATCCTGCAGCTTCAGCTTCCGGGTCTCCAGGTTATAAAAGTTGAAAGGCAGGCAAAGCCATCTGATCCTGCACAATGCCACCGATGCCAAGTTTTTGGTCACACCAAGAAATACTGCCGTCGCCCTTTTGTGTGTATGAAGTGTGCTGGATGCCATCCAACGACCACATGCCAAAAAAGAAGAGATGAGGCGTCCAAGTGTGCCAACTGCAAGGGCAACCACATCAGCAGCTACAAAGGCTGCCCATCTTTCAAAGAAGCCAGAAGCAAATTACTCCACTCCCGCCAGATGCACCAGGCCAAAATGATCAATCTCCAAAACCATCTCCAGCACATGCAGCAGCAACAACAGACAGCGCGCCGACTCCAGATGCCTTCGCCTCCAGCCACAGGGGAGCAGCCTGCAAGCTCAATGCATGCTACTGCCTCGGTTGCAGAAGCCAACAACAGACCAACGTACAGCGCAGTTCTCCGCAGCCCGGTACCCGAGACTGCGCCTCTGTCACCTGTACCTGGTCGTATAAACAAGCATCAGCAGACAGCCCAACTCAACCTGCAAAAGAAGACATTTAGTAAAGTGATGATACCAGCCATTAATACTCAGCAGCCTTCTGAACATCGGCAGCATCAGCAGTTCCAGCATCGACGTCAGCAGGCGGATGAGCAGACCCAACAGCAACAAAGCAGCAATGCCTCACCCTGCGAAATTCTTCTGGCCCTTCAGAGATCGGTCGAGATCTCGAAGGTCCTTGACGAAAAGGTAAATAATTTATCAAAGACCGTCTATTCCGTCCTTATGACACTCATGCGCGAAAAATGCGGCAGCCCAGTCGACAACCACTCCAAATAAAATGAAACCCACTAGTCACTTATACTCATAAACTCAACTGCAACTCTGCCCCTTCAGTAAATTGAATATAGCATCTGCAAATCCTGCAGGGTTGGAAACAAAATAGATTTTTTTTAAAGCTGAACAACTAACTAACATCTTAGAACAAACACAAAACTGAAACTAACCAAAACAACACAACCAACTTATGACACTCACAATACATAACATAACTACTTTGCTGTCAACTGTAAGCTTAACAACGATAAAACAATTGTACATACATACACCAACGTCTGCCGATACAAAGTTCACTGACAAACTGTTTGACAACAGACTAACTAACTAAAACTTAACTATAAAACACAATTACACCTTTAAACAAAGTATCCAGCACACAGTCACTTATCACTGAGTCTCAAACAAAACACATCCAGATATCTTAGCCCATTGGCCCATTGAGAGCCAAATTATCTTCCATCAGCCTAATAATAACACTCATCTTTTTTCATCCTTCAAATTTATTTGAGCAGCTTGCTGCTGCTCTCAATTAATTTTATCGTTCGGTATAATTCATTCGCACAATGATTAATAAAACAAAAAAAAAAACACAATGCAATATTAATATTAATAACTAAAACTTCAACTTATACAATTTCCTAATCACTCCTACACTGCAAATAAACATATTTAACTTAAAACAAAAATTCTACTACTTACCTTACGTATGAAGCAGTGGTCCAATCGCTGCCTCCTTGTGATGCATATAATCTGCAAAATAAATAAATAGATTAAATATCCTGCCACATATAAATAACTCGCTCGTACATACCCCGCGGCTCTTCTGGTCCACCGCTCTAACACTATCTGTAAACAAAAAGCACAATTCAACAAATATAATGAATTCAATACATAAATAATATTATTAATCTTTATAAAACATTTCTCATTATTCTCAAACAACTTCTACTCACCCGATGCCTGCTCTCGTTGCATGCTTCTTCTTCCTCTAATTGGCCACACCTGAAATACTAATAAAAACATTTAAAACAAATTTAAGCAATATAAACAATAAAAACATAACACAATAATAAAGTGCTGCTGCACTGGATATAATACACTCTATTTTTGCCTGTCTTTTCCCCTCTCCAAAATATACTGCCACCCCATAAAATTTAATTATTTAACTTATTCTAATCTTATCAGACGCATCTCCAACAAACAAACACAAGTAAAATCAGTGCAATAAATAAATTAACACTTTCCTTCTGAACACATTTATCGATAACTTGAACGAACTAAAATTGCTAAAACATCCTTCTTTAATAATCAGCCACTAATTAAATAACTACTACAGGCTTCAGCGCCAACCACCAGCTAAATAAAATATAAAAAGAAAATAAAAAATTAAATCAATTCCTCCTGCCTTACTTCCCAATATTAATGACACCTTTTTACACAATGTAAAATCAATTAACACAAAATAACCTACTTAGGGCATGTGATCAGTGTGGAGGGGATTCACACGGATCCCAGCAAGGTGGCAGCTGTCCGCGAATTAACATCCCCGTCGAACTTGAAAGAATTACGCCAGAGCATCGGCATGGCGTCTACCGCAGATTTGTCCCTAACTTTGCTACGGTGGTGCAACCCATGTCACAACTCCTCAAAAATGGGGCGAAAGTGGACATGGGGCGAACAGCAGCAAGTCGCGTTCGATGAATTAAAAACCCTTTTGACCACCGCCCCTGTGCTAGCATGCCCGGACTTCCACGTGCAGTTCGTGCTACAAACTGACGCTAGCAACGTAGGAATCGGAGCAGTCCTGACCCAAGAAATCGACGGTCAAGAGCGTGTGATATCCTATGTTAGTCGACGGCTCAACAAAGCGGAGGAGAACTACTCCGCCACCGAGAAGGAATGTCTCGCAGTGATCTGGGCCATCAGGAAACTTCGTTGCTATCTGGAGGGTTATCGATTCGAGGTCGTCACCGACCATCTGGCACTCAAGTGGTTGAATTCACTAGAATCACCACATGGACGTGTGGCACGTTGGGCTTTAGAGCTGCAACAATACCAATACGACGTGCGATATCGACCCGGAAAGCAGAACGTAGTCGCCGACGCTCTTTCCCGACAACCCCTTACCAAGCTGGCTATGTTAAAGGAGGAGGCCCAACCTTGTTCGTGGTTATCCCGGCGCATACGACAGGTGAGTGAGGAACCACAACGCTACCCGGATTATACCATCAGGGACGGGCAACTGTTCCGGCACATCGTGCATCGGTCCGATGACTTCGACGACGTGACGTGGAAGTTGTGCGTACCCCGGGCCATGCGACCTCGCGTTCTTCACGAGTGTCATGACCAACCAGCTGCCGGCCACTTAGGAGTACGTAAGACTATTCTTCGAATCAGTCAGCGGTACTACTGGCCAGGTATGCATCGGGACGTCAAGAAGCACGTCCGGCAATGCCTGAGCTGTCAAAAATTCAAGACATCACAGCAGAAGCCTGCCGGACCCATGCATACCCGGCCCGCAGAAGAACCCTTCGCCGTCATTGGAGCTGATTTCGTCGGCCCACTTCCTCGTTCCAAGCAAGGTAACACTATGCTCCTCGTTTTCTTTGACTTGTTTTCCAAATGGGTAGAACTAGTGCCACTACGACGTGCCACTACTGCGAGCCTTCAGCGTGCGTTCCGAGAGCGAATCCTCGCTCATTTCGGGGTTCCGCGACGTTTCGTGTGCGACAATGGGACGCAATTCACTAGCCGGTCTTTCAAGGCATTTCTAAAAATCGCCGGGGTCGACTTACAACACACTGCTCCCTATTCGCCACATGAAAATCCAACGGAACGAGCCAACCGGACGATTAAAACCATGATCTCGCAACTAATCGACGGACAGCAGAACCAATGGGATGAGTTACTTCCAGAGATCACACTAGCTATCAATTCCAGCGTCTCCGAGTCCACCGGCTACAGTCCAGCTTTCCTAGTACAGGGTAGGGAGCCACGACTTCCCGGAGGATTATATGACGAAGTGACACCAGAGGCCCCCGGCGAACTAGAAGACCCCGGCAATAAGGCAAAAAGACTGCAGGAGATCTTTACAATCGTACGCGGAAACCTGAATCAAGCGAGCCATGACCAGAGCCGACATTACAACCTACGCCGGAGGCAATGGCGACCTACTTTGGGCGGAAAGGTGCTTTTGCGGCAGCACCATCTCTCCAACGCTGCCGACGGTTTCGCAGCAAAACTAGCTCCGAAATTTGCTGGCCCGTACATAGTAAAGAAGTTCATTGCAGCAAACATCGTCCGCTTACAGCACACAACGACCAACCAAAGAAGAATAGCTAACATTGCAGATCTCCGGGAGTTCCAGGAGCAGAGGCCTGAGTCCGAGACCGAAGACTACGAGAGCGACACGTAGAGAACCGCGATCAAACCCTGATCCTATCCCTCCGACCACAACTTCCTCCGTCGCCCTACTAATAATCTCACTACTTTTCTTAATCATTACAGAACATGGAACCGATCGACCTCACACTTTCTTCTCCGCCACGCGACTACGCTACGGAGCCGCACTACTCCTCGTGGCCCGAGGATGAACCCCTGATGACGCCTGACCCTACGGAGCCACATTACTCCCCGTGGCCCGAGGACGACCCTGGGTACCAAGCCAGTCAGCGAGCAAGGTACAACCCCGTCAGCGAAGGGGAATCGGAGGAGGAGAGGCCATACGAGGAGGACGATGCAACCGAACAGGAGGAGAGCAGCGAGGCGGAAGAGCCCACCAGGCGCTTGGTCACCCAGGCCCGGACAACGCCGCAACCCGCGACTAGGTCGTGGGGTGTATGGTCGACCCCCATCGCCGACCGAGACGGAGGCGCAATGCTACCAGCCCCCTCCCACTGTGGACAGTGACGCGGACGAGCCATTCTTCGTCCATGAAGTGGACCGTACGGTAAGATACGAGCCGGCCATCCGCCGGTGGGGAATGCGAACAGAACCCGCATTGACCGGGCGGTGGTGGATATTATCCTCCCTCCAGGGGAAACCCCCACCTCATACTTCGAGCTGCCGGAGCGCTGGAACTATCGGGGGCCAGCGATCGCTGACCGCCCAGTTCCACCACCCTACTTCCCGCCAGCTTTTCGACGCCCTAGGACACCCATCCTACGTCTACTCGAGGAAATGGACGTATCCGACCCCGACGGGTTTCCTCTTCCCAGGCCCTCCTACGACCCACCTCAAGAAGGTCCACACTGGGAGTCCGCGTCGTCGGATGACGAGCCGGACGGGCCTCGATTCCGCCGGCAGTACGCGAGGACATCCCCAGCCAACGAGGAGTCCGACCCTCTCGCCGACCTATTGGAGGTCTTGGGGCAGGACTTGGTGCCGTTGGAGGAGGATGGGGAGCAAAACCGGATGACCGAGGTAGCCCACGAAAGCGAGCTGGTGGAAGCTCCTATCAACTGGAAGGTGGGAACGCCCCAACGCCAACTACCCCGGGGCCTAGTTGAGGAGGTCCGTGGCAGCGAGGGACGAGGAACTAGAACAAGGTTCACGCACACCTACCTTGATACCACCTACCAGGACGTATCCGGATTTTCATTCGCCCGGCGGGAAAGGGGGGAGTGTGACGCACCATACTGCGCCTCAAAATAAACAATAGCCCAAAATCGTATATACCAGAGTTTTTCTCTCATACATGGTCACTCACCCAGCTGTGCTGAGTTAACAGCACAAGTGCAACGCAAACATGAGCCAAGCAAGTTGACAGCGCATGTGCAACGCAAAGTGAGTTAACAGCGCATGCGCAAATTTAGGAAAAAGAAAGTAAAAGCGAGTTGGCAGAGCCAAGACCTTGACCTAGATAAAAAGGCGAGAGTAGGAGGAGCGGCTCACTCTCTGATAAGAACTTGCCAGTGCGTAACACTTTTACCCGCGAGTGCCATCAAGAAAAGTCTTGAACAAAACCACGTGCAAAATATACAACGAGAAGTTCCATCACATAACACACGAATACTCTACAGGTATGTTCAAGCTGAATGCTTGATACTCATTTACACATTGATTATTCCCCTTGCTCCCCCGTTTAACATATGCGATTACGCATAACCAGTAGCATTGTTATTGCATAACCCCACTCGAGTGCGACAACGCACTAATGATATACGCTAGATATTGTTCTTTTCCGCCGCGCCTTCCGTTCGCCGTTGCTTTTCCTTTTCGCACAACGCGCATATTTTTTTCCGTTCACCGTAGTAGTGTGACTACAGGCCACTACAGTCGACGCTGAAATAGTGTGTATAGTGCGGCTGTGCCAGTCTGATTACACACCAACACTCGCCTCACCTACACCGAAGTACACCGATTGGGCCAGTGTGATTACACACTCACAACCATTTCACCCACGCCGCGTGCCCCGTTTTCATATCATACGCACAAAACCACAATTTCTTCCCGTTAGCTGTAGTAGTGTGACTACAAACTACTACAGTCGACGCCGGAACAGCGTGTACAGTATGATTGGGCCAGTGTGATTACACACTCACAACCATTTCACCCACGCCGCGTGCCCCGTTTTCATATCATACGCACAAAACCACAATTTCTTCCCGTTAGCTGTAGTAGTGTGACTACAACCACTACAGTCGACGCCGAAAAGTGTGTACAGTGCAGTATAGTCAGTGTGCTTCACACTGACTCCCGTGACAACCACCCGTGTAACATTCCTATCGACGTTGGACCTGAGAACAACCCCCGAAGCAGAAATATCTACATCGTTGTTGACTAATCTGTTGCCAGAGAAATAACAAATAAATAAAACAAATTAAGAATTGAAAACTCCTGTCTTTCTTTTACATCGTGATCTAAATTTGTCTACAAAGATCGTCTCACACCTTGAGATACTCGACTTGTAGGGTTTTCAGCAAACATAAATTTCTTATTTCGATCCCTGGACAGCGCTAGTTACCTCGGCGTTGTGACGGTTCGTTACAAAATAGTATAACTTGATAAATACATATATCCATTAAACTGTAGTTTAAGTTTTTTGTGTAAACACTTTCTTGACAGTGTCAAAAATGTGTATACTCATTTTTTGTTGCTTGAAAATTTTTCCATTCATTATTTTGTTTTTATTTTAATACATACTCATTTAAAATTAGTTATATAATAGTTCTGCATTAAAAATATATTGAAAAAAAAACTTTCTAAAGGCGTTATTTTTGCATGCAAAGTCAAAAAATATGTTTTTTTTTTCAGTGTGTAAAGAGTTTCTTGACATACTGTACATTGCGGTCAGCGAAACGTGACGACGGAAAGAAATATAACGAAGAATCAAGCAACATTGTTTTTGATTCGCATGCAAATGGAAGCCCATATGCACGGTGCTTATGGGCGCACTACCCATAAGCACACGGAATCTACAAAAACAAATGTGCACTCAGTGTATAGGCGTTGAGCACCCTTGGTTTACATAAATGAAATACGTAAACAATAAAATTTACTATTCGCCTATTGTAATTCCCAAGTGGTTCTAGAATTTAAAACAAAGAATGGCTTTTAGAAGCGGAGATTTTGCACTACGCTTTGCTCACCTTGCGCGAAAATTGGCATTCTGTAGTGGGGACATACTCTTCATCATCGGCAGAAAACTAACAAGGAAGTTGTAATCCGCGTCGCTCACATGATGCTCCTCCCGCTCCAGCTCTCCAGTAAATTACCGTCGTTGTCCGCCGACGCACGTTCGTCGCTGCCCAGAAAGCTCATGGCTTCGGCATAGGACCATTTGACTTCGATTTAGCCTGCGATAGCTTCTGCGCAAGTTCATCCACTTGCTGCCACACAGTTCCACTCTTCAAAAGAGAGAGAGAGAGAGAGAGAGAGCGAAAGAGTTGCAGTTGAGGTTAGCTTGATTTTGTTGGGGCTGACTCACCATTGGCATCCATTGCCTCGGCCACGCCGAGCCATTGACGCTTTGTCTCCAAGCGGTCAACGTGCCACGGATGGTTGGCATTCCAGAGAACGGGACGCTACTTCACTTCGTTGATCAGCCTGTTCAAATTCATTTGTCTGCGCCTTTATAAGCAAACTTAAAACGCAAACGAAACGACAACAACTATGCACTTTGTCCGAACCGGAGAATAAAAACTCAACAAGAGAGCGTAGCGACAACAGCAACGCCGGAGTCATGTACTCTCTCTCTCTCTCGCGTGCGCTTACCGTCAGTGCTGCCTGGTTCTCCGAAGTAAAAGTTGCAAGATTTGAGAAAGAAAGTTGTTAAAAATTGCTAAAAATTATAAAAAAAAAAAAAAATTGTAAATCTTTTTCAAACAGTATGTACATTTTTAATAAAATATTGAAATTCAAATTAAAATATACAGGATTTCATATCTTCATTACAATTACATTACAAAATATCCGTGTACTTTTCATTTCCGGTAATTTTTACTAAGTACTCGTAGGGAACAACATCATTATGGCAAGATTTTTCATGCCTATGTAGGACTTCAGCCCAAAATTTAATGTTGTCATCCACACATTCCCTTTTAATAAAGTTAATTTTATCCATTTGGATTTTAATCTTATCAATGTCTTGACATTCAAAATATTCTAAGATGTTGAGAATGTCTTCAGATTTTAAGGGTCTTAGCATATTTTGAACAGAAAACAAATTCACTTGTTGTATTATCTTAATGTTTTCTGGCAATCTATATAAAAATGTTAATATGTATATAAATACTAAGATCAAAGATACTACCTTTCTCGAAGTTGGATTATTAACTCAAAGTCCATACAAATTGTTCTAACTTCCATCTCTTGTGATCGAAATTGAACCTCTTTAATCTTTTTTTCGACTACATCCGCAATATTTTTTCCTGAATGTGGTCTATTTTGTCGCTTATCATCCAATAGCATATATTGCGACTCGAATTTATGGATGGTATTTGCAAGGGTGGGCTCGGAATGCCGATTATGCGCACCATATGTTGCACGAAGTGCGCGAAAAACTTTTTTCGCAGAACGCTGATTTTCGTAATACAGCTGAATAATTTGGAGACGTTGTTGCAGTGTGAGTCTTTCCATGATGATTTGCCAAACATTACTGAATAGAAATGTCATGAGAGCTTGACTCGAGTCACGCGTAAAATGCACGAAAAAGCCTATTGAAAAAACAAGTAAGAAAGCTACAGTCGAGCACACTCGACTGTGCTCGACTGTGAGATACCCGCTACCCATTTTGAATAAAAGCAAAATATTACGGTAATAATCTCAAAATATTAAAAATAAATATGCATGTATTCTCGATCGGGATTTGAACTCGAGCACCACCGGGTGGTTAACAAAAAAAAAGTTTGTACCCCGAGCGGGCTAGAACCCGAGCACCACAACATGCTCGGCTTGCACTCTACCACCAGAGCTATCGCACTGCTTATAAACCATTTATGCATACAGATACTAATATAGGCGAACATGAATATGCGTATACGCATAACATACAATACATACATAGCAGGCGTTTTTGCCCATACAAAACTATTTCTTTAAAAACTTGAAACAATTTTTATCTGATCGCAACCAAATTTTCAGGAATCACAAATACCATTGTTATTGTTGTATATACCGATAATATTACTCTTGTTATTATTGATTTGCGGGAGCGGAAGTGGGCGTGGTAAAAATTTGAAACAATCTTGATCTGCGTGCAAACATATCAAATACTGTTCTTCTTATTCTTATAGTCTCTGAGATCTAGGTTTCATACGGACGGACGGACAGACAGACACGACGTCAACAGCCGAGACGATCAAGCCATGTCCGTCGGTCCGTCTGTGTGACTGTCCGTCTGTCCGTGTGATGCACTGGATCTCAGAGACTATTGTGGTATGCACATATATCGAAGTTACACTGTAACCAGAGTAACATTAAATACGGAAGCAGCAACTCTGTTGCTACCCGAAATACCTAAATAGTGCATTGGCACTTTAATGTAAACAAAACAACAAATGCCCAGCGCAGTTCAAGTGCACTGCAATATGATGTCACCTGAACTGCAGCCGGCACATCAAAAGCCGCGTCAGCATAAACACCGGCTACTGACCGCTGTCTGTGCATAACACATGCTCCTCTATATAGAACATATATATATATATTTATATATTAAATAATGCTTATGTATATTAAGCAGCGCTGCCGCCACTTCTTCACTTCTTTTTTTTTTTTTTTTTTTTTTTTTTAATTCAACTTTGCTCTATTATTACTAATACTAATATTGCTAACGAGATTGGATATAGGGCAGTGCGATCTCCTGCGGGACGGCAGGACCTTCAATGCTTCACAAGAGACATAGCGCCACCTATTTCATCGACTCTCCCCTGGCTCTCTCCATGCTTCTTTGGGTATGCATAACTGTTGACGCAAACTCGCATATCACAACCCAGTTGTCCTCTCATTGCAGCATTAACGGGACCAAATTTCCCAGCGCGTTCGGTACACCAAGTGCCCTGTCCAAGTCGTTACGAAGTGACCCATACAACTTGCAGATGAACATACTATGCTCCGCATCTTCCAGTGTTCCACACTCCGAGCAGTCGCCAGAAGCTTCATGACTAAAGCGGTGCAGGTAACTTCTGAAGCATCTATGGCCGCTTAGCACCTGCGTCAAGTGGAAGTTGACTTGGCCGTGCTTTCTACCAGACCATTCGTCGCCGTTCGGGATAAGCCGATGCGTCCAACGACCTTTCGACGACCTATCCCAATCGTCGCTGCCACCTCTCTAGGCATTCTTGTCGTCCTGCATTACGAACAGAACGTGTTTTGGCGTTGCTGTGGTACCGGGATCGCTCTTTTGGACGTAGTAGAAGTGCATCCAACAGAAATTTTCGCGATTTCTACACTTTTTCGGCTGCTGATCAGCACGGCTTCAGTTTTGTGCGGCGCAAGTGCCAGCCCAACTGAAACAAGCCACGGCTGGATGGTCGCGATTGCTTGGTTGCACACACTCTCGGCCTGCATCAGCTCCTTCCTCACGTCAAAGGACAACGATATCGTCTGCGAAACCAACCATGTGCGTGCCCGGTGGGAGGCTTAGTCTCAGGATGCCATCATACATGGCATTCCACAGAAGAGAGCCTAAGACCGAACCTTGTGGAACACCTGCCGTCACGGCGTACTCCTCTGTACCAGCACTTGTGTCGTACAATAGCCGCCTGCAGGATAGGTAGCTACGCACGATTTCCAGTAGATATCTTGAAACGCTGCCAGAGCCTTGAGAATGCAGTCCCAACGAGCCGAGTTAAAGGCATTCTTGATATCCAGCGTGACCCTCAAGCAATACTCCTCGGCTCCTCCCTTCCACCTGCTGCCCGCTATGGCGTGTGAGGCGATCTCCACAACTCGATCTGGCCTTGCGAAAGCCAAATTGGTTTGGTGATAGGTCACTTCCTTTGGTAATAGCACGCTCCAGCCGGGTGCATATAATTTTTTTTTTTTCTGGACTACTTGCATGAGTGTGCTTTCTTTGCGCTCTTTGTTGCCAATGGGCAATTGCGACTACCAGCCTGGTGGTTTAGCTGTTTGCTTCCGCAGATGTAGCAATTCGCTGCGTTGGTGCACGATGCCACTTTGCGACCAGGTACTTGTAATGGTCGCAAATGAAAAAATTGTGCGTAAAATCTCTTTCTCCTTGAGATTTTAAATTTGCCCCGCAAAGTTAGCGAAGACACAAACCATTGCACGATAAAGGGACAATACACCTCTGCAAATTAAATTTCCCCTCCGTGGTGAGTTGTCTAGCGAAAGATCGTAGGAGAAGGAGACGAGTTTTGTCACTTTGGGAACGACAGCTCTCATTCTTTTCTTATTGGACTACGATCAGAGACGGATGCAGAAATTCTGGGTTGATGGAGTTTTAAAAAAAAAAAAAATTTAAACACATGCATCACCAGAAAAGACAAAACTAATCTGTCAATATCATCAGCATCCATTGATGATTTTTTGCTTTGAGCAAAATAAAATATCCAACTCGTTACGCTTGATAAGCGAAGGTAATTATTTCTATGAAATAATCAAAATTTTATTTGGCCCTAATTTCGACTTTTTCTCATATGTAGATTGGAAAATTCGTCTAAGCCGTCATTATTTTCTTTAAAATAATACGGATAGACAAAAATTTATACCCTTAAAGTGGATTTTAATTCCACAATTCCGGCGCATGTTAGTCAGCGGAGGCCGACTATTTCGTGCCGGAAGCCTTTTATATTTCTGGTCTGCCGCCTGCAGAACCAACAGCAACAACAGTGAAGTGCAGTGCATCTCTGGGCAGATCACTCTTGCACCACTGTGCCGAGCCGCGCAAGGCTCTAGCACTTGTTCGCCGCTTCTCATATTCGCCGTTTCTCTTCGTCGCATCAGCATCAGCAGCAGCCGCAGCAGTTCAGTGCCAGTGCCAGTGCTAGTGTAGTGCAAGTTTGTGGATAATATTATGACCAAAATAAGATTGTTAAAAGTTAAAAGGTCATACAATAGTTGTGCGCAGAGGCAATAGTAAAAGGGGAAAAAGCCAAAATAAAAAGCAAAAAGATTTAAATTTGCCTTTAAAAATCAAATAATTTAGTTGCCATACATATAAATTAGAAGTCATTAAAAAGATAACGAAAAGAAATAGAAATATCAATTGTGATTTGGCACTTATTTTTGTTGCGCTATTTTTTTTTTTGGTGTTCTTTGTTATGTTTGCTATTATTGCCCTAGGCATTAAAGGGTATATCCGACGTGAAACATCATAATTAAAAAATATATAAATAAATAAATAATAAAAATATAATCTCATAACATAATAACCAACTACAAATAAAAAGAAAACACTGTGTAACCAAAAACAAAAATGATTATAACAATGTGTGTGTGTGTGTGTGTGAACAACCAAACAAAAGTATATACCCTATAAGGTATATAAACAATCATTATTATCATCATCATTAAAATCATCATCATCACCAACAGCAACAACATCATGAAGGCCTTCGTCGTGGAGTTCTGTCTGGTAAGTTAAAAGTCCGAGTGTCCGAATAAAAATACATAAAAGAAGTTCTGATAACATAAATATTCGTACATATGTAATTACATACATACATACATATGTTGGTGCATGTTCGGCCACCCAGCAGCTGCCCACAGTTTTGCTTGCATTGTATTTTTCATACTTCTTCGCAGTTGCGAAAGCTCCCAAACAGCATATGAGCTGTCGGCTGATACCCTAACTTTTGGGTCAGGCCTATACCTTTTTATAACTGATTTGCTTCCGCCCTATATTGTTACTATTATTATTGTTTGTTGGTACAGCACAGTGGTTTAAATATGATTTACAATTAAATAAATGAACATCAAAATTAAATACGATAAATAAAATAGAGAAAAATAAATAAATAAAAAATAAATATTAAATATGAATTAAAAACAGATAAATAAAAAGTCAATATTAAATTAAATAAATAAAAGTCAATATTAAAATTGATCAAAATTTAAATATATAAAAATTAAATAAAAAAAAGATGATTTAAAATTAAATAAATAAAAGTCACTATTAAATTTGGATAAATAAAATATAAAAATTAAAAAAAAAATAAAATGATAAAAATTAAAAATAAAATAATAAAAATTAAATAATAAATAGGATTTAAAAATAGATAAATAAATATTTAAAAATGATTAAAAAAAAATCAAAATGATTTAATAATAAATACAGCATAAATAAAAACTGGTTGAGATAATAAAATAAAATAAATAAATAATAAAAATACAAAAATGAGTTGAAGTAAAGAAAAATTTAAATCTTATAGTAAAATTGAAAGAAAAACCTATCAGTAAATTTGGATATTTATAAACACCCTCATCAATCTGTTTTGCTAAAGCGCGCATCCAAAAATAGTTGCCAAAATTTGTTGATTATTAATTATTGTTTGTTTATTAAATATTATTAGTTTTTACATCTTCTTCTTTCTTAGTTTTTATTGGTAAATGAGTAGTAGCAGTTACAAAAAAAAAATGGATATTGTATTGAATTAAAATAACTGCCCTATAAACAAAAAAATGGAAATAATAATTCCGTTATAATTATAATTATTTTTGAGCAAATGGTTTTGTTTTTTGTTTATAAATAATTACTGATGTTTTTAATTTGAGTCATTGGACTTTAAAAATGAAATTCTAAGTTTGTTCTGATTTCCGGAGACATGGGAGCATAATGTAAAAGAGGAGTTGTAATAGTTTTGGGGTCATAAAAAAAAAACAGTTTCTTCTTATGACCATGGTTGGGTGGGTATAGATCAGGGTGTGGCAGTTAACATCTTATAAGACCACCCCTGCTTTTCTTAAATTTTGTCCGAATTTCAACAGTGTGCCTGCATTTGTTTATTTTGATTAAATATTGGTAGTACTCCGATCGAGTTGTATTGTAGATTCGAGTCGGATTAGATTATTGACAAGAGGATCGACTCATGTGTTGTGTTTTTTTAGAATCAGGAGGGACTATAATAATAAAGATTTCGTGGCTTCGTGTAAAGCATAGCAAAAACCCACCCCACAATCCCGAAAGAGCTAAGGGTTCAATGGGTCCCGCTCCGCTATATGCTTGAATGCGAGATGGTCGTGAATGATATTTGCAACCGTCTTCTCACATCCGGGGCTGACTATTCAGAAGAATTTTTGGCGCCCAATCGTGGGTCTGGCAACGCCATCATAAATGGTTAGCTAACCCAATGTCGGACTGGCAACAATCGCATAAATTTTTGTCGGCCCAACGTGAGACTGGCAACGTCACATACTCCACATCTTAAACAGCAGTTACTCCTGTCAATGAGATTTTTACATCTGCTGGCTATATGCCCAATCTCAAGGCATTTGAAGCACCTCGTCCTCTGCTCTTGCTCCACAATTCTACAGCGTGACCCAACCTTAAGTTTGCCTAACTCAAGGATTTTTGGAGCCCATAGCGGTGGCACCTGGAGAATTGCCACCTGTGTGCCTGCGTATGCCGCTCTCAGGCTCTTCAACTGGCACACGTCGATAGGTACGCCCGCTTGCGCATGCACTGCTGCCAACTCTTCCTCCTGTCGAGTAAGTTCATCCAGATCGCGAATGGCGCTTGAGTTACCGTTTTATTCCTCTTAGGCCGCTTAGGTGGAGTTTTCCTTGGCTCCGCCTCGCTATCTCTCTGTCTCTTGGGCGTTGCCGACAGCTTGCTGCCGATTGCCGCCGACACGACTCCTCTTGGGGCCGCCTTTACCAATGCGCCTTCGGTGGTTGTGGCTGTGGTGTCACTTGCCTCGAGACACAGCTCTGTTGCGGCTCGGTGCAGTTTCTGCATTCTTACTAACTTGCTCCTCATTTTTCATTAATGTGCCTCTGCAAGGCAAACTGTTTGGAAAGGCCATCCAGCTCCGTACCCAAACACTCCAACAAATATTTGAGCGACCTCTTCTCGCTGGCTGGACCAGCAACAGGCGTGATGCGTGTGACCATGTCGGGATCAGACACAGCAACCGCCAACGAGCTTGCTGACTCTCGCTCCTGTTGTCGCCCGTTTGGTTATGGCATGCTGTTGCTTCTACGCTGCCGCCACACGGGAACTTAGGCCTGCTAACTGGTGGTGGTGGTGGTGGTGGTGGTGTGCGCTGCATCGCCAACACACGCTTTTTCGAACAGACCACTTAATAAGTTAAGTGTTGGACTTTTTCGATCTTGGTGAACTCGAACCGTGGATCGCTGGTAGTTGAGAAGTTCGCACCTCTATGCACTGCGCTACTGCAGCTGCACTCTTTCAGTGGAGCTTACTGCGTATATTAATATGTAGCTCCTGAAAGAATGCCCCTTCCAGTCACTCACTGCGTTCACGATAAGCTACAGGCCCTCCTGGGAGTATGCAATTAGATTTTTGTTTTTAAGCTTTTCACTGTGCTCAGGGTCGGTCGTCTGGCAAAGCCAGAGCGTCCAGTCTGGCTGTTCAGCTGGTGATAGTGCAGCCCTCGTCGTCAGCTGATCGTGGCAGTGCAATTGCTTTTGTTTTGTACTAGTTGTAGTCTATTTTACTGAATCCAACAACAATATTCCACGCAGCCGTCAACTCTGCCAATGTGTATCCTGGTAACGCGGCTCCCTACGACGTCCAGCAGCAGGTGCCCCGACCGTCCGTAAGTACGCAAGGCTTGGACACAGCTCAAGCTCACCCGTAGTCACTTTTTCTTAGAGTTCCAACTTGATTTGACGAATTCCAGAGCGATCGAAAGGAGCACCTTCAAAAACGCGACCGACTTGTGGAAAACTCACTCACTTGTAACGAACCGTCACAACGCCGAGGTAGCTAGCGCTGTCCAGGGATCGAAATAAGAAATTTATGTTTGCTGAAACCCTACAAGTCGAGTATCTCAAGGTGAAAGACGATCATCGTAGGCAAATGGAGATTCAAGATGTAAATAAAAGATAGGAGTAAGAAATTTATGTTTGCTGAAACCCTACAAGTCGAGTATCTCAAGGTGTGAGACGATCTTCGTAGGCAAATGGAGATTCCAGATGTAAATAAAAGACAGGAGTTTTCAATTTGTAACGTTGTTTATTTTTATTTGTTATTTCCCTGGCAACAGATTTGTCAACAATGATGTGAATATTTCTGCTTCTGGAATTGTCGACTGTAGTAGTTTGTAGTCACACTACTACAGCTAACGTGAAGAAACGGGGTTCGGACGAATTGTATGAATCGTAGCACGCGGCGTGGGTGAAGTGGTTGAGTGTGTAATCACACTGGCCCAATTACACTGTACACGCTGTTCCGGCGTCGACTGTAGTAGTTTGTAGTCATACTACTACAGCTAACGGGAAGAAACGGGAAACAAGCACTACGGGAGAAGACGAGGCACACAGTATGGGTGAGACAAATGCTGGCGTGTGATCACACTGGCACAGTCACACTATACACCCTTTTTCAGCGTCGACTGTAGTGATCTGTAATCACACTACTACGGTGAACGGGGAAAAATGTGTGCGTTGTGTGAAAAGGTAGACAACGACGAGCGAAAGACGCGGCGAAAAGAAAAACAATGTATATCGTTAGTGTGGTGGTGTTTGGGCGTTGTCGCACTCGAAGGGGGTTAATACAATGACTATGCTAATGGCTATGCGTAATCGCATGTGTTGAACGGGGAGCAAAGGGAATAATTAAAGTGTAAATGGGTATCAAGCATTTAGCTTGAACGTACCTTTTAAAATCCTCGTGTGTTGCGTGTTTAAACTGTTCGACGTGTACTTGGCACGTGGTTCTTAGACTTTTCTTTATCACTCGCGGGTTTACGTGTAACGCACTGGCAAGTTCTTATCAGAGTGAGAGAGCCGCTCCTCCTACTCTCGCCTTTTTATCTAGGTCAAGGTCTTGGCTCTGCCAACTCGCTTTTTACTTTCTTTTCCTAAATTTGCGCATGCGCTGTTAACTCGCTTTGCGTTGCACTTGTGCTGTTAAATCGCTTTGCGTTGCACTTGTGCTGTTAACTTGCTTGCTCATTTTTGCGCTGCGCACGCGCTGTCAACTTGCTTGGCTCATATTTGCGTTGCGCATGCCCTGTGAACTTGCTTGGCTCATTTTTGCGCTGCGCACGCGCTGTCAACTTGCTTGGCTCATATTTGCGTTGCGCATGCTCTGTGAACTCTCTTTGCGTTGCCCTTGCGCTGTTAAGTCAGCACAGCTGGATGAGTGACCATGTATAAGAGAAAACTCTGGTACATATGTTTTCGGACTATTGTTTATTTTTGTGGCGCAGTATAGTGCGTCACACTCCCCCCTTTCCCGCCAGGCGAATGAAAATCCGGATACGACCGGTTTTAGTCCGGTTCACCTGGTAGGTGGTGTCAAGGTAAGTATGAGTGAACCTTGTCCTGGTTCCTCGTCCCTCGCTGCAACGGACCTCCTCGACTATGCCCCGGGGTAGTTTACGTAGGGGCGTTTCTACCTTCCACTCGGCAGGAGCTTCCACCAGCTCGCTTCATGTGCTACCTCGGTCATCAGAGGTTTCTCCTCCTCCTCCTGCAACGGCACCAAATCCTGCCCCAAGACCTCCAGTAGGTCGGCGAGAGGGTCGGACTCCTCGTTGGCTGGGGATGTCCTTGCGTACTGCCGGCGGAACCGAGGCCCGTCCGGCTCGTCGTCCGACGACGCGGACTCCCAGCGTGGACCTTCTTGCGGTGGGTCGTAGGAAGACATAGGGAGGGGGAACCCGTCGGGGTCGGACATATCCATTTCCTCCAGTCGGCGTAGAACGGGTGTCATAGGGCGTCGAAAGGCTGGCGGGAAGTAGGGTGGTGGCACCGGGCGGTCAGCGATCACTGGCCCTCGATAATTCCAGTGCTCTGGCAGCTCAAAATAGGAGGTGGGGGTTTCCCCTGGAGGGAGGATAATATCCACCACCGCCCGGTCAATACGAGTTACCCGCATTCCCCATGGGCGGATGACCGGCTCGTAGGTTACCATACGGTCTACTTCCTCGATGAAAAACGGTTCGTCCGCGTCGCTATCCTCAGTGGGAGGAGGCTGGTATTGTTGCACCTCCGTCTCGGTCGGCGACGGGGGTCGAGCATACAGCCCATGCCCTAGTCGCGGGTCGCGGCGTTGCCCGGGCCTGGGTGACCAGGCGCCTGGTGGGAGTCGAAAACAGGGCTCTTCCGCCTCGCTGCTCTCCTCCTGTTTGGACTCATCGTCCTCTTCGTATGGCCTCTCCTCCGATTCCGCCTCGCTGGTGGAGTTGTATCCGGCTGGTAGGCCAGCCAAGTAGAAAGGGTCATCCTTGTCCCACGGGGTGTAGTGTGGCGACATACGGGGTGCATCCTCAGGGCACGGGGAATAGCGCTGCTCCGCACGATCCGTCGTCATAGGGGGTGCATCGCCAGCGTAGTCGCGTGGCGGAGAAGAAAAGGTGAGATCGATAGGTTCCATGTACTGTAATGATTAAGAAAAGTAGTGAGATTATTAGTAGGGCGACTGAGGAAATTGTGGTCGGAGGGATAGGATCAGGGTTTGATCGCGGTTCCCGACGTGTCGCTTTCGTAGTCTTCGGCCTCGGAGTCAGGCCTCTGCTCCCGGAACTCCCGGAGATCGGCAATATTAGCCACTCTTCTTTGGTTGGTCGTAGTGTGTTGTAAGCGGACGATGTTTGCTGCAATGAACTTCGTTACTATGTACGGGCCATCAAATTTTGGACCTAGTTTTGCTGCGAAACCGTCGGCAGCGTTGGAGAGATGGTGTTGCCGCAAAAGCACCTTTCCGCCCAAAGTAGGTCGCCATTGCCTCCGGCGTAGGTTGTAATGTCGACTCTGGTCATGGCTCGCTTGATTCAGGTTTCCGCGTACGATTGTAAAGATCTCCTGCAGTCTTTTTGCCCCGGCCTTCGCCGGGGGCCTCTGCTGTCACCTCGTCATATAATCCTCCGGGAAGTCGTGGCTCCCTACCCTGTACTAGGAAAGCTGGACTGTAGCCGGTGGACTCGGAGACGCTGGAATTGATAGCTAGTGTGATCTCTGGAAGTAACTCATCCCATTGGTTCTGCTGTCCGTCGATTAGTTGCGAGATCATGGTTTTAATCGTCCGGTTGGCTCGTTCCGTTGGATTTTCATGTGGCGAATAGGGAGCAGTGTGTTGTAGTTCGACCCCGGCGATTTTTAGAAATGCCTTGAAAGACCGGCTAGTGAATTGCGTCCCATTGTCGCACACGAAACGTCGCGGAACCCCGAAATGAGCGAGGATTCGCTCTCGGAACGCACGCTGAAGGCTCGCAGTAGTGGCACGTCGTAGTGGCACTAGTTCTACCCATTTGGAAAACAAGTCAAAGAAAACGAGGAGCATTGTGTTACCTTGCTTGGAACGAGGAAGTGGGCCGACGAAATCAGCTCCAATGACGGCGAAGGGTTCTTCTGCGGGCCGGGTATGCATGGGTCCGGCAGGCTTCTGCTGTGATGTCTTAAATTTTTGACAGCTCAGGCATTGCCGGACGTGCTTCTTGACGTCCCGATGCATACCTGGCCAGTAGTACCGCTGACTGATTCGAAGAATAGTCTTACGTACTCCTAAGTGGCCGGCAGCTGGTTGGTCATGACACTCGTGGAGAACGCGAGGTCGCATGGCCCGGGGTACGCACAGCTTCCACGTCACGTCGTCGAAGTCATCGGACCGATGCACGATGTGCCGGAACAGTTGCCCGTCCCTGATGGTATAATCCGGGTAGCGTTGTGGTTCCTCACTCACCTGTCGTATGCGCCGGGATAGCCACGAACAAGGTTGGGCCTCCTCCTTTAACATAGCCAGCCTGGTAAGGGGTTGTCGGGAAAGAGCGTCGGCGACTACGTTCTGCTTTCCGGGTCGATATCGCACGTCGTATTGGTATTGTTGCAGCTCTAAAGCCCAACGTGCCACACGTCCATGTGGTGATTCTAGTGAATTCAACCACTTGAGTGCCAGATGGTCGGTGACGACCTCGAATCGATAACCCTCCAGATAGCAACGAAGTTTCCTGATGGCCCAGATCACTGCGAGACATTCCTTCTCGGTGGCGGAGTAGTTCTCCTACGCTTTGTTGAGCCGTCGACTAACATAGGATATCACGCGCTCTTGACCGTCGATTTCTTGGGTCAGGACTGCTCCGACTCCTACGTTGCTAGCGTCAGTTTGTAGCACGAACTGCACGTGGAAGTCCGGGCATGCTAGCACAGGGACGGTGGTCAAAAGAGTTTTTAATTCATCGAACGCGACTTGCTGCTCTTCGCCCCATGTCCACTTTCGCCCCTTTTTGAGGAGTTGTGACATGGGTTGCACCACCGTAGCAAAGTTAGGGACAAAGCGGCGGTACCAAGACGCCATGCCGATACACTGGCGTAATTCTTTCAGGTTCGACGGAGGAGTTAACTCGCGGACAGCTGCCACCTTGCTGGGATCCGTGTGAATCCCCTCCTCACTGATCACATGTCCTAAGTAGGTTATTTTCCGCTGGAAGAATGCGCATTTTTCGTGGTTTATACGTAGGTTCGCCCGCCGGAGTCTTTTGAACACTTCTCTAAGGTGCTTAGTGTATTCCTCTAGGGAGTTCCCGACCACCACAATATCGTCCAAGTATGCGAAGGCGAAAGGTTCCATGTCAACTCCGATCACGGAGTCCAAGGTACGCTGGAATGTCGCCGGGGCCGAATGTAGTCCAAATGGCATCACTCGCCATTGATACAGGCCGCGTCCTGGTACGGTGAAAGCGGTGGCCTCTCGACTTCCCGTAGCCATCGGTATCTGCCAGTAGCCGTTCTTAAGGTCCAGCGTGGATATGAATTTCGCGTGTCGTAGGCGTTTCAGGATGTAGGTAATCCTCGGAAGGGGATATGCATCAGGAACTGATCGCTCGTTGAGTTGTCGGTAGTCCACGCACATCCGCCATTGTCCATTCTTCTTCTTCACTAGTACGATTGGGGCCCTGTGGGGACTGTAGGAAGGCTCGATTAGCCCATCCTCCAGCAATTGATCGACCTGTTCGTCGATGATCCTTCGCATGGCTGGGTTCTTAGGAAAATAACGCTGTTTGATAGGCCGCTCGTCGCGCAGCGTTATAATGTGTTCCGCGATTGAGGTTACTCCGGTCATCCCGTCAAACTTGGGGAGTTCCTCTTGTAGGAATCCTTGAATGCTTGACGCAATGTCTACAGGCCATGGGGGAGGTCCTTGTTCGTCTGCGTCGGTCCCCATCTCGAGGGCTGGAGAGGACGTTTGAAGTCGAAAGTCCTGGAGATGGGTCGTGTCATAGACACTCGGTCCCCTTGTGTCTGGGACGGCAGGAATTACACTGGACAAGGTGACCGGGAGCGGAATTGGGGCAGCAGGGTTGTGCCTTGTAAGCCGAGGACGGGGTCTAGGAGTCGGTCGGGGCATTGGATCTGCTTCTACGCATGTTCGTTTCCGTGGAACTGGAGAAGGGGGTGTCGCCGGGGTAGGCTCGGAGTGCGAAGCTTGAGGGCCCAAAGGTGTTTTCATCGATGTGAGCGAGTTATCTAAACGAATCTGGGCTGTACCGCAGCAAATCGTTGTTTCTATTGAACAGAGGAAATCCAGGCCCAGTATCACGGGCTCAAGGATATGTGTCAGGACTAGGAAGGCTACGCGAACTTCTCGACTCCCCAGGCGGACACGCGCTGTGAGCGTCTTCGTGACCTTTCGAACGGAGCCGACAGCGAGACGAATTCGCGAATCCCTAGCCAATGTCTTCTCGGGGGTGCTAAGTCGTGCGGCCAATTCTTCGTTAATGAAACTCGTGGTGGCACCGGTATCCACAGTTCCCTCGGTGGGCATGCCTTCGATCTGGATCTTGGCCACGATTCTCCCACCGGTTAGATGCATCGTGGGGATTACTGGCGGGTCGTGGTGTACATCGTCCTCTGCTCCTCCCGCCGGGGTAGAGGACGATGACCGTTTCCCGTCCCGTTGTTCCGACAGCAATGGATCGTGCGTATGTCTCGTTTTCCGCAGTCCCAACAGAATATCACGGCAGGATTCTGACATGCTGCCTGTACATGTCCTGGCTCCGCGCATCGTCGGCAAACCCGGGCTACATCCGGCACTGAAGTTTGTCCTGCGGGAGTGTTCCGAACTAGTGGTTAGCGGGGCCTGTCCTCGGGTGGTCCTCGGAAAGGGTTATGCCACGTCGGTGGAGACTGGGTTGACGGATATGCCTCGCGACGGGCTGGTGTCGGGGGTGAAATGGCAGTCGCCGTTGCCAGTGATGTTCGTGGCTGGATTCGATCCTGGATGTATTCAAACTCCGTGGCCAACTGGATCAATTGGTGGAGACTTGTGATCTCGTGTCGACGGGCATAGTACTGGTATTCGGGGCGGGCGTTGTCGTAGATTCGGTCCAACTCTTGCGTCGTGCTGTAATCAGCACGGTGTATGAGGAACCGAATTTCCGTGACGTAATCCTTAAGGGACTCGTTTTCTCGCTGTTTACGCTCGCGGATGTTATCTTCTAACCTTTCGAAATACCGCGTGGGCAAGAAAAATCCGAGAAATTCCTTACGAAACTCCGACCAAGGGACTGCTCTCAGCCCACTGGTTCGGAACCAACGCGCGGCACGATCCACCAAGCCTTCGGCCATACTCCTTGGCAATGCATCGACCGAGATCCCATATGCCTGAGCCCGTTCCTCCAATGCCTCGACGAAAGCCAACGGATCACCCTGACCGTCGAATTGGATGTCCCATTTCCTAATTCGATCCAGGTGAGTGCCGTATGGCCAAGGGCTTGGGTTGGCGGTGATCGGGTTCGGCTGGGATTCGCTGACGAGTGCCGGGGGAATTGGCCTGTGTAGACTTGACGTGGCGGGGGTAGAGGACAGCACCGGGACGTGAGACGTCGTACGTGCTTCCGTCTTGGGTAGGGTAACCGGCGGGGCGTGTAAAAACTGCTGGCTCAAGCCCGAGGTGGTGGCTTGCGCGTCGGGTTGTGGAGTGCGTGTATATCATTTCCAATTCGGCAAGTCGAGCCCAGACTTTCCTTCCAAGCCTACTTTTGGCAATTAGTGATGCGAACGCCTTCCGCATGTCCTCGACCTTGCCTTCGACTGAGAACTTAAATTCTTGCGCCAATGCTTCTAGCTCATCGCGCCGACGGTAGTAGATCCATTTCACGCCAACTTCAGGGTTGGGTATCTCCTGTGAGCATGCGTCGCTGTCGCTCTCGTGATCACTCAATATTTATTTTTTTCTTTGGAGCACTCGCGGGAATTTAACGACTTAAAACTACAAAATCACACCTTGCTAGTGGGTTTTTATGCCACTCGGAAACTAAGTTCCACTTGACTTGTAGGGTCCCTGCTCGAGCGCCACTTGTAACGAACCGTCACAACGCCGAGGTAGCTAGCGCTGTCCAGGGATCGAAATAAGAAATTTATGTTTGCTGAAACCCTACAAGTCGAGTATCTCAAGGTGAAAGACGATCATCGTAGGCAAATGGAGATTCAAGATGTAAATAAAAGACAGGAGTTTTCAATTTGTAACGTTGTTTATTTTTATTTGTTATTTCCCTGGCAACAGATTTGTCAACAATGATGTGAATATTTCTGCTTCTGGAATTGTTCTCGGGTCCAACGTCGATAGGGTTGTTACACGGGGGAAGTTGTCACGGAAGTCAGTGTGAAGCACACCGACTATGCAGCACTGTACACACTTTTCGGCGTCGACTGTAGTGGTTGTAGTCACACTACTACAGCTAACGGGAAGAAACGGGGTTCGGACGAATTGTATGAATCGTAGCACGCGGCGTGGGTGAAGTGGTTGAGTGTGTAATCACACTGGCCCAATTACACTGTACACGCTGTTCCGGCGTCGACTGTAGTAGTTTGTAATCACACTACTACAGCTAACGGGAAGAAACGGGGTTCGGACGAATAGTATGAATCGTAGCACGCGGCGTGGGTGAAGTGGTTGAGAGTGTGTAATCACACTGGCCCAATTCATACTGTACCCACTATTCCGGCGCCGACTGTAATAGTTTGTAGTCACACTATTACGTCTAGCGGGAGCTAGGTATACCTCGCGGAGAATCGTAACCGGGATGTACGGTGTAGGTGAGGCGAGTATTGCACAGTGGTTGGGCTTGTATGGAGCCGCGGCCATAAATACTTTCCCTTGCGATATCAATGTGAAATTTTTTCCAAAATTCTAAAAAAATATTTGAAATGCACAGTAAAAAAATTGGCCATATCGTACGTCTATATCATATAGCTACCATAGGAACGATAGGATAGATATAAGTATATAGTATGAAAAACTTTTTTGTTTTTCAAGATATGTAAACCAAACTTACAGATTGTATACTTGGACCAGTTTTATATATGCTTGCCAAATGAAGTCCAAATCGGAAAGCTATATCATACAGCTGCCATAGCAAAAATTGTAAACACAAATAAGTACCAGTTTCAAGTAATATTAAAATACTTTAATAATTAGACAATTTTGTAAACAAATTAGGGGCCATAACAAATAAAATAAAAAAAATAAGAAAACATCAATGAAATCAAAAAACATAGAAAAACATAACAGTCAATCAAATTCTTCTAACAAATCTAACGTTGATATCATTAAATTGGATTTAAATTTGCAAGGTAATTTCCTTACTCCTGTATTAAAAGGATCAGAAGACAAAAGTAGACTATTAATTAAATCCGTATTTGTGGCAATTCGAGATATTTTTCGTGTGTTCTGCTTTCTATATAGTTTCTTTGTTTCGCGACTCTGCAGCTTCTTCCGATAATTCTCTAATTGAAACAAGGGCAAGATTAACTAAAAAGTGAATTTCAATTAAATAAATAAATAAAAATGTTTCAAAAAATAATACAAGCACGAGCGACGAGAACAAAACAAAAGCACAATAAGGAAAAACTTTCCCTTGGCAAACGCTAGATGGCGTCAGTATTTTTCCGATTATATTAACCTCTGCAAATTACTGCATCTGATTTTAGGCATACAGTACCCTAAAAGTCAGACGAACAAATTAACATACATATTATTTGTGGCATTTTGTGGCATCACAATTAAAACTTTAACTAAACATGAAAAAGACGTTAACAAAATAGACAAAAAAGGGTTAATCGCTATAAAATACACAAATAATATTTAATTAGTCAGATAATTTTCAAAAAACCAATTTATTAAAGTTAATACCTTCAACTTTAAAATGCATTTTAAATAATTAAATTTGGAGAATTTTTGCGAACGTCCGACCACTTTGAACTTCACTTTTGTTTTGACGAAAAGCTCACTAAACGCAGCTGCAGCAGCAAAATTGAAGACGTGTTCACACTTTGCATTCTATTTTTAGAATGTTCCGTTAGAATTCCGGAAAAAAATAGTTTGCAATGACAAAATGTGGACAATTTAGAGACAAATTCATTACATTTTGACTAATTATTTTCAAGTCGAATTTTCGATTTATGGCCTATGGGCGCAACCACTGTGCAATGTTGCTGAAACCCCGATTGTAAAAAACAAATCACAAACTACAACATCAATTGGTCGTCCCTATCCTCAACTATAAATAGCAATTATATCCGTATGAGAAATGCTAGAAATATAAAATACTTTTTTTGTGGAAAACAGTCATAAAAATGTTAAATAAATGTTATAAAAAAAAGTTTGCCTTACATTACAAATAATTATAAAACAAAAATTGAGAAATTACAAAATGATAAAATAAGTTTGTCTTAAATTACAAAAATGTAAACGAAATTATAATGATAATAAAAGAATAAAATAAATTAAAGCGCGGCTTCAAAGTTCAAAACAATTGAATAATTGTTTGTGTAAATAGCAAAACTGTTAAAAAAAAATGTATAAATTTCACCTTACATTTAAAATATAAATAAATAATTTAAATTGAACTGAAATAGACTGCAACAGAGATCTGAAAACATGAAATTACCATTAAGGACAGTTAATTTCAACTTACATACTGAAATAGACTGCAATAAAGAACCGAAAGCTTTAAATTACCATTAAAGACTGTAAATTTCAACTTACATTTAAAATATAAATAAATAATCAATTTAAATTGAACTCAAATAGACTGCAATAAAGAACCGTAAACTTTAACTTACCAATGAAACATCTTTAAGTCGGGTTAATTTCGTATTTTTATTTAGCCGTTAACGAATAGTAACAAAGATCATATATGATTTGTTGTTTCAGATGCCATTTATAATAATTCATCCAAATCCACGATATCTAACTCAGGAGAAACACGCGGATAGTAGCGTGGGGAAGCCGAAGCTTGAGCACGAGCATAGACATGCTGACGGGCATGGCCACGTGAATGCGAATGTGAATGTGACTGATGATGGTGATGATGATGATGTTGAGCCATGGGGGAGAACGAAAAGCCACCGGTTGAAGCCGGGCTGCCAACAGTTCTGCCTGCAGCCCAGCTAGCGACACCGCTTATCCCAATGCCACCGCCAACGCCACCGCCAATGCCACCGCCCGGGACTCTGATTGTACCATGCATGAGTGAAACGTGATTGACCAGATTGCTCATGCGCATCGTTTGCGGCGATGGCATCGCGGCGCACAGCGGACAGATGACGAGAGTGCTATCGCCGCGATGCTGTGACTGCACATGCTTCACCAGCTCCCGGGCCGAGTGTCCCATCTTGCCACAAAAGGGGCACGTGAAGCTATCGGCGCTCATCTCGGGCATGCACTCGCCATCAAAGTACATTTCACGCGCCTCGCGATCCAGCAGACATTGAAATGGATGTGTGTTGCGGTGGGAATCGGTCTCCACCTTGTTCTCGAAGCACAGGCTACACAGATCGTAGTTGTCGCAGCGCAAGCACTTGTAGCGATGGTGAATCATGTTGACCAATTCGCAGCCATCGCAGGTAACATTCCACGACGTTGACATTTTGCTGTGTGCAAATGTGCAAAAGTCAATTCACTATTAATTCACTTTATTTTTTTACTCACCTTGTGTTTTTCGTTGTGATTTGTTTTATGCCTTCTGAAATGTAATATTATTTTGTCGTTGCAGTTCTAGTCTGAACTTCTCGACAGAATTGTCAGCAAAAGCAATGTGAACTCTTCTGAATGCTGTTTAACCTCAACTTGAATCAATGCTGTCAAATGCATGATACAATTATATATATATGTATGATATGTAATAATATATATGTATATATAATTGTATCATTGCCGAATGCAACCCTGCATGAAATTAGAAGAAATACTAAATGCACTTTATACCAAATGATGTTGTTCAACACTGGCAGGAGTCACAGGAGGGTGCACACTTTTTTCGCTTTTGTTCGCTTTATACATATTTCAATTTTATATACAAAAATATAAATTAATACTAAGCTGCAGTTTTTTTTTAATCAAATTAATTCGCAATCACACTTTCTCTATTTAACTATTGCCTTCTTGGCTGTGAGTTGCTTTTTGATCTCTTTTCCTATATCACAAAAAAATTGGTGGAATCTATTCCAAACTGTCTGGAAGGAGCTAATAACCAAGAAGGAGGTCATACGAAATTCTAAATACACAGTTTAACATGATGGAGGTGATGGTTTTACAGTAGATGAGGCAATCAAATTGTTTCAAACAAATCTTATAGGAAAAGAGAGAAATATCGGTGGAATATTGAATGCATCGGAACCATTTTACAGGCACTTTAATCTAAAATATACATCTACAACTATAATAGTTCGTTGTGTATATACAAGCAACTATGAGAAAAAAACACTAAACATTAATTGTATGGAATATTTTTAGACTACGGTAATTGTACGGTTAATGGCAAACGGAGAGATTGAGAGAACAGTTGTGTAAAAAGACCCCAACACTCTCCAACAAATCATTATCAACGAAGATATCAACAACTACACACAAACTTATCAAATGACTATTACTTGAGTGTGGATGGGGAACATTGGCTATAATATATAATAACAGAGAGAGGGCAAACACCTCCACATGACTATTACTTGAGTGTGGATGGAAAACACTGGCGATAATATAATAGCAGAGAGGGCAAACGCCCTACAATAATTTTAATATAGAGTTTATGAAATCAGTTGTTAAACAAACGTAGAAGAAGAAAGAATAAATTATCGCTCAATAAAGAATTATATTATACAAAAATAAAAATGAAAATAAATGTGTTATTATTTGTAATTGTTATTATTATAATAGAAGGTGTAAAATGTGTATATAAAACTAATATTAAATACTCCACATTTAATCTCATTCTAAACGAAACATTTACAATCAAAGTAAATTTAATTTTTGAACTTAATCCTGAATATATAAATATTGAAAGTGGTGTGCAACAAAATAATCGAATTAAACGTTATACGTATGAAAGAATGACAGATTCTTTCCCAACGGTCGATGAAGCCGTTGAAAATTTCCGACAACATTTAATTAGAAAAGAACACAATATTGGTGGTATAATTGAATCACCTCATGAGATTCATAGATATTTTTAATTAAAATACTTGACAAGTGATGTTGATATTCGGTGTACTTATCAAAGTGATTATGCAAATAGAAAGTTGAGAATCTTATGCACTCATTATAATGAATCTGAACCTAAAAAACAGAAAGGTTATTTATATGAACGAGACTTTAATGAAAACAGAGCACACGCCCAACCATTGGTTCAGTCGAGAGAAAACATTGGAACGTCTGACATCAATGGTTATATTCAAGTTTTACATATGGATATTAATTGACTAATAAAATAAATAAATAAATAGATAAATATAAAATGTCACTTCCATCAAAAATTATTAATTTTATTCAAAAATATTTAAACATTTTATCACCTGAGGACAAAGAAAAACTTCTAAATATTCATATGCGTCTCGAAAACATTGAAAATTTAAATATTACTTTCAATCAAAATAAAATAACAAAAGACGAAGTAGATGATTCACCCCATTTAATCCAACAACAAAAACAACAAAGGCTGATCGATGAACATGAGGCAATGCAAATTATGACTTCTTATCACATTTTGTAAGTACATACATATGCATATATATATATGTAATTACAACGCTTTGAAATAAAACTTATTTCTAATTCAAGGTCAATACCAACGATATAATGCATATATGTATATATGCATTGATAAAATAAATGAGGGCTTCTAGTATACATAAAATGGTCAACTATATGTTGGGGCGATTTCAATTAAATTGTTCGCTTACATCTTTGGAGCTGTCCACAACAACACAAGTTAAACAAAAATGAGATTTTTATATATTATTGTTTGTGTGTTTTTTTCTCAAGCTAATAGCTTGATAATATATAATGAAGAAAAAATTACAACCGAAAATATGCTGACAACAACAACAATAGAAGAGCTAACAACAACAACAACGACAGAGAGCGCAGATGATGTAACCCCAATAGAAGAGGTAACAACAACAATACCGATAGAGAGAACGAATGATGTTACACCAGCTACTAAGAACAATAGCCCCAATGACATGACGGAAGACTATCCTGATGTAATAAAAACCCCAATAATTCCTAAATACATATCGATTAGCAATTACCTTTTTCTATCAATGTTAATTCTTATGAATTTATTTTTGGTATACCATATTTTTATTAAATGGATTTTCGATTATATCCGACATATTATAATTTATGATAATAACAAAAAATAATAGTAGTCATGAATTATATAATATATAATATATATACATTATTTACATTATATACATTCTATCTAAATAAAAAAACTATACATTATTTACATTATATACATTCTATCTAAATAAAAAAACTATACATAATGCAAGTTCAAGTGTCGGTTGATTTAAATACTCTTAGTTGGGCATTAAAAGCGCTAGAGAAATGTCGTCTTTGGATTGGTTCATGGAGCGAATTTACGGAATACTTCCTGATGGCGAAGCGAATCCTGATCGTGACTGCAGCTGCTGGGAAGGAATGTTTCAACCGGAAGCTATCAACTCACTTAAGTTTATACTCAGCGAAGAAGTGGACTATCTGCTGGTGAAATTATATGGAGTATAATAATGAAACTTTTACTATTTCCTGCAATTTGTTTGTGCCTGAACAAACCATTCAATTTTACTATTCAGAAAACACAATTTATGTACCTGAAACAACATTTAATATTAATGCAAGTAAAGATGGAGTGAATATTTATAAATTAGATGCTGTTAGAATACCACCTGATAATTAAATAAACAAATTTATAAATATATGTTTCAACTTTTTATTGCATTTTTTATTTATTTTATTTTTTTTTTTTAGTTATAGACGTAGTCGTCGTCGTACTCGGCGCCGTCGTGATTCGTTATCTCTACCAGCCTCTGCTTCATCGAGTTGTCGTAGTCGTTGTCGTGATGAAATACCTCTAGCACCCTCTGCTTCATCGAGTTGTCGTAGTCGTTGTCGTGGTGAAATACCTCTAGCACCCTCTGCTTCATCGAGTTGTTGTTGTCGTGATGCGTTAACTCTAGCAGCCTCTGCGCCATTGAGTTGTTGTAGTCGTTGTCGTCGAGCATTAACCCCATGTTGTATTATTGTTAAGCGTTTCTCTATCATATTAATTACTGCTGGTGGTATGGGTTGCCAATCATCCTCTGCTTCATACTCATCTTCTATTAATGCTATGTAATCATCTACCTCAGCCATTAATGCGAAAAGCTCTTCTGGATCATCATCCCCAGATCCAACATTATTCTCCATTGAACTACCACTTGATGTACTGTCGCTCCGGGCTATATCCATTTCGTCTTCATCAGACCGAACAGTTGCTACAATTTCTGGGGGCTGACCACTCATGATTCCTTCAACGTTTAAGTTATAACTAACTTTCATTTTGGTACACATTTTTTAACCCCCTATTACGAGATTTGGAATTATCAATACTTGCACTTAAAACAAAAGGGCCTCATACTAGTTATGAATATGATAAACTAAGAAACATCAACTACAGACAGGAAAAAACAATTACAATGTTGCTGCACACTTACAGATAAGCTATGCCCACGCTCAGATCCAGGCCTCCACCCAGACCTCCGGTCAAATCCAGACCTAACCACACACGCGCCACTCGCGACTTTGCGGGTTACACACACACACACACACACACAATAGAAAATGAACTGATTAAAAGTAGTATTACACATTTAAATGTAATATTACTATAGTATTACTCATGATCTTGCCCGGCGTAATGACGTTGTGATTGCTCGAAAATGAACTGATTAAAACTAGTATTACTCATTTAAATGTATTATTACTCACAATGTTTTGACCGGCGAAATGACCGACGTAGTAACCTTGAACTGATAACATTACTCATGGTCATGACCGGCGTAGTAACCTTGAACTGATAACATTACTCAAGGTCATGACCGGCGTAGTAACCTTGAACTGATAACATTACTCAAGGTCATGACCGGCGTAGTAACCTTGAACTGATAACAGATTAGTCACGGTTTCGAGGGCTGATTTTTTTTTTATGAGTCACAATTTTGAGCAGAAAATGTGTCCCGGAAGCCCCATGATTTTTTTGCTGAATCACCATTTTGAGCAGAAAAACTGTCCTGGAACTCCCATATTCTACCTACTGGCGAGTGATGCCATTTGGACTACATTCGGCCCCGGCGACATTCCAGCGTACCTTGGACTCCGTGATCGGAGTTGACATGGAACATTTCGCCTTCGCATACTTGGACGATATTGTGGTGGTCGGGAACTCCCTAGAGGAACACACTAAGCACCTTAGAGAAGTGTTCAAAAGACTCCGGCGGGCGAACCTACGTATAAACCACGAAAAATGCGCATTCTTCCAGCGGAAAATAACCTACTTAGGACATGTGATCAGTGAGGAGGGGATTCACACGGATCCCAGCAAGGTGGCAGCTGTCCGCGAGTTAACTCCTCCGTCGAACCTGAAAGAATTACGCCAGTGTATCGGCATGGCGTCTTGGTACCGCCGCTTTGTCCCTAACTTTGCTACGGTGGTGCAACCCATGTCACAACTCCTCAAAAAGGGGCGAAAGTGGACATGGGGCGAAGAGCAGCAAGTCGCGTTCGATGAATTAAAAACTCTTTTGACCACCGCCCCTGTGCTAGCATGCCCGGACTTCCACGTGCAGTTCGTGCTACAAACTGACGCTAGCAACGTAGGAATCGGAGCAGTCCTGACCCAAGAAATCGACGGTCAAGAGCGTGTGATATCCTATGTTAGTCGACGGCTCAACAAAGCGGAGGAGAACTATTCCGCCACCGAGAAGGAATGTCTCGCAGTGATCTGGGCCATCAGGAAACTTCGTTGCTATCTGGAGGGTTATCGATTCGAGGTCGTCACCGACCATCTGGCACTCAAGTGGTTGAATTCACTAGAATCACCACATGGACGTGTGGCACGTTGGGCTTTAGAGCTGCAACAATACAAATACGACGTGCGATATCGACCCGGAAAGCAGAACGTAGTCGCCGACGCTCTTTCCCGACAAACCCTTACCAGGCTGGCTATGTTAAAGGAGGAGGCCCAACCTTGTTCGTGGTTATCCCGGCGCATACGACAGGTGAGTGAGGAACCACAACGCTACCCGGATTATACCATCAGGGACGGGCAACTGTTCCGGCACATCGTGCATCGGTCCGATGACTTCGACGACGTGACGTGGAAGCTGTGCGTACCCCGGGCCATGCGACCTCGCGTTCTCCACGAGTGTCATGACCAACCAGCTGCCGGCCACTTAGGAGTACGTAAGACTATTCTTCGAATCAGTCAGCGGTACTACTGGCCAGGTATGCATCGGGACGTCAAGAAGCACGTCCGGCAATGCCTGAGCTGTCAAAAATTCAAGACATCACAGCAGAAGCCTGCCGGACCCATGCATACCCGGCCCGCAGAAGAACCCTTCGCCGTCATTGGAGCTGATTTCGTCGGCCCACTTCCTCGTTCCAAGCAAGGTAACACTATGCTCCTCGTTTTCTTTGACTTGTTTTCCAAATGGGTAGAACTAGTGCCACTACGACGTGACACTACTGCGAGCCTTCAGCGTGCGTTCCGAGAGCGAATCCTCGCTCATTTCGGGGTTCCGCGACGTTTCGTGTGCGACAATGGGACGCAATTCACTAGCCGGTCTTTCAAGGCATTTCTAAAAATCGCCGGGGTCGACTTACAACACACTGCTCCCTATTCGCCACATGAAAATCCAACGGAACGAGCCAACCGGACGATTAAGACCATGATCTCGCAACTAATCGACGGACAGCAGAACCAATGGGATGAGTTACTTCCAGAGATCACACTAGCTATCAATTCCAGCGTCTCCGAGTCCACCGGCTACAGTCCAGCTTTCCTAGTACAGGGTAGGGAGCCACGACTTCCCGGAGGATTATATGACGAGGTGACAGCAGAGGCCCCCGGCGAACTAGAAGACCCCGGCAATAAGGCAAAAAGACTGCAGGAGATCTTTACAATCGTACGCGGAAACCTGAATCAAGCGAGCCATGACCAGAGTCGACATTACAACCTACGCCGGAGGCAATGGCCACCATCTCTCCAACGCTGCCGACGGTTTCGCAGCAAAACTAGGTCCAAAATTTGATGGCCCGTACATAGTAAAGAAGTTCATTGCAGCAAACATCGTCCGCTTACAACACACTACGACCAACCAAAGAAGAGTGGCTAATATTGCCGATCTCCGGGAGTTCCAGGAGCAGAGGCCTGACTCCGAGGCCGAAGATTACGAAAGCGACACGTCGGGAACCGCGATCAAACCCTGATCCTATCCCTCCGACCACAATTTTCTCAGTCGCCAGTCCATTTCCTCAGTTCCACCAGTCAGTTACTAATAATCTCCCTACTTTTCGTAATCATTACAGTACATGGAACCTATCGATCTCACCTTTTCTTCTCCGCCACGCGACTACGCTGGCGATGCACCCCCTATGACGCCGGATCGTGCGGAGCGCTATTCCCCGTGCCCTGAGGATGCACCCCGTACGTCGCCACACTACACCCCGTGGGACAAGGATGACCCTTTCTACTTGGCTGGCCTACCAGCCGGATACAACTCCACCAGCGAGGGGGAATCGGAGGAGAGGCCATACGAAGAGGACGATGAGTCCAAACAGGAGGAGAGCAGCGAGGCGGAAGAGCCCTGTTTTCGACTCCCACCAGGCGCCTGGTCACCCAGGCCCGGGCAACGCCGCGACCCGCGACTAGGGCATGGGCTGTATGCTCGATCCCCGTCGCCGACCGAGACGGAGGTGCAACAATACCAGCCTCCTCCCGCTGAGGAAAGCGACGCGGATAAACCATTTTACATCGAGGAAGTAGACCGTACGGTAACCTACGAGCCGGCCATCCGCCCATGGGGAATGCGGATAACTCGTATTGACCGAGCGGTGGTGGATGTTATCCTCTATCCAGGGGAAACCCCCACCTCCTGTTTTGAGCTGCCAGAGCACTGGAATTATCGGGGGCCAGCGATCGCTGACCGTCCGGTGCCACCACCCTACTTCCCGCCAGCCTTTCGACGACCGATGACACCCGTTCTACGCCGACTGGAGGAAATGGATATGTCCGACTCCGACGGGTTCCCCCTCCCTATGTCTTCCTACGACCCACCGCAAGAAGGTCCACGCTGGGAGTCCGCGTCGTCGGACGACGAGCCGGACGGGCCTCGGTTCCGCCGGCAGTACGCAAGGACATCCCCAGCCAACGAGGAGTCCGACCCTCTTGCCGACCTACTGGAGGTCTTGGGGCAGGACTTGGTCCCGTTGCAGGAGGAGGAGGAGAAACCCCTGATGACCGAGGTAGCCCATGAAAGCGAGCTGGTGGAAGCTCCTGCCGAGTGGAAGGTAGAAACGCCCCAACGTCAACTACCCCGGGGCCTAGTCGAAGAGGTCCGCTGCAGCGAGGGACGAGGAACTAGGACAAGGTTCACGCATACCTTCCTCGACACCACCTACCAGGTGAACCGAACCAAAACCGGACGTATCCGGATTTTCATTCGCCTGGCGGGAAAGGGGGGAGTGTGACGCACCATACTGCGCCACAAAAATAAACAATAGTTTCGAAAACATATGTACCAGAGTTTTCTCTTATACATGGTCACTCACCCAGCTGTGCTGAGTTAACAGCGCAACGCAAAGAGAGTTCACAGAGCATGCGCAACGCAAAAATGAGCCAAGCAAGTTCACAGAGCATGCGCAACGCAAATATGAGCCAAGCAAGTTGACAGCGCGTGCGCAGCGCAAAAGTGAGCAAGCAAGTTAACAGCACAAGTGCAACGCAAAGCGAGTTAACAGCACAAGTGCAACGCAAAGCGAGTTAACAGCGCATGCGCAAATTTAGGACAAGAAAGTACAAAGCGAGTTGGCAGAGCCAAGACCTTGACCTAGATAAAAAGGCGAGAGTAGGAGGAGCGGCTCTCACACTCTGATAAGAACTTGTAGTGCGTTACACGTAAACCCGCGAGTGATAAAGAAAAGTCTAAGAACCACGTGCCAAGTACACGTCAAACAGTTTAAACACGCAACACACGAGGATTTTTAAAGGTACATTCAAGCTAAATGCCAGTGTGATTACACACTCTCAACCACTCCGCCCACGCCGCGTGCTACGATTCATACAATTCGTCCGAACCCCCGTTTCTTCCCGTTAGCTGTAGTAGTGTGACTACAAATTACTACAGTCGACGCCGGAACAACGTGTACAGTGTAATTGGGCCAGTGTGATTACACACTCGCAACCAGTTCACCCACGCCGCGTGCCCCGTTTTTCCATATTCTTCGCACGAACCACAACTCTTCCCGTTTAGCTGTAGTAGGGTGACTACAACCACTACAGTCGACGCCGAAAAGTGTGTACAGTGCTGCATAGTCGGTGTGCTTCACACTGACTTCCGTGACAACTTCCCCGTGTAACAATCCTATCGACGTTGGACCCGAGAACAACCCCAGAAGCAGAAATATTCACATCATTGTTAAAAAATCTGTTGTCAGAGAAATAACAAATAAAAATAAACAACGTTGCAAATTGAAAACTCCTGTCTTTTCTTTACGACTTTGATCTCCCTTCGCCTACGAAGACCGTCTCACACCTTGAGATACTCGACTTGTAGGGTTTCAGCAAACATAAATTTCTAATTTCGATTCCTGGACAGCGCTAGCTACCTCGGCGTTGTGACGGTTCGTTACAGCGTTCACTGGCCATCAATTGTGCACAACTGGTATGTATTTCTAATGCACTCATTTCTTATTGTCCAAGATACATTTAGTGACTTACGAGTTATTTTATTTTGCAGTCGCTGCAAACGATTGATCTGGCAATTTGAGGTGAGCGCGCCCCAGATGGACAGAGCATACTTCCAAATTGGCATAATGAGCTGCTTAACAATCAGCATTTTGCAGTCTTTTGCCAATTTGCTGTTACGTCCAAGAAGCCAGCCCAATTTAATGGCTCTTGCTCTGGTTTTGACGCATAATCTTGTCACGTGTGTGACCAGCGTTAATTTGCTGTCAAGTGTGACTCCCAGGTACGTGTGTTTAGATTTCATTTTAATTTCATGTCCGTTTATAGTAATTATTCTTGTCCTTTCTCGTTCATTCAGGTCACGTAGCGTGTATATGACATGCGCTGTCTTTGTCGCGTTGATCTTGAAGCACCATTTCTTAGACCATTTTACGACGTGGTGCAGGTATGTGAGCATAGCATAGAAGCAAAGAGGGCTATGAACCTTGTCACGCTTGAAAGTGGTGCTCAACGACTCTGTTTGGGCCCTTGGGCATCAGGCGAGATAACGCCCTGTTGGTAACTGCAGACTTGCGGCCAACCTCCTGCAGGTGTTCTCGAAAACTTAGCCTCGAGTCGATCGTCACTCCCAGATATTTGAGTGTTCGCTTGGAGGTAATCTGGGCGGCTCCGACCGATTCAACCTTCTTCCTGCTACTAATGAGCACTGCTTCCGTTTTATGGGGTGCCAACCCTAGTCCAACAGAAAGCAGCCAAGCTATAATGCTTTCGATAGCTTGGTTGCAGTTTGTTTCGGCGACCTACAGCTCCTTAGCGACGTGTGTGTGTTTTTTTTTTTTTTTTTTTTTTTTTTTTGGTATGCACCACGGTAGGAAAATCTTCTGAAAGTAGACTAGAAGGAGTAAAAGGGATATTCCAGTAAAAGGGTATGTGCGATTCTTACGCACTAAGAACCTCCGCCTGCTCCTCTGTCCTTTGTGTCGGCTCACCGGGACGTGTCAATAATGGTAGTACTTCGGTGAGCAGGATAAGTGCTCCTATGCACTCCTTCTATTGCAGCGCTGTTTGCGGTTCCTCGGTTGTCTTTAGTCGCCTTTTACGACAAGCTGACTTAGCTGGGGTGGTATTCTTTCCCGCCGACCTCACGGGCATAAGGCGCTTTTTTATTTTTTTTTTATTGTCTGCCTCCACTGTTTGTCATCTCGTCGGCACGGACTCGTCTCATTATCTTTATAATAGTGGCATGGCCCGCCTTCCAGGAGTCTGCAAATGCCATCATAGTCTTAATCAGTTCCCTCGGTCTCATTTGGGAGCCTGTCATTTTAGTCAGTTCCTCTCGCTCGTATCTTCCGATATGGTCCTAAACCCTCTGATGAGTCTTAGGCCCATTGTCCGGCAATGCCTGAGCTGTCAAAAATTCAAGACATCACAGCAGAAGCCTGCCGGACCCATGCATACCCGGCCCGCAGAAGAACCCTTCGCCGTCATTGGAGCTGATTTCGTCGGCCCACTTCCTCGTTCCAAGCAAGGTAACACTATGCTCCTCGTTTTCTTTGACTTGTTTTCCAAATGGGTAGAACTAGTGCCACTACGACGTGACACTACTGCGAGCCTTCAGCGTGCGTTCCGAGAGCGAATCCTCGCTCATTTCGGGGTTCCGCGACGTTTCGTGTGCGACAATGGGACGCAATTCACTAGCCGGTCTTTCAAGGCATTTCTAAAAATCGCCGGGGTCGACTTACAACACACTGCTCCCTATTCGCCACATGAAAATCCAACGGAACGAGCCAACCGGACGATTAAGACCATGATCTCGCAACTAATCGACGGACAGCAGAACCAATGGGATGAGTTACTTCCAGAGATCACACTAGCTATCAATTCCAGCGTCTCCGAGTCCACCGGCTACAGTCCAGCTTTCCTAGTACAGGGTAGGGAGCCACGACTTCCCGGAGGATTATATGACGAGGTGACAGCAGAGGCCCCCGGCGAACTAGAAGACCCCGGCAATAAGGCAAAAAGACTGCAGGAGATCTTTACAATCGTACGCGGAAACCTGAATCAAGCGAGCCATGACCAGAGTCGACATTACAACCTACGCCGGAGGCAATGGCCACCATCTCTCCAACGCTGCCGACGGTTTCGTAGCAAAACTAGGTCCAAAATTTGATGGCCCGTACATAGTAAAGAAGTTCATTGCAGCAAACATCGTCCGCTTACAACACACTATGACCAACCAAAGAAGAGTGGCTAATATTGCCGATCTCCGGGAGTTCCAGGAGCAGAGGCCTGACTCCGAGGCCGAAGATTACGAAAGCGACACGTCGGGAACCGCGATCAAACCCTGATCCTATCCCTCCGACCACAATTTTCTCAGTCGCCAGTCCATTTCCTCAGTTCCACCAGTCAGTTACTAATAATCTCCCTACTTTTCGTAATCATTACAGTACATGGAACCTATCGATCTCACCTTTTCTTCTCCGCCACGCGACTACGCTGGCGATGCACCCCCTATGACGCCGGATCGTGCGGAGCAGCGCTATTCCCCGTGCCCTGAGGATGCACCCCGTACGTCGCCACACTACACCCCGTGGGACAAGGATGACCCTTTCTACTTGGCTGGCCTACCAGCCGGATACAACTCCACCAGCGAGGGGGAATCGGAGGAGAGGCCATACGAAGAGGACGATGAGTCCAAACAGGAGGAGAGCAGCGAGGCGGAAGAGCCCTGTTTTCGACTCCCACCAGGCGCCTGGTCACCCAGGCCCGGGCAACGCCGCGACCCGCGACTAGGGCATGGGCTGTATGCTCGATCCCCGTCGCCGACCGAGACGGAGGTGCAACAATACCAGCCTCCTCCCGCTGAGGAAAGCGACGCGGATAAACCATTTTACATCGAGGAAGTAGACCGTACGGTAACCTACGAGCCGGCCATCCGCCCATGGGGAATGCGGATAACTCGTATTGACCGAGCGGTGGTGGATGTTATCCTCTATCCAGGGGAAACCCCCACCTCCTGTTTTGAGCTGCCAGAGCACTGGAATTATCGGGGGCCAGCGATCGCTGACCGTCCGGTGCCACCACCCTACTTCCCGCCAGCCTTTCGACGACCGATGACACCCGTTCTACGCCGACTGGAGGAAATGGATATGTCCGACCCCGACGGGTTCCCCCTCCCTATGTCTTCCTACGACCCACCGCAAGAAGGTCCACGCTGGGAGTCCGCGTCGTCGGACGACGAGCCGGACGGGCCTCGGTTCCGCCGGCAGTACGCAAGGACATCCCCAGCCAACGAGGAGTCCGACCCTCTTGCCGACCTACTGGAGGTCTTGGGGCAGGACTTGGTCCCGTTGCAGGAGGAGGAGGAGAAACCCCTGATGACCGAGGTAGCCCATGAAAGCGAGCTGGTGGAAGCTCCTGCCGAGTGGAAGGTAGAAACGCCCCAACGTCAACTACCCCGGGGCCTAGTCGAAGAGGTCCGCTGCAGCGAGGGACGAGGAACTAGGACAAGGTTCACGCATACCTTCCTCGACACCACCTACCAGGTGAACCGAACCAAAACCGGACGTATCCGGATTTTCATTCGCCTGGCGGGAAAGGGGGGAGTGTGACGCACCATACTGCGCCACAAAAATAAACAATAGTTTCGAAAACATATGTACCAGAGTTTTCTCTTATACATGGTCACTCACCCAGCTGTGCTGAGTTAACAGCGCAACGCAAAGAGAGTTCACAGAGCATGCGCAACGCAAAAATGAGCCAAGCAAGTTCACAGAGCATGCGCAACGCAAATATGAGCCAAGCAAGTTGACAGCGCGTGCGCAGCGCAAAAGTGAGCAAGCAAGTTAACAGCACAAGTGCAACGCAAAGCGAGTTAACAGCACAAGTGCAACGCAAAGCGAGTTAACAGCGCATGCGCAAATTTAGGACAAGAAAGTACAAAGCGAGTTGGCAGAGCCAAGACCTTGACCTAGATAAAAAGGCGAGAGTAGGAGGAGCGGCTCTCACACTCTGATAAGAACTTGTAGTGCGTTACACGTAAACCCGCGAGTGATAAAGAAAAGTCTAAGAACCACGTGCCAAGTACACGTCAAACAGTTTAAACACGCAACACACGAGGATTTTTAAAGGTACATTCAAGCTAAATGCCAGTGTGATTACACACTCTCAACCACTCCGCCCACGCCGCGTGCTACGATTCATACAATTCGTCCGAACCCCCGTTTCTTCCCGTTAGCTGTAGTAGTGTGACTACAAATTACTACAGTCGACGCCGGAACAACGTGTACAGTGTAATTGGGCCAGTGTGATTACACACTCGCAACCAGTTCACCCACGCCGCGTGCCCCGTTTTTCCATATTCTTCGCACGAACCACAACTCTTCCCGTTTAGCTGTAGTAGGGTGACTACAACCACTACAGTCGACGCCGAAAAGTGTGTACAGTGCTGCATAGTCGGTGTGCTTCACACTGACTTCCGTGACAACTTCCCCGTGTAACAATCCTATCGACGTTGGACCCGAGAACAACCCCAGAAGCAGAAATATTCACATCATTGTTAAAAAATCTGTTGTCAGAGAAATAACAAATAAAAATAAACAACGTTGCAAATTGAAAACTCCTGTCTTTTCTTTACGACTTTGATCTCCCTTCGCCTACGAAGACCGTCTCACACCTTGAGATACTCGACTTGTAGGGTTTCAGCAAACATAAATTTCTAATTTCGATTCCTGGACAGCGCTAGCTACCTCGGCGTTGTGACGGTTCGTTACAGCGTTCACTGGCCATCAATTGTGCACAACTGGTATGTATTTCTAATGCACTCATTTCTTATTGTCCAAGATACATTTAGTGACTTACGAGTTATTTTATTTTGCAGTCGCTGCAAACGATTGATCTGGCAATTTGAGGTGAGCGCGCCCCAGATGGACAGAGCATACTTCCAAATTGGCATAATGAGCTGCTTAACAATCAGCATTTTGCAGTCTTTTGCCAATTTGCTGTTACGTCCAAGAAGCCAGCCCAATTTAATGGCTCTTGCTCTGGTTTTGACGCATAATCTTGTCACGTGTGTGACCAGCGTTAATTTGCTGTCAAGTGTGACTCCCAGGTACGTGTGTTTAGATTTCATTTTAATTTCATGTCCGTTTATAGTAATTATTCTTGTCCTTTCTCGTTCATTCAGGTCACGTAGCGTGTATATGACATGCGCTGTCTTTGTCGCGTTGATCTTGAAGCACCATTTCTTAGACCATTTTACGACGTGGTGCAGGTATGTGAGCATAGCATAGAAGCAAAGAGGGCTATGAACCTTGTCACGCTTGAAAGTGGTGCTCAACGACTCTGTTTGGGCCCTTGGGCATCAGGCGAGATAACGCCCTGTTGGTAACTGCAGACTTGCGGCCAACCTCCTGCAGGTGTTCTCGAAAACTTAGCCTCGAGTCGATCGTCACTCCCAGATATTTGAGTGTTCGCTTGGAGGTAATCTGGGCGGCTCCGACCGATTCAACCTTCTTCCTGCTACTAATGAGCACTGCTTCCGTTTTATGGGGTGCCAACCCTAGTCCAACAGAAAGCAGCCAAGCTATAATGCTTTCGATAGCTTGGTTGCAGTTTGTTTCGGCGACCTACAGCTCCTTAGCGACGTGTGTGTGTTTTTTTTTTTTTTTTTTTTTTTTTTTGGTATGCACCACGGTAGGAAAATCTTCTGAAAGTAGACTAGAAGGAGTAAAAGGGATATTCCAGTAAAAGGGTATGTGCGATTCTTACGCACTAAGAACCTCCGCCTGCTCCTCTGTCCTTTGTGTCGGCTCACCGGGACGTGTCAATAATGGTAGTACTTCGGTGAGCAGGATAAGTGCTCCTATGCACTCCTTCTATTGCAGCGCTGTTTGCGGTTCCTCGGTTGTCTTTAGTCGCCTTTTACGACAAGCTGACTTAGCTGGGGTGGTATTCTTTCCCGCCGACCTCACGGGCATCAGGCGCTTTTTTATTTTTTATACCCGCTACCCATAGGGTAGAAGGGTATTATAACTTTGTGCCGGCAGGAAATGTATGTAACGGGTAGAAGGAGGCATCTCCGACCCTATAAAGTATATATATTCTTGATCAGCGTCAACAGCCGAGACGATATAGCCATGTCCGTCTGTCCGTCCGTCCGTCTGTCCGTCTGTCCGTCTGTCCGTATGAACACCTAGATCTCAGAGACTATAAGAGATAGAGCTATAATTTTTTTTCGACAGCATTCGTTATGTTTGCACGCAGATCAAGTTTGTTTCAAAATTTTGCCACGCCCACTTCCGCCCCTGCAAATCAAAAAAATCGAATAACAAGCGTAATTTTAAAGCTAGAGTTACGAATTTTGGTATATACAGTAATAGCTATAGTAGTTATGATCCCTGAAAATTTGGTTGCGATCAGAAAAAAATTGTGGAAGTAATTAAAGAAATACTTTTGTATGGGCAAAAACGCCTACTTACTATGGGTCTGAGTTGCTTTGGCCGACAATCTGGTATATTGTGCCGTCTATTCTATATTTTGAATGCGGTACTATATCGATATACCACATAAACCATTTGGTATATTTTATAGTATTTTTGCAGTATATTTGGTATATTTTGAGAATAATACCGCAAAATATATTGCTTTTATTCAAAATGGGTAGTGGGTATCTCACAGTCGAGTACACTCGACTGTAGCTTTCTTACTTGTTTTTTATTGTCTGCCTCCACTGTTTGTCATCTCGTCGGCACGGACTCGTCTCATTATCTTTATAATAGTGGCATGGCCCGCCTTCCAGGAGTCTGCAAATGCCATCATAGTCTTAATCAGTTCCCTCGGTCTCATTTGGGAGCCTGTCATTTTAGTCAGTTCCTCTCGCTCGTATCTTCCGATATGGTCCTGAACCCTCTGATGAGTCTTAGGCCCATTGTCCAGTATACTGCTCGTGCTTTTTTGGAGCTGCGTATAACAGTGTCGCCTACGCTACTGATACCAGTAGTCTCCTCGCCGGCATCTTGGGACCACCCGTATTCGGCATTAGCCTAGCCAGAACCGTGGTTGCCATAGCCGCTTTCCTGCTGGCACAAGCCATCCTGTAGCTACCCTTATGGTGTCATTACAGCTTGTTTGCAATTTTGCAATTCAGAGAGAGTTTTTGCAACTGCAGTGATTAGCACGTCGTAGCTCTGTGTCTCTTGGTTTTGTTATTTTAATTAACATTCCCTCAGCAATGCATTGTTGGAATGTATTGCAAAAGATCTCGGGCTTGGACTCAGCTATGGCTTTAATCACCCCTCCTGGTATTCCGTCCAGTCCAGGGGCCTTGGAGGGCTTGATCCTCTTAGCGGCCGAGACTACATCCTCCGGTGTTATCCTCGGGAACTGCTCACCAGTCGTTATCTGTGTTGGTTGCCAGAGGGTGGTTCGGGAATAGCTCCTCGACAATTCTGGACATAATTTCTGGCCCTAATTGTCCTTTCCCTCCTGTTGCTTTGCTTCTTTTATAGACTATCTTGTACGCCATTCCCCATGGGTCGTCGTCTATGCTCGTGAGTAGCTCCTTAAACGCTCCTGCCTTAGCTTTTGCTATTTCTTTTTGTAGTGCAGCTCGGACTAGTTTGTACTGCTCGATCAGCTGTGGATGGTTGTCGCGCCCTCTCGCCCGCTGCGCCCTTCTTCTCGCTGAGTGGCATTCTGCCCTCATATTCCTTAGTGTGTCACACCACCAGTACACCGGGGGCTTATTCTTGCGCCTGTTTTTTCTTCGCTGCATTGTTGCATCGCATGTTTAGTTTAGTTCCAGTAGTAAGTTCAGATTCGCCACCATTGTCTCCGCTTGTCCTACTGGATTCTCCAGATCGTCAATAATGTATTTTAGCATTGCATTGTCAATTCTTTTCGTGTCCCAAGCACTTCCCATTTGCCTCCTCAGTAGTCTATTCGTCCCACTCGTTAATTGTACCTTAAAGATAATTAACGCATGGTCACTCAGCGTGACGTCGTCCAGGACCTCCCATTTGGCACTCGTTGCTATAGATCTGCTAACAACGGTAACGTCGATATATGATGAGCCTCTGTCATTGTCAAAAGTCGGCCTGAGTCCGTCGCTCAACAAAACCAGGTCCAGCATGTTCATCGCGTCCACTACTGCTCTACCTCTACGATTTGATGCTCTGCTACCCCACTCTAACGCCCAGGCAGGGCCACGGCCTCTTGCGTGTTCCACCAGCGCCTCTAACATCCCCTCAAATTGTTGCAGGCTGTCACTAGAAGGGGCATAGCAGCTGTAGAAGTGTACTCCTTTAACTTTACCATAGGCAAAACCGCGTAGGGGGGGTTTTGTCTTTCTTGCACTTGAAATCCCGCGCAGCACTTTAATGCCGACTTGCCTGTCTCGTCAAATATTGTATCTACGTCAGCGTTCCCTCCACTTGGGATGTAGGGTTCACTCAGTAGAAACAAGTCAATTTTCCGTTCCACTGCTGTCTGTTGTAAGAGGCTCTGGGCGGCCACACATTGGTTAACATTAAGCTGGGCTACGTTAATGTATTCCTGCATTGTGCTGTTTTCTAGCTCCTGCTTGTTTGGCCTTCCTATAAGTTGGACATCCAGAACTGCCCGTAGCGTGGTTTCTGTCCATATCCTCCTTTCATATTAAGAAGGAAGGCTTCTCTTCGCATCCTTTCTCTTTGTGTCCTCTGCCTCCACATCTTAGACAGCAGTCTGATCGGTCAGCATTCTTACAGTTGGTGGCTTGGTGCCCGTACCCTATCAATCGTTTAGGCCTTACTTTTTCCCACTCCTTGACGCTATGGGTTGAGTTTTCCGGGTTTGGCTTCTTTAGAACCTCTGCATATTTTGCTGCCTTTTCTGCATCTTCCCATCGACCTCCTGCCCACTGCTTTCGATAGGGATTCCCTTGGACCTTGGAATTACCTTGGACCTTGGGGCTTCCTTGATATTGGTTGTTGAGTTTCGCTTTTGATGCCCCTCCGTTTGGTTATCGGTACTCTTGGAAGCGGCGTCTTTCGCCTTGCACTCCTGCAGCGCTAGTGCTCTTTTATTACGTGCGGCAAGCTCTGCTATTGCGTCCTTCGATCCTTTCGTGACATGTCTTTGTGTCTCGAAATCCGTCACCAGTAGGATGATCCTACTCTGCATTTTGGCTAGTACACTGCCTAGGTCCTCATCCTCGCATGCCGTAGAAAGATTCAGGGGGCGCAAAGGCGATCCGTGGGGCGACTTCGATCCTATCTTTAGAGACGGCACGCTGGCGGTCACGTTGCTTGTATCGTTAGATGCTGTGGAGGCCAAGTTTGACGGCCGGGGGCCCGCTTGCTCACCCCTTATAACCGCCGGCACTGGGTTTCCGTAATTTCTATACTTTTAACGACTTCCATGTAGTCAAATTTCTCCCATCCTTGCATTTTAGCCCTTCTGCCAGGGGCATACCCACATTAGTGGGATGCTGTTGCTACGCTATGGGACAGACGCTATGGGACAGACGCTAACCAGTATGCCGCCCAGCTCTGGGTAGCAGACGCTTACTGGACTTTTAAAAGCCAGTCGGTGGGTTTTAACCCCGCTGGCCCGCCTTCACATCTTAGCCAGCCTCCCTGTCGGATACCAAGGGAGCTGTTACCAGGGACGCCGCGTGGAGGCGATAAGATGCTTGAGAAGTTCTATATATGGATCGCGCTGGGCTTTGCCATGTTAAAGCCAGTCAGCAACTTTGCCATACACGCAACCCCCCGACCCCGTGTGTGTGTGTGTGCATGCGTCTGTGTTTTTTTTTTTTTTTTTTTTTTGGTTTTGCACCCCGGCAGGAAAACCTTCAAAAAGATGCCCTCTACCTCCTGTAGAGGGGTATGTGCACCAAAAACCTCCGTATGCTCTTCTGTCCTTTGTAGGCTCACCGGGACTGTCTATTAAGTTATTACTTCGGTGAGCCTGATGGTGTGCTCCAATGCACACAATCGTCAGTGTGGCTCGCCTTTTACAGCAAGCTGTGAATATGAAGGGAGTTGTTGATCAGCTATAGACTAACAGGTCTATTAGCTATCTCGTCGGCTCGGACCTGCTTCATAATGTAAACTATCCGGGTCTGTCCTGTCTTCCAGGACTCCTCGTCTGCCATCATTGCAGCCAGAAGACCCCTTGGGCTTAACGTCGGCCCTACAAGTCTACAGATTTGCTCTCTTTCGTTAGTAAATCTCGGGCAGTGTAGGAGCACGTGCTCAGCCATCTCCTCGTCGTTTATGCAATAGAAACAGTAGGGGGTATCCACATGGTTGAATCGTTGAAGATACCCTCGAAAGCAGCCGTGATCCGTTAGGAACTGGGTTAGATGGTAGTCCAGCTCCTTATGTTGACACTTGGTCCAGGTAGCGATGTCTGGTAGTAGTTCATAGTTCTTGATGCTTGCCATCTACGCTGCCACTCCTCCAATTGGCGCTCGTACGCCATCGTCCTGTATGCGCCTTTGCGAATTTCCGTTAGGGCTTTTATCTCCAGGTCTACTGGTAGCATACCTGCGAGAACCAGCTCCGCGTCCTCTGACATGGTCCTAAAGCCTCTGATAAGCCTTAGAGCCATGGTTCTTTAGGTTGCCCGCGCCTCTTTGAGGTGAGACGGCTTCACCGTAGCTCTGCTCCATATTGGTGCTGCGTACTGTAAAGTTGCCTTCGCAACCGAGGCCAGCAGTTTCCTTGCTGGCATTCTCGGACCCCCAACGTTTGGCATCAATCTACTCAGGGCGGCGGTCGACATAGCGGCCTTCCTAACACAATTTCTGTTTTCTGGGCTGCAATGTTTAGCCAATCAGTGGCAGCCCTGATTGCTTCGTTGCTGGTGGTTTGTAGAACAGGCAATGTTTTGGCTACAGCTGTAATCGCCACGTCGTCCGCGCAGCAGTGCAACTTAGCGTTCCTTGGTTTCCTTACATTCAAGATACCATTGTCCATGATGTTCCACAGGATTGGACCAATCATAGATCCTTGTGGGACACCCGAGGTAACTTGGTACTTTTTGGGGGCTTCACTCGTTTCGTACCAAAGGACCCGCTCTCGGAAATAGCTCCCAACAATATCCCTGAGGTTTTTAGGGTCATGTTTCCCATGGCGCTGAGGATGCTGGTCCACTTAGCCGAGTTAAAGGCGTTTTTTACATCAAGCGTGGCTATCGCGCAGTATTCCTTCGTTCCTCCTAACCATCTTTCTCCGTCCAGCGCGTTTTGTGCGATGTTTCGGACATCAGCCAGCGCATCAAGGGTGCTTTTCCCCTTTCGGAACCCATACTGTTGGTGCCACTAGTCCACTGGGGCCCTCAGTGATCGCCTCCAGTCGGCAGTATAGAATCCGTTCGAATAGCTTTCCCACTATGTCTAGTAGGTATAGGGGACGGTAACCACTGGCAGTATTAGCGTTTCCTTTACCCTTGGGGAAAAGAATAAGCCGCTGGTTTTTCCATATTTTGGGGAATATCCCTTCAGCAAGGCACTGTTGGAAAGTGTTGCTGAATAATTCCGGCATTGCCTCCGCTACGGCTTTAACGACGATTCCTGGTATTCCGTCCAAACCAGGAGCTTTGCTGGGCCTTATCCTTTTAGCGGCTTGCACTATTTCCTCTAGAGTGATGGCAGGAAAAGGCACGCCAGGGGTAGGTTCTGCCGGTTGCCAAAGGGAAGCTACTTTTGGAAACTGTTCCTCTATGATGCTGGCAATTGCACCGGGCTCCACTTGTAGCTTACCCGCTGAAGTTTTTAGCTTTTTATAAACTATCTTATATGCAGAGCCCCATGGGTTCTCATCAATACTGTCGAGCAGGTCCTTAAATGCTCCAGCCTTCGCTATCGCGATTGCCCTCTGTAGTGCCGCCCGAGCTGTTCTGTGGCGGTTCACTAATTGCAGGTGTTCGTCACGTCCGCTCGCCCCCTGCGCTCTTCTTGCTGCGAGGCACTCCGCTCTCAAAAGTCGCAAGGACTCACTCCACCAGTAAGGTGGCTTGCTCCTGTTTGACTTTTTTTGCGGCATTGTAGCATCGCACGTCGTTTCCAGCAGTCTCGTCAGGTTTGTGTCCCACATTTGACCTAGTACCTTCCTTTGAAGACTATGTGTCGCACTCGTCATTTTAATGTTGATAAGGATCAGCGCATGGTCACTCAGCATCTCGTCCTCCAGAACTTCCCAGGTGGCATTTACTGCTAAAGCCCTGCTAGCGAAAGTGACATCAATATACGATGATCCTCTGTCATTGTCAAAGGTCGGTTTGTCTCCATCGTTAAGTAGTACAAGGTCGAGCAAGCTCATTGTGTTTATCAGTGCTCTTCCTCGACGATTTGACGATTTACCCCATTCGGTGGGGTAGCATGTCAGCATGTCGAGCATGTCTTCAAATTGCTCATGGCTGTCGCTTGGGCGAGCGTAGCAGCTGTAAAAATGGATACCACTCAGTCTCGCGTGGGCGAAACCCCGTAGGGGAGGGGACTGTACTTCTTGTACATGGATTCCGGAGCAGCGTTTGATCGCCGCCTTTCCTAATCCGTCCAGAATCATGTCTGCATTCCCTCCACTTGGGATATAGGGTTCACTTAATAGCAGAATATTTATATTGCGTTCCACTTCAGTCTGTCGCAGTAGGCTCTGGGCAGCCACACAGTGGTTAACGTTTAGTTGGGCAATCCTAACGAGTTCTTGCATGTTGCTGGCTCTTTTCTTCTAAATGTTTTTTGGCCATCTGATAGGTGGGGCATGCAAAACCGCCGGTCGCATGATTCCGATTCTTCCCTTCGCCGCAGATCAAACAATTCGGCTTAGCTGTGCATCCCTTGGCCTCATGCCCTTTGGCCCCGCACCGTAGACAGCAGTCCGATCGGTCTACTTCCTTACAGCTACTTGCTTGATGCCCGTAATCTAAACACTTAAAACATCTTATAGGCCTAGTGTCTTGGGTGATGCGACACCTTGACCAGCCCACTGTAATAGAACCCTTTTTTAGTACTGTTATGGCATCGTTTACGTCTAGCAGTACCGTAGCTATTTGGGTCCCGTCTCGCAACCTTCTTAGTCCTTTCACATTTGGACTTGAGATCGTCGGGTATTGGGCCTTTGGAGAATGTCCCCAGTGGTCGTTGCCTCATCCATGCCACTGCATTACAGTGCAGTTCTTTGCATTCCTGAAGGTACCGTGACGATGTTGTTGAGAGAGTTTGCAATGCCTTCGCGGATTTTGTTCACTCCACCCTCAGATTTACCGTCCAGTTCCAGGAGTAGGCCACCTTTCTGCGTCCTTTTGATTTTACGGACGTGCTTGCCTATTTCGTCCAGCCCAGGGTCCCCTTTTGCGCATTGGCCCCAGCCTTCACGGTATCATGCTCCCTCCTTAAAGATGTCGCTTTTGGCTTCTTTTTGGCCTTAGCGACTGGTGGGATCTTCTTTTTAGAGGATGCCACTGTTTGGGTAGCGACGTTTGTGGCAGGAACATCTTTTGGTCTACCCTTGTGGAGATCCATCGCTCTATTGTTGAGCGCAGCCAGCTCTGCAATTGCATCTTTGGACCCCTTTGTGACGTGACGCTGAGTCTCGAAAGCTACCACAAGTAGGTTAATTATACTTTGCATTTCGTTCAAGATCTCGCTAAGGTCCGAATTGTGCCATGCTGTCGTTAAGTCCAATGGGCGTAGAGGCGAGCCCGGAGGGGTCTTGCTTCCTGCCTTTGGAATCGGCACGCTGATGTGATCGGTGGTAACATTACTTATAACATTAGATGCTAGCGAGGCCAAATATGCCACCTCTTTAGCATTGCGGTCGATGGATATCGACGGCCGGGGGCCCGCTTGCTCACCCCTCACAACCGCCGGTACATTTTAACCCTTCTGCCAGGAGCACTCCCTCTAATGAGATGGTGTAGCTACCCTACAAACTAGTCGCCCACTATGGGTCAGACGCTATCCAGTAAGCCGCCCAGTCTGGGTACAGACGCATACTGGGTTTTTAAATAAGCCATTCGATGATTTCTCACCGGCAGGCCGCCTTCTCATCTTAGCCAGCCCACCTGTTGGGTAACAAAGGGGCTGTACCCACGGACGCCGCGTGAAGGCGATGAGTATGGATCGCGCTGGACTTTGCCATGTTAAAGCCGCTCAGCAACTTTACCATACTAGCATCACCCCGACCCCGCGTGCGACTGTGTAAGTGTGTGTGTGTGTGTGTGCGTGTGTGTATGCTTTTTTTTTTTATTCGGAGTAACTAGATCTAATAATAAATATAACAAAACATTAAGCACTAGAATATAGAAAAAAGCATAGGAAGAAAGAAAAAAAAAGAAAACTGTCAAGGAAATTCTTGTGGTACTGCCGTGAGGTATTGCTTCACGAGACCTTGACGGGAGCTCACTCCCCTGCGTTACGCCTGCGGGTACGTTCCCTCTCTAGAGTTCGTAGTGCGGTGGTCACTTTTTCTGCATAGTTGCATACCGCTGACCAGTATTCCTCCTTCTCCAGCATACGGTTCACAATAGAGTCTACATCTTATCGCTTCTTCGAGCTCTCGTCTCTCACTAGCAAAGCGCCGACAACACACTAGAATGTGTTCCGCCGTTTCTTCGACTTCGGGGTAGCAATATACGCACATCGGGTCGCTGTTGTGTCCAAATTTATATAGATAGCTGCGGAAGCAGCCGTGCCCGCTCAGGATCTGCGTCAGATGAATGTTGACGAGTCCGAAACTTCTGCTGACCCATTTGCCTAAGTTTGGGATCAGAGCATGGGTCCAGCGGCCCTTACTAGATGTGTCCCACTTATCTTGCCATTTCCTTAGGCACTCCGTCTTAAAATTGGTCGACACGTAGTGAACGTCTTCCATCTGGTTAGCCCTCTTGTGCTTGTAACTATGAGACCTCTCTATCGCCAGAGTATCCAGCGTCATCATGTCAGCTATCACTAAAGCGGCGTCATCCGATATGGTTCTGAAGCCACTGCAGACGCGCAACGCGCAGAGTCGATAGGTCGACTGTAGCTTCCGCCTGTAAGCCTCCACCTCCATTGCTTGCACCCATACTGGAGCGCCATAGAGTATTGTTGCTCTAACCACATTTTGTAGTAGTAGTCTCCGACCTTGCTTAGGGCCGCGCGTATTTAGCATTATTCGACTCAATGTCTGCCCTACGACAGCAGCTCTCTTACCAGAATACTCCAAGTGTTCGCGGAAGCTGAGCCGCGTGTCGATTAGGACGCCTAGGTATTTAATGGCTCGGCTCGACACTATTGAAGTCCGACTAAGGTTAATGTGAGCCACTTCGACGATCTTTCGACTACTTATCAGGACCGCTTCAGACTTATGATCAGCAAATTGCAGCCCCACTGTCGCGAGCCAGTCTTTGAGAGTGGCAACCGCTGCACTACAAAGTAGCTCAGCGTCGGCGTTGCGATCAGCCCCAGATTCTGTAGTTTCCATGGGCGGGGGAAGACACCTTGCCTCATACACTTTCCAAAAACTTCTTAAAGCACTCCGGATGGAGCCTGATCGGCATCTTCAGCACTCGATTTGGGATCGCGCCCGGCCCAGGTGACTTGGAGTCCTTGATTTTTGCCGCTGCCAGCAGAACTTCAACTACCGTAACCTCTGGGACCTCCGTATAAATCCGATTCTCTACGTGATCTTCCACTGCAGGAACAGTGAAGGAGCCCGTGAGCAGCGCATTCACTATTCCGTCTAGGCACTGCACAGGTATTTGGCTTGAGTTTTTTAAGTACCACTTTGTAGGCCATTCCCCAGATGTCTCGATCGGCTTCGTCGTAAAGTTCTAGGAATTTGTCCCTCTTGCTGCTCAAGATTGACTACTTCAGCAGCCTGCGATTAAGCGCGTACTCTAACCTTCTTGCCTCGTGAAAGTTGCAGGATTTTTCGCGATCTTATATATCGCCTTCTTGCGTCTGCGGTCTGCTGGTTCCACCAGTATATTGGTACGTGGTGTCTTTTGCACGATCTTCGCACCGCCAGGCATCCGTGATTGAGCGCATGAGCTGCTGGGCGCTTACCTGTGCGTTGTCACTCCAGTTGGGAACTCCGGGTCCAAGGTGTCAACTTTGTAAGCCTTTCCGCTCTGTGGTCTATTTGCTCGCGGTGACTCGGTATGGTCCAGATCTATCGTTAGCCAGCTCTGGTGAAAGTGTGTTGGTTGCCATTGTTTATGAGGGCCAGGTCTAATGTGGCAAGGGCTTCTTGCACTGTTTGTCCGGGTGCTACCCCATTCCTCCGCCCAGGCATTGAAGTCACCAGCGATGATCAACTGTGGCTTTCCCCTTACGTCGAGTGCTATCTCCTCCATGACGGATGCAAATTCTGAGAAGGTGAGACTGTATAGCCACTGGTTTCCCCATCTAGCCCGCACGAACCCACGCGATGAGCGCACATCAGTAAGCTGAGGCTGATCCAGGCCACATACCGATATCGACGACTTTACTTCCGCGTCTTCGACGTAATTTGGACTCTGAATTCTCCTATATGGTTCGCTCAACAAAGCAGCATCCACCTTTAACTCCCTAACCGTCTTCTTCAGTAGCTCTTTGGCCGCCAAGCAGTAGTTTAAGTTGAGCTGCAGGAGCCTTTGAGTGTGACAACGCTGACACCTTTGAGAGGCAGTGACTGCTTCCTGCGTGATGTCTGGTATCCACTTTGCCCGCATCCGCACAGATGAAGCATTTAGCAGCATTTTTGCAAAGCGCCGCTTTATGGCCAGCTGCACCGCATCTTAGGCAGCACCTAGATCGTGCTCTTACAGAACTTGGCAATATGTCCAAACTCCAATCATTTGTAGCACCTCTTTTTTTCTGGCCTCTCAGATCTCTCTCTCTCTCACTCTACAGCTTGTCCAGCCTATCCGGATTTTTCCATTCTGTAGAATAGATGATGCAACCTCCATCGGCATACTAACAATTGCCAGTTGCATACCGTCAAAACCAGGCATAAGTGCCTTGATGGCACTTAGATCCAGATTCGCTTGACTGAGTTTTTCACAGGCTATCAGCACGTCTTCTTTAGAAACCGGACAGTCTAGTGCTCTCACTTTGGCTTTCAAGCCAAGCGCTTCGCTTAATTCTTCTCTCATTTTCAGCATAGAAGGCTTGGTGTTCATGCCAATTTCCAGAATCAGTCCGTCGCCAGCAGATTTTCTCACCCACCTTACTTGCTCACCGACGCTCTGCAACTTGCTATCGTCGCTACGAGTCACCAATTTGAGCTCATCACTATAGGAGATTCCGTCCGAGGGTTGTATAATAATGGCGTCCGGCCTTCTGCCTCTTCTTGGAGTCTTATTTGTGGTTTTGCCCCCTTCAGTATCTTGACGCACGCTTCCCATCTCTGCTTTCTTCTTATCCGTAGGATGCCTACGCTGTTTGGATATGCGCTTCATGGAAGAATCAGTGTTGTGCTTGTCTTCAACAGTGGTCACCGCATTGCTCGGCGAGGTCTGCGTCGACGAGTTACGTACGCAATTGAAGCCTTCATCCAGTGTCTTGGCGGTCGCCTGATCCACTGTCTCTACAGCCGCCAGCTTTAAACTAGATACCATCTCAATTTGCACAGATTTGATTCGTGCGAACGTATTTTTGTTTGTTTGTGTGGCGTGTCGCACTTCTCTGGGCGTAAATGTCTTGATCAGCCCATCGATCAACTCGCCCAGCTCTTCTACCGCCTCTTGAAGGCTTCTATGAATTTTAATCTTTTTTGGCACCGCTTCCGATGAGACACCAGGACTCCGATCCTCTCGGGCTCTTTTGGGCGTTGCCGCTTCTTCGACTATATCAAAGCTAAATACTAGCTCATCCTCCTTTGGAAGCGCAGATGCAGGCCCTCCGCTCTCGGGCGATCTTGCGACTCTTGGAAGTTTGAGGAACTTTGCCAGCAACTCAGCTTCCGCCTCACTCGTCTCAATATTGCTCATGGCGAGCAATATCGGTCACTAACCAATTTTTTATGCTCAATATATTATAATAACGCTCTACCAAGTAGTCCAACGTTGGCCGAGAATTTCCTACGACTTTTGTCGGAGGAGGTTATACCGCCCCGACTCGGTTACCAGGGCCTCTGTTTTTTGAGCGCCGTTACACGCAGAGGTTGGTAATTGGTCAGATCCACGACCTTTAGCTCACGATTCTGCTATGGCTGGCGCTTAAATTTGAGAAAGAACCTTCGGCTATGCAGCAGTTTCTGGAGCTCCTGAAAGTATGCCGCGTTTATTTCCTCCCTTTGGTTCGTGTCTCTGCTAAGGGTCGTATATGCAGTGGTTTGCCTCTCCGCTATGCTCACCACTCAGCTGTTTGTCTTGGCTCCACCGGTTGCAATCCGCAATCGCTGACCAGCACTGCCACCAGCTGATCGTCTGACAGCTGCCAGAGTGTGACGAGATTGCAAAAATGCAAGGTGCAGTGAAAGTGGAAGCAACAAAAAAGAGAGATTCGCCAGAAAAGGACAGTGAGTGACTTACTCAACTGAGCGAGAGATGGTGTATCTCTGCCCCTCTCCGACCCGGACCCACGGGCGACGCTTGGCCCGCCGATATAAAAAACACCAAAACTTTGGCCGCCTGGGCTCGACCGGCAGAAGTATGATGCAGAGTGAGTGACTCTACTTGCCGAGTAGCGTTTGATAATATTTTCTAATTTTGCAGGCTGTGATTACTGCTTAAACAACTCGGTGCACTATCGGCGTATCAAAAAACGCGTCCGCGCACTTGCACACTTCACACTGTTTGTATGTGTGTGTGTGGTTGTTTTTTTTTTTTTTTTTTGTTGGACGTTGACGCACCACAGTACGTGCAAGTGGTCCTGCGAAACCAGGCTAACGCCTGTTTCTCCCGCATTCAACGCACTCCCCCCGGAACTGCCGTGAGGTATTACTTCAGAGGGAGGGTTCGGCCTTTATCGCCCCTCTTCTGAGTTGGCTGGGACTCATGCTCTCTCTTCTCTTCTTAGCTGCTTCATTACTGCCACTGCCATCGTGTTCATCGCCACCCATTTTTCCTTCGAGCCTATCATATGCTCGACTACGGACTCCGTCTCGACACGCCCCTCAAGGCGGACTTCTACTTGCTCTCTAGCACCCGCGAAGCGTCCGCAGTGCATAAAGACGTGCTCTGCATCTTCCACCACCTGCGGCTCGCAGTGGGCGCAGTAAGAGTCTGATGCATGGCCGAAACGTGCAGGTATCCTTTGAAACACCCGTGACCACTTAATAATTGTGTTAGGTGAAAGTTCATCTCTCCATCACGACTTAATAATTGTGTTAGGTGAAAGTTCATCTCTCCGTCACGACACGTCCGGTATCAGGCGATGTGTCCACCGACCTTTCGTGCCGCTGTTCAACCTTGCCTGCCACTCCTGGATGATGCTAGATCTATCCCTGGCCTTCGCGCGCTCTGCTGCCTGTAGATCGAATGGCGCTGTTCCCGCAAGGCCATTGCAGTTTCTCCCGATACCGTCCAGAATGCGCAGCACATTCTGAGCGCGCAGATCCTGTGCATCGAGTTCATCTGCCTCAGGAAGGTGCCGCTCTCCGTTCCCTTTAGCCAGATCGGGGCTGCGTAAAAGCTGATGGACCTAACCACGTTCGTGAGCAGTAACCTTCTTTTCTGCCTAGGGCCCCTGTGTTTGGCATTATTCGAGCTAAGGCCGTAGATGCGGTTGCTGCCTTACTCGCCGCGTACATGAGGAGTGCTCGAAAGTTGAGTCTGTTGTCCACCTTGACTCCGAAATAGGTCATAGTGGCCTGCGAACGTATCGTTGTATCCCCAACTACGATGCTAACAAACTCCACCTTTTTCCTGGAAGTAACTAACACGGCCTCGGTTTTATGTTCTTCCAGCCAATCCCGTACTGCTTTGACTGCAGTATTCGTCTTTGCCTCAATGTCCGTCAGGTGCTTCGCGACCGTCACGATCGCTATGTCGTCGGCAAATCCGACAATATTCATAACGTCCGGCATCCTTAGGTGGAGGACCCCGTCGTACATAGCGTTCCACAAGGTGGGGCCGAGCACTGATCCCTGGGGAACGCCTCCAGTGACCTCATAGCTCTCAGTGCCTGTACTGGTCGTGTACCAGAGCTTCCTGTCGCTAAGGTAACTTGCGACTATCCGGGTGAGATAATTCGGGATATTGAAGTGTTGCAACGCGTGCAGGCTCCCATGCCAGCTGGCAGAATTAAAGGCGTTTCCTACGTCAAGGGCAGTACTCCTTACTGCCCCAGAGCCAGCACATCCCCGCGATTGCCTTCTCCGCCTTGTCCATAATTTGGCTGATAGATTGAATCGTAGAGCGACCCTTCCTGAAACCAAACTGCCATGGTGATAGGCCCCCTGCATGGTTTATCGCGACCACCAGGCGCTCCCGTACTAACGTTTCTAGCGCTTTGCCCGCCGTGTCTAGTAAGCAGATCGGTCGGTACGAAGAAGGCTCCTCCGGAGGTTTCCCCCCTTTCGGGATTAGCACGAGCGACTGCTTTTTCCATCGGGCAGGGAACACTCCTTCCTCTCCTTCGTTATCCGCCTCGCTGAAAGGACGCCCTCTTGCTTTCCTTGATAAGGTTCGCCAGAATCCGTCTCTTAGTTTTGTGTACTCCTCTCAGATACTCATATGCGGTGCCGGGGCAGCATGCTGGTAGTTCCTCCTGGCACGGAGGCCCTCTCTCCTTGCGTCCGCTATCCCCTCGTTCCACCAGTGGACTTGCGGAAGACGACTTCCTCCCTGCACTCTCCTGGACATTGAGGCATCGCAAGGACTCGCTATCCTTACCATTACCTTGCTGGCCATAACCTCCGCCGTGCCATCGAGCTCTGCTCCTCTGATCATATAATTGAAAACCTCACTATCGAAGGATCTCGTATTATATGAGAGGCTCCTGGGGGTGTTTCTCCGTAGCAGGTTTCCTCCAATCTCCGTAATAATCGCAGAGTGGTCCTATGAGTGTAATCACTGGATACCTTCCAGGATGCTCTACGCGAAAGGCTGCCACTTACGAAAGTAACATCGATGGTGGATCCCATACTACCCCTACTGAACGTGTACTGATTGCCAAAATTTAGCAGCACTACGTACAGGGTTGCCAACGCCTCCAGCAGAGCTTGACCTTTATCGTTGGTCCTCGCACTCCCCCACTCCGTGGCTCAAGCGTTAAAGTCCCCTGTAGATCCATGGATGGAGGCAGATAACAACTATAGAAGTAAATCGGGCCTATCCTGGCTCGAACTACCGCTTTTCACTTCGGACACCATCGCCGGGTTTCCCCCGCAACACCACACCGCAGCCTTACCATTTCTGTCTCCGACCCACGTATTGGGGGATTTCTATCTGTAGGGTTCGCATAGAATGGCAACATCAATTTTCCTTTCTTTAAAAGTCTGTTCTAGCAGGTTGTGCGCCGCTGCACAGTAATTAAAATTTAATTGATATACATATGCGCATCATTTATGTGACCAAGCGACAGCCTTCTTGAAAAACAGGCAAAGCGGGATATTTTTTGCGTGCTTGCAATCCTTATCTCCTTTTCTTGTGCACAGCATGCAGGCTTTATCCTCCTCGCAGTTCCTGGCCTGGTGCCCTCTTCCTCCACAGTTAAAGCAGTGATCCTCGCAGTCCGTCTCGGATGTGCATCTACTTGCTACATAGCCGAACTCCATGCATCTGAAGCAGCGAATTGGCTGTACCTTCTGTCTAATGCGACAGACGACCCAATCTATCCGGATTTTGCCTGCCGATAGTAGCTTCCCCGCCAAGCCGCCGGATACTCTCAGTGTGGCTGTTTGGGTGCCTCCGTACGCCGGCAGAAGCGATTGTATTGAGGATCGGCTGATGTCCGACATCAATGTCATTGACCTCTAACAACACGGTTTCCGATAGCATCCGGACTTCCGCCTTGTCACCTAAGAGTGTGCTCACAGCCTCTTGCATGACCTTCGTGTTAGGATCGGAAGCGCGCACCAGTTCGAAGAGTAGTTCGCCTTTCGCGGTCTTCCTGAGTTGAGCTTCACTAGTTGAGCTAGATCCTTGAGTCGAGGATATCCACGTAGCTCAGTCCCGTCGCCCCTTGGATGACGATCGCATCCGGCCTTGACTGCCTAACTCGCGTCTTCTTCGGCTCCACCTTCGTCCAACTCTCGCGCTGCTGCTTATCGCCGCCTGTGCTTCTACCTTCCCTTGCCTTGGTTTCCTTCCTAGGTTTACTGGCCCGGATCATTAGCTCACTTGCGCAGACGCAATTGTTGCCGCTGTGTCTGCGGGGGCCGTCACCTTTCCGCTTCCGGTGCTCCTTGTCGACTCCTTTCCAACGTTGTTCTTTTGGGATGGTTTGTCGCTAGGTGACTCGCCTTTCTGCACGGGCGAGGAGGTGCCGAGGCTATCCACGTTAATCTCCTTATAAAGGTTTGTGATCTCCTCGATCAGATTCCTCATTGGTTGATGAATAGATCTCCGATCTTCGAGCATCTCGTTTAGAAGTCCAGTTTAATCCCCGAGTACTGAAAATTTCACCGGGTCCGGTCGTAGTGTCGACGAGCTCTCCTTCGTAGGGTTGTCCGATGGTGGGACTGACTGATGGCGCAGATACCGCAGCAATTACTGGTACTCTTATCGGCGAGTGTGAAACCTTTGGCTTCCTTGCGAACGGGTCAGCCTTCGCCACTCCTTCCTATCGCTGTCGATCCGCAGACTCATGTAAATCTCTCCTCTCTCTCTCCTTTCCTCCCTTCCTTCCTTCTCTTGTTGTATACATCGTTGTGATTGGGTCCCTACTCTAAGTCGTTATCAATGTTCGTAGTACAGTCGTGTCTTATGATCTCATGGTTGTCTATGTAGCAGGGAGGCCATGCGAGGGTTGACATATGCCCTCATGGGGTCGTATGTTCAGAGCCAGATCCACGTAGGTCAGGAGTAGTCTCAACTGAGCCTGTACGCCCATCTGAATGGGGACGAACCATTGAGCGTGCTTAGAGGTCAGCCACGATTTTAACGGGACGGGGGCAGTCACAACATTAGCCTAGTAGTCGTTTCGACAAGATATCACTCTGTCTACTCAGATACTAGAATACTGTGACTGTCAGCCCAACTCATCAAGTCAGAGGTGGTGTTTCCAGTATCCTAATCAAGGCTGAACTGGGCTCGGCCTTGATACCACTTTAGTCGCCTTTTACGACAAGCATTGGTTAGCTGAGATGGTATTCTCATAATCGCCACCGGTTATGTGTGTGTGGGTGTGTGAGTGTGTGCTTTTTTTTTTTTTTTTTATTTAACTTTGCTCTACTATTACTAATACTAATATTGCTAACGAGTTACATGTAATAAATTATATTGGATATAGGGCAGTGCGATCTCCTGTGGTACGGGCGTAAAGCAATGCTTCACAAGAGACAGCGCCACCTATTCCATCGACTCTCTCCTGTCTCTCTCCATGCTTTTTTGGGTCTGCATCACAGTTGACACAAACTCGCATATCATAACCCAGTTGTCCACTGATTGCAGCATCAACGGAACCAAATTTACCACCGCGATCAGTACACCAATTGCCCTTTCCAAGTCGTTACGAAGCGACCCATACAACTTGCAGACGAACATAGTATGCTCCGCATCTTCCAGTGTTCCACACTCCGAACAGTCGCCAGAAGCTTCATGACCAAAGCGGTGCAGGTAACTTCTGAAGCATCTATGGCCGCTTAGTGGAAGTTGACTTGACCGTGCTTCCTACCAGTCCATTCACCGATGTTCGGGATAACCCGATGCGTCCAGCGGCCTTTTGGAGACCTATCCCAACGTCGCTGCCACCTCTCTAAGCATTCTTGTCGTCCTGCAGTCCGAACAGTTCGTGTTTCGGCGTTGCTGTGGTACCGGGATCGCAGCTGCCGATAAGTAGCAGCTCGCTCTCTAGCAATTTCCACAAACGGAGGTACACCAGCGATGACAAACGCTGCGTCCTCAGAAATTCTGCGAAATCCACTAATAATGCGGATGGCACTCTTTCTGAACGTTGCCTCCAGCCCTTGGCAGTAACTCCTGGTGTCCAGTGCTCGTACCCATACTGGTGCCGCGAATAGTGCGATGGATCGCATGGCACCCGCAATCAGAGATCGTCTCAATTGTTTTGGGCCTCCAGTATTCGCCATGAGTCTTGAGAAAAGCCGGTTCATGCCTGCTGCTTTATTGCTCGACGCTTCCAGGTGCTCTCGAAAGCTGAGCCTTGTATCGATCCATACTCCCAGACACTTTATCACTCATTGGACGTAATAGTGGTGCATCCAACCGAAATTTTCGCGACTTCGACACTTTTTCGGCTGCTGATCAGCACGGCTTCAGTTTTGTGCGGCGCAAGTGTCAGGCCAACTGAAACAAGCCACGGCTGGATGGTCGCGATTGTTTGGTTGCACACACTCTCGGCCTGCATCAGCTCCTTCCTCACGACAAGGACAACGATATCGTCTGCGAAACCAACCATGTGCGTGCCCGGTGGGAGGCTTAGTCTCAGGATGCCATCATACATGGCATTCCACAGAAGAGAGCCTAAGACCGAACCTTGTGGAACACCTGCCGTCACTGCGTACTCCTCTGTACCAGCACTTGTGTCGTACAATAGCCGCCTGCAGGATAGGTAGCTACGCACGATTTCCAGTAGATATCTTGAAACGCTGCCAGAGCCTTGAGAATGCAATCCCAACGAGCCGAGTTAAAGGCATTCTTGATATCCAGAGTGACCCTCAAGCAATACTCCTCGGCTCCTCCCTTCCACCTGCTGCCCGCTATGGCGTGTGAGGCGATCTCCACAACTCGATCTGGCCTTGCGAAAGCCAAATTGGTTTGGTGATAGGTCACTTCCTTTGGTAATAGCACGCTCCAGCCGGGTGCATATAATTTTTTTTTTTTTCTGGACTACTTGCATGAGTGTGCTTTCTTTGCGCTCTCTGTTGCCAATGGGCAATTGCGACTACCAGCCTGGTGGTTTAGCTGTTTGCTTCCGCAGATGTAGCAATTCGCTGCGTTGGTGCACGATGCCACTTTGCGACCAGGTACTTGTAATGGTCGCAAATGAAAAAATTGTGCGTAAAATCTCTTTCTCCTTGAGATTTTAAATTTGCCCCGCAAAGTTAGCGAAGACACAAGCCATTGCACGATAAAGGGACAATACACCTCTGCAAATTAAATTTCCCCTCCGTGGTGAGTTGTCTAGCGAAAGATCGTAGGAGAAGGAGACGAGTTTTGTCACTTTGGGAACGACAGCTCTCATTCTTTTCTTATTGGACTACGATCAGAGACGGATGCAGAAATTCTGGGTTGATGGAGTTTTAAAAAAAAAAAAAAATTTAAACACATGCATCACCAGAAAAGACAAAACTAATCTGTCAATATCATCAGCATCCATTGATGATTTTTTGCTTTGAGCAAAATAAAATATCCAACTCGTTACGCTTGATAAGCGAAGGTAATTATTTCTATGAAATAATCAAAATTTTATTTGGCCCTAATTTCGACTTTTTCTCATATGTAGATTGGAAAATTCGTCTAAGCCGTCATTATTTTCTTTAAAATAATACGGATAGACAAAAATTTATACCCTTAAAGTGGATTTTAATTCCACAATTCCGGCGCATGTTAGTCAGCGGAGGCCGACTATTTCGTGCCGGAAGCCTTTTATATTTCTGGTCTGCCGCCTGCAGAACCAACAGCAACAACAGTGAAGTGCAGTGCATCTCTGGGCAGATCACTCTTGCACCACTGTGCCGAGCCGCGCAAGGCTCTAGCACTTGTTCGCCGCTTCTCATATTCGCCGTTTCTCTTCGTCGCATCAGCATCAGCAGCAGCCGCAGCAGTTCAGTGCCAGTGCCAGTGCTAGTGTAGTGCAAGTTTGTGGATAATATTATGACCAAAATAAGATTGTTAAAAGTTAAAAGGTCATACAATAGTTGTGCGCAGAGGCAATAGTAAAAGGGGTAAAAGCCAAAATAAAAAGCAAAAAGATTTAAATTTGCCTTTAAAAATCAAATAATTTAGTTGCCATATATATAAATTAGAAGTCATTAAAAAGATAACGAAAAGAAATAGAAATATCAATTGTGATTGTGACGTGAAACATCATAATTAAAAAATATATAAATAAATTAATAATAAAAATATAATCTCATAACATAATAACCAACTACAAATAAAAAGAAAACACTGTGTAACCAAAAACAAAAATGATTATAACAATGTGTGTGTGTGTGTGTGAACAACCAAACAAAAGTATAATAGGGTATATAGGGTAAAGGTATATAAACAATCATTATTATCATCATCATTAAAATCATCATCATCATCATCACCAACAGCAACAACATCATGAAGGCCTTCGTCGTGGAGTTCTGTCTGGTAAGTTAAAAGTTCGAGAGTCCGAATAAAAATACATAAAAGAAGTTCTGATAACATAAATATTCGTACATATGTAATTACAAACATACATACATATGTTGGTGCCTGTTCGGCCACCCAGCAGCTGCCCACAGTTTTGCTTGCATTGTATTTTTCATACTTTTTCGCAGTTGCGAAAGCTCCCAAATAGCATATGAGCTGTCGGCTGATACCCTAACTTTTGGGTCAGGCCTATACCTTTTTATAACTGATTTGCTTCCGCCCTATATTGTTACTATTATTATTGTTTGTTGGTACAGCACAGTGGTTTAAATATGATTTACAATTAAATAAATGAACATCAAAATTAAATACGATAAATAAAATAGAGAAAAATAAATAAATAAAAAATAAATATTAAATATGAATTAAAAACAGATAAATAAAAAGTCAATATTAAATTAAATAAATAAAAGTCAATATTAAATTTGATAAAAATTTAAATATATAAAAATTAAATAAAAAAAAGATGATTTAAAATTAAATAAATAAAAGTCACTATTAAATTTGGATAAATAAAATATAAAAATTAAAGAAAAAAATAAAATGATAAAAATTAAAAAAAAAAATAATAAAAATTAATAATAAATAGGATTTAAAAATAGATAAGTAAAAATTAAAAATAAATAAATATTTAAAAATGATTAAATAAAAAAATTCAAAATGATTTAATAATAAATACAGCATAAATAAAAAGTGGTTGAGATAATAAAATAAAAAAAAATAAAATAAATAAATAATAAAAATACAAAAATGAGTTGAAGTAAAGAAAAATGTAAATCTTATAGTAAAATTGAAAGAAAAACCAATCAGTAAATTTGGATATTTATAAACACCCTCATGAATCTATTTTGCTAAAGCGCGAATCCAAAAATAGTTGCCAAAATTTGTTGATTATTAATTATTGATTGTTTATTAAATATTAGTTTTTACATCTTCTTCTTTCTTAGTTTTTATTGGTAAATGAGTAGTAGCAGTTACAAAAAAAATGAATATTGTATTGAATTAAAATAACTGCCCTATAAACAAAAAAATGGAAATAATAATTCCGTTATAATTATAATTATTTTTGAGCAAATGGTTTTGTTTTTTGTTTATAAATAAATACTGATGTTTTTAATTTGAGTCATTGGACTTTAAAAATGAAATTCTAAGTTTGTTCTGATTTCCGGAGACATGGGAGCATAAAGTAAAAGAGGAGTTGTAATAGTTTTGGGGTCTTAAAAAAAACAGTTTCTTCTTATGACCATGGTTGGGTGGGTATAGATCAGGGTGTGGCAGTTAACGTCTTATAAGACCACCCCTGCTTTTCTTAAATTTTGTCCGAATTTCAACAGTGTGCCTGCTTTTGTTTATTTTGATTAAATATTGGTAGTACTCCGATCGAGTTGTATTGTAGATTCGATTCGGATTAGCTCATGTGTTGTGTTTTTTTAGAATCAGGAGGGACTCTATAATAATAAAGTTTTCTTGGCTTCGTGTAAAGCATAGCAAAAACCCACCCCACAATCCCGAAAGAGCTAAGGGTTCAATGGGTCCCGCTTCGCTATATGCTTGAACGCGAGATGGTCGTGAATGATATTTGCAACCGTCTTCTCACATCCGGGGCTGACTATTCAGAAGAATTTTTGGCGCCCAATCGTGGGTCTGGCAACGCCATCATAAATGGTTAGCTAACCCAATGTGGGACTGGCAACAATCGCATAAATTTTTGTCTGCCCAACGTGAGACTGGCAACGTCACATAAATTTTTGGCGCCCAACGTGGGGCAGCAACAACTTTAGCATCGCGAAACTTATAACAGCACCGGAATATCCGATACAGGTTGTTGTTGGCCTATTTTGATGGAAGTAGGGCAGAAGAAGTAAAGTGTATTCGATTCTGGACTTCGACTAATCTTACGTATGTGAAATTACTCGACCGAATCGCACTTTGCATCTTTTAAGGATTATTTTGTATAATTCTGTTATCGGTTATCGAGAGCCTTACATCCTTCAATACCAAGCTAGTTTGTTTTCGCTAGTCTGATAAAATTATTGGAGCAACTTAAGTAATACCTCTTTATACATTTTCGGAATTTGAATATTTGTATCTTTGAGTATTATCGACCAAAATTATCGGTATTGAGATTACTTAGTAGTTCAAATAATTTCTTAGTTCTAGTAACTTTTGCTCTTTTTTGGTATCGCATTGATGAAGATAGATTGTTGCTCCGCTTTCCTCTGGAATACAATAGTATATGCATAGGCGTATCGTTGTCCGAAGAATACGAAGAAACCTTCGATGTAATCAAGTATCAAAAATGACAAAGTTTAGTTTCAATAGCCCATATTAATAATCCTCCACTGCACTATGGGCAAAAATCCCCGAATTGCGGCATTTTTACCATTTTTGAAGATAGAAACATGAAACTTTGTACATATACCTAAAAAATAAAGATAGAATTTTGGATTTTTTCTTTTTTCAATTGGACCACGCCTTCCTTCCCGCCCACCTAACCATGAGGTTATAATTTTCGATTTTTTTTTCTAAAAATTTGTTTTAAAATATTTTAATGTAATATATTTAATGCAATTAAACAAAATTTATGAAATTAATATATATATGGCAAATTCGCATTTTAAATTTGATTTGGATCCATGCAAATTTAAATCAAAAATTAATTAGAGTCTAATATTATGTTTTGTGACTCCATACCTTGGTGCCCAGTTAATAATTTATTCTTCACAAAGCTCTTCCTCCAACTCCAGGGAACTTTGCCCGAAAATGTCGAGCTCACAATCTCCGCCTTCTTCTATCTGATTATCATTATTGTCTGCACATGCCTATGTTATTGGAGGCTCAATATCAGGAGATTCCAAAAGAGCTATAACATCTCTTGGTGGGCTTTTTTATAGTTTAATCTTTGGCGTTCCTTTAGATTTATAGTTGAAATCAGTGGATCAGAGGAATCCAAAGCTCTATTAAACACATCTGATATAGTATTCAGGCGGCTGTTTTTCCTTGCATGAGAAAACATATCGAGTTTGTACAATTTTTTGCGCTCTTCTGACGCATTTTCACGGAGAGCTACTAGAAGAAGTACAGAGGTTTCCATAATTTGGTGCCAATGTACCAGTACTTTATGCAAAATTTGAGATATTGGATACCACTTATAAGTATTAACGTATAAGTACATCAAGTACCTACTCTAAGTTTTGATGGGCATGCCTCAAACTCACATTATGTAACAATTAAAATTATATAAACACTTTTCAAAACGGCAGGCAACAATCGCATTGAATTTTCTGTTTCATAGACTAGTTCAAATGCTAATTTTCACTTTAACCTTGGTCCTGCCTCAGTATACGTTAAGCTTTTACGATCAGGCTTTTCGCGCGGAACATCATCTTAAGAAATTTAATTATGAACGAAGATGCAAGCCATTGCGCAGGCTTTTCTGTTCCATTTTCGTAAATTAGTGTTATTCAATCCGAAAAACTGAATAAGCATATCTTTTATTAAGATTTGCTGAACATCACTTAATTCATTTTCATCGATATTTTGCAAAAACAAACTGCTTCACAGCGGTTTGTTGGCGGTTGTTGTTGCTCCAAAAATCAAGTAACGTTGATTAACAAGACGTAAATACAACTGCAATATTAAGTTTTGCCGTAAATCGGGCAAAAACGGGCAAAAATGTTAACCACTTCTTGATTGTCAACAGTTTGGTTAATAACATTCAGCTTTAATATTGCCTCGACCGGCCTAGACGCACTAGTTACACTCCACAGAAACACAAATGCATTTGTTACCAGGGACCTAAAAACATACCAACAACACATTGCACGATTGGACAATATATCACATGTACTAAAAATTTAGTGCCAATAATTAATATTACATACCTTGACGAATAAATTCCATATTCAAGCTTTTTTGTTTGATTTAGTATTTGAATATAAAATTGACAAAAAAAATCACAAATTTTCCCGCCAATTTTTTTTTTTCAGAGGGTCCAGACCATAGTCTTTAAATATGGGCGAATAACAAATTATCAACGAAGTCTAAAATTTTTTAAAAATATGTTTCAGTATTCTTGAAGTATTCTAATTCAATAAATAAAGTCAATTTAATGATACCGAACACAAAAAAAAATGTAAAAATGCCGCACTTTGCGACTTTATGGCCATAGTGCAGCGTAAGCAAGGAGCTCGATGTACACCGGCTTTCCGCAAGACCCCTTCCATCACGAAGTTGAAAAGGTTGCACCACAGGGGGTCGCCTTGTCTGAAACCTCGAACGGTATTGAAAGGTTCGGAGAGGTTCGTTCCTACCTTGACAGAGCTGATGGTGCTGCTCAATGTCATCCTGCAAAGACGTCTCAGCTTTGCAGGAATACCGAACTCAGACATGGTGGCATATACGCGTTCCCTTGTCGGGCTATCGAATGCAGCTTTGTAATCAACAAAGAGATAATGTGTGTCAATTCCATTTTCGTGGGCTTTCTCCAGGATATGGCGCAATGTGAAGATCTGGTCTATGGTGGATTTACCAGGTCTGAAGTCGCACTGATAAGGTCCGATCAGTGTGCTGGTATACGGCTTCAGTCGTTCACATATTACGCTCGATAGGACCTTATATGAGATGGCAATCAGGCTAATTCCCCGGTAGTTGGTGCATATCGTCGGGTCGCCTTTCTTCAGCACAGGACAAAGGACGCTGAGATTCCAATCGTTGGGGATGCTTTGGGGATGCAGAACAGCTGCTTGTTGATTTTGAGTCGCATAATAGCAACTCGGACCTCGTCATGGCTAGGTATATCCACATTGTCGTCGATTGGTGTTATCGGGCTGCTTCCTCCAATGGCGAGATTGGTAACGTCATCGCCTGCTAGCAGCTTGGAGAAATGCGCACTCCATAACCTCAGCGTGCACTGCGTATCTGTAACCAGATTTCCATTTTCATCTCGACAGTTAGATGCTCCGGTCTTCAAACCTTGTGTCACACGGTTGACTTGTTGGTAAAATTTTCGAACATCATTTCTGTCTTGCAGCACCTAGAGTTCCTCGCACTCTCGCTCTTCTTGCTCCCGTTTTTTCCGTCTTCAAAGTCGCCTCTCTTCCTTCCTTTTCTCCCTGTAACGTTCACACGAAGCTCGTGTTGCGCCAGACTGCAGCGTTTTTCTGTAGGCGGCGTTTTTTGCCGCAACTGCGACGCGACACTCCTCGTCATACCATTGGTTCCGTGTGGGTGGGCGCTTGAACCCAATGGCTGTTTCACCGGCAGCTCGCATGGAGTGGGATATGTGCGCCCAGAGTCCGCCGGCGTCAACTGGAAGAGGGGTAGGTTGGTCGAGCAGTTCCGAGAGGTGAGTGGAATAGGCTGTTGCTGTCCGATGTGATCGCAGCCTAGTGACGTCTAGCTTTCGTTGCGTGTTGGGGCGTACGTTTTTCGCTCGGCATAGCCCCATGCGTATCTTGGCTGCGACAAGATAGTGGTCCGAGTCTATGTTGACTCCACGAAACGTACGCACGTCCATCACGCTTGAGGGATGCCTTCCGTTTATCACAACATGATCAATCTGGTTGCGCGTTTTTTGATCAGGGACAGCCATGTGGCCTTGTGGATGTCGAGGTGCCGAAATCTGGTGCTACTCACTACCATGTTTCACGCCACGGCGAAGTCAATCAGTCTGAAACCGTTGTTCGAGGTGGTCTCATGGAGGCTGAATTGACCGACGGTGCGGTCAAAGATGCGTTCGCGCCCAACCTTTGCGTTGAAGTCCCCGAGGATGATCTTCACGTCGTGGTTTGGGCAGCGGTCGTATGTGTCCTCGAGTCTCGCGTAGAATGCATCCTTAGCAGCATCGTCCCAATTAAGGGTTCGGACATTCCAGGTGCATATCCTTAAATCGTAGACCTATTCCATTTTGCGGTGGTCGTCAACATAAGGGGGGATCCTATCCGAGGCTATCGCTTCGGTGTTCCTTGGGCTTCTTTTTTTTCCGAGGCGGGTTCCAAACCCTGCGCTTAACGATTTACCGTCCGGATGACTCGCTGCACAAATTAGCTCACTATCTAGCGGATGCTAAGATAGCTACCCAGGAGGTGCCACGAGGAGGTGAACTCATAAACACCTACAACATGTGTTGTTATTTCAAAAACGGTCAAAAACGGCCAAAAACCATTACTAAAAATGGATTCTATAGAGATTTGTTAAAAATGTTACATTTTTACCTTTAAGGCACTTTGAGGCACTTAAAAGAAAAGCTTCACAAAACACATGTACTTTTGTTAGAATAAGCTAGAACAACACATTTGCAACACATTAGCCAAAACAACACAAACATTTAGAAATATAGAAAAAAGTTTAGTAACTATTAATTTACATACCTTGACCTTTATTTTCCATTTACACACTTATAACTTTTAATGTTTGGTTCAATTGATTTACGAGCTGCAAGTCGTCAAAATGTTCGCGGATTTTTTGTCTAAAACAAAACGACACTGAACAGATGACTTTAAAAGCGCGCAAAAAATTAGGGGTATTCCCAAAAAATCTAATCTATTTCAATTTTTTTTATATCATATAAGTATTAAAGATACCAAAAAAAAAAATTAAACAGCATTATTTCACAAAAAAAAATCGTTTATGCCAAAAATTTGGGCTTTTGGACCATAGTGCAATGGCCAATACTCATTTTTAAAAATGAAAAAAAAAGTTTAAAAAATCGCATATAAAACTCTTTCTGTAATACAGGAGTTATAAATACGTAAATGTAAGATGGAAAGGTCGATGAGTCGGAGTGAACGGACATCGATATATCGGTGTGAGCAGATATCGATTGGTCGACGTGATGAAGTATCGAGTAGCCGGCGTGAACAGAAATCGGAGTCGACAGAAGGAACAATCAGTAGTACAGTAGAACAGCCGTGCGTGTCATCGTTTTCAGCAGAATTTAAATTATCAATAATAAAGTATCTTAAACTTACGTTACAACTTACTATATTATAATAAAACTATGGCAACTAGCCTTATATAAATGCCATCAAAAGTGGTCTACTGTTCCACAGAGTATCGATACTTATGACAGTGAACACTAATAGGGTTGCCAGATGCATATCGAACATTTTCATATGACATTTTTGATTTCAAGCCACATATTCTTTTTCCCTGAACAAATGAAGAAATCAAGAAATTAAGAGCGAATTGAAATACTAAGAAATCATAAAAAAAATGAAAAATGAAAAGTAATAAAAAATCAAAATAAGAAAAACAAAGAAATAAAATAAAAATACAAATAAAAACAAGGCAAAGAAGACTACGATAATAAAGTATATTATTGCGGGGCATAAAGAACTCGGTTGAGCTGTCTTTTTTCATTAGTCTCATGAATACCTTCCATATAAATTCATAAATTAATTAATTAAAACCAATGTTGCCCGCGGATAGAGAAACAAACAGCACGGGGTCGGGGGAACGTTCTACGCGTTCAGCGACAGTTAAACATTGAATAAGCATTAAGCGAGAGTATTGTAAGATATTGTGAAAATATTGTAGACTGGACAAAAAGGGTTGTCGCAAAATACTAAGCGCAATCAAAGTAAAGGTAATAGTAACGGTAACTGTAGCTGGTAATGGTGACGATAAAGGTATCAAAGATATTGCCACGACCCGCTAAAAGTTTATAATTCTTAATTAGCAGCGATGATGACAACTCGCTGCACTCAACAATATATTATAATAAGTTATATGTTATATGTTTGTATCGCAAGAAAAGCCTACGATGTTGATATTTGAGCCTTATCGAACATGAGAGAAATATGCAATGAGTAAGAGTTGAAAGAGCATCTCTTGCAACACGAATATTTCACCTTATCTAATCCATCAGAGTGACTTGAGTCTGATTTCAGCTTACTCTATCACAGATTTCAGCTTCAACTTGCAATCATTTTACCTTTGAAGTTAATGTTAAACATGAGACTCCTTTTAGTAGGCTGAAGCTAACTTTCCACATTCATTCGAAAACAATATTTTGCGTATGTACTTTGTACTTTTAACTTTTATTAATTTATTTTATCAAGTAAGCACCAATAAATCACGTATATATAGTACACAGTAAATGGATAATAGTAGTAGTAAAGCGGTTCAATCAACATTTATTATTTTAATCAACATAAAGTGTACCTAAAAAATTAGCAACGGTTAGCAACGAATTAAAAGTGAATATAACGTAAAATTCCATCAACTATATAGTGTAGATGCCGTATACATATATTCTTGATCAGCGGTAATGAATGAAATACTATATTATATTTTTGTATTTTTTGAGGTATATGAATTTGGTATATTTTAAGAAAAGTAGCGCACTAGTTAGTATCTCACTGTCGAGCACATTCGACATTCAATTAATAATTTATTTATTTCTAATTTAAATATTCCATCAATAAATAACTTACAACTTGGGTAGAAAGAACATCATATCTGGACATTTTTGGAACAAGATGTCACAAAACTTAGAAGATAAGAGTGAAATTCTGGTAAGTTTTTGATTTTAAAATAATGTATGAATATTGTTTATATGTAAGTATTCTGATGAAATTCTACTATTCCATGCACAACAATTCAGATAATTTCGAATTTACCGTTTTAAACAGATTGGCTAGTTTTGTATTATCTCAATCAAATCTATCACATTAAGGGTGAGAATACTTAATGTGTTTTGAATCCAGAAAGCGCGCATTAATCTAGCAATAACTTATTTACTATTAGCTAACTATCCCAAGTTTGTTCAGGTTCTAAATGAGATTACTGCTATTGCACCGAGTGAATAAATTATTATTTACACAACTTTCTAGCATTAGTTGCATGAGCGCAACACTCTACTATTTTTCCGTATTCGTCAAAGCCCTGTCCAATGAGATTTTAACTTATATAAACCTAAATTTATGTACCGAGGAAGATAAAGGAGAACGCTTTCAGATTATCTTAACTTCTTGAAAAATGCATAAATAATATTACAAATCAGGCATTAACTCGACAACAAAATGTTGAGAATGACGATGTAATCAAAATCACCTCTTAAAACTTCACATGACTTTCTGAGCATCGTGCGTCCGTTCTGGCAACTTTAGTGAACGATGATACACACTCGGAGACTTCCGAGTTCTTTCAATTCTCTGATAACGACGATCGCAAACTAGAGCGTTCTGCTTCAGGAAAGACTTTAATTTATAGCTGCAATTTAGACACTAAATCTTTTCAGCGCTCTAAAGAAAACAAAAATAACCCTGATGCTAACAGCACTGTTGTCTCTAAGCCACCTGCAGATCCACATCGTCCCATTCTTGCGGAAACCCCGACATCGTCGATTCAGATGTTCAAAGATCTATTACCACTGTGAACCAACACGAAATAACTCCTGAGAATCGTGCGCCTGTTTTGGCAACCTTAATGGAATATGATACGGATTTAGACACCTCAGACAAATCATCAGAATTAAATCCTGAGTATCATGGGTCTGCTTTGACTGCCCCAATGGACTATGGTACAGACTCGAACAACTGCAGTCCGGTCACTAAGTCTGGTAAATATTGAGTTTTAATTCTATGTTTTCAAAAGAAGACGCCTCACTGAAATACTTTTTGGATTAATTAAAATGATTATTGTTAGTTTTATTGAAATTCTTAACATTACTAATTTGCCTCGGAGTCACCGACTATCTCTCTTCGAGTGCGGACGTCCGTGTCTTACCTACAGTCAAATAATTTGTTCTGAATTCTTCACTCTTTCACTCTTTTCGCGCTCGTTTACGTTAAAACAATCTTCAGTGAGTTATCTTTTCTCAAATGATATATTTGGTACATCGATATAGTACCGTATTCAACATATACCATAGACGGCACAATATACCAGATTGTCAGCCAAAGCAACTAAGACCCCTAGTAAGTAGGCGTTTTTGCCCATACAAAAGTATTTCTTTAATATCTGATCGCAACCAAATCAGGAATCATAACTACTATAGTAATTATTTTATATACCAAAATTCGCAACTCTAGCTTTAAAATTACGGTTGTTATTCCTTTTTTTTTGACAAAGATTTGAAACAAACTTGATATCTCTATCTCTTATAGTCTCTGAGATCTATGTAGGTGTTCATCCGGACGGACGGACAGACACACAGACGGACATGGCTAGATCGTCTCGACTGTTGATGCTGGTCAAGAATATATATACTTTATGGGGTCGGAGATGCCTCCTTCTACCCTCCTTCATATGCCCGAAACAAACCACCAAAACCCACAGTTCCTAATAATTGACTCTAAAAACTGTGACAAGCCCATCTCCGATTTCTCGTGTTTCGCGGTACACCGAGATCTGAATATCATCAGCAAGGAAATTATATCCATTTCCACCCTTCGTGATGGCAATCTTTTAGTTTTGATAAAATCCAAGGATGTCGCCCAACGTTTCCTAAAAGTTACGCATTTGACTGGCATTTGCGATATAGAATGCAAATTACATGACTCCCTTAACTTTGTGAAAGGTACTATATATGCTCCATATCTAATCAATATTCCTGAGGAAGAAATTGTCGCTGAGCTTAAACCCCAGCATGTTCGTTCAGTTTTTAAGTTCTCCAGAACAGTTGACGGCATCGTTAAGCCTACCGGTGTAATCGTGATTACATTTGATCTTTATAGTACCTAGCAAACTGAACATTTGTTGGCACTCTGATAAAGTGAGGGAATACATTCCAAACCCCATTTCCCACTGCTAAGCACTGTAAAAATACAGCCACTTGCGTATCATGCAATCTAGTTCCACATCACCCCCATCCCTGCACTCGCACTTTCTGCGGTGAGCACGCCGCCTCCTCTCCTAATTGGGAACTACTCTATCTCTTATAGTCTCTGAGATCCAGTGTTTCACACGGACAGACGGACAGACACATAGACGGACAGACACACAGACGGACAGACACACAGACGGACAGACGGACATGGCTATATCGTCTCGGCTGTTGACGCTGATCAAGAATATATATACTTTATAGGGTCGGAGATGCCTCCTTCTACCTATTACATACATTTCCTGCCGGCACAAATTTATAATACCCTTCTACCCTATGGGTAGCGGGTATAACTACAGTTACTTGTGATAAGCAAGTTACTCTCAGAGAACGTTCCAATACGCTCTCCCAGGTGGTGCCCACTGCCTCTACGTCATCGTCAAAATGACCTCTCACCGACATTGTCGAAGACAACCTATCAAAATCTCGAGCTCTTAGGTTAGCAGCAAACGAATTTATAGATTCGTTACAAACTCATCCTAATAACACAAACAATATTCTCAATTCACATGAACCTATTTCATAAATAATACAACTGAACTTTCGGACTCATCATTGGATGACTTTGACTCGTAGTCAAATCTCCCCATTGCTTTTTCCTTATCTTGCAAACATAAACATACCCCTTTTAATTTAGATGTCTATTTAAATCTTGCAATGGAATATAAATGGTATTTTAAATAATTATAATGAACTTACACTTTTTTTAATGGACCATCACCCGATGATCTATGTTTGCAAGAAACTCACTTGCCTCACAATTCTAACAACTCCATCTGCCCTAGGGCATACACTGGTTACTTTTTCAACTTACCACAAAACACGTCGGCCAAGCAAGGCGTCGGTGTTCTCATTAAACGTCATATTCCACAATACCCACACAACTCTTAACTCCCCTATTCTCTGTTCAGCTTTATAGCCGAATATTGGTAATATTAGTAATGATATCAACGCATATATTCCTGCTTTCCGTCCAATTCTATCCTAACGAATCCCCCCCTCTGCCCAAATATCAGACAGATTTTACAAACTGGACGATTTTTGAAAACGAATCTGAAAAATTTGTGCGCAACTGGAAAACTGGGTGCTTGAATCACCAAGTAGCTCGGGTTACCAAATGTATTAGAGCTGCAGCCAATTGTAGTATGCCCCAAAACTAAACCGAGTTCCTTGGTAGAATCATTCCCTCCAGCAGCTAAGAGACGAAAAGCAGCGCCTGTTTCACACTTTCAAAAATCAAATGTCGTCCGCTTCGCTTATAAAATGTAAAAAAGCGAATGCTCAGTTTAAAAAGGCTGTACTGTCGGCTAAGCGTCGATGTCTTTAAAATTTCACCTCAAGTATATCTCCGCTTTCCACCTCAAAGAAGGTTTGGTCTGATATAAAACGACTATCTGGCGCTCCTTCCATCCCTATAAAATGTATTCAAACACACTCTGGTCTTGCTAGCTGTCCCCACCACATTGCCAAAGGGACCAGCATGCAGACCAGCATGCAGTACGTTTATCCGTCTGCGAATCGATCACACTCAATGAACACACGGACACCTTTTAACCTGCACAACACAACCTCCATGCCCACTTTGTGGTGGCAGTCTAACTGTGGATCATATCCTCGATACCTGTTTCCGAGTTTGGTTCCCAGATACCTTCCCGCCTCCTACAAACCCCTTCAAATGATAATATAATGAAAATGTATAATTTTATAATGAAAACTAAATTTAAGGTATAATAAGTACAGATACTTTTTCGAGTCGAAGGCCCCAGCAGCCAGTAGTCTCTTCTCTATTAAATTTAGTATTTAAATAAATAATTTGTCTCGCATAAGTAGAGTACTTTTAATTTAATAATAAAATAATAAATAAATAAAAACAAGTACAGTCTATCGGCTGAGAAATGCCCGCCACGCATTTTGCAGTATTTTGAAAATATACTGGATTAATAATATTATTAATATCGATATACCTTTTTTCTCAAAATACTCCAGATTATCAACCAAAGCAACTAATATGAAATTGTTACATAAATAATTGATCAAATTTCTCTCACATACTTAGCTGACGAAATGAATAGAAATACGTTCCAGATATTTGAAAATATGGTAAAAGAGTCGCAGAAAAAGGAGATAACTTTACGGCAACAAAAATATGCTTCCGAGTTAAAACTGACATCGGAAAAACTCAAGGCCGAAAGTTTGTGTAATAAAGCCGAAAATAATTTAAAATTGGCGCGGACCAATGAAATAGTTGCCAAGCAAGAATTGGAAAACTTAATGCAGGAACACCACAAAAAAGTTGGTGAGCTGGAAATGAGAAAGAGTGTTATAGAATCACAAAATGTTGGCTTACAACGACAGCTGGAAGCTTGTCAATCGCAAGTACATACGCTTCTGAAGGACAAACACTCAAATGAACTGCAGAAAGAGAGAGAAGATGAACTAATGAAGAAATTGCAAAAGCTGCAAACGCAAAACGAGAATTTAAAAAAAAATAATCAAATTTTATGGAGACAATTGAAAAACATTAAAAAAGAGATGCAAATAAAAGCTAGAAATAATATTAACACGCGTTACGAAAGAGATATGCTAAAAAAAGAATTAAATTTGTTAAAAACCAAATTTGACAAAGCAAGAAACATTTTATTTTAAAATAATGTAATAAATAAATAATAATAATTGTATTGTATTTAATAAAATTGCGTTAAATTTATTTAATTAATATATTTTTGGCAGATTCGCATTTTAAATTTGATTTGGATCTTTGCAAAATGAAGTCAAAAATTATTTAGAGCCCAATATTATGTTTTGTGTCTCCATACCTTGGTGCCCAGTTAATAATTTATTCTTCACAAAGTTATGATTAAATGTGAAATTAAGAATAGGTTAAAGATTTACAACTCCAAACTTAAATCAAAATTCACAAAATTTGTATGTTTCTAAATCACCTACTGTGGTATGCACATACATACATACATATATCGAAGTTACACTGTAACCAGAGTAACACTAAATACTTAAACAGCAACTCTCTGTTGTTACCCAGAACACATAAAATTAAGGCATTGACACTTTAATGTAAACAAAAAAAACAAATGACCAGCGCAGTTCAAGTTCACTGCAATATGATGTCACATCAAAAGCCGCGTCAGCATAAACGCCGGCCACTGACCGTTGTCTGTCAGCGGGTGTGCATAACACATGCTCCTCTATATATGTAATACATATGTATATATAATTATATATTAAATAACACTTACGTATAATAAGCAGCGCTGCCGCCACTTCTTCAACGAAGCAGCGACTTAGCAGCGTCTCAACTAGTTTACTTAACATTAAGAACCAATGTAAGAAATCAATCGGAAAATAAACATCCACTGAAGCAAACCTACGCTTGTGGTTTAAAACAAACAAAACATCCCACGTTCATTTATTCTACACTACATATGAAAAAAAAATTAATTACTAAGCGAGAGTATTGTAAGATATTGTGAAAATATTGTAGACTGGACAAAAAGGGTTGTCGCAAAATACTAAGCGCAATCAAAGTAAAGGTAATAGTAACGGTAACTGTAGCTGGTAATGGTAAAGATAAAGGTATTAAAGATATTGCCACGACCCGCTAAAAGTTTATAATTCTTAATTAGCAGCGATGATGACAACTCGCTCTTGGTCGTAAGCGAAAGCCAAGTACCAATAAAATGACACGTGCCCCTTTAGAGGAATGAAATTTCCTATACATATTTATCTTCATGTAGTTAAGGGACTCTCTTGAGGTGGGCCGCAGCAGAGCAGTTAAGCATTCCAGTTTCCTTCAGTTTCAATAAAACTTGCTTCACAGTTTTATTAGAAATTTTGTGTTCTACATATTAGCTCGCCGTCCATGCTTTCGATTGATCCAATGAAAAAGTCTCCTACGATTGATTTACTCATTCAGAACAAAACATTTATGCTACACTAGGAGAAATGACAACAAGAATGAAGAACTTTTCGATATTTGAAACTAGATTTCATTCTGAACAAGTAAGAAAACTACATTTGAGTATGCTTGGAAGTGATATACCAAATTAATATACTGAAAAAATACTGAAATGTGAAATGTACGAAAGGCAGCCAAAGCGAACAAAATGTGCCAGATTTTCAAAAGCAGCAGTCTTTAATTTTCATATAAAGTTTTTTCGTATATACAGTGGCGAGCAAAATGAAGTGCATGTTCAGAACTCAGACTTTCGTCACCCACAAAATAATAACCACACAAGATAATCCAAAAATGTTTTTTGTTTTATTTTGATTATTTTATTCTTAATAAATTCTAAACAAAAACAATCAACATCATCAGCCGAGACGATCTAGCCGTCCGTCTGTCCGTCTATGTGTCTGTCCGTCTGTCCATATGAACACCTAGATCTTAGAGACTATAAGAGATAAATCCCCGCAAATCAATAAAATCGGATAACAAGCGTACCGGATCACAAAAAAACGTTCTTGCATGAAACTTAACAAACTCAACTCGAACACTTAAAACCAGTGAAGTTTGTAAACAACATTTCAAATGTTTGTTCACTTTTAAGTTGATACATGTATGAATTATGTAATTTGAGTTTATATTGTTACACTGGAATTGAAACAAATTAATTTGAATTGCGTAAGAAATGGAAATGAATCCTTTATGCATTTATGTTATATCTAATGTTGAAGTTATAAGTTTAGATATAAATTAAATAATTTGAATTTATATATTGTTACGATGGATTTGGAGAGAATTAATTCCAATCGAAGAATATATGCAATTGAATGCATTTTTGGAGTGAAGTTTGAACCCAACATTTAAAGCATTTTTTAAGTTTTTACTATATATATATCTGTAACGAATTAATTTGAATTTAATAATAAATTAATGCTTTTTGTATGAAGAGACAAAAATGCTATTAAACTATTTCGAACTATGTAAAGTTATAGTAGAAATCAGCGTTGCTTACGTGTAGTACTAAATGGCCAACTGTTGGGGCTTTTAGCAACTCAGTAAGGCGAAAAACTCAAGATTTCACCACATTAAAACAAGGCAACTGCACCTGCACATCAAGAAGCAACCATAAGAGTTTTGCAATTCTTATTTTCGTTAGCTCGTGTAATGGACCCATACAGTAAACAAAAACAACAATAAAATTTAAAAACTTAAAATAACCCCAAAAATTTCGGCGCGCATAGGCGTACGTAGATATATGGATGACAGTGCACTGTTGAGTCGGTACAAAGTTTAAACTTCTTTTTATTTATGTCTCCCAAAAATGTCGATGGAAATCTAAATTTGATATATGCCCGTTACACGTAGTTTTGAAGAACCTCAGCCACTGCCATCAGCAGAAGCGGCTGAAAATATTTGTCTTATTTGCAGTGAACACATGTCGGATACACAACCTTGTGCGATAACTAATTGTGGTCATGTGTTTCACAAAAATTGTTTAGGAAATCGAATCAAAAGTATTAAAAAGTGTCCAAGTTGTTTGAAAAAGGTTAATCATAACGAATGGAAAGTGGTTGTAGGAAATCATTCGCCTAATGCCAGCATTCGCAATTGTCTACGCAACCAAATCCACCCGTAGTCTCGGAAATCGTTACTCGTTCATTGCAACGTCAATTTGACGCCGCGCAAGCGTTGTCGGCTGCGATGAAGAAGCGAGAAGTACTGTTGATCACAGTACAAGTACTGAGAGGAATCCTCCACTTCGTAGTACGCCCAACAATCAGGGGGCCAGACCAAAAGTGCCTGCTTACGAAAGGGGAATTGCACCTAGAAGAAGAGGAAGACCATTTAGACCAGCACAGCCTTCGAGACCAAATAATGGTAGTCGCAATATACAAACTCCAGAACCAGATATAGAATCAATCGTAAGAGAAACGGTGAGTCGAGTAATCGCTTCTATGAATAGTTCAGGTTTGATAGTAGCAACTACAGCAGCAGAGCAAACCGCGGAAGGGTTATCGTTCAGCCAGAGAAGCTCACGTAACACCAATTTGGGTCCGCTATTGACTACACATAAAATTGCTGATATGTTGCAGAAGTGGGGTGTTCGTTTTGATGGTTCGTCGGAAGGTTTATCGGTTGAAGGATTTTTGTATAGAGTGAACATTCTCACTCAAGAAAACTTAAACAATGATTTTCAATTATTGAACAAACATATTCACATATTACTGAATGGAAAAGCCAGTAGTTGGTTTTGGCGTTTCCATCGAAGAGTTCAAACCTTCACATGGGAAGAGTTTTGTGAAGAGTTAAGAGAGCAATATCGAGAGAGCCGTTCTGTCACTGAACTACGAGAACAGATAAGAGCTCGTAAACAGAAAGTTGGCGAATCCTTTGATTCGTTTTATGAAAATATATGTAAGCTTATGGATAAGTTGTCGGTCAGATTTCCAGAAGACGAATTCGTGGAAATGATTCAAGGTAATCTGCTAACAGATATGAAAGACAGGTTATTGTTTGTCTGGTACAAAAACGCGAAAATTTTTTACAGGAAGTTGGAAAAAATCGGTCAGTATCTTTTAAGGTCAAAGAAACTTCTCGTGTTTATGCTGTTGAAGAAACTGCTCCCGAAGAAGAGTCTAGTTCTGAGGTCGAGGCAGAGATAGCTGAATTAAAGCGAGGAACTGCTTCTAAATTAGTTTGTTGGAACTGCGAAATACCCGGACACATCTGGGAGAATTGCTTAAATGAGCGTAGAGTTTTTTGTTACGGATGCGGTACTCCTCAGGTATACAAGCCGAATTGTCAAACCTGTGAACAGAGGTCGGAAAACCGTCAATCCGGGGCATTCAATGCAGGAAGGATGTCCCGATAGTAGAGATAGGTAATATAATAGAACCTAAGAATATAGAAAATGAAGGATACATCGGTGATGAACGCACGATGTTAAGATTTTTACCTTATCATGAAAGATTAAGGAATTATAATTTAGTAATAGATAGAATTTTTAGAACACATTTAGTTAAGAGCCGTCGTAATACCACTAACCATACAATACATAGATGCGTCACGTCATACAACCAAAAGGCATCATTAAAAACAGTATTATTGCCGCCCCAGTCGAAAAATTAAATAAAAGTCTTAATAAAAAAAATAAAGAATTTATAAATATTTTCATTTTTAAAAGTTATATTAAATTATATATGTTTTTAATATTTATATTTAAATTTTTACCAGTTTTAATTTTAATTTATTAGAAAATTTTCTAGCGAAAATTAAAATTAAAACTAAATTACAAAAATGAATTTATCTTTTTAAAAAAGATTGAACTTTATAATAATAATAATAATTGTATTATTTATATTTTTCTCTAATTTTCTGAAATGTTATTGTTATCTTAAAATGTAAAAAACAAAATTTTAAAGTTAAAACTTTTTTAAATAGAGTTTTAAAAAGTGTTTGCAAAAAGGAATTTGTAAATCATCAAAAATCAATGCGTTATTAAATTTTACTTCTAACTTGAAAGGGAATGAAAAAAGTTAAATCGCATTAAAAAAAATTATGGGTGTGGCACCGCCTTTTTTTTATTTACCTTTGAATTTCTAGAGTAGGTAAATAACAATTGTTTTAACATTTTACTATAAAATAAGGATGTAATATGTCATATAACAAAAAAAATTATATATTCAAACATAAATCTAGTAAATAAAATAAGGCTTCCACAAAGAAAAATCAGTTTTAGTGAAGGGGATCTGAAATATGCAAATTTAAAATTAGTTCTGGATCTAACGAAATTTATTCATCATATTCTTCACACCTGAGCTATTTTAATTCTCTTGCTCTTCGTTATCAAGTAGTATATTTAATTGTGATTCCATATTTCTTAAAAGTTCATCTTCAGTGCCGTTAGGGTCTTCTATAGGAGGGCTTTCGCTTAATAATAAATGCAATACTTCGCTTGGAAGTTTCATCTTTTTCTGTCTTCGAATTCGTTTGTCGAGGTTTACAGAAGATATAATTGGATCTGACGTATCCATTGCACGGTGGAAGACATTAAAGAAATTATTAATTCTGCTGCACTTCCTTGCATGATGTAACCGATCAGATTTATACAATTTGTTCCGTGCTTCGGCGCCCTCCTCACCAAAATATCCTACAGTACAGTACAGATCACCAAAAGCACGCCGAGCTGTATTCTCATAATTTGTGCTGCCAAATCCTCCAATCTTTGGTTGATCAACTTTAAGGGCAAGTTGCTGCCAAAATAAGTCTTGAATAACCTTCTTTCTTTCAGCAACTTCTTTTTTTATCAATTGGCTCACATATTCTCAATTTTTTAAGATTACACTTGTAACCCGCATGCAGAATAAATTCAAACATGCGAATCCAGCAATGTAATGGGCTAAGACCAAATTTTAAATTGTCCATAAGAGGCAAAAACTTCTCGCATGCGTAATTTTTATTTTATTTTTTATTGATTTCGTTCCGGTTAATGCGTTAAGCACTTTGCCATCGATGACAGTTAGATATAAGTCGAACTTTATATACACAAATTTTCCGCAGACCATAGGTATTTTGCTGGGTTGTAAGTATTTTATTTATTCTTGTAAATCTCGATTTGCTTTTAGTGGTCGACAAAATCTAATCGATTGCGGTTTTCGGTTATTCCACAATGTATTTCCGGGGGAATCTACCAGCCTTAATGGTGTTACCGTTGTCGCAAAAAGACTGGAGTCTATGTCAATTGCTTGATCTCCAGAATGCATTTGATTATAGTTCGATTGCCCAGAGCTACCATCGAATCCATAGCTTAAGGTTAAATTTGCCATCAAAAAATCCAAACTTTGGTCCTGCATTATAGTGAAAATCACTTCGTTTTGCAAAGACTTAATTCGGCTTGCGGGGTGGCAAAGGAGACTTTGAAGCGAAACTTCTGCTCTTGTCTCTGAAACTGTAATGCTATCGGGTCGACTATACTTCTTCTCTTCCACAATTTTATTATATGCAGGAAAAACATCGCAATGGTTTCTTTTCGTCAGGTCCCTTATAGCGCAGTACTGTTCTTTACAGAGATTTTCGTCCAGAAGAAAAGCTAACGCTTCGTTGGGGGCAATCAGTTTTGGCCTTATGATGGGATATTTAACGCTCTTGTGAATTTGTTTTGCCTTATCTGGACAGAGGGATAATAATTTTAAAACAGCTGCAAGATCATGCAGGCCTTGTTTTCGAGCGGCCATGCTGGCAGCTTGAATTAATACATTTGCATTCCCTCCTTCGGAAAGTACCAGATCTGCAACATACTGTCTTCGAGTGTTATTTTTCCTCTGGGAGTATGCAAGTTTTGGTCGTCCTGCTGAAGTTCTTCTTTTTCCAATTGGAATTATTGTTTTCTCTGTCAGCCAACTCGCATATCTTTGTTTAAACAAGTCTTTATTGCTTTTACATGATCACAATTTTGCCGCAAAACGATAGCCAATTCTCTTACTATACACTTTAAAAGCTTCAGTAATAGCATCCGAAATATCGCCAGTTATTTCATTTTTTAAAAATTCGAATATTGCAATCTGCTTGCTTGTTGTTGTCTTCCCTGTTATCCACACGCCAAACAAGTCTGAATTGTTGAATTTGAGGTTATGGTCTAAAAATGAAAAATTCAAAGAAGAACAGTGCTTATGGAATTGCTAACTCTGTATATACAATCGAACACGAATTAATTTCTCTACAACACACAATAGGTCTCTTGCCTGAACAACCTTGAACACAACTTCATAAGTCTATTGGAAAATGAGATTTATTTTCAAATATGCCCATGTTAGACGACACACTTTGACATAAAATTACGAAGACATTACAACTGTTTTATAAGCCGCACATAACAAAACACGTAGAACAAACCACACTCTTTATAATTCATCGCAAAAATTTCAACAAGTTATCGTTTTATGTAGATTTATAAAAAATTTTAAATTGTACTAAATTCTGCACGCAACTTTAATGGCCATTCTTTTTCTGATGCAACGCCGTCAAAATCGCGGATTTCCGTTAACTTTCAAAAATTGGTTTTCCATCAAGAAAAGTGGTCGGCTGGACCATAGTGGCATATTTCTACTCCAGTTGTGAATCCAACACCAATTTCGTCAAATGAAGCCTTGGCTTGGCTCTTGGACAAAAATCTTAGCAAGGTTCAGCATTGTGCAATAAGGGAGGAAAGCAAGAAAAACAATTTGGAAATTTTCCCCGCCTATAATAGAATTGTGGAGGAAAAAAACACAGTCGGCCGAACAATATTTCCATATTAGAAACAAAAGTTGAAGTTCCGCTGCATTGTCTGTTAGCCCACACTGCAAGTCGCATTGTTTCTTTGCAACAAAATGCGATTGTAAGTGTAATGGAGGAGTAGGGAGTAAATTTGTTTTCTGCCAATTTAGCATTAAGCTATGGATTCGATGGAAGTTCTAGGCAATCCAATTATAATCAAGTTAATTCTGAAAAATTTTGATATGGACTCCAGTATTTTTGCAACGACTGTAACACCGTTAAGGCTAATAGATACTTGGAAACATAATATGGAACAATCGAGCATCACAATCCATTAGATTTTGTAGGCCTTTAAGGCTGGCTTTTATAAAAGAGTCTAATGAATTAATATTACGGGAAAACTCCGATTTAAAAGAACAAATTAATCAACTGCGACCATGCAAAATGATTATGGAGGACGGAAAAATTGTTTATATCAACTTTAATCTTCATCTTACTGTAATTGATGGTAAAATACTAAACGCCTTAACTGGAACAAAGTCAACAAACGCATGTTTGAGTTCATTTTGCACGTCGGATATATGTAAGTATAATATAAAAAAGTGGTGAATATGCAGCACAAATGACAAAAAAGAGGTGTTGGAAAGGAAAAGACATATTCAAAATTTGTTTTGGCAGAAACTTTCCTTGATGGTTGATAGGCCGAAATGTGGAGGTTTTGGCAGTACGAATGATGGAAATACAGCACGTCGATCATTTATTCTCGGAAATTACTGGAATTGACGAGCAGCTCATAAGTAACCTCAGAACTATTTTGGTATGCCTCTCATGTCAATTGCTAATAAACGTCGTTAAATTTAAGCAATATTGCCACAAAATTGCATCACTGATAGTTGATAAATATCCATGGCTACCAATGACAGCTACTGCGCACAAAATGATGGTCCACTCAAGTGATATTATAGAAAATACTGTTCTTCCCGTGGGATATTTTAGAGAAGAGGGAGCTGAAGCGCGAAATAAATTTAACCAATCGGATCGCTTGTATCATGCTCGGAAGTGCAGCCGAATTGATAATTTTGGTGATGTATTTCATCGAGCAATGGATACATCTGATCCCATTATTTCATCGGTCAACCTTGAGAGACGGATTCGGAGACAAAAAAGTATTCAACTTCCTACCGAAGTTTTGGAAATGTTAAGGTGCAATTAAATTTTGAACTGGACAACGAGGAGCAAGAGGATTGAACACATTTAGGTCAATAAACCAATTCAAGTTACTAAGGCTCAAACATTAATCATTAAAATTTCAGATCTCCTGAAATTAAATTAAATTTTTTTTTGTTTTTTGGCAGTGTACTTTTTTTTTTTATAACTAATGATGAAATTCAAGTTGATCACAAATGTCACAAATTTAAAAAAAAAAAAAAAAGGGCGGTGCCACACCCATTTTTTTATAATTATTTTTTCTATGGATAATATTAATCCAATATAAAAAACAGAATCGAAAAATCTTGTCGTGAATTGAAATACTAAGAAATCATAACAAAACGAAAAATGAAAAGTAATAAAAAATCAAAATAAGAAAAAAAAGGAATAAAATGAAAATACAAATAAAAACAAGGCAAAGAAGACTACGATAATAAAGTGTATTATTGCGGGGCATAAAGAACTCGGTTGAGCTGTCTTTTTTCATTAGTCTCATGAATACCTTCCATATAAATTCATAAATTAATTAATTAAAACCAATGTTGCCCGCGGATAGAGAAACAAACAGCACGGGGTCGGGGGAACGTTCTACGCGTTCAGCGACAGTTAAACATTGAATAAGCATTAAGCGAGAGTATTGTAAGATATTGTGAAAATATTGTAGACTGGACAAAAAGGGTTGTCGCAAAATACTAAGCACAATCAAAGTAAAGGTAATAGTAACGGTAACTGTAGCTGGTAATGGTGACGATAAAGGTATCAAAGATATTGCCACGACCCGCTAAAAGTTTATAATTCTTAATTAGCAGCGATGATGACAACTCGCTGCACTCAACAATATATTATAATAAGTTATATGTTATATGTTTGTATCGCAAGAAAAGCCTACGATGTTGATATTTGAGCCTTATCGAACATGAGAGAAATATGCAATGAGTAAGAGTTGAAAGAGCATCTCTTGCAACACGAATATTTCACCTTATCTAATCCATCAGAGTGACTTGAGTCTGATTTCAGCTTACTCTATCACAGATTTCAGCTTCAACTTGCAATCATTTTACCTTTGAAGTTAATGTTAAACATGAGACTCCTTTTAGTAGGCTGAAGCTAACTTTCCACATTCATTCGAAAACAATATTTTGCGTATGTACTTTGTACTTTTAACTTTTATTAATTTATTTTATCAAGTAAGCACCAATAAATCACGTATATATAGTACACAGTAAATGGATAATAGTAGTAGTAAAGCGGTTCAATCAACATTTATTATTTTAATCAACATAAAGTGTACCTAAAAAATTAGCAACGGTTAGCAACGAATTAAAAGTGAATATAACGTAAAATTCCATCAACTATATAGTGTAGATGCCGTATACATATATTCTTGATCAGCGGTAATGAATGAAATACTATATTATATTTTTGTATTTTTTGAGGTATATGAATTTGGTATATTTTAAGAAAAGTAGCGCACTAGTTAGTATCTCACTGTCGAGCACATTCGACATTCAATTAATAATTTATTTATTTCTAATTTAAATATTCCATCAATAAATAACTTACAACTTGGGTAGAAAGAACATCATATCTGGACATTTTTGGAACAAGATGTCACAAAACTTAGAAGATAGGAGTGAAATTCTGGTAAGTTTTTGATTTTAAAATAATGTATGAATATTGTTTATATGTAAGTATTCTGATGAAATTCTACTATTCCATGCACAACAATTCAGATAATTTCGAATTTACCGTTTTAAACAGATTGGCTAGTTTTGTATTATCTCAATCAAATCTATCACATTAAGGGTGAGAATACTTAATGTGTTTTGAATCCAGAAAGCGCGCATTAATCTAGCAATAACTTATTTACTATTAGCTAACTATCCCAAGTTTGTTCAGGTTCTAAATGAGATTACTGCTATTGCACCGAGTGAATAAATTATTATTTACACAACTTTCTAGCATTAGTTGCATGAGCGCAACACTCTACTATTTTTCCGTATTCGTCAAAGCCCTGTCCAATGAGATTTTAACTTATATAAACCTAAATTTATGTACCGAGGAAGATAAAGGAGAACGCTTTCAGATTATCTTAACTTCTTGAAAAATGCATAAATAATATTACAAATCAGGCATTAACTCGACAACAAAATGTTGAGAATGACGATGTAATCAAAATCACCTCTTAAAACTTCACATGACTTTCTGAGCATCGTGCGTCCGTTCTGGCAACTTTAGTGAACGATGATACACACTCGGAGACTTCCGAGTTCTTTCAATTCTCTGATAACGACGATCGCAAACTAGAGCGTTCTGCTTCAGGAAAGACTTTAATTTATAGCTGCAATTTAGACACTAAATCTTTTCAGCGCTCTAAAGAAAACAAAAATAACCCTGATGCTAACAGCACTGTTGTCTCTAAGCCACCTGCAGATCCACATCGTCCCATTCTTGCGGAAACCCCGACTGAAAACATCGTCGATTCAGATGTTCAAAGATCTATTACCACTGTGAACCAACACGAAATAACTCCTGAGAATCGTGCGCCTGTTTTGGCAACCTTAATGGAATATGATACGGATTTAGACACCTCAGACAAATCATCAGAATTAAATCCTGAGTATCATGGGTCTGCTTTGACTGCCCCAATGGACTATGGTACAGACTCGAACAACTGCAGTCCGGTCACTAAGTCTGGTAAATATTGAGTTTTAATTCTATGTTTTCAAAAGAAGACGCCTCACTGAAATACTTTTTGGATTAATTAAAATGATTATTGTTAGTTTTATTGAAATTCTTAACATTACTAATTTGCCTCGGAGTCACCGACTATCTCTCTTCGAGTGCGGACGTCCGTGTCTTACCTACAGTCAAATAATTTGTTCTGAATTCTTCACTCTTTCACTCTTTTCGCGCTCGTTTACGTTAAAACAATCTTCAGTGAGTTATCTTTTCTCAAATGATATATTTGGTACATCGATATAGTACCGTATTCAACATATACCATAGACGGCACAATATACCAGATTGTCAGCCAAAGCAACTAAGACCCCTAGTAAGTAGGCGTTTTTGCCCATACAAAAGTATTTCTTTAATATCTGATCGCAACCAAATCAGGAATCATAACTACTATAGTAATTATTTTATATACCAAAATTCGCAACTCTAGCTTTAAAATTACGGTTGTTATTCCTTTTTTTTTGACAAAGATTTGAAACAAACTTGATATCTCTATCTCTTATAGTCTCTGAGATCTATGTAGGTGTTCATCCGGACGGACGGACAGACACACAGACGGACATGGCTAGATCGTCTCGACTGTTGATGCTGGTCAAGAATATATATACTTTATGGGGTCGGAGATGCCTCCTTCTACCCTCCTTCATATGCCCGAAACAAACCACCAAAACCCACAGTTCCTAATAATTGACTCTAAAAACTGTGACAAGCCCATCTCCGATTTCTCGTGTTTCGCGGTACACCGAGATCTGAATATCATCAGCAAGGAAATTATATCCATTTCCACCCTTCGTGATGGCAATCTTTTAGTTTTGATAAAATCCAAGGATGTCGCCCAACGTTTCCTAAAAGTTACGCATTTGACTGGCATTTGCGATATAGAATGCAAATTACATGACTCCCTTAACTTTGTGAAAGGTACTATATATGCTCCATATCTAATCAATATTCCTGAGGAAGAAATTGTCGCTGAGCTTAAGCCCCAGCATGTTCGTTCAGTTTTTAAGTTCTCCAGAACAGTTGACGGCATCGTTAAGCCTACCGGTGTAATCGTGATTACATTTGATCTTTATAGTACCTAGCAAACTGAACATTTGTTGGCACTCTGATAAAGTGAGGGAATACATTCCAAACCCCATTTCCCACTGCTAAGCACTGTAAAAATACAGCCACTTGCGTATCATGCAATCTAGTTCCACATCACCCCCATCCCTGCACTCGCACTTTCTGCGGTGAGCACGCCGCCTCCTCTCCTAATTGGGAACTACTCTATCTCTTATAGTCTCTGAGATCCAGTGTTTCACACGGACAGACGGACAGACACATAGACGGACAGACACACAGACGGACAGACGGACATGGCTAGATCGTCTCGGCTGTTGACGCTGATCAAGAATATATATACTTTATAGGGTCGGAGATGCCTCCTTCTACCTGTTACATACATTTCCTGCCGGCACAAAGTTATAATACCCTTTTACCCTATGGGTAGCGGGTATAAATATTCGGGCGAGGACACCATCGATATTGACAACACTTCTGTTTTAATTTAATAAAAACCATTTAATAGTAACACAAAAATGAGCAATTTTTTTTCTAGCAGTTTTATATATATTTTTTTTTTTTAGCTATTTCTACCATACTTTTTCTATCAATTTAGCTATTTCAGCCCATGAAATTCTGGCAACACAGCTTACGCCTGTGTTTTTTGAGGAAACGATGGGTTGTCGAACAATTACTGCCAGAACTTGTTGAGAATTCTTGGCTTTGTACTGTCCGAAATAAACGCCGTAAGGTATGCAATAATTAAATTTTATTATAATACCCTTCTACCACTAACCATACAATACATAGATGCTTCAGCCAGAACAATTTTTTGTATCATCAAAAACAGTATTATTGCAACCCCAGCCGGGCCGTGCGCTGCGATTCGAACACCGAGCCTCTTCCGCTCATTCGAAAATTCGAAGTTCTAACGGAGCGCGCAGTGTTGAGTTCAGTCGCAGATCAAATGCGGAGCGATGAGCACGGGCGCATTTCGTTGCGCTCTGCTTTCGTTTCTATGTATGCGTGTATGTATCTACATGCTCGCCTATATCAGTATATGTATGCATGTGAAGTTTTGCAACGTGCGGTTGCCTCGCAAACAAGCAGCTAGCGCACGCCAATTTTGATTTGCCGCGACGAAAGTCTCGCAGAAGAGGACAACAACAATTGCTCGCGTTCTATATGTTTGCAGTTAAATGGCACAAATAATAATAATAATTGTATTATTCATATTTTCTCCAATTTTCTGAAATGTTATTGTTATCTTAAAATGTAAAAAACAAAATTTTAAAGTTAAAACTTTTTTAAATAGAGTTTTAAAAAGTGTTTGCAAAAAGGAATTGGTAAATCATCAAAAATCAATGCGCTATTAGATTTTACTTCTGTCAGTAAACTTGAAAGGGAATGAAAAAAGTTAAATCGCATTAAAAAAAAACAAAATATGCATATGTTCTCGATCGGGAGTTGAACCCGGACCAACAACATGTTGAGCTTGCAAACCACCAGCAGAGCCAACGCGGTCCTTGTGCAAGTGCCATTTAACTGCAAACATATAGAACGCGAGCAATTGTTGTTGTCCTCTTCTGCGAGACTTTCGTCGCGGCAAATCAAAATTGACGTGCGCTAGCTGCTCGTCAGCGAGGCAACTGCACGTTGCAAAACTTCATATGCATACACATACTAATATAGGCGAGCATGTAGATACATACACGCATACATAGAAACGAAAGCAGAGCGCAACGAAATGCGCCCGTGCGCATCGCTCCGCATTTGATCTGCGACTGAACTCAACACTGCGCGCTGCGTTAGAACTTCGAATTTTCGAATGAGCCGAAGAGGCTCGGTGTTCGAATCGCAGCGCACGGCCCGACTGGGGCGGCAATAATACTGTTTTTAATGATGCCTTTTGGTTGTATGACGTGACGCATCTATGTATTGTATGGTTAGTGGTAATACCTTACGTATGCGAAAATATTATCGAAAGTTAAAGAAACAAAAGAAACTGGTTATCTCGACAGTTTTTCAAAATGAGTCGGATCGACGTACGCGTGTAGTTACGCGAAAGTCGCGTTCTTAACTTTTAGCGAATTTGGTTTGCTCGACACCGGAGCCAACATTAGTTGCATTGGATCGTCGCTAGCATTAGAAAATTTTTCTGATCTACCAAATTTTAAATCCATCAAATCACAAGTGCGTACCGCAGATGCCAAACCACATCAGGTACTCGGAATTTTGATAGTGAGCATGCAATATAAGAAGCAGCAAGAAGATATTGACTTGTATGTCATACCTTCTATAGCTCAGCGATTAATTCTTGGCATAGATTTTTGGCGTATTTTTGCATTAGCACCTGGAATTATTAGCTCTATTTCTGAAGAAGAAACTGAAAATATCGAACGTGAAGATCATTATCCATTGTCCGAATTGCAATCTCGTCAACTGGAAGCGGTCAAAGCATTATTTCCGAATTTCGAAAAACAAGGTCTCGGACGTACTGCGTTAATTAAACATCATATAAATATTTCTGATGCTAAAGCGGTGAAGCAACGAAACTATCCAATTAGTCCAGCAGTAGAGAAGTTGATGTACAAGGAGATTGATCGTATGTTAGAGCTAGGAGTCATTGAACCGTCACAGTCAGCATGGAGCTCACCTATTCGTCTTGTGGTGAAACCAAATAAGGTCCGATTATGTCTTGATGCGCGAAAACTTGACGAAGTAACGAAAAAGGATGCTTATCCCCTACAGAGCATTGAAGGAATATTTTCTCGTTTACCAAAAGCTAACTTAATTACGAAGTTGGATCTTAAAGACGCTTATTGGCAAATTGAGTTGTCTGATGAAGCCAAACCGTTAACAGCTTTTACTGTTCCCGGTCGTTCTCTGTTTCAGTTTACAGTCATGCCTTTTGGGTTATGTAATGCTCCATCCACAATGTGTCGATTGATGGATGATTTAATTCCACCAGACTTACGTTATTGTGTTTTTGGTTATCTTGATGACTTACGTATTGTTTCAGTAGATTTTGAGTCACATTTGGCAGTATTAGTGCGTATAGCTGATCAATTTAAAAAGGCTAATCTCACATTAAATATTTCAAAAAGCAAATTTTGTGTTACAACAGTAAACTATTTAGGATACGTTATTGGAAGCGATGGAATTTCTCCAGATCCTGAGAAAATATCCTGTGTTCAAAATTGGCCAACGCCCAAAAACTTAAAACAAGTACGAGGTTTCCTTGGAGTTTGCGGATGGTACCGACGCTTCATACAAAATTTTGCGGAAAGAAGAAAACCTTTAATTGGACCCCGGCAGCTCAGTCTGCAATGGATACGTTAAAAAATCTTTTAACATCAGCCCCGGTTTTAGTCGAAAATTTTATGTGCATTGCGATGCTAGTGACTATGGAATTGAAGCGGTGCTCATTCAACTGTCGACTTCTGGAGAAGAAAAGTCTATAGCATACATGTCAAAGAAATTATCTAAAGCGCAGCGTAACTACAGTGTCACGGAACGAGAATGTTTAGCCGTCATTTTAGCAGTAGAGAAATTCAGATGTTACCTTGAATTACAGCCCTTTGAGATAATCACTGATCATTCTAGCCTCGTCTGGCTTATGAGACAGCAAAATGTATCTGGTCGATTAGCTCGTTGGATTTTTCGATTACAGGCTTTTAAATTCACAATTTCTCATCGGAAAGGAAAAGATCATATTATTCCTGACGCGTTGTCACGGATATGTGAAGGTGATATAGATAGTTTAGAACTTGCGCAAGGCTCTAGCACTTGTTCGCCGCTTCTCATATTCGCCGTTTCTCTTCGTCGCAGCAGCATCAGCAGCAGCCGCAGCAGTTCAGTGCCAGTGCCAGTGCTAGTGTAGTGCAAGTTTGTGGATAATATTATGACCAAAATAAGATTGTTAAAAGTTAAAAGGTCATACAATAGTTGTGCGCAGAGGCAATAGTAAAAGGGGTAAAAGCACAAATAAAAAGCAAAAAGATTTAAATTTGCCTTTAAAAATCAAATAATTTAGTTGCCATATATATAAATTAGAAGTCATTAAAAAGATAACGAAAAGAAATAGAAATATCAATTGTGATTTGGCACTTATTTTTGTTGCGCTATTTTTTTTTTTGGTTTTCTTTGTTATGTTTGCTATTATTGCCCTAGGCATTAAAGGGTATATCCGACGTGAAACATCATAATTAAAAAATATATAAATAAATAAATAATAAAAATATAATCTCATAACATAATAACCAACTACAAATAAAAAGAAAACACTGTGTAACCAAAAACAACAATGATTATAACAATGTGTGTGTGTGTGAACAACCAAACAAAAGTATATACCCTATAAGGTATATAAACAATCATTATTATCATCATCATTAAAATCATCATCATCATCATCATCACCAACAGCAACAACATCATGAAGGCCTTCGTCGTGGAGTTCTGTCTGGTAAGTTAAAAGTCCGAGTGTCCGAATAAAAATACATAAAAGAAGTTCTGATAACATAAATATTCGTACATATGTAATTACATACATACATACATATGTTGGTGCATGTTCGGCCACCCAGCAGCTGCCCACAGTTTTGCTTGCATTGTATTTTTCATACTTCTTCGCAGTTGCGAAAGCTCCCAAACAGCATATGAGCTGTCGGCTGATACCCTAACTTTTGGGTCAGGCCTATACCTTTTTATAACTGATTTGCTTCCGCCCTATATTGTTACTATTATTATTGTTTGTTGGTACAGCACAGTGGTTTAAATATGATTTACAATTAAATAAATGAACATCAAAATTAAATACGATATATAAAATAGAGAAAAATAAATAAATAAAAAATAAATATTAAATATGAATTAAATCAGATAAATAAAAAGTCAATATTAAATTAAATAAATAAATTAATTAAATAAAAAAAAGATGATTTAAAATTAAATAAATAAAAGTCACTATTAAATTTGGATAAATAAAATATAAAAATTAAAAAAAAATAAAATGATAAAAATTAAAAATAAAATAATAAAAATTAAATAATAAATAGGATTTAAAAATAGATAAATAAATATTTAAAAATGATTAAAAAAAAAATCAAAATGATTTAATAATAAATACAGCATAAATAAAAAGTGGTTGAGATAATAAAATAAAAAAAAAATAAAATAAATAAATAATAAAAATACAAAAATGAGTTGAAGTAAAGAAAAATTTAAATCTTATAGTAAAATTGAAAGAAAAACCTATCAGTAAATTTGGATATTTATAAACACCCTCATCAATCTGTTTTGCTAAAGCGCGCATCCAAAAATAGTTGCCAAAATTTGTTGATTATTAATTATTGTTTGTTTATTAAATATTATTAGTTTTTACATCTTCTTCTTTCTTAGTTTTTATTGGTAAATGAGTAGTAGCAGTTACAAAAAAAAATGAATATTGTATTGAATTAAAATAACTGCCCTATAAACAAAAAAATGGAAATAATAATTCCGTTATAATTATAATTATTTTTGAGCAAATGGTTTTGTTTTTTGTTTATAAATAAATACTGATGTTTTTAATTTGAGTCATTGGACTTTAAAAATGAAATTCTAAGTTTGTTCTGATTTCCGGAGACATGGGAGCATAATGTAAAAGAGGAGTTGTAATAGTTTTGGGGTCATAAAAAAAACAGTTTCTTCTTATGACCATGGTTGGGTGGGTATAGATCAGGGTGTGGCAGTTAACATCTTATAAGACCACCCCTGCTTTTCTTAAATTTTGTCCGAATTTCAACAGTGTGCCTGCATTTGTTTATTATGATTAAATATTGGTAGTACTCCGATCGAGTTGTATTGTAGATTCGAGTCGGATTAGATTATTGACAAGAGGATCGACTCATGTGTTGTGTTTTTTTAGAATCAGGAGGGACTATAATAATAAAGATTTCGTGGCTTCGTGTAAAGCATAGCAAAAACCCACCCCACAATCCCGAAAGAGCTAAGGGTTCAATGGGTCCCGCTCCGCTATATGCTTGAACGCGAGATGGTCGTGAATGATATTTGCAACCGTCTTCTCACATCCGGGGCTGACTATTCAGAAGAATTTTTGGCGCCCAATCGTGGGTCTGGCAACGCCATCATAAATGGTTAGCTAACCCAATGTCGGACTGGCAACAATCGCATAAATTTTTGTCGGCCCAACGTGAGACTGGCAACGTCACATACTCCACATCTTAAACAGCAGTTACTCCTGTCAATGAGATTTTTACATCTGCTGGCTATATGCCCAATCTCAAGGCATTTGAAGCACCTCGTCCTCTGCTCTTGCTCCACAATTCTACAGCGTGACCACCCGACCTTAAGTTTGTCTAACTCAAGGATTTTTGGAGCCCATAGCGGTTTCACCTGGAGAATTGCCACCTGTGTGCCTGCGTATGCCGCTCTCAGGCTCTTCAACTGGCACACGTCACTAGGTACACCCGCTTGAGCATGCACTGCTGCCAACACTTCCTCCTGTCGAGTAAGTTCATCCAAATCGCGAATTGCAATTGTGGTTCGCTGAGTTATGCTGCGCACCTCTGCGCAATCTCCCAGCACAATCTCGATTGCGTCCTTTAGTTTGGATGTACTGTCCAGCCCAGAGCCGCCGAGCTCTAACAGAAGATCTCCCTTGGCAGTTCTTCGCGCTATCACACAGTGGGCGATTTGGTCTCGCTAGCGGCATTTAATTCAAATTTTCAAATTTAAAAAACCGTTAATATTTTTTCACATATCGATAGCAGATGCTTTGATTAGATTTTTAAAAGCTTTTTAAAAGCTCTACGATCAACTGATCATCAGCTGTGAACGGTCAAACACACGATATGATTTTGCAAAGAGCTCTAGAAAATTCTTTCTTTTTTCACGCATTGATTTCGAGTTCCTCGGAAATTTACATTTTTTAGTGAATTTGTTAGAAGTTTGGTTTTTTATTATATTCAAGGTATGTATTTTCAAAAAAAAATAAATGTTTATGACCAGGCTATAAATGCGTTGCTCATAAAACGTAGTGGTAAATCAGTGTATTAACAACGAGTCCGGATTAGCGTACACCTGTCTTTCGTGGAGTCGAACTTACTTTATTCAAGTGGATTCAGTCTAACTCTTTTATTAGCGAAAGTGTGAATCAGTGGCGTCCAAAATGTGTAATATTAACCATTTTTTTCCAAAAAAATTTTTTTAAATTAAAAAAAAAAAATAAAAAAAAATTTTTTTAACTTAAAAAAATCTATGATTTTTCTCATCACCTTTGGACTGACCACCAGTGCGTCTGGACGTGGCTTAGTGGTCCTCTTCTTCCCAGTGCTCTTCGACTCCACAGTAGTCCACTCGCATTGCGCGTGAGTTACCGTTTTATTCCGCTTAGGTGGAGTTTTCCTTGGCTCCGCCTCGCTATCTCTCTGTCTATTGGGCGTTGCCGACAGCTTGCTGCCGATTGCCGCCGACACGACTCCTCTTGGGGCCGCCTTTACCAATGCGCCTTCGGTGGTTGTGGCTGTGGTGTCACTTGCCTCGAGACACAGCTCTGTTGCATTCTTACTAACTTGCTCCTCATTTTTCATTAATGTGCCTCTGCAAGGCAAACTGTTTGGAAAGGCCATCCAGCTCCGTACCCAAACACTCCAACAAATCTTTGAGCGACTTCTTCTCGCTGGCTGGGCCAGCAACAGGCACGATGCGTGTGACCATGTCGGGATCAGACACAGCAACCGCCAACGAGCTTGCTGACTCCTCGATCCTGTTGTCGCCCGTTTGGTTATGGCATGCTGTTGCTTCTACGCTGCCGCCACATGGGAACTTAGGCCTGCTAACTGGTGGTGGTGGTGGTGGTGGTGGTGTGCGCTGCATCGCCAACACACGCTTTTTCGACCAGACCACTTAATAAGTTAAGTGTTGGACTTTTTCGAGCTTGGTGGACTCGAACCGTGGATCGCTGGTAGTTGAGAAGTTCGCACCTCTATGCACTGCGCTACTGCAGCTGCGCTCTTTCAGTGGAGCTTACTGCGTATATTAATATGTAGCTCCTGAAAGTATGCCCCTTCCAGTCACTCACTGCGTTCACGATAGGCTACAGGCCCTCCTGGGAGTATGCAATTAGATTTTTGTTTTTAAGCTTTTCACTGTGCTCAGGGTCGGTCGTCTGGCAACGCCAGAGCGTCCAGTCTGGCTGTTCAGCTGGTGATAGTGCAGCCCTCGTCGTCAGCTGATCGTGACAGTGCAATTGCTTTTGTTTTGTACTAGTTGTAGTCTATTTTACTGAATCCAACAACAATATTCCACGCAGCCGTCAACTCTGCCAATGTGTATCCTGGTAACGCGGCTCCCTACGACGTCCAGCAGCAGGTGCCCCGACCGTCCGTAAGTACGCAAGGCTTGGACACATCTCAAGCTCACCCGTAGTCACTTTTTTTTAGAGTTCCAACTTGGTTTGACGAATTCCAGAGCGATCGAAAGGAGCGTCTTCAAAAAAGCGACCAACAAGAATCTCCCCGAATAGCTATGTCGTGCACATGTAACTGCATCGATTTCTGCGCCATGTTACCTTAATTGGCACCTTGTTTATTAATTCAACACCTGTTAATAAATTAATTACATACTTATTTAAGTACCATTCTATAACTTAGATTTCTTACCGGCACAATTCAAACCACCAGAAGAAGGCTCAGATGTACACACTGAATATTCAATTGTCGGCAGTGGTGAACGAGGGTATTTTCCAGCTGCTGTACGTTTTCTTTGATATCACAGGTATTGTCCATAAATGAAAGAATTTCGGCGTCCTCTAATGCCGTGAAAACTGCTTCTACTACATCCAAGCTGACTTCATCGTCATCACTAGAGTTACCCAAGAGTTACTCGTCCGTTTCAACATCATTGAACAAATCCAGCAACTGTTCATCGGTCAACTCGGATAATTTAAAACGTCTACGCATTTGACCTGCCATTTCGATCTTCTTTCAGTATGTCTTCAATGAGAAACCATTTAATAATCCGAAACAAACACAAGTAAAAAAGCTACAGTCGAGTGTACTCGACTGTGAGATACCCGCTACCCATTTTGAATAAAATCAATATATTTTGCGGTATATTTCTCAAAATATACCAAATATACTACAAAAATACTAAAAAATATACCAATGGTATATGTGATGTATCGATATAGTACCGCATTCAAAATATACCATAGACGGCACAATATACCAGATTGTCAGACAAAGTAACTAAGACCCCCAGTAAGTAGGCGTGTTTGCCCATACAAAAGTATTTCTTTAATAACTTCGACAATTCTTATCTGATCGCAACCAAATTTTCAGGAATCATAACTACTATAATAATTATTGTATATGCCAAAATTAGTAACTCTAGCTTGAAAATTACGATTGTTATTCGTTTTTTTTTTTTATTTGCGAGGGCGGAAGGGGCGTGGCAAAAATTTGAAACAAACTTGATCTGCGTGCAAACATTACAAATGCTGCCGAAAAAAAATTATAGCTCTATCTCTTATAGTCTCTGAAATCTAGGTGTTCATACGGACAGACGGACAGACACACAGACGGACAGACGGACATGGCTAGATCGTCTCGGTTGTTGACGCTGATCAAGAATATATATACCTTATAGGGTCGGAGATGCCTCCTTCTACCTGTTACATACATTTCCTGCCGGCACAAAGTTATTATACCCTTCTACCCTATGGGTAGCGGGTATATTTAACACAATTTTGAAAGTAAAGAAGAGAGAAAAAATATAACAGAGCTGGCTGGCAGCTAAGCCTTAAACCTAAATACAAATCAGAATAGGAAGAACCAAACAGGAAAGGTGTGTAACAATGAATTTTAAATGCTCTCTCTACAGCAGAGTATCTAAGGTGGGGTAGTAGAATAACCTTTGTAAAAAAAAGCTAAATTACAATTAACCACTTTGAAATATCTATTGCTCGATGTTTTTGATATTTCTCGTATAAATAAAATAATCAATTAGTATCAATCGAAAATATTCAGAATTCATTTAACATGACTGAATTAAGAAATAAAAAATTATAAGAGATGACCTTGGGCTTACTTCACTGGTCAAAGTATAAATATCTTAAAATAGAAAATAAAAACACTATGAAAGCCACAAGTGTATTATTCTGTAAATATACCAAATTATTTAACTGAAAAAATACTCTAGAGACATATTCATAGACTTCAGTAAAGAAAAATTAAAAGAAATTATTATAGTTTATTTATTATTGTTAAATATTATTATTAAAAATTAAAAATTCCTAATTCCAATATGGAGATAATAGACTTCGTAAGAATTTCAAACGCCATAGGTTTTCTTCAATGGGTGGAATGGAAAAGAGTATTTTTGGCAATTCTATATGCATGTCAATACGTAATAAGGACAATGACAAGACTACCAAGTCGAGTTATCCAAATAATACGCAAGCTAATACGCGACATAAAAACTCATGTAAGACCACCAAGGTACGTCACCACGGAAGCAGACTATTCTCTCTTAGATATGGAAAGGCTTGGGTCAGATATCAGAGACCGACGCCACAGGCTTGGTAAGCATCTGATCTAACATTACAGCTCGAAGAATAGCTCTGAAATCAATCTTCAATTTAATTAGTATAATTCACACAATTGTTTCATCATACCATTAGCATTACCTTTCTGATCAAGCTCAACTTTTATTTATAATGAATCAAAATCAGAGCTCGCAAATAACTGTTGACCGTTTCTCGTTGTCTGCAAATAAGTGTCTTTTCCCGACTCTTTACGAAAAGACTCCATGAGAAACCAATTTATGGGTTCTATTGATGCTGATTCGGATTAGGGTTCGATTCAACTGAATGATGCTTGTCCGGGAAGAACTATAAATAAACAAAATAAAATATTTCAAAAAAATATTTACAAAAATGTTCACAACCGACATACTTGAGAAATTGAGGAGCATTTTAGTTAAATATTTTATTTGAACTGACTCTGAGCTCTGGACTCTCTAGACTATACAATCGTCTAGATAACCTTTCTAAGATTATGTTTGCAAAGGTATCTGAGTTATTTTACAATATTGTAAAAAAATTTCAAAAAATTGTGTTGAGCAATTTGAAAAAACTTTGAATGCAAATCGGTAGATTAGCTCTTGGTCAGTCCAAAAAAACATATCCTTTTCAAATTTCTAACTCTAGCTTTAAAATTACGCTTGTTATTCGATTTTTTTGATTTGCGGGGGCGAAAGGGGGCGTGGCAAAAATTTGAAACAAACTTGATCTGCGTGCAAACATAACAAATGTTGTCGAAAAAAAATTATAGCTCTATCTCTTATAGTCTCTGAGATCTAGGTGTTCATACGGACGGAAGGACAGACACACAGACGGACAGACACACAGACGGACAGACGGACACGGCTAGATCGTCTCGGCTGTTGACGCTGATCAAGAATATATATATTTTATAGGGTCGGAGATGCCTCCTTCTACCTGTTACATACATTTCCTGCCGGCAGTTATAATACCCTTCTACCCTATGGGTAGCGGGTATATTTAACACAATTTTGAAAGTAAAGAAGAGAGAAAAAATATAACAGAGCTGGCTGGCAGCTAAGCCTTAAACCTAAATACAAATCAGAATAGGAAGAACCAAACAGGAAAGGTGTGTAACAATAAATTTTAAATGCTCTCTCTACAGCAGAGTATCTAAGGTGGGGTAGTAGAATAACCTTTGTAAAAAAAAGGCTAAATTACAATTAACCACTTTAAAATATCTATTGCTCGATGTTTTTGATATTTCTCGTATAAATAAAATAATCAATTAGTATCAATCGAAAATATTCAGACTTCATTTAACATGAATGAATTAAGAAATAAAAAATCATAAGAGATGACCTTGGGCTTACTTCACTGGTCAAAGTATAAATATCTTAAAATAGAAAATAAAAACACTAAGAAAGCCACAGGTGTATTCTTTAAATATACCAAATTATTTAACTGAAAAAATACTCTAGAGACACATTCATAGACTTAAGTAAAGAAAAATTAAAAGAAATTATTATAGTTTATTTATTAAATATGTTAAATATTATGTTATGTTAAATATTATTATTAAAAATTCCTAATTCCAATATGGAGATAATAGACGACTTCGTAAGAATTTCAAACGCTATAGGTTCTCTTCAATGGGTGGAATGGAAACGACTATTTGAAATTTGAATTGAAATTTGAATTTGAAACAAACTTGATCTGCGTGCAAACATAACAAACTGTGAGATACCCGCTACCCAAATTTAATAAAGCCAAAATATTGCGGTATCATTTTCAAAATATACCGAAAATACTAAAAAAAAAAATACTAAAAATAAACCAAATGATATGTTTGGTATATCGATATAGTACACCATTCAAAATATACCATAGACGGCACAATGTACCAGATTGTCGGCCAAAGCAACTAAGACTCCTAGTAAGTAGGCGTTTTTGTCCATACAAAAGTATTTCTTTAATAACTTCTACAACTTTTATCTGATCGCAACCAAATTTTCAGGAATCATAACTACTATAGTAATTATTGTATAAACCAAAATTCGCAACTCTAGCTTTAAAATTACGCTTGTTATTCGATTTTTTTGATTTGCGGGGGCGGAAGTGGGCGTGGCAAAAATTTGAAACAAACTTGATCTGCGTGCAAACATAACAAATGCTGTCGAAAAAAATTATAGCTCTATCTCTTATAGTCTCTGAGATCTAGGTGTTCATACGGACGGACGGACAGACACACAGACACACAGACGGACAGACGGACATGGTTATATCGTCTCGGCTGTTGACGCTGATCATAATATATATATATACTTTATTGGGTCGGAGATGCCTCCTTCTACCTGTTACATACATTTCCTGCCGGCACAAAGTTATAATACCCTTCTACCCTATGGGTAGCGGGTATAAAAATATGCTTTGGCGTTATCAACTATCTTATTAATACATGGAGAAAGAAGAATGATTGCAAGATTCTTGAACCATTTTTCTAATTCTAGCACGTTGTATATATATATATATATATATATATAACAACTTTAACTCAATACCATTATGAAAGAAAAAACACAAATGAAAATTTTGTTTTCGAAATATTTATCTATAATTGAAATGTTTAAAAATATATGTATAGACATAATAAGTTCAAGTGAAGTCCTAGACGAAATTTGATGTAGGTCTTGGACTTTGATGCACACAGTACATTCAAGTGGTCCACATGAACACCAAGTCGAAGCTTGTTTCATAAGTACCTGAAATGAAATTAAAGTAATTATTATTAAAGTAATTATTATAAAATTGAGTTTTTTAGGACAACAATAATAATGAAAAACTATTTGGCAATCAAGAATCAGAAGACAAAACAAAGATTAAAAAACATTTATCAGTCGGAGATTTGACATAATTTGCAAGTAATATAATTTTGTGCATCACCATAATAATCTCGTTTGCAATTATTGCATATAGGTCGATCACAAAAAATACACTGGGATTCGGAAGGTGGTTTCTGCTTAGCACAGCAGTGTAAACAAAAACCATCTAGAGAATCTTCATACCGTAGAAGTTTATCAAACAATTCGCTCCTAAATAAATCATGCGATTTTAAATTAGTAAGCGAAGTGTTTGATAAAAATCTTTCAGAGTATTGCAAAATAAAAATGCCACAATTGTAGCTATCAAATTGAGTATCATGTGGTATTTTAAATATGGAATAAGTTACGTTAGGCTCTATATGTTTTAACAATTTTATATAATAATTTTCAAACAAAGAAGTTTTCCCCGAATCCCCAAAGGGGTCTAAAAATATTATTTTTTTACTCGACTTGTTAATAAATAAAATATAAAAATGATTTTCAAAGCAATGGGGAATTATAAGTAATTTAAATTTATAAGATTTAATATATTTGCCAATTAATTTATCATTATTAAAGCAAAATTGTCCTAATTGACAAGGCAAATTTATGATGGTTTCGATTTTGTTTTCGTATATCAGAACAGTGAGGCTAACATCAACGATAAAGTTTGTTAGCCAGCGCTGATCGAGTAACGAAAACAAATCGCCCACACAAATTTTAAAAACAAACTGTTGACTACCCAAGTCACCATGAACTTTCCTGAAAAGAGACTCAAAGTTTAATATTATTATTTGTTGATTTAAATTTAGGTTGTTAGTTTCAGATTTTAATCTAATAATTAATTGTTTATGGATATCTTCCACATTAAATTTAGTTGAAATGGCTGAATTCGAGTAGTCCTGTTCAAAAATTTGTTCAACCTCCTTTTGACAATCTTTGACTTTAGAGTCATGGAATTTTTCCAAAGTGGAAAAATCATTTTTAAACATTCCCACTTTAAGCTTTTTCAAAGCTGGCTTTTGCCATCTTTCAATATGTTGAGAGAGATTTCGCTTATCAGCCATTTCATCTAAATTTTTTGGTCTAATGATAGTTACGTTAGTTAGTTGATCGTGTGAAGGGAGAGAAAGTTGAAGCTGCTTCATGACGGAAACAGAGCATTGCTCCATTTTCCGAATAATGCGGCCCAATTTTAACCCCTTCTTATTATTCGGTTTAATAATACTATGCTTAACTACTTTAAAAAACGATTCAATTGGCCCATTGCTGGGTCTTTTGCCAGATGAATCAATAAATATTCCAATAATATTAGTCCAGAAGGGAACATATACAATATACTTTTTTAAAATTAACTCTAACATTTTCCGACAGTAAAAAATATTGTTCGCGTAAGATGTATTAAATTTATTTAAATTATTAATGACTTTAATGTAAATGGTTTCAAATTTTTTACGAAACGGACTTGCCAACGTTATTGAATTTAGTGTTATATCAGTTACTTTATCATTTAATGGTGTTTGGGCAAAAAATTGTTCATTAAAATTTAAAAAAATGTATCGTCACGGTAATTTAAACAAGTAAGAAAGCTACAGTCGAGTGTGCTCGACTGTGAGATACCCGCTACCCATTTTTAATAAAAGCAAAATATTGCGGTATCATTTTCAAAATATACTGAATATACTGCAAAAATACTAAAAAAATATACCAAATAGTATATTTCGAAAATCGATATAGTACACCATTCAAAATATACCATAGACGGCACAATGTACCAAATTGTCGGCCAAAGCAACTCAGACCCTAGTAAGTAGGCGCTTTTGCCCATACAAAAGTATTTCTTTAATAACTTCCACAATTTTTATCTGATCGTAGCCAAAATTTCAGGAATCATAGTTATTATTGTATATACCAAAATTCGTAACTCTAGCTTTAAAATTACGCTTGTTATTCGATTTTTTTGATTCGCGGGGGCGGAAGTGGGCGTGGCAAAAATTTGAAACAAACTTGATCTGCGTGCAAACATAACAAATGCTGTCGAAAAAAAATTATAGCTCTATCTCTTATAGTCTCTGAGATCTAGGTGTTCATACGGACGGATGGACAGACACACAGACGGACAGACGGACATGGCTAGATCGTCTCGGCTGTTGACGCTGATCAAGAATATATATACTTTAAAGGGTCGGAGATGCCTCCTTCTACCTGTTACATACATTTCCTGCCGGCACAAAGTTATAATACCCTTCTACCCTATGGGTAGCGGGTATAATTAACACAATTTTGAAAGTAAAGAAGAGAGAAAAAATATAACAGAGCTGGCTGGCAGCTAAGCCTTAAACCTAAATACAAATCAGAATAGGAAGAACCAAACAGGAAAGGTGTGTAATAATGAATTTTAAATGCTTTCTCTACAGCAGAGTATCTAAGGTGGGGTAGTAGAATAACCTTTGTAAAAAAAGCTAAATTACAATTAACCACTTTGAAATATCTATTGCTCGATGTTTTTGATATTTCTCGTATAAATAAAATAATCAATTAGTATAAATCGAAAATATTCAGAATTCATTTAACATGAATGAATTAAGAAATAAAAAATTATAAGAGATGACCTTGGGTTTACTTCACTGGCCAAAGTATAAATATCTTAAAATAGAAAATAAAAACACTAAGAAAGGCCACAGGTGTATTATTCTTTAAATATACCAAATTATTTAACTGAAAAAATACTCTAGAATCACATTCATAGACTTCAGTAAAGAAAAATTAAAAGAAATTATTATAGTTTATTTATTATTGTTAAATATTATTATTAAAAATTAAAAATTCCTAATTCCAATATGGAGATAATAGACGACTTCGTAAGAATTTCAAACGCTATAGGTTCTCTTCAATGGGTGGAATGGAAAAGAGTATTTTTGGCAATTCTATATGCATGTCAATACGTAATAAGGACAATGACAAGACTACCAAGTCGAGTTATCCAAATAATACGCAAGCTAATACGCGACATAAAAACTCATGTAAGGCCACCAAGGTACGTCACCACGGAAGCAGACTATACTCTCTTAGATATGGAAAGGCTTGGATCAGATATCAGAGACCGACGCCACAGGCTTGGTAAGCATCTGATCTAACAGATTACAGCTCGAAGAATAGCTCTGAAATCAATCTTCAATTTAATTAGTATAATTCACAAATTGTTTCATCATACCATTAACATTACCTTTCTGATCAAGCTCAACTTTTATTTATAATGAATCAAAATCAGAGCTCGCAAATAACTGTTGACCGTTTCTCGTTGTCTGCAAATAAGTGTCTTTTCCCGACTCTTTACGAAAAGACTCCATGAGAAACCAATTTATGGGTTCTATTGATGCTGATTCGGATTAGGGTTCGATTCAACTGGATGATGCTTATCCGGGAAAAACTATAAATAAACAAAATAAAATATTTCAAAAAAATATTTACAAAAATGTTCACAACCGCCATACTTGAGAAATTGAGGAGCATTTTAGTTAAATATTTTATTTGAACTGACTCTGAGCTCTGGACTCTCTAGACTATACAATCGTCTAGATAACCTTACTAAGATTATGTTTGCAAAGGTATCTGAGTTATTTTACAATATTGTAAAAAAATTTCAAAAAATTGTGTTGAGCAATTTGAAAAAACTTTGAATGCAAATCGATAGATTAGCTCTTGGTCAGTCCAAAAAAACATATCATTTTCCAATTTCTAACTCTAGCTTTAAAATTACGCTTGTTATTCGATTTTTTTGATTTGCGGGGGCGGAAGGGGGCGTGGCAAAAATTTGAAACAAACTTGATCTGCGTGCAAACATAACAAATGCTGTCGAAAAAAAATTATAGCTCTATCTCTTATAGTCTCTGAGATCTAGGTGTTCAGATATCAGAGACCGACGCTTTAAAATTACGCTTGTTATTCGATTTTTTTGATTCGCGGGGGCGGAAGTGGGCGTGGCAAAAATTTGAAACAAACTTGATCTGCGTGCAAACATAACAAATGCTGTCGAAAATTATAGCTCTATCTCTTATAGTCTCTGAGATCTAGGTGTTCATACGGACAGACGGACAGACACACAGACGGACAGACGGACATGGCTATATCGTCTCGGCTGTTGACGCTGATCAAGAATATATACACTTTATAGGGTCAGAGATGCCTCATTCTACCTGTTACATACATTTCCTGCCGGCACAAAGTTATAATACCCTTCTACCCTATGGGTAGCGGGTATAAAAATTGCATGCAGCTGTGAAATAAGCGGTGTTTGTAAAAGGTCGCATGGTATAAAGTTGCATATATACAACTTCATTTGGATAATAATATCTTACCTTCAAGAACAATAATTTTTATTTGACTGATTTTGAAGTTATTTCACTTTTATTAATTAACACAAACACAATACGAATCACACAGCAATTTTTGCGCGCGAGTGCATGATGCATGTAAACAACACGGAAAAAGTCTCGTTTTAAAGCTTCGGAGAGCTTTCAAAGCTTTCACTCATCAGCTCACATGTTTATTGTGAACTGACAAATACAATTCAAATTATTAAAAAGTGTCTCGTTTTAAGTGTGTTTATACCCGCTACCCATAGGGTAGAAGGGTATTATAACTTTGTGCCGGCAGGAAATGTATGTAACAGGTAGAAGGAGGCATCTCCGACCCTATAATGTATATATATTCTTGATCAGCGTCAACAGCCGAGACGATATAGCCATGTCCGTCTGTCCGTCTGTCCGTCTGTCCGTCTGTGTGTCTGTGTGTCTGTCCGTCCGTCCGTATGAACACCTAGATCTCAGAGACTATAAGAGATAGAGCTATAATCTTTTTTCGACAGCATTTGTTATGTTTGCACGCAGATCAAGTTTGTTTCAAATTTTTGCCACGCCCACTTCCGCCCTCGCAAATCAAAGAAATCGAATAACAAGCGTAATTTTAAAGCTAGAGTTGCGAAATTTTGTTTATACAATAATTACTATAGTAGTTATGATTCCTGAAAATTTAGTTGCGATCAGATAAAAATTGTGGAAGTTATTAAAGAAATACTTTTGTATGGACAAAAACGCCTACTTACTATGGGTCTGAGTTGCTTTGGCCGATAATCTGGTATATTGTGCCGTCTATGGTATATTTTGAATGGTGTGCTGTATCGATATACCAAACATACCATTTGGTATATTTTTAGTATTTTTTAGTATTTTTTTAGTATTTTCGGTATATTTTGAAAATAATACCGCAATATTTTGCACTTATTAAAAATGGGTAGCGGGTATCTCACAGTCGAGCACACTCGACTGTAAATTTCTTACTTGTTATACCCGCTACCCATAGGGTAGAAGGGTATTATAACTTTGTGCCGGCAGGAAATGTATGTAACGGGTAGAAGGAGGCATCTCCGACCCTATAAAGTATATATATTCTTGATCAGCGTCAACAGCCGAGACGATATAGCCATGTCCGTCTGTCCGTCCGTCCGTCTGTCCGTCTGTCCGTCTGTCCGTATGAACACCTAGATCTCAGAGACTATAAGAGATAGAGCTATAATTTTTTTTCGACAGCATTCGTTATGTTTGCACGCAGATCAAGTTTGTTTCAAAATTTTGCCACGCCCACTTCCGCCCCTGCAAATCAAAAAAATCGAATAACAAGCGTAATTTTAAAGCTAGAGTTACGAATTTTGGTATATACAGTAATAGCTATAGTAGTTATGATCCCTGAAAATTTGGTTGCGATCAGAAAAAAATTGTGGAAGTAATTAAAGAAATACTTTTGTATGGGCAAAAACGCCTACTTACTATGGGTCTGAGTTGCTTTGGCCGACAATCTGGTATATTGTGCCGTCTATTCTATATTTTGAATGCGGTACTATATCGATATACCACATAAACCATTTGGTATATTTTATAGTATTTTTGCAGTATATTTGGTATATTTTGAGAATAATACCGCAAAATATATTGCTTTTATTCAAAATGGGTAGTGGGTATCTCACAGTCGAGTACACTCGACTGTAGCTTTCTTACTTGTTTTTACTTTTAATAAGTACCTTGAGGCACTATTGGTTATTCATTTTAATTTTAATATTTCCTTTTTGCAACTTTTTTCTTCAGAAAACCCCATAAGTTTTCAATAGGGTTCATGTCGGGCCTCTGAGAAGGTGTATCTATGACCTTTTGGCAATTATAAAGGAGCTATATGCGCACAGTGAGCTCCTTATGCTTGTGGCCAGATAAATTTTAAGATTAGGCTTCCTTGCTGCTATTGCATCCTCAAACTATCACCGACAATTTGTCAAATTTTACTGTCGGAATGATGTTGCACTGATCTAAAGCAGTTAATGGATTGCGCCATACTCCTGTCCATCATTGTAGTAGAGCATTATTTTTATTTCGTCACAGAATATGACGTCATCTTAGTAGTTGAGCATGTTGACAGCAAAAGTTAAGCGCTTTCCAAAATTAACTTTCGAAAGCAGCGGATTTTTACGTGCAACCCTTAAAGAGTATTCGTTTCGTAGAATTAGTTGGCGGACGGCTGCATGTGAATCGACCGTGGCACACTCTTCTTCCCACTCCTTGGCAAGGGTTCTGGTCGAAATTTGGGGATTTTGGCGTACCTTACGCATTATAAGGCGGTCTGCCCGCACATCTTCTCTTCTTTCGACCACTTCCACACTTAGCTTCCAGTCTGTCATCGATTTCGGCTCGATTTAAAACATTATAAATAGTTTTTTTTCCGATACACGAAACATCTCCACTAGCTCAGCTACAGATTTCCCAATTTGATGATTATAATAAATCAATTTGATAACGGTAAAAGTCAATCTAGCTCCAGGCATGTTAAATCATTTTAAAATAAGCTTTTTCACATGTGTGAAGAAAGATTTCGCAATTAAAAGAAAAGAAATGCAAACAAAAAGAAATAACTAAAATCGTTATTTTTGCATGAAAGTCAAACAAGTAAGAAATTTACAGTCGAGTGTGCTCGACTGTGAGATACCCGCTACCCATTTTGAATAAAAGCAAAATATTGCGGCATTTAATCAAAATATGCAAATAATACAAATATACTAAAAATATACCAAACGGTATATTTGTTTTTCTTACTTGTTTCATATTAAGTCGTATTGGTGCATATTCCTAAGCATAAGCTAAGACGACAGCTAAAACTAACAGAGTAGTGAGAATGTAAGAAACCTGCAAAACTGATCACTACATGGGTACTTACTAGATTCGTAAACGAACGTTGAACCACCTAGTTAATAAATGTATGCGTATTAAAGCATAAGTACAAAATAACGGCAAGGGCATACACAAATTAAAGACAAAACTTCGATTGCGCTTTACATCGCTGTTTGTTTACGCGTCTTTGTTTTATTTTGTGCTAAGTTTGCTGTGTTTGCTGACTGACGAAATTTTTGCAAGCATTTGAGTTGAGAAGTGCAAAGCGGATCAATCGATCAATTATTAGGTGAGTTACTTAAAAATAATATATGTATGTATTAAACATGTGTAAAATATTAAATAAACAGATAATAAAAGTACGTCAAGCAGTTAATATAATGTATAAGTTCTACAGTGGAAAACGACAATGTGCCTAAAGAAGAGGAAGTGGAAATTATGACAGAAAATCTACGTTATGGAAAAAATAACAGGGGAATGCGGCTCTAAGAAGATATGATAATTTCTTTGGTGTTATGATCGGTGAGCATTTTAAAAGATAATTATTTAATAATCATTATCCATTTCAAGCTATTAAAACTTTTTAATCCTTTATTTCCAGATTCAATAACTGAGGACCAGTTGAGAAAGGCATTGCAGCCCTAAAAAATAAACGATATTTTAAGCTGCCTTAAAGTAGTAGAAGTATCCGACCTATTAAAATAAATAAAAAATTAAATTTAAATCAAAACTGTAATTGTAATTGTAATTTTTTTTTAATTTACAATGGCCGAGCCTTCCATGGGGTCCGATGTAAGTACTTACTTCACCGACCCTTCCATGGGGTCCGATGTAAGCACTTATTTTACCGGCCGTTCCATGGCGTCCCATGTAAGTACTTATTTTACCGGTCGTTCCATGGGGTCTAATGTAAGTAGTTTCTTTAAAGACTCTAAAATGTTGCACTAATTCACTAGATCGTGGGTAATCGAGGCTGTGGCGATTGACCCTATTTGCGGACATTTCATACAAAAACAGAAATTAAAAAACGCATTGCTAGACGCCACTTTATAAGTCGTGGTGTTCTGCTGGTAAGTGCTTATTTCACCAGCAACGAACTAGCGCTCAGAGCTGCAGGGAAGTTCTTACTAAGAACCTTCGTGTCGCTGCTAGGCACACAAGCAAAAGTGCCGATCATTGATAAATACATTTCCAACAGCGTCGTTTGATGCTTAATTTTTTGGCATTATTTCGCTGAATTTATTTTTTCGTCGCAATATCCGGTTAAGTTGTGAAAATTTTCGTCGGTATAAGCGGTTTGTCGCTAAAAGCGGAGACGTACTAAGCGGAAGCCCTTTCATATACATAAGTTTGCATGGGGACCAACCAAGCCATCGAGTTTTCGTCGCAATAACCGGACCAGTGTTGCCAACGTTTGTTGAGAAAAAAAAACTGTTTTTGACGGGAAGAACGATGCAAATCACCTGAACAATTAGAAAAAAATGCTATAAATAGAGCTGGTCTTTCAATTCATTATTGTATTCTCTATATTTTACTGATAGGCACAGGGTGAGCGCGCAATATCGGTTCTATTAAAACATATGTATGTAGGAAATTTGAACAGCAGCTGCTCTGATATTCACAATATTTGGACGATTTCATTACTTCTGTCCTCATTCTCCTCATTTTTATTGTCATATGTTCATCCCGTTCCTATAATTTTTAGGAATTTATTAGGAAGCTTACATGAACAGCAGCATTTGTCAAGTCTGCGCAAGCCATAGTTGTAAATGCGTGATTTAGAATAAAATGTTTTTTATTTTAAGTGGAAAAGAACGAGTAGAAAAACGAATAGCGCTGTCTTCAAATTATTTAACGACAAGGTTTCCTAAATGGTTCAAATGAGAAAAAATGTATGATCGGCCACAAAAAAGCATAGCGCTGCTTTTAGATCCAACGTCTTGACCGGCAAAGTCACAACCGCCCCTAGCACTTTTATGCTTTTCAGTCAAACCATGGGCGTGCAAATCAGAGAGTTTTGCGGTGATTGTACATTTCCAGTAACTGTCGCCCGGGTCGTCCCAACATTTTCGTTTAAAGTCTTTTGACATTTTTTAAACAATCAAAACACACTGAAATTAAGATTAATTTACTTTTGCCTATAGTGATGCTACGATAAGAATTTGCGTGTTTGAGGTTGCTTTACAACGCTATACAATCGATTTGTCACTAAAAGTGTTGGCAAGCATCGACAGAACAGCTTCACCAAATATTGTTTCATAATTTTATGCACATAGAAAAAATCTAAAAAAAAGCATTTAAATAAAAAAAAATCCAAAACTCCCGCTGCCCGCTGTTTGCAATTTGTTCAAGCAAATCGCATTTGAAAAAAGGCAGATTTGACGAGAAAAAAGCGACTCTGGCATCACTGAACCGGACGGACACTATAAGCGGAGTCGTTATAACCGGATTCTACTGTATACCGAAAATACTACAAAAATACAAAAAATATAATAAATGGTATATCGATATAGGACCACATTTAAAATATATCATAGGCTGCAAAATATACCAGATTGCCATCCAAAGCAACTAAGACCCCTAGTAAATGGGCGTTTTTGCCCATACAAAAGTATTTCTTTATTAACTTCCACAAATTTTATCTGATCGCAACTAAATTTTCAGGAATCATAAATAGTATTGTTATTATTGTATACACCTAATATTATTGTATACAATTAATATTACGTTTGTTATTCGATTTTATTGATTTGCGGGGGCGGAACTGAGCGTGGAAAAAATTTGAAACAAACTTGATCTGCGTGCAAACATAACAAGGGATGTCGAAAATTATAGCTCTGTATCTTATAGTCTCTGAGATCTAGGTGTTCATACGGACAGACAGACAGGCTACGTCGTTTCAGCTATTGATGCTGATCAAGAATATATATACTTTATAGGGTCGGAGTTACCTCCTTCTACCTGTTACATATATTTCCTAGCGATACAAACTTATAATACCCTTCTACCCTATGCCGCTACCCATAGGGTAGAAGCACTAACCATACAATACATAGATGCTTCAGCCAGAACAATTTTTTGTATCATCAAAAACAGTATTATTGCAACCCCAGTCGGGCCGTGCGCTGCGATTCGAACACCGAGCCTCTTGGGCTCATTCGAAAATTCGAAGTTCTAACGCAGCGCGCAGTGTTGAGTTCAGTCGCAGATCAAATGCGGAGCGATGAGCACGGGCGCATTTCGTTGCGCTCTGCTTTCGTTTCTATGTATGCGTGTATGTATCTACATGCTCGCCTATATTAGTATGTGTATGCATATGAAGTTTTGCAACGTGCAGTTGCCTCGCTGACGAGCAGCTAGCGCACGTCAATTTTGATTTGCCGCGACGAAAGTCTCGCAGAAGAGGACAACAACAATTGCTCGCGTTCTATATGTTTGCAGTTAAATGGCACTTGCACAAGGACCGCGTTGGCTCTGCTGGTGGTTTGCAAGCTCAACATGTTGTTGGTCCGGGTTCAACTCCCGATCGAGAACATATGCATATTTTGTTTTTTTTTTAATGCGATTTAACTTTTTTCATTCCCTTTCAAGTTTACTGACAGAAGTAAAATCTAATAGCGCATTGATTTTTGATGATTTACCAATTCCTTTTGCAAACACTTTTTAAAACTCTATTTAAAAAAGTTTTAACTTTAAAATTTTGTTTTTTACATTTTAAGATAACAATAACATTTCAGAAAATTGGAGAAAATATGAATAATACAATTATTATTATTATTTGTGCCATTTAACTGCAAACATATAGAACGCGAGCAATTGTTGTTGTCCTCTTCTGCGAGACTTTCGTCGCGGCAAATCAAAATTGGCGTGCGCTAGCTGCTTGTTTGCGAGGCAACCGCACGTTGCAAAACTTCACATGCATACATATACTGATATAGGCGAGCATGTAGATACATACACGCATACATAGAAACGAAAGCAGAGCGCAACGAAATGCGCCCGTGCTCATCGCTCCGCATTTGATCTGCGACTGAACTCAACACTGCGCGCTCCGTTAGAACTTCGAATTTTCGAATGAGCGGAAGAGGCTCGGTGTTCGAATCGCAGCGCACGGCCCGGCTGGGGTTGCAATAATACTGTTTTTGATGATACAAAAAATTGTTCTGGCTGAAGCATCTATGTATTGTATGGTTAGTGGTAGAAGGGTATTATAATAAAATTTAATTATTGCATACCTTACGGCGTTTATTTCGGACAGTACAAAGCCAAGAATTCTCAACAAGTTCTGGCAGTAATTGTTCGACAACCCATCGTTTCCTCAAAAAACACAGGCGTAAGCTGTGTTGCCAGAATTTCATGGGCTGAAATAGCTAAATTGATAGAAAAAGTATGGTAGAAATAGCTAAAAAAAAAAAATATATATAAAACTGCTAGAAAAAAATTGCTCATTTTTGTGTGTTACTATTAAATGGTTTTTATTAAATTAAAACAGAAGTGTTGTCAATATCGATGGTGTCCTCGCCCGAATATTTATACCCGCTACCCATAGGGTAAAAGGGTATTATAACTTTGTGCCGGCAGGAAATGTATGTAACAGGTAGAAGGAGGCATCTCCGACCCTATAAAGTATATATATTCTTGATCAGCGTCAACAGCCGAGACGATCTAGCCATGTCCGTCTGTCCGTCTGTGTGTCTGTCCGTCTGTGTGTCTGTCCGTCCGTCCGTATGAACACCTAGATCTCAGAGACTATAAGAGATAGAGCTATAATTTTTTTTCGACAACATTTGTTATGTTTGCACGCAGATCAAGTTTGTTTCAAATTTTTGCCACGCCCCCTTCCGCCCCCGCAAATCAAAAAATCGAATAACAAGCGTAATTTTAAAGCTAGAGTTAGAAATTGGAAAAGGATATGTTTTTTTGGACTGACCAAGAGCTAATCTATCGATTTGCATTCAAAGTTTTTTCAAATTGCTCAACACAATTTTTTGAAATTTTTTTACACAATTGTAAAATAACTCATATACCTTTGCAAACATAATCTTAGTAAGGTTATCTAGACGATTGTATAGTCTAGAGAGTCCAGAGCTCAGAGTCAGTTCAAATAAAATATTTAACTAAAATGCTCCTCAATTTCTCAAGTATGTCGGTTGTGAACATTTTTGTAAATATTTTTTTTGAAATATTTTATTTTGGGGGTCGTCCCAACATTTTCGTTTAAAGTCTTTTGACATTTTTTAAACAATCAAAACACACTGAAATTAAGATTAATTTACTTTTGCCTATAGTGATGCTACGATAAGAATTTGCGTGTTTGAGGTTGCTTTACAACGCTATACAATCGATTTGTCACTAAAAGTGTTGGCAAGCATCGACAGAACAGCTTCACCAAATATTGTTTCATAATTTTATGCACATAGAAAAAATCTAAAAAAAAGCATTTAAATAAAAAAAAATCCAAAACTCCCGCTGCCCGCTGTTTGCAATTTGTTCAAGCAAATCGCATTTGAAAAAAGGCAGATTTGACGAGAAAAAAGCGACTCTGGCATCACTGAACCGGACGGACACTATAAGCGGAGTCGTTATAACCGGATTCTACTGTATACCGAAAATACTACAAAAATACAAAAAATATAATAAATGGTATATCGATATAGGACCACATTTAAAATATATCATAGGCTGCAAAATATACCAGATTGCCATCCAAAGCAACTAAGACCCCTAGTAAATGGGCGTTTTTGCCCATACAAAAGTATTTCTTTATTAACTTCCACAAATTTTATCTGATCGCAACTAAATTTTCAGGAATCATAAATAGTATTGTTATTATTGTATACACCTAATATTATTGTATACAATTAATATTACGTTTGTTATTCGATTTTATTGATTTGCGGGGGCGGAACTGAGCGTGGAAAAAATTTGAAACAAACTTGATCTGCGTGCAAACATAACAAGGGATGTCGAAAATTATAGCTCTGTATCTTATAGTCTCTGAGATCTAGGTGTTCATACGGACAGACAGACAGGCTACGTCGTCTCAGCTATTGATGCTGATCAAGAATATATATACTTTATAGGGTCGGAGTTACCTCCTTCTACCTGTTACATATATTTCCTAGCGATACAAACTTATAATACCCTTCTACCCTATGCCGCTACCCATAGGGTAGAAGCACTAACCATACAATACATAGATGCTTCAGCCAGAACAATTTTTTGTATCATCAAAAACAGTATTATTGCAACCCCAGTCGGGCCGTGCGCTGCGATTCGAACACCGAGCCTCTTGGGCTCATTCGAAAATTCGAAGTTCTAACGCAGCGCGCAGTGTTGAGTTCAGTCGCAGATCAAATGCGGAGCGATGAGCACGGGCGCATTTCGTTGCGCTCTGCTTTCGTTTCTATGTATGCGTGTATGTATCTACATGCTCGCCTATATTAGTATGTGTATGCATATGAAGTTTTGCAACGTGCAGTTGCCTCGCTGACGAGCAGCTAGCGCACGTCAATTTTGATTTGCCGCGACGAAAGTCTCGCAGAAGAGGACAACAACAATTGCTCGCGTTCTATATGTTTGCAGTTAAATGGCACTTGCACAAGGACCGCGTTGGCTCTGCTGGTGGTTTGCAAGCTCAACATGTTGTTGGTCCGGGTTCAACTCCCGATCGAGAACATATGCATATTTTGTTTTTTTTTTAATGCGATTTAACTTTTTTCATTCCCTTTCAAGTTTACTGACAGAAGTAAAATCTAATAGCGCATTGATTTTTGATGATTTACCAATTCCTTTTGCAAACACTTTTTAAAACTCTATTTAAAAAAGTTTTAACTTTAAAATTTTGTTTTTTACATTTTAAGATAACAATAACATTTCAGAAAATTGGAGAAAATATGAATAATACAATTATTATTATTATTTGTGCCATTTAACTGCAAACATATAGAACGCGAGCAATTGTTGTTGTCCTCTTCTGCGAGACTTTCGTCGCGGCAAATCAAAATTGGCGTGCGCTAGCTGCTTGTTTGCGAGGCAACCGCACGTTGCAAAACTTCACATGCATACATATACTGATATAGGCGAGCATGTAGATACATACACGCATACATAGAAACGAAAGCAGAGCGCAACGAAATGCGCCCGTGCTCATCGCTCCGCATTTGATCTGCGACTGAACTCAACACTGCGCGCTCCGTTAGAACTTCGAATTTTCGAATGAGCGGAAGAGGCTCGGTGTTCGAATCGCAGCGCACGGCCCGGCTGGGGTTGCAATAATACTGTTTTTGATGATACAAAAAATTGTTCTGGCTGAAGCATCTATGTATTGTATGGTTAGTGGTAGAAGGGTATTATAATAAAATTTAATTATTGCATACCTTACGGCGTTTATTTCGGACAGTACAAAGCCAAGAATTCTCAACAAGTTCTGGCAGTAATTGTTCGACAACCCATCGTTTCCTCAAAAAACACAGGCGTAAGCTGTGTTGCCAGAATTTCATGGGCTGAAATAGCTAAATTGATAGAAAAAGTATGGTAGAAATAGCTAAAAAAAAAAAATATATATAAAACTGCTAGAAAAAAAATTGCTCATTTTTGTGTGTTACTATTAAATGGTTTTTATTAAATTAAAACAGAAGTGTTGTCAATATCGATGGTGTCCTCGCCCGAATATTTATACCCGCTACCCATAGGGTAAAAGGGTATTATAACTTTGTGCCGGCAGGAAATGTATGTAACAGGTAGAAGGAGGCATCTCCGACCCTATAAAGTATATATATTCTTGATCAGCGTCAACAGCCGAGACGATCTAGCCATGTCCGTCTGTCCGTCTGTGTGTCTGTCCGTCTGTGTGTCTGTCCGTCCGTCCGTATGAACACCTAGATCTCAGAGACTATAAGAGATAGAGCTATAATTTTTTTTCGACAACATTTGTTATGTTTGCACGCAGATCAAGTTTGTTTCAAATTTTTGCCACGCCCCCTTCCGCCCCCGCAAATCAAAAAATCGAATAACAAGCGTAATTTTAAAGCTAGAGTTAGAAATTGGAAAAGGATATGTTTTTTTGGACTGACCAAGAGCTAATCTATCGATTTGCATTCAAAGTTTTTTCAAATTGCTCAACACAATTTTTTGAAATTTTTTTACACAATTGTAAAATAACTCATATACCTTTGCAAACATAATCTTAGTAAGGTTATCTAGACGATTGTATAGTCTAGAGAGTCCAGAGCTCAGAGTCAGTTCAAATAAAATATTTAACTAAAATGCTCCTCAATTTCTCAAGTATGTCGGTTGTGAACATTTTTGTAAATATTTTTTTTGAAATATTTTATTTTGTTTATTTATAGTTCTTCCCGGACAAGCATTATCCAGTTGAATCGAACCCTAATCCGAATCAGCATCAATAGAACCCATAAATTGGTTTCTCATGGAGTCTTTTCGTAAAGAGTCGGGAAAAGACACTTATTTGCAGACAACGAGAAACGGTCAACAGTTATTTGCGAGCTCTGATTTTGATTCATTATAAATAAAAGTTGAGCTTGATCAGAAAGGTAATGTTAATGGTATGATGAAACAATTGTGTGAATTATACTAATTAAATTGAAGATTGATTTCAGAGCTATTCTTCGAGCTGTAATGTTAGATCAGATGCTTACCAAGCCTGTGGCGTCGGTCTCTGATATCTGACCTAAGCCTTTCCATATCTAAGAGAGAATAGTCTGCTTCCGTGGTGACGTACCTTGGTGGTCTTACATGAGTTTTTATGTCGCGTATTAGCTTGCGTATTATTTGGATAACTCGACTTGGTAGTCTTGTCATTGTCCTTATTACGTATTGACATGCATATAGAATTGCCAAAAATACTCTTTTCCATTCCACCCATTGAAGAGAACCTATGGCGTTTGAAATTCTTACGAAGTCTATTATCTCCATATTGGAATTAGGAATTTTTAATAATATTTAACAATAATAAATAAACTATAATAATTTCTTTTAATTTTTCTTTACTGAAGTCTATGAATGTGTCTCTAGAGTATTTTTTCAGTTAAATAATTTGGTATATTTAAAGAATAATACACCTGTGGCTTTCTTAGTGTTTTTATTTTCTATTTTAAGATATTTATACTTTGGCCAGTGAAGTAAGCCCAAGGTCATCTCTTATAATTTTTTATTTCTTAATTGAGTCATGTTAAATGAATTCTGAATATTTTCGATTGATACTAATTGATTATTTTATTTATACGGGAAATATCAAAAACATCGATCAATAGATATTTCAAAGTGGTTAATTGTAATTTAGCTTTTTTTACAAAGGTTATTCTACTACCCCACCTTAGATACTCTGCTGTAGAGAGAGCATTTAAAATTCATTGTTACACACCTTTCCTGTTTGGTTCTTCCTATTCTGATTTGTATTTAGGTTTAAGGCTTAGCTGCCAGCCAGCTCTGTTATATTTTTTCTCTCTTCTTTACTTTCAAAATTGTGTTAAATATACCTACTACCCATAGGGTATTATAACTTTGTGCCGGCAGGAAATGTATGTAAGAGGTAGAAGGAGGCATCTCCGACCCTATAAAGTATATATATTCTTGATCAGCGTCAACAGCCGAGACGATCTAGCCATGTCCGTCTGTGTGTCTGTCCGTCTGTCCGTATGACCACATAGATCTCAGAGACTATAAGAGATAGAGCTATAATTTTTTTCGGCAGCATTTGTAATGTTTGCACGCAGATCAAGTTTGTTTCAAATTTTTGCCACGCCTCCATCCGCCCTCGCAAATCAAAAAAAAACGAATAACAATCGTAATTTTAAAGCTAGAGTTACTAATTTTGGTATATACAATAACTATTATAGTAGTTATGATTCCTGAAAATTTGGTTGCGATCAGATAAGAATTGTCGAAGTTATTAAAGAAATACTTTTGTATGGGCAAAAACGCCGACTTACTGGGGGTCTTAGTTACTTTGTCTGACAATGGTACATTGTGCCGTCTATGGTATATTTTGAATGCGGTACTATATCGATATATCACATATACCATTTGGTATATATTTTTGTATTTTTGTAGTATATATATATAGTAGTATATATATATATATATATATTTTGAGAAATATACCGCAAAATATATTGCTTTTATTCAAAATGGGTAGCGGGTATCTCACAGTCGAGTACACTCGACTGTAGCTTTTTTACTTGTTTTTATTTATCTGATTCAGATAAACATTCATTTTATTAGTATAAATCTTAGAATTGTAGTTCTTAATGCAGCCTTCCCTATGGATAAAATAGAATTTTGAGTTTTCAAACTCATTCTATTTCTCATTTTACTTTTAACAAGTTGCACTTGACTAAATACGCGTTCCACAATGTGTTGACTCCTCCGGCATAATCTTTTATTTAATCATATGATTAATTGAAACCATACAATTATTGTAGCAATTTTTTTTTTGTTCTTGTGATTGTAATGCAATTGCTACAAAAATAATAAACAAATATATAATTTATTTATTCAATATTGAATTAAGAAATAATTTCACGCGAAGTAGTTAACCTACTTCTCTTTTTTGTAGAAGTAGCATCCGCCATAGAAAAAAGACGCTCTGGCCGGTACCGAAGTGCCAATAAGGAAACAATACTGGCAAGCTATAATATATAGCTCAGCTTCAAATGTTGAAGCATATTAGTATTATATTTACAATATTTCAACTTTTTCTCGCATAATCGGGCACTTTTTTATTCATTTATGTAATTTTTACACTTTTCTGGATGTTGGTGCCATTATAAAATGTTATTAAACCTTTAATTTTGCGCGTAAAATTGTAGTGTCGCGATAATTTTGTAGTGTAATCGATTAATGATTCAATTAATCTAAACCCTTTTTCGATACAATTAAATCGCTAATTGAAACAAATTAAATGAGCGTCAAGATAACTCCGCAACTTTAGCGTCACATATCGATAAAAAAATATCGGCTAAAAAAACTTTTTCGTCTTTTTACGTGATATTTAAACTTAAATCAAAAAAGTTTAAATGCAAAACAATAGAAAATGAAATTATCTTTTTATTAAATCCATGTTTGTCAAATTTCATGCAGTATTTATGCACTAAAATCGTGATTGAAAAATTGGGGTAGCAACATTTTTGCCAATATCTCGGCTTTGACGAGTTGTCGGCCAAATCGGCTAATGACAAGTTATAGAGTATTGTTTTATAAATATACCCTCAAAAATTCATAATTTTATCACTATTCGTTTTTGAGATATTTCAGGAAAAGTACGATAACCTCAGCTCCAGCCCCATACAAAATGAGCACAAAAAATCAATGTTGCCGATTAATGTCCGTAACTTTTTTTGACTTTCTTGTCGGCAATAGCGCACATTACTTTCGTAGATACAACTATAAGGAAGATATATAGCAATTTTGGTTGAAATCCTACTAGCTGTTTTTGAGAAAATTGACCTTATCCTAACCCGCAAAAACAAGTTCATTTCGCAGGTGCATCAAATCACTGGAACCAGTCAGTGTTAAATAACACCATTTGGACTTTGGCGGGACTTCAAATACTTGCAGAAAATAACTAAATGAAACAAATATTACTATAATTTAAAATTACATTTAAATACTCTATTTACACATATATTACTTTGTTATAATTAATAAATATACGCAATTTTATATTCTTATTTAAATCGTAATTTTGCAGTTTACTTGATCACTGTTAGCGGCAAAACCTTATGTTAACGCTATCATCAAATTATTCTTCATATTTGCAGAACTTGTAGGCCATGTCGCGCTATTTCATTCCATTCGAATCAAATAGACAAATATTTTGCTTTGTTTTATTCAAATCGGTTAAGCCGTTTTCGGGAAAATTCAATTTTTGTGATTATTGCGAAAATTACAAATAAATTTCAATTTGGCATGGCAACGCTTAACATCTGCAAAGCTAGTACAAAGTTAGCGTCGAATTTTTGTTTTGCAGATTTTTCAACATTTTGACTATGTACATAATTGCTCAATACTTTAAAAAATAGATAATTAACATATGTATAATTTCCCAATATATACTACATAGCAAATTATCATAGTTTCCGAGAAAATTCAAAATAACATCTACATTTTTCGATTATACGCTCTCCTAGACTTTGTCGGAGAAGGCGCGCATTGCTATAATATAAACATAAAAAATTCGAATGCTTTGCTTTTTGTTTTATTCAAATCGGTTAAGCCGTTTTCGAGAAAGTTCAATTCTTCTTGTGATTATTGCCAAACTAATATTACCATGGTGGCAACACGTGTTACGGCCGAAAGTTGGGCCACCCTTTATGAACTTGGTGGCAACTCTTGAACATAACTATCTACCCAGCAGAACTGGGGGTGTCGATTGGCCATGGGTAAGTGCTTACCTCGCCGATCACTACATGGGTACATTTCATACAAAAACGGAAATTAAAGAACGCATTGCTAGGTGCCACTTTGTAAGTAGTGATGGTCTGCTGATATGTGCTTATTTCCCCAGCAACCAACTAGGGATCAGAACTGCAGGGTATATATTGGCAATCATTTTGAATAATTATAAAAATATGAACATATGTATATTAGAGCATAATTGAAGATCTATATTATGACTGCAACTCTTCTGAATTTACATATATATATGTTTTTTCTTTCATAATGGTATTGAGTTAAAGTTATATATATAACAACTTTAACTCAATACCATTATGAAAGAAAAAACACAAATGAAAATTTTGTTTTCGAAATATTTGTCTATAATTGAAATGTTTAAAAATATATGTATATACATAATAAGTTCAAGTGAAGTCCTGGACGAAATTTGATGTAGGTCTTGGACTTTGATGCACACAGTACATTCAAGTGGTCCACATGAACACCAAGTCGAAGCTTGTTTCATAAGTATCTGAAATGAAATTAAAGTAATTATTATTAAAGTAATTATTATAAAATTGAGTTTTTTAGGACAACAATAATAATGAAAAACTATTTGGCAATCAAGAATCAGAAGACAAAACAAAGATTAAAAAACATTTATCAGTCGGAGATTTGACATAATTTGCAAGTTATATAAATCTGTGTATCACCATAATAATCTCACAAAAAATACGCTGGGATTCGGAAGGTGGTTTCTGCTCAGCACAGCAGTGTAAACAAAAACCATCTAGAGAATCTTCATACCTTAGAAGTTTATCAAACAATTCGCTCCTAAATAAATCATGCGATTTTAAATTAGTAAGCGAAGTGTTTGATAAAAATCTTTCAGCGTATTGCAAAATAAAAATGCCACAATTGTAGCTATCAAATTGAGTATCATGTGGTATTTTAAATATGGAATAAGTTACGTTAGGCTCTATATGTTTTAACAATTTTATATAATAATTTAAAAAAAAAAAAGTTTTCCCCGAATCCCCAAAGGGGTCTAAAAATATTATTTTTTTACTCGACTTGTTAATAAATAAAATATAAAAATTATTTTCAAAGCAATGGGGAATTATAAGTAATTTAAATTTATGAGATTTAATATATTTGCCAATTAATTTATCATTATTAAAGCAAAATTGTCCTAATTGACAAGGCAAATTTATGATGGTTTCGATTTTGTTTTGGTATATCAGAACAGTGAGGCTAACATCAACGATAAAGTTTGTTAACCAGCGCTGATCGAGTAACGAAAACAAATCGCCCACACAAATTTTAAAAACAAACTATTGACTATCCAAGTCACCATGAACTTTCCTGAAAAGAGACTCAAAGTTTAATATTATTATTTGTTGATTTAAATTTAGGTTGTTAGTTTCAGATTTTAATCTAATAATTAATTGTTTATGGATATCTTCCATATTAAATTTAGTTGAAATGGCTGAATTCGAGTAGTCCTGTTCAAAAATTTGTTCAACCTCCTTTTAACAATCTTTGACTTTAGAGTCATGGAATTTTTCCAAAGTGGAAAAATCATTTTTAAACATTCCCACTTTAAGCTTTTTCAAAGCTGGCTTTTGCCATCTTTCAATATGTCGAGAGAGGCTTTGGCTTATCAGCCATTTCATCTAAATATTTACTTTCGTTAATTCTAAGTTTATTATTTTTTGGTCTAATGATAGTTACGTTAGTTAGTTGGTCGTGTGAAGGGAGAGAAAGTTGAAGCTGCTTCATGACGGAAACAGAGCATTGCTCCATTTTCCGAATAAAGCGGCCCAATTTTAACCCCTTCTTATTATTCGGTTTATAATACTATGCTTAACTACTTTAAAAAAAATATTCAATTGGCCCATTGCTGGGTCTTTTGCCAGATGAATCAATAAATATTCCAATAATATTAGTCCAGAAGGGAACATATACAATATACTTTTTTAAAATTAACTCTAACATTTTCCGACAGTAAAAAATATTGTTCGCGTAAGATGTATTAAATTTATTTAAATTATTAATGACTTTAATGTAAATGGTTTCAAATTTTTTACGAAACGGACTTGCCAACGTTATTGAATTTAGTGTTATATCAGTTACTTTATCATTTAATGGTGTTTGGGCAAAAAATTGTTCATTAAAATTTAAAAAAATGTATCGTTCCGGTAATTTAAACAAGTAAGAAAGCTACAGTCGAGTGTGCTCGACTGTGAGATACCCGCTACCCATTTTTAATTAAAGCAAAATATTGCGGTATCATTTTCAAAATATACCGAATATACTGAAAAAATACTAAAAAAATATACCAAATGGTATATTTCGAAAATCGATATAGTACACCATTCAAAATATACCATAGGCGGCACAATGTACCAAATTGTCGGCCAAAGCAACTCAGACCCTAGTAAGTAGGCGCTTTTGTCCATACAAAAGTATTTCTTTAATAACTTCCACAATTTTTATCTGATCGTAATAAGTTAAGTAAGTTATTATTGTATATACCAAAATTCGTAACTCTAGCTTTAAAACTACGCTTGTTATTCGATTTTTTTGATTCGCGGGGGCGGAAGTGGGCGTTGCAAAAATTTGAAACAAACTTGATCTGCGTGCAAACATAACAAATGCTGTCGGAAAAAAATTATAGCTCTATCTCTTATAGTCTCTGAGATCTAGGTGTTCATACGGACAGACGGACAGACACACAGACGGACAGACGGACATGGCTAGATCGTCTCGGTTGTTGACGCTGATCAAGAATATATATACTTTATAGGGTCGGAGATGCCTCCTTCTACCTGTTACATACATTTCCTGCCGGCACAAAGTTATAATACCCTTCTACCCTATGGGTAGCGGGTATAATTAACACAATTTTGAAAGTAAAGAAGAGAGAAAAAATATAACAGAGCTGGCTGGCAGCTAAGCCTTAAACCTAAATACAAATCAGAATAGGAAGAACCAAACAGGAAAGGTGTGTAACAATGAATTTTAAATGCTCTCTCTACAGCAGAGTATCTAAGGTGGGGTAGTAGAATAACCTTTGTAAAAAAAGCTAAATTACAATTAACCACTTTGAAATATCTATTGATCGATGTTTTTGATATTTCCCGTATAAATAAAATAATCAATTAGTATCAATCGAAAATATTCAGAATTCATTTAACATGACTCAATTAAGAAATAAAAAATTATAAGAGATGACCTTGGGCTTACTTCACTGGCCAAAGTATAAATATCTTAAAATAGAAAATAAAAACACTAAGAAAGCCACAGGTGTATTATTCTTTAAATATACCAAATTATTTAACTGAAAAAATACTCTAGAGACACATTCATAGACTTCAGTAAAGAAAAATTAAAAGAAATTATTATAGTTTATTTATTATTGTTAAATATTATTAAAAATTCCTAATTCCAATATGGAGATAATAGACTTCGTAAGAATTTCAAACGCCATAGGTTCTCTTCAATGGGTGGAATGGAAAAGAGTATTTTTGGCAATTCTATATGCATGTCAATACGTAATAAGGACAATGACAAGACTACCAAGTCGAGTTATCCAAATAATACGCAAGCTAATACGCGACATAAAAACTCATGTAAGACCACCAAGGTACGTCACCACGGAAGCAGACTATTCTCTCTTAGATATGGAAAGGCTTAGGTCAGATATCAGAGACCGACGCCACAGGCTTGGTAAGCATCTGATCTAACATTACAGCTCGAAGAATAGCTCTGAAATCAATCTTCAATTTAATTAGTATAATTCACACAATTGTTTCATCATACCATTAACATTACCTTTCTGATCAAGCTCAACTTTTATTTATAATGAATCAAAATCAGAGCTCGCAAATAACTGTTGACCGTTTCTCGTTGTCTGCAAATAAGTGTCTTTTCCCGACTCTTTACGAAAAGACTCCATGAGAAACCAATTTATGGGTTCTATTGATGCTGATTCGGATTAGGGTTCGATTCAACTGGATGATGCTTGTCCGGGAAAAACTATAAATAAACAAAATAAAATTTTTTTCAAAAAATATTTACAAAAATGTTCACAACCGCCATACTTGAGAAATTGAGGAGCATTTTAGTTAAATATTTTATTTGAACTGACTCTGAGCTCTGGACTCTCTAGGTTATACAATCGTCTAGATAACCTTACTAAGATTATGTTTGCAAAGGTATCTGAGTTATTTTACAATATTGTAAAAAAACTTCAAAAAATTGTGTTGAGCAATTTGAAAAAACTTTGAATGCAAATCGATAGATTAGCTCTTGGTCAGTCCAAAAAAACATATCCTTTTCCAATTTCTAACTCTAGCTTTAAAATTACGCTTGTTATTCGATTTTTTTGATTTGCGGGGGCGGAAGGGGGCGTGGCAAAAATTTGAAACAAACTTGATCTGCGTGCAAACATAACAAATGCTGTCGAAAAAAAATTATAGCTCTATCTCTTATAGTCTCTGAGATCTAGGTGTTCAGATATCAGAGACCGACGCTTTAAAATTACGCTTGTTATTCGATTTTTTTGATTCGCGGGGGCGGAAGTGGGCGTGGCAAAAATTTGAAACAAACTTGATCTGCGTGCAAACATAACAAATGCTGTCGAAAAAAAATTATAGCTCTATCTCTTATAGTCTCTGAGATCTAGGTGTTCATACGGACAGACGGACAGACACACAGACGGACAGACGGACATGGCTATATCGTCTCGGCTGTTGACGCTGATCAAGAATATATATACTTTATAGGGTCGGAGATGCCTCATTCTACCTGTTACATACATTTCCTGCCGGCACAAAGTTATAATACCCTTCTACCCTATGGGTAGCGGGTATAAAAATATGCTTTGGCGTTATCAACTATCTTATTAATACATGGAGAAAGAAGAATGATTGCAAGATTCTTGAACCATTTTTCTAATTCTAGCACGTTGTCAATCGAATAGGCGTAACCTAAGCAATTTAAAACAAATTTCATTATAATTTACAATGTTATTAAACTCTTTTAAAATGGCCCCAATAACAGCAAAACTAACATCAGTTATTATTCTCCTGGAAATAGGCCATTTGAATCGATTTTTAAACAAGACTCTCGTAACTCGCACAAAAATCTTCCAATGTCATACGATGTATGATTCGAAAGTATTGCATGAGCTACTGGGAATACAATATGGAGCGCTTAGGGATATGGGCTACTAATGAATACAAAAATATTCTCTTCTTTACAAAGTGCAAAGGCTGCACTACATTTCCTGTGGCATCCATATGTAAAGTGCCTTGTTTTATATGGGTCAATAACATATTAATATGTTCTTTGTCCCATAAAAAGACTTCGAGTTTGGTTGATAAATACTGAATAAAATGAGAATGCCCTTTAGAAATAATACCGAAAGCATCGACAAAAGGATCCTTGTCGAAATCAAATTTGGCGTTGTTTTCTGATATTAAATTTCTATAAAAAGGCAGATTCTCATTTGTCATCTGGTCATTACCAACTAAAGCTCTAGTCATATTTAAGTTGTTATTTTTTTTAACTCTATATTCAAACGCAGTACAGTTTTTTATGGAGGCTCTTTCCATAAATCTGTTCACAACCCTGCACTGCGTTTGTTTTTTTAAATACTTAGTATGTGTTATTTTAAGACTACTTGTTAAAACTTTAACCACCCCATCAAAAGACCCTTTAAATAAAAAGCTATTGCAAGATGGATCCTTACAATAACCATATGCTACAAAATTTAACTTATTAATTCTTAGCTTCTTAAAGTATAAAACACACGCATTATTATGAGAGCTGTAAGCTTCTCTAATTATGTACTCTATACTTTGTGAGGCAGAAAACTGGTTAGTTAATAAAGAATATATATTTTTAAAATCGATTACCTTAAATTTACAGTCCTCATACTTGCATTTTGAAAAGATTGCACGTGGGCTATTCAAATGGTCAACTAGGAGGGCCGATCGATTCAAACTTTCATTTCCACTGTGGCATTTTTTTCGAAAACATTTCAAATTGGCTTCTATTAATGTTTCGTCTGCCGGCTCAATGGAAATGTCAGTAGACTCATAGACTCCATTATTGATATCATTGGATTTTGCCTGAAACTATATAAAAATTCAAATTAGAATTGAAATGATCTACAAATATTTACATATATTAAATTCAAATTTTTAATACATAAAAGCACTTTAGCAAGGCATAACGAGTCTTGCTAGTGTTGCCAAATGGAATCACTTGCTTCTGATTGGAATTTAGTTTGTCCAACAATATTTGGTAATCCAACTTCGAAAGTGTGCTTCCGGAAATTAGTCCCTCGGAAACTGCCTCCTGTACAGCATCCTTATATCCATAGTTTATTTATTTACATGTTACTTATTATACAAAATAATAAAAGAAGGAAGTGCTAGCTACTAAGGCCATCGACTCTGAAATTATTACTTGTATTAAATACAGAGACGCTTTGAAGGCATACAGGGACTTTTCAGATATTGAGAAAAAATGTGTTGCAAAGTGAATAATAATAATTTTATATCTATATATATGTATATGTATATATATAATTATACACTTCGAATATATATTTCTGGCATTGAAAATTCAAAACAATATTATTCACTTTGAACACACACTTTTCCAATCAATTTATATTTTCCCGGAATGGCCGCTGCATTGTCACAAAAGCGCCACTGCATATATGTACATATGTATATATACATGCATATATACATATATGTATGTATGTGTGATCCTGCACTTAACGTGCGCACCGGATGTAATACACATATGTACTACTTTATGTACTTACGATTTGGTGGACATCAATTTACGTGGCATTTTCAATATTTTGTTTACTCTAACTTTGTAAACTTTTAACTTTATATGCAAATCACTTGTGCAGAACTTTTTGTTTAGCAGAACATACAGCACTATTCCGTTATGTTCCAGAGTTGCCACCAAGTTCATAAAGGGTGGCCCAATTTTCGGCCGTAACACGTGTTGCCACCATGGTAATATTAGTATGGCAATAATCACAAGAAGAATTGAACTTTCTCGAAAACGGCTTAACCGATTTGAATAAAACAAAAAGCAAAGCATTCGAATTTTTTATGTTTATATTATAGCAATGCGCGCCTTCTCCGACAAAGTCTAGGAGAGCGTATAATCGAAAAATGTAGATGTTATTTTGAATTTTCTCGGAAACTATGATAATTTGCTATTATCTATTTTTTAAAGTATTGAGCAATTATGTACATAGTCAAAATGTTGAAAAATCTGCAAAACAAAAATTCGACGCTAACTTTGTACTAGCTTCGCAGATGTTAAGCGTTGCCATGCCAAATTGAAATTTATTTGTAATTTTCGCAATAATCACAAAAATTGAATTTTCCCGAAAACGGCTTAACCGATTTGAATAAAACGAATCAAAATATTTGTCTATTTGATTCGAATGGAATGAAATAGCGCGACATGGCCTACAAGTTCTGCAAATATGAAGAATAATTTGATGATAGCGTTAACATAAGGTTTTGCCGCTAACAGTGATCAAGTAAACTGCAAAATTACGATTTAAATAAGAATATAAAATTGCGTATATTTATTAATTATAACAAAGTAATATATGTGTAAATAGAGTATTTAAATGTAATTTTAAATTATAGTAATATTTGTTTCATTTAGTTATTTTCTGCAAGTATTTGAAGTCCCGCCAAAGTCCAAATGGTGTTATTTAACACTGACTGGTTCCACGCTGGTTCCAGTGATTTGATGCATCTGCGAAATGAACTTGTTTTTGCGGGTTAGGAAAAGGTCAATTTTCTCAAAAACAGCTAGTAGGATTTCAACCAAAATTGCTATATATCTTCCTTATAGTTGTATCTACGAAAGTAATGTGCGCTATGGCCGACAAGAAAGTCAAAAAAAGTTACGGACATTAATCGGCAACATTGATTTTTTGTGCTCATTTTGTATGGGGCTGGAGCTGAGGTTATCGTACTTTTCCTGAAATATCTCAAAAACGAATAGTGATAAAATTATGAATTTTTGAGAGTATATTTATAAAACAATACTCTATAACTTGTCATTAGCCGATTTGGCCGACAACTCGTTCAAGCCGAGATATTGGCAAAAATGTTGCTACCCCAATTTTTCAATCACGATTTTAGTGCATAAATACTGCATGAAATTTGACGAACATGGATTTAATATAAAGATAATTTAATTTTCTATTGTTTTGCATTTAAACTTTTTTGATTTAAGTTTAAATATCACGTAAAAAGACGAAATAAAAAGTTTTTTTTAGCCGATATTTTTTTATCGATATGTGACGCTAAAGTTGCGGAGCTATCTTGACGCACATCTACTCAGGCCAGCTGACAGTGTATCGAGTATCGAGTGTTATCGATAGTGACAAAAAGCTGGTATACTGTGCGTGTGACCTTGTCACACGCGCAGTCACACTGATCTGATTTCTCTTGATGCTGGTCACCCTGCCCTCTTTTAGAGCTTTTCTGCTATCCCACATATGTTTTCAAATTCTTGTGCACATGACAAGGATATTTTAAAGTTCGTGAATAAAACGTAACTAAATAAGTTACAAGTCGAATCTGACAACAGATGCATCTAACTTCGCAATAGGAGCTGTACTAGAGCAAGAGGGTAAAACAATCACATTTATTTCTCGTACCTTGTCAAAAACGGAAGAAAATTACGCCGTTAACGAGAAAGAAATGCTAGCAATCGTATGGACATTGCAAAGCCTGAGAACTTACCTATATGATACTGCTATTCATTGTGATATTCACAGATCACCAACCTCTCACCTTTGCACTAAGCAACAAGAACCATAACGGAAAGCTTAAACGTTGGAAAAGTTACCTGGAAGAATTTAACTACGAGTTAAAATACAAGTCTGGCACTTCTAACGTTGTAGCAGACGCATTGTCTAGAACACCAGCAAAACACGAGATAAACACTCTGTCCTCTTCAGGTCCATAGTGACGATAGCTCGTCCCATAACCTGATACACTCTGTAGAAAGTCCCATCAATGTTTTCAAAAACCAGTTATTCCTACTCACTGATGATAATCCATCATACAATTTCGAAATCCCATTTCCCACTTGTCACAGACACATAGTTCCAAAATACTAAATGGAATTCACACTTCCGAAAATATCATGGGAAAGATTCAAAATTTTTATCCATTACACTTTATTTCTTATAAAATCCGGTTCACACAGGGTATAGTAGAAGACGTTAATTCAGAAAGCAGACAAAATGATTTGATGGTACAGGAACATGAAAGAGCGCATCGCAACGCTAGAGAAAATAAATCCTCAGAAAATTATTTTTCCCCCAAATGAATAAAAAAGTAATTGCAATAGCCAAGACATGCTTAACATGTAAGGAAAATAAAATATGATAGAAATCCTTCAAAAGGCGCTATACAATCCACCTCAATTCCGCAATATCCCGGACAATTGATCCATATTGACATTTATATCACGAAAAAACTCAATATCTTGACAGGCATCGAGAAATTTTTCAAATATGCTCAAGTGAAGGTTCTGAAATCCAGAGCTTCCCAAGACATAATGATTCCATTGAGGGAAATGTTGATAGCTTTTGGGATACCCAAAGTAGTCGTAATGGACAATGAAAGAGCCTTAAACTCAGCATCTATCAAATTCATGTTGGAAAACCAACTAAACATATCTCTTTTCACGACACCGCCGTATTATTCTATCAGCAATGGACAAATAGAACGATTCCATTCTACACTGACCGAAATTCTTAGATGTTTTAAGAAAGACCATGACGAACTTACCCCCACAGACCTACTGTTTAAAGCGACCCAAGAATATAACCAGTCAATACATTCAATAACTAAAGAAAAACCCATTGAAACCTTTTTCAGAAGTAATATAACTAACACTCCAGAATCAATAGAAAAGAAAAGGGAAGAAATTAAGAACAAAATTGAAGGTACACAAATATCCGATCTAAATTACCATAATGCTAGCACAAACATCCCCAAATCATATGCAATAGGAGAAGTTTACGTCAAAATCAACAAAGATTAGGCTCCAAAATTTCCTCGAGATATAAAAAATAAATAGTTGCAGAAAATGGTAACTCTAGCATTAAACGAAATCAGGGAAAATAGTTCACAAAAATAATTTGAACAAGTAAGAAAGCTACATTCGAGTGTACTCGACTGTGAGATACCCGCTACCCATTTTGAATAAAATACAAAATACAAAAATACTAAAAATATATTTTGGGGTATCATTATTAAAATATACCAAATATACTAATATATATATATAGCTTTACAATTACGCTTGTTATTCGATTTTTTTGATTTACGGGGGCGGAAGTGGGCGTGGCAAAAATTTGAAACAAACTTGATCTGCGTGCAAACATAACAAATGCTGTCGAAAAAAAATTATAGCGCTATCTCTTATAGTCTCTGAGATCTAGGTGTTCATACGGACAGACGGACATGGCTAGATCGTCTCGGCTGTTGACGCTGATCAAGAATATATATACTTTATAGGGTCGGAGATGCCTCGTTCTATCTGTTACATACATTTCCTGTCGGCACAAAGTTATAATACCCTTCTACCCTATGGGTAGCGGGTATAATTAACACAATTTTGAAAGTAAAGACGAGAGAAAAAATATAACAGAGCTGGCTGGCAGCTAAGCCTTAAACCTAAATACAAATCAGAATAGGAAGAACCAAACGGGTAGCGGGTATAAAAACATCGAGCTCATTGTGGTTAACTTGTCACTTATAACAGCAAACGACTTTTTAACGCCTCGCAGCCAAGCTACACAAGTAAAAATGGTTACCTGCCGATAACTAAAATGAGCACTTTGTATCTCATTTTGACTAGTGAGCCTATTATTTTCGGCAAAATCAATTTGAATCACCAATTCAGTTGATTTCAAATTTTCTTTTGCTTCATCAAAATATTTTTGCTGGGCTCTTTTGACAAAAAAATGAGTTTTAAAAGACGGCAATGCCATTTCCAACTCAACAATAAGATCCGATAGAGATGCATACTTCAAAATTCATATTGTGTAAATATGAGCGAGGAATAAGTTGGTATCTCAAGTCGTTTAAGCACTTCTTACAATTGCTTGTCATGCAATTTTCACTAAGTATATTTCAGCAAACAGTTTTAAGAAAGCTTTCGAAATTGCTGGGAATAAATGGCATAATTTTTGCACAGCTTTTCAGAAAATAACAGAAGTTATCATGGTACATGCAAACACACATATTGTGCGGCGTTTTATTTTTTTAATTGCACATGATGTGGCCGCATCTTAAAAAAATAGGACTTACAAATTTTAACGGGGGATTGTCTTTTTTTAAGAGCTCTGTCGTCATCATGAAACGTTTGGCGACTACATCGCCTGCTGTCAAAATTGTGTCCCTTTTTCCTGAGGCCTGGACACTAATATTGTCATTAGTATCAAACTCTTTAATTGAGTTAACTAAGCTCTCTGGTAGGGTCTTTTCGAATTCAGTTTTCGTAGTCTTTTTTTGGGGAATTTCTTTAAATTTGTTTAACAAAATTTCAAGTACTCTTACTTTCTTTTCTAAGTCTCTTGGCAGAGCATTCTCAACCTTTCTTACAGCTTTCCCCAAGGTTTGCTTGCACTTGTAGGGATTTTTATACCCGCTACCCATAGGGTAGAAGGGTATTATAACTTTGTGCCGGCAGGAAATGTATGTAACAGGTAGAAGAAGGCATCTCCGTTATGTTTGCACGCAGATCAAGTTTGTTTCAAATTTTTGCCACGCTCACTCCCGCCCCCGCAAATCAAAAAAATTGAATAACAAGCGTAATTGTAAAGCTAGAGTTGGTATATATTTTGGTATATACAATAATAATTGTAGTAGTGATGATTCCTGAAAATTTGGTTGCGATCGGATAAAAATTGTCGAAGTTATTAAAGAAATACTTTTGTATCGGCAAAAACGCCTACTTACTAGGGCTCTTAGTTGCTTTGGCCGACAATCTGGTACATTGTGCCGTCTATGGTAAATTTTGAATGGTGTGCTGTATCGATATACCAAACATACCATTCGGTATATTTTTAGTATTTTCGGTATATTTTGAAAATAATACCGCAATATTTTGGCCTTATTAAAAATGGGTAGCGGGTATCTCACAGTTGAGCACACTCGACTGTAACTTTCTTACTTGTTTAATTTTGTAACGGCGCCTACAGCAACATGTATTGAATTCGTCCTAAAAGTTTACTAAGTTTAAGCCAAGGTTGATGTTGCTGCAAGTAGCTCCTAAAAGTATGCACTTGTTAGTCTTAAGCTGCTGTTAAGCTGAGCTTAAAGCTGCGCTGTAAGCAGCTGATTAGCCGAGCAGTGCTGTAAAACTGCTGATAAGCTTAAAGTGCATCGGTTGCACTGGAAAGCTCAGCTTTGACATCTGCGCCAGCTGCATCAGCTTGAGCGCGGCAAACTTAGCGAAAGCCGGTTCCGGTTTGATCATTTTTCTAATGACCGGCTACGTACATAGACGCATAATTGTAGAAGATATAAATCGGAAGGCATCAAGCGCTATTGGGGATTTTTTTATTGTCATTGCTATTATTTGGTAAGAGAAAAGTTTTATCGTGTCATAGGAGGACTCCGTTTAATTAAAATTTTGTTCGCAGGATTGGTTTTGTTGCCTTCAAGGCCTTGTTCCTTGCTTCGCAGCAGACAGCCAGTTTGCTTCGACCAAGTGCCGCAGCTTGTCCAGCGGAGCACCCCTGCAGGCCATTCTCGGCCAGCGGAGCACCCTCTCCGGCCCTCTCGGCCAGCGGAGCACCCTCTCCGACCCTCTCGGACAGCGGAGCACCCTCTCCGGCCCTCTCGGCCAGCGGATCACCCTCTCCGGCCCTCTCGTCCAGCGGAGCACCCCTGCACCGGCCTTCAAGGACAATTGCAATCGCAATTATGAAAGATTAAAACAAATTGTAAAAGTGCGATTAGAAAAAATAATGAAATTGTAAAAAGAAAAATATTAAAACAAGAGTGCTGTAAAATTGTAAAGAAGAAATGAATAGTTGTTCAAAAGCAAATCGAAAATTAAAAAAACAATATAAAAGTCATGTGTAGAAAAGAACATGGATTATAAGAACAATTTTGTTTAAATTAATTAATAATTGGTTTTGCTAAAGATTGATAATGTTTAATTCAAAAACGTGCGCATGTGCTTATTGTGCAAAATTTATTTTTTTTTTTATTATGAAACACCTCGTCGTTTAGCCCGTTCCAGCACTTCGCCGGAGATCGATCACCGCCGCAGGAGTTCTGGGGGTAAGTTCGTTAAAGAAAATTGAAAAATGTACATCTTGTACAAATATTTTAATTCTTAAATCCACGCAACAAAATGAGTTTATAGAAAAGATAAATAAGAATAATAAAATTGATAACAGTTGAAAAAAAAAAAGAAAATTAATTCTTAATAAATAGAAATAAAAATGTAATGAATCACAGCCGATGAATACAAAACAAATTTAAAATAGACAAATTATATGATTATTGTTAAACAAATAAATATTAAACAATTAGGGAAAAAACAAATACGGCACAAAATTGAAACATTCTCAAATACAATTTAAAAATTATTAGATTTAAATATTATATTTTTTTGTTATATTATATCATTTTTAAAATTTACTTTATACTCGTTTATAATGTATTATTTCTTATATATTTACACCTTTAATTAAAACAAATTTGAACATGGAATAATTTTTCTTTTGATTAGCCGAACCTGACCTTAGGCTCCACGGTCGTAGAGCCCAAAAGGGATCACCAGAGCCAGGCTCTGACGCTTGTGAACATAGGATGGGTGGGGATCCTTGTCACGCAACACCAGTGACATGTTGATAACTTAAATCTCGTACTCTATCTTCTTCTCTCTCTCTCCCTCTCTCTCGTTTTTTTTTTCTTTCACTCTCTGCAGAGGCAAACGATAGCAACTTTAGTTTTCTTTTATTTCTCTTCCGGTTAGTGTTCTAGCTTTTCTCTATGTCGCAGCACGCTCAATTCAAATCTTCTTAATAATAGTGCGCAGCGAAAAGGATAGATTTGTGGAAGCAAGACCACTACCCCCAAAGCCGACGAGCTAGAGCCGGATACTAAAGCGTGCCCCGCACCCACAGATCGTCCGTCCGTTTTTGCGGCGTATATCGTTGCACGTTACAGAGATAATTCATTATTGTTACTAAGAAAAGTGGCGCCCAACGTGTAGGGCCTTATTGGGTACAGTAATAACTCTGTAAGACTCTCGCAAAGAAAATTCTAAAGTTTGCCTTTTGTTTCACAGTTTTTGTTTTTTTTCTTTCTTAATATTTCAAACTCTTTAAAAGAATTCGTCGTTAATTTTCTAATAGCTTTGGAAAACAAAACAGAAAATTTTATTTTCGGTTTTGGCCACTATTTAAAGTTGGGGTCAGAATTCTATCTCCTCTTCTATCAAATGGGTCAATAATTGGGTATCACTTAATGAGAGGAACTACAGAAGAATACAACTCCGGTGGATATTCTGGCCCTTGTTATAAGATACACACGTTATAGACACAGGATAATCTGCACAAAGTTCAAACGATGGATTATGTGGACATTTGAATTAAAAAGTGTCACAACCCCGTATGACTTTGGCAGACTTCACTTCAAAACTTTAGAAGCTTTAGTTCTTAGAAGATTTAATTGGAAAACAATAAGAAGATTTCTGATCGTTCTGTTGTCCGTAAATCAGCTAAGATTCTAAACTCATCCCTCTGTTTATTTATCCTTTGTACGAGAATTTTTAGTTATTAAAATTTAAAGTACCCTACGACAGGTGTGATGTCTGGTTACGAGTTCGGCTAAAAGTATTTATGAATTATTCCCTTATATTTCTACGCCATTTTTGGTTCCTTTGAATAGTACCATTTTTTATTTTTTTTTTTAATTTTATTATTTTTTTACTTATATACATTTCTCGTTGGTTAGTACATTTTTGTTTTTTTTCTTCTGTTGATAATTTTCAATTAAAATCGACACATCAACGAACATTATACTCTGCGAACATTTATTAGATCTATAGTTTGTTTCTTTCTCTTTGAAAAATGAGTGTTGCTCGATCGCCGAACAAGGGAGCAATGGGCTTGCCTATCGCTTCATGTCCTTTATGCAAAAAGGAAATTAAGTCCGTTGCAGAGGCGTATAGAATCGCATGCAACCACGAGTTTCACAAAAAGTGCATAGAATTGCATTTTAAAACGAAGGACAAATGCCCAGTTTGTCAAGTGCAATCCAGGCCAGTTGAGCCATCGAATACTCAAGGGTTGCAAACTCGCTCACAGTCTAAAAGCCGTCAGGCGGCGGAAGAGCGGAGTAGCGATTCAGTGACGGATGACGTTGCTAGCACATCGCAAAGGAGATCGAACATACGCGTAAGTGATTCAGAGAATCCTGAATCCGTGAATGCTCTTTCCTTGCTTTCCATGGAGAAAAGACTGCTCACTACTCTCTCCGAGAGGATGGCCGAACTAATTCAGAGTTCGGTCGAAGATAGTGTGCAAAGGTTGATCGCGACTCCAGCAAATCTAGAACCAGCACACCTCCAACAGGGCAGAGAATGGAAAGTAGGCCTGGGTATGTCAGAGAGCAAGACTTCAATGCTGACTCTGCAAGGATCAATTCTGGCACTCCAATGTCGCATGTATCCGACCTATTAAATAGGCCAGACAAGGTAGTGCAAGTATTAATTGGTTGGAAAATGAAATTCTCTGGAACAGGAGTATCCGTTGACAATTTTATATATAGAGCAGAGGCACTCACACATCAGACATTAGGCGGGAATTTTGTTGTTCTATGTAAGCATGCTAGCGTACTCTTCGAAGGCAAGGCCCTCGAATTCTATTGGCGTTACCACAAAAGTGTCTTGGATGTGAAATGGGAAGAATTGTGCGCAGCCTTGCGATCACAGTTCAAAATCGCACGAGACGATTGTGACATAGAGGAGCTTATTAGGAACAGAAAACAGAAACCAAATGAATCGTTTGACAGTTTTTACGAAGGCTTATCTGTGTTAATAGATCAGTTAGAAGTGCCGTGGTCTACTCTGAAGGTCGTTCACGTCCTTAAAAACAATTTAAGGCCTGAAATACGGCATGAGCTGCTAAATGTAGACGTAAAAACTGTTTCAGATTTGAGGGACGACGCGAAACCTTTTTGGACGATGTGCAAAAGTCTCACGGCTATGTAAAAAGGACACCATTTAGACGTGAAGTCGCAGAGTTTCTAGATTGTCAAACTCAGAGTATCGAGTCAGAATGCGAAAGCGAGTTAGACATAGAAGCTCTATCGTTAGTATGCTGGAATCGCGGTAAGGAAGGACACCGATACCAGGATTGCGTATCAGACCGAAAAGTCTTCTGTTATGGCTGTGGAGCAGCTAACACGTACAAACCGAGTTGTGGCAAGTGCTCAAAAAACTCCAAGCCCGCACATCGAAGTCAGCGTACAAACCGAAGACTCTGAGTGCCTCTCGAAGCCAAGCGACAATAACAGACGAGTGACGGAAGTCTCACAACTTCCACCATACACTTTACCAAATGTGAAAATTTTACCGGACTTACAGAACGATGGCAGCTTATTGCTACATCAAAAAATACCAATATTGAAAGAGAAAACCGTTCTTACAAATGATTTTTCACCTGATTTTACGAAATCCAAAACTCGAAGCACCAAGCGCATTAAATCGTTTTGGCAGCAGGTCAAATAGTGTGTGCTTGGGTTAGAACACATAGGCACACTCTCACCTGGATCTAGTGATCCTCGACCATTTTTGTCCGTTCGAATTCTCAATCGCACTGTGTACGGTCTGCTGGATTCAGGGGCTTCAATAAGTTGTTGCGGAGGAGCGCTAGCAAAAGAAATTATTGAGAATAAAATCGCATTTAAAGAAATTAAGAAAAGCGCAACCACTGCCGATGGAAGTCTTCAGCAAGTTGTAGGGCGGATGAAAGTTAAGGTAGAGTACGCTAACCTTGAAGAACTCTTAGAAGTTTATATTGTTCCATCCCCACAAGTTCCAGGTCCCACAAGACCTGTATTTGGGTATTGATTTCTGGATCATCTTCCGAAAAATCTAGAAGTAGCCAGTGTCGAAGATTTTAACACCAAAGCTGAAGATGAGGACCAACATGAATTATCGAGCAGTGACAGGGCCAAGCTAGCTCTTGTGATAGAGTGTTTTCCTTCATTTGCTCGAAAGGGATTATGGAAGACGAATTTAATTTCGCATTCTATAGGTGTGGGCGGCGCTAAGCCTATTGAGCAGCGACATTTCCCAGTCTCGCCTGCTGTAGAAAAGGCGATGTATGCTGAAATAGACAGGATGCTGGAACTAGGAGTGATAGAAGAGTCAGAAAGTGCCTGGTCTTCTCCAATCGTTATGGTAACAAAACCAGGCAAAGTGCGAATCTGTTTAGACTGCCGTAAAGTTAACAGCTTAACGGAGAAAGATGCGTATCCACTTCCTCAAATTAACGGCATTTTGAGTAGACTACCTAAAGCTGAGTTCATCACCAGCTTAGATTTAAAAGATGCGTATTGGCAAGTGCCTCTCGATGTTCAAGCCCGAGATAAAACGGCTTTCACTGTCCCTGGTAGGCCGTTATATCAATTTAAAGTTATGCCTTTTGGATTGTGTAACGCGACTAGCACTATGTCGAGATTGATGGACAAGGTAGTACCGGCCCATCTTAGAAATGAAGTATTTGTATATTTAGACGATTTGCTTATAGTCTCATCTAGTTTCAATGGCCATTTGGAGGTGTTAAGAGAGATAGCTCTCTACATTAAGCGTGCAGGTCTGACAATCAACATTGGCAAAAGTAATTTTTGCATGCGGCGTGTGTGCTTTTTGGGCCACATAATCGGAGACGGTGGAATTAAGACTGACCCAGAGAAAGTCAGAGCCATAAAAGATTTTCCACTTCCGAAAACATTACGAGGTTTGCGAAGTTTCATGGGTTTGTGCGGTTGGTATCGCAAGTTCGTTCCGAATTTTGCCTCGTTAGCTTCACCTTTAACCAATTTAATGACCACTAAACGAAGATTTAGTATGACACCGGAAGCATGCACAGCATTCGACGTGTTGAAATCACGCCTTAGTGAAGCTCCCGTGCTATGCAGCCCTGATTTTACTAAGCCATTCGCAATACATTGCGATGCTAGTAAATCTGGCGTTGGGGCAGTATTAGTCCAATTGAGTGAAAACGGAGATGAACGTCCAGTGGCTTTCATTTCGAAAAAGCTCAACAAACTGTCACCGAGCAAGAGTGTTTAGCAGCGATTGTAGCACTGAAGAATTTTCGTGCTTACGTGGAAGGTCACGAGTTCACCATTGTGACTTATCATGCTTTATTAAAATGGCTGATGTCCAACCATGATTTGAATTCACGTCTAGCTCGTTGGGCATTATAGTTACAAAGGTATCGTTTTAAAATAGAACATCGAAAAGGCTCAATGAATGTGGTGCCAGATTCTCTGTCGAGAGTGAATGAAGATGGCGTGGCTGCCATAGACTTACGACAGGGTTTATTTGTGGATTTAGACTTGCCACATTTCAAGTCTCAAGAGTACTTGGAGTTGTTCGATAGCGTAAAAGCTTATAGTAAAAATTTTCCTGATTTAAAAGTTGATAGTGGATACGTGTATCGAAAGGCTGAGCATTTGACAGGAGAGCAGATACACGACGAGTATGCCTAGAAACTCTGGATACCAAAAGAATTGGTCCCTGAAATTTTTTTCCAGTCGCATGACAGTCCTTTGTGCTCACATGGTGGTATCCACAAAACCATCGAAAGAGTGAGGCGATATTATTTCTGGCCTGGTCTCGTTTCTGATGTTAAAGCTTACATCAACGCTTGTGAAGTGTGTAAGACTACGAAAGCACCAAATCATGCTCTGAGACCTCCATTGGGTAAAGCCCCTGAAAGTCAGCGGTTTTTCCAACGCCTTTTCATAGACTTTCTTGGACCGTATCCAAGGAGTGGAAATATTGGAATAGTTAGAGTACTCGACCATTTCTCAAAATATGTTTTCCTTAAGCCAGTAAAAAAAATAAACGCGGCTCTCGTAAGTAAATATCTAGAAGGAGAACTATTCATGACTTTCGGCGTTCCAGAAACTATTGTCTCTGACAATGGATCGCAGTTTCGATCTGAGGCGTTTCAAAAGCTCTTGAAACAGTATGGAGTAAATCAAATGTTCACCGCTGTACATTCCCCTCAAGCGAATGCATCCGAACGAGTTAATCACTCGGTAATTTCGGGAATAAGAGCTTACTTGCGTCCGGATCAGAAGGATTGGGACGAAAGCTTAAGCAAAATATGATGTCCTTTGAGATCGTCCGTGCATTCAAGCATCGGTACTTCTCCATATTACATGGCCTTCGGCCAGCACGCCTGGGTCAACATATGCATTACTTAGAAAGCCAAACATGCTGGATGATCGTTCATTAGTATTTAATCGACAGGACTCTTTTGATTTGATTCGTAAGAATGCATGTAAGCTGATGCAACTAAAGCATGATGTAAACGAGAAACGATATAATTTGCGGGCAAGGATAATAACTTTCGCACCAGGACAAGAAGTGTTCCGGCGGAACTTCAAGCAAAGTTGTTTCCAGACTGGATACAATGCAAAGTTTGGTCCCGCATTTGTAAAGGCGCGAGTTCATAGAAAACTCGCAATTCGAATTATGAGCTCGAAGATTTACAAGGCCGTTTGCTAGGCAATTATCATGTCAAGGACATTCGACAATGATGTTGCTTCCGGCGGTATCAGTCTAGGGTATCTATTGAAAGGAAATACCCTAGTCTGATTGTAGCGGGGGGGTTTTGTAACGGCGCCTACAGCAACATGTATTGAATTCGTCCTAAAAGTTTGCTAAGCCAAGGTTGATGTTGCTGCAAGTAGCTCCTAAAAGTATGCACTTGTTAGTCTGTCGAATTAGCTTAAGCTGCTGTTAAGCTGAGCTTAAAGCTGCGCTGTAAGCAGCTGATTAGCCGAGCAGTGCTGTAAAACTGCTGATAAGCTTAAAGTGCATCGGTTGCACTGGAAAGCTCAGCTTTGACATCTGCGCCAGCTGCATCAGCTTGAGCGCGGCAAACTTAGCGAAAGCCGGTTCCGGTTTGGTCATTTTTCTAATGACCGGCTACGTACATAGACGCATAATTGTAGAAGATATAAATCGGAAGGCATCAAGCGCTATTGGGGATTTTTTTATTGTCATTGCTATTATTTGGTAAGAGAAAAGTTTTATCGTGTCATAGGAGGACTCCGTTTAATTAAAATTTTGTTCGCAGGATTGGTTTTGTTGCCTTCAAGGCCTTGTTCCTTGCTTCGCAGCAGACAGCCAGTTTGCTTCGACCAAGTGCCGCAGCTTGTCCAGCGGAGCACCCCTGCAGGCCCTCTCGGCCAGCGGAGCACCCCTGCAGGCCATTCTCGGCCAGCGGAGCACCCTCTCCGGCCCTCACGGCCAGCGGAGCACCCTCTCCGGCCCTCTCGGCCAGCGGAGCACCCCTGCACCGGCCCTCTCGGCCAGCGGAGCACCCCTGCACCGGCCCTCACGGCCAGCGGAGCACCCTCTCCGGCCCTCTCGGCCAGCGGAGCACCCCTGCACCGGCCCTCACGGCCAGCGGAGCGCCTCTACAGGCCACCGCCTGGCCTACAAAGCGCCTTTAGGCGCCAACTTTAACTCTCTGCGAGCGTCAACAATTTGTTTTTGTGAAATCTTTAATCTTCTCAAGTCTGAATTAAAAGTGTTGTGAAAAACAAAACAAAAATGATTTAAATTAAATCATTCAATATATGTATATAAAACAAAACAAACAAAAAATGCAAATTGCAAGTTATAAAAATGTTTAAAAAGTGTAGCGCTTTCGCACAAAACAAATTAAAAATTACAAAATTTGAAAACAAAGTTAAAATTTGAATAAGAAATAAATAAATAGAAAATGAAGTGCAGTTTCGTTAAAAAAAAACATATAAGTAAAAAAGATACAGTCGAGTGTACTCGACTGTGAGATACCCGCTACCCATTTCAAATAAAAACAATATATTTTGCGGTATTATTCTCAAAATATACCAAATATACTGCACAAATGCTAAAAATATACCAAATGGTGTATTTGGTATATCGATATGGTACCGCATTCAAAATATACCATAGAAGGCACAATATGCCAGATTGTCGGCCAAAGCAACTAAGAGCCCTAGTAAGTTGTCGTTTTTGCCCATACAAAAGTATTTCTTTAATAGCTTCGACAATTTTTATCTGATCGCAACCAAATTTTCAGGAATCATAACTAATATAGTAATTATTGTATATAATTCGCAGCTCTAGCTTTAAAACGCTTGTTATTCGATTTTTTTGATTTGCGGGGGCGGAAGTGGGCGTGGCAAAAATTTGAAACAAATTTGATCTGCTTGCAAACATAACAAATGCTGTCGAAAAAAAATTATAGCTCTAACTCTTATAGTCTCTGAGATCCAGTGTTTCATACGGACAGACGGACAGACACACAGTCGGACATGGCTAGATCGTCTCGGCTGTTGACGCTGATCAAGAATATATATTCTTTATAGGGTCGGAGATGCCTCGTTCTACCTGTTACATACATTTCCTGCCGGCACAAAGTTATAATACCCTTCTACCCCATGGGTAGCGGGTATAAAAAATTTGAAAAGTGCACTACGAAACAAGAAAATTAAAATTACATCTAGTACTTATGTCTGAATACTAGTTGAGACAATTGCAACAAACAAAAAAAAAAAAAAAAGTGTAGATCCATTAATTCGATTTAAAAGCGAAGCGCCAACACATATTAAAAATCAAAAATAATAAATGCAATCGCAATTATGAAAGATTAAAACAAATTGCAAAAGTGCGATTAGAAAAAATAATGAAATTGTAAAAAGACAAATGTTAAAACAAGAGTGCTGTAAAATTGTAAAGATAAGAATGAAAAGAAATGAATAGTTGTCCAAAAGCAAATCGAAAATTAAAAAAACAATATAAAAGTCATGTGTAGAAAAGAACATGGATTATAAGTAAAATTTTGTTTAAATTAATTAATAATAGGTTGTGCTAAAGATTGATAATGTTTAATTCAAAAACGTCCGCATGTGCTTATTGTGCAAAATTTATTTTTTTTTTTATTATGAAACACCTCGTCGTTTAGCGCGTTCCAGTACTTCGCCGGAGATCGATCACCGCCGCAAGAGTTCTGGGGGTAAGTTCGTTAAAGAAAACTGAAAAATTTACATCTTGTACAAATATTTTAATTCTTGCACATTACGCACACAAAAAAAAATCCACGCAACAAAATGAGTTTATAGAAAAGATAAATAAGAATAATAAAATTGATAACAGCTGAAAAAAAAAAG